>CM076608.1:38653710-39853710 GCA_038502775.1 Hippodamia convergens | reverse complement strand
ACGTTAAAAAAAAAAAAAAAAAAAATTCATTTTTTAACGAGTATGGGAAATGTCAGGTAACATTTTATTTATGGATTCATCGAATATTTTCAGCAGAATGTACAGAATGAGAGATGACCTAATCAGTTTTTCACAGAAACGAGCCATTTTCGTAAAACATTTTAATACGTTTTTCCTGAAGAAATAATATTCATTAACGAAAAAGGTCCAGTGCTTTGTTTTAACACCACTTCATATCGCAATTTGGAAAAAAAAATTTCCCCGAATTTTAAAATATTCTGTCACAATCCCTACCTGAGACTTTGTTACCAATTTTCAATTTTCGAATTGAAACAATATTCAGGGAAAAAACTGATTTGAAAGGTATTTGATTATACTTACTTTATGAGAGAAAGTGTACAAACGTCAAAAATTCAACCTTTTAATAAAACATCAAACATCTCGAAAACTGTGAGATTTTTATAAAAACGTATAGCACATTTAGAAATTCATTCCGTTTTCGTTTGACAGGTGGTTTTTTCATGGAACGGAGATAACAATATTACTAAATGAGGATAAACTGTATCACTACCAATACCTTTGTTTTCAATGTCATTTCCTATCAATCCTGAAGGACAGCAAAAGTTCTGAATAATATTCTTTGAACACCAATCGAATGATTGTTATCAATAAAATCTATTCATTCAGTTATTGGACACTGAAGTAGGGTTAAGTGACCTAAAAAAACTGTAAAATTGATTAGGTTTCCAAAATTGCATCATCGCGAGAACATTATACTACTCCTAGAATTCGAAATTACAGATTGTGCAATAACCCGGAACTGAAACTCGATTCACAACAACCGGTGGTTGCCACATTAATTTCAGAATGCTCTCCTTGTTGCTCCTCCCTTCTCGAATGACCGATTAAGCATCCCTCATCTTGAAAGCGAACAGTGGAAAACACTGAGGCTCCTTATGTCCTAATAATTTACCAGGTCGAGGGGAAAACAGAATTGGTTACAATCTGCGAGAATGGATGATAAAATATTTACGTTCGTGAATTTTGAGGAATTTGCTCCATTTCAAAGCTTGGGGAAAGTGGAAATGTTATACGAAAGTTCAGTTTTAGATGTTTTGTATTTCGCATGGAGTGGATAAACGAGCTACTCACTCGACGACGGATAAAAAAAGGTGTATACGACGCTCTCGATGTTTGATCGAATAGGGACATTCTTTTCTGATATTTTTGTGCTTTTTTCTTTAAGCGCAAAAATGGATTCTCTGAGACCAAAACTTCAAATGATATTGATCAAGCATCGAAAGCTTATTGAATATTGAATATTGAACCATAAGAAAGAATTATAAAAAAATCGAATAAAAAAAATATATGAGAAACTTATAGGTTAAGGTAGATTCTGCAATTTATACAGGGTGTTTCAAAAAAAGGTGACCATCTCTTTAGGATAGATTGAAAAGTGAAAAATAATAGGGGTTTGTTCAGTAAAAAATTTTCGTATCGCCATCCGTATTCAGGATACAGGGCGCTGAAAAAGAAAAAAAAAATTAACACTTTTTTTACGATTTTGCCGAAACTACTGGCAACATTGTAATGAAATTTTACACGAATATGTTTTGGGAGCTGATACATCTGATGAATGTGCTTTGATCTCTGACTCTCATAAAGGGCGCTAGTTGCACGGTTCGTACCAAGTTGTTTTGAACATAACTTTTGTGATATTAGATTTATCAGGCTGAATTTTGAGCGATCTCAAACATCATTCAATTTTACATCAAAAAGGTACTCTTGATTACACTCGATACTGTGCACCGTTTTCAGAATATTTTGATTTAAAAATTATGAACCCCCTATATATGTACTAGCTGGCCTGCCCAACTGTTAACATTATTATTCCAATTTTATTTCGAAACTCAAAAATCTTAGAGAAACCTTGATCCTGATTGAAACACCACCTACCAGATCAATTATATTTCCAAACTCTCTGCATATACAACGTGTCCCACGAGGCTTTTTATATACTTTTATACCTTATGAAGGGTCAACCATTAGCCACTAACTACTAACTTTTCTTGTGAATTATATTTATTCTATTATTTATTAATTCTGACCGAAATTTCATCCGACGATAATTCTGGTACTGTATATCAGAATTGAATGACTTTTTCAGAATTTTGAGAACATTTTAACATCTGTTGGATTATGTATACCGAATATCATATTTTCCGTGTCGTACTCTGAAAAATCAATATTTACTGGTGATATAAAAATGACCGCTCTAAAGGTCATTCTCTGAAACGTGGAATTTCCAAAACATTTTCAATCTGAAATAAGTAATGACTTCTGTGATGAACATCGGAATCTTTAATGAATAGAAAAACGAAAGAAATAAAAATTCTTTGGTTTTTTTTCAGAAAGTATCTTGTGTTATGTTGCTTTCTGCGAAACATTTAGGAACTGAAAGAAACTAAACTGAAAAATAAAAACTAAACAAAAGAATAAATCAAAAAGGTATTCTCAAAGTTTCACGCATCATAAATCCACCAACTTCTCACCAGAAGCAAACAGATTCTATAAAACAAAAAAAACCTATAAGGGTGTCTCATAACTAGTGAATCAAACGTCACACCACGATAGAGTAGTTTTACCTCTATCGAAGGACACCAAAATCAGTCGATCAAAAATCTACCGTTTCCAAAATAATTGGCATTTCATGAAAACACCTCAAATTAACGATTTTCGATCACAGGACCACTATGTGATTTCGGATAGCGATTTCAGCTCACATTGATCCTAAATTATTGTCTTATCACTCCTAATTGAAATTATTCAAAATGATGGATCAAAAAGCTCAATAAATGATAATGAAAAAAATTTTTTTTCTACATTTTTGGTGTCATTCGATAGTACTCAGTACACTCTATCATGGTGTGAAGTGTGAGTCACTACTTATGGGTATGGGACACCCTCGGGGATACCTTGTATAATTCACAAAATAAAAAGAAGAAATTTTTAGGAAGAAAAATATTTCTTTCGTTGAAAAATGAGCCTTCCCTCGCATATTCCTTGGAATTGAGAGAAATTACATACCTAAAGAATGAAACAAAACGTATGTCTTAATGTTTCATGCATCATGAAACAAAATAATTTTTGCCTACAAAAAAAGAACTGATTGCATAAAAGAAAAAAATCTACATAATTGAATGTTGATTGTCCCGTTCGAATCATAAATCGACGTGTCCCAGCATTTTTCGAAATAAATTAATTATTTCTGTTATCTCGTCTATTTCCTTTTCAAAAGATCAGACAATGATTTGTTGTATGTTAGTATCCTAATTGAAAATAAAAATCCTACTTTAGACATTACCCTCTGCACCCTCGCAATTATATGAGGCATAATGAAAAATTTGGGTTGATTTTTAGGCAAGAAAACTTCCACACTGAACTGTTTCAGAATAAATTCGCCGACTTTTTCATCAACATAATTTTAAAATTTCCTCGAACAATTTTATATAATGGAATGATTAATATTTTTCATAGCCCTTACAGCCCGAAGCTGTAAGGTGGAAGAATACAAGGAACTTCGTTAATGGAAAGTTCGTAACATAAAGAAAGCACCACTTAGCGCATTAAACATCCAGCATAATGAGAACTCTCTCAAAGCGCCCTTGAAGGAAGCCGTTCAACGTTTCTTGGGTCAAGCAAGGGATTATGAATATTTTAAGGTTGGCTCCTTGAGAAATGTACAGCAATACATTCAAGTAAAACATGTTTTCACTTCGTTTTCTTGGGAAAAATTCAACCCGAAAACTGAAAATTTCAAACTTCCCTCGTTTCAGCACTCTGCAGATTATCAGAATCTCTTATAAAAGAGCTTCGAAGTGATTCGTGATATAGAGGATTCAATGTAAGACGTTGATCTTCTCGAATGTAATCTGATGAGTACTCGAATTCGGAACAGTCCATTGCAATTCTGCTAATATAATTCGATTAATAGCCACAAAAATAAAATGGCAGAGCTAATAAACGTGATTAAAGAAGGAATTTCTCTGATATAAGGCAAAAGGGAGTGGAATTAACTCAAAATGGTACCACATTTAAGCCCGTAGGGTTGGTAGTTCGGAGCTGTAGAATAGTCTGTTAGTTACAGATGTTGCTTCATAATAAATAGTGGATTTGAAAAACAAAATACCGATGAATGTGGAATGATAAGTTGAGAGAAAGGGTAGTTCAATTTGAATTTTTCCAGATAGATATCGGCCAAGAGCGCAGAAAAATATTGACAGAATTGTCCAAAAAACCACACTTTTTCTCATTCAGTCAGACTTGACCACCAGATGAATACTGAGTATATTATCCTTCGGTTATCGTCCATTAGGAAAGTAAATAAAGCAGATATTGAGATTTTTGTACTGTTTTTCATTGAATGTTTTTAAAACAACGCCGACGTTTCGAAACTGAGTCGTTTCTTTTTCAAGGCTGGAATAAAAATTATTTGAAATTAAAATTATACAAGTTAAAAACTATTTTACAGTTGACATAAAAGATTAACAATAACAAACCTAGTTTTCAAACAATATCGTCAATTATTAATAAAATCATCATTTTCTCAAAGAGATCGAACTTGTGTACATTGATAAGCGGGCTTATCAAAGCCCGCCTGATGGCCTGATGGCATAATTGCCGAAATCGACAGATGAATAAAAAATGGGAAAGTTTATCACTATTTCAATATGCACACTCATTTTACACTCTGATAGAGAACTGCATCAATTTCATTGTTCATGCTTGCCATATTTCTCCCACTGGAAAACGTTTCCTAGATGGAATTCTAAAGGATGTTGATTGCATTAATATTCATCTGGATATATGAAGATGATACCTAGTTTCAAGGGATTCCTTGTTGGCAAAGGTGATCCATCTCGAATTAATACAATTTGTAATTTAATCACGACCTACTCTGTTTAATTCAATCTAATATTAAATTAATTGAGAGAGTGGAGGTTTGGCATTTCGGACCAAGTCTATTCGAAAAGAGACGCAACACCATATATGGATATTCAGGACAAATCCTGTTCAATGCAGAGCAAACACGGCTTACTCAATAGCGATATTCCAACATCTTCTATTGGAACAAGGACCATACATCTCATGTATGACCATTTAAATACATAACAATCTTCCCATGAAATTTGTGTACTTTATTCTTGCAGAGAATGATACTTTGATATATATGGCTAAAAAGCCTACACTCTCCAGTAAAATATTCATATATGTGTAATAGACTGATTTTAGATCGCCTTTTTTTGATTTCGCAACCCCCCCCCCCTAATTACATGCAGGGTATCGGAGAGAAGCCTCTGTGAAAATATCGAATATTTCTATTTTTCCTACTGATTCTATTTTCAATGAAAAATTCTTTATTTACAAAACCAATGAACGGATGTCATTGTGTGTCATTTTCGTGTAGGCAATTAGAAACTCTACGAAAATGTTTTGTACGATATTTCGATAAAATTGCTCGTTTTATCTGATTCGATAGTACTATCGAGGTATTCATGAAGAAAAAGTTCAAATAACTTTTGAACCAGCTGTTTTATCGAAGTATCGTATGGAACATTTTCGTAGAATAAGCTTATATTTTCACGCCTTTTTTTGACACCCTGTGAAGATAATCGAGAGAGTTTTTTCGTGAAAAAAACAATTTGGTTTTTTTGAATAATTTTTGTCTTCAAAAATACCTCAATATCAGCATAGAATCGTATAAATTTTGAACAAGCCGTTTTATCGAAATATCGTACGAGACATTTTTGTAGAGTATCTAATTGCCTTGACGAAAATGTATCACTCAGTGAAATCCGTCTTTTGGTTTGTAAACTGAAAATTTTTTATTGAAAAAATTTTTCCCCGGCTTAATAGCAGGGAAACCACTAATGTAGGAAAAATAGAAACAATCGATGAGCGATCTCTGAATATATACTTAGCGTAACAATTAAAGGAACAGAAAAATTTTTTTGGTGATTTTCAACAAGCCGTATCTCAGTGAAAAATAGTCGTATGGGCAATAAAAACGACTTAGATTTGAAGCTTGTATACTCTTGTTTCCTAATTTATTCGTTAACAATTTTTCGGGTTACCGGTAGCCATCCTCATGTAAATCAGGAAAAAATCTCAAAATTTTTCAAATCAGTATTATTGCTCTACGCGCATGGAAACTTTTTTTCAAGCTAGACCGATGCAAGGATTGCATGGCTTGTTCATTCAACTCTGAATTGCTTTTTACGATTCTCGAATATGACCGTTTGGCTTCTAGATATCCAATTTTGAATGCAAAAAGATCCTTTTTCATTCAACTGCCGATATCTCCGGAACTACAGGTCGCCTAGCAAGCCGACAGGCTGTTTCTTTTTCTGCAGAAAATTTCCAACAACAATCTGTTGAGGACGACGCTAAGTTTTCACAAAACACCAATGTTATCGATTAATAATAAATGATTAATTAATAATTCGATGTACATCGAGTATCATGCCCGGTTATCTATGGCATTATCGGCGATCATTTGTGAAATTGAAATTTCAAGTTACGTCATCTTTTTGCAGTTGATCTTTTGTGATAGATTCAACTCGCCTCAAAATGTGAGTCATCTTGGTTAATTTCAATTTGCGATGCCGAGAAGAGGAACACCTGGCATAAGAAACCGCGTCACGGGAGGGCCCATGCATTGAGGGGGTTGACTGATTATTGGATTATATGAATATAGTGTCAGTAATTTAGGTATGGGACATAAATACAAAAAATTCGGGGAATACGAGGGGAAATACAATTGGATCTGGTAGACGGGGTGGCAATAAAGATTTAGGCTTCGTCAAGACTCCACTAATAATAAAAATAATGATTTTAATAGCCGATTTGGGCACACGAAGTTGTGCCAGCCTGCTAGTGCTGAAAAAAAAATTTCACCTGTAACTTTAACGGAAAAAAGAGCAAATTTTGCCATTTTTTGTTTGAAGGACTGTATCTTCGTTAACACATTGGCGGGAAAGCCTTGGTTATGGGAAAATTCTTCAGCCTGATGGTCCCTGAAATCCACCTAAATCTATAGATCGATCGTGTCAGCGGTTTCGTTGGACGTGACTTGAAATTTTTAATCAATCAATAATTACATTATTTTTTCACCTTCTGCTCAAATTCGTTTTATATCCTGAAGATGAATTTTAGTGAAAAAATTTGATTTTTGTAAAATTTCGGTAATTTAAAAAAATTTATTCGAAATTAAAAGAAAAAGATACCATTTCTGCTTCAGCTCCACTGAAGCTATGAAAATATTTAAAACTTCATTTTCCTCAGAAAAATTTCATTGGATAATTTCGAAGTTAATAGTCCTAAGCTGTCCACGGTACTCGATGAGCGAAATTGTGAGTGACACAATTTTTCCATTTTCTACAGAGCCACAACGTATTCAAAAACAGTTTCCTGAGAACTTTTCTACTTATTCGCTGAAAAAAAAATCGATTTGAAAAGATCAGTATAGGGAACGTGGTTTTTTAATTCTTTCAAAATTTTAATCAATCAGTCTAAGAATACCGCGGAAGCGATCGATCTACCGATTCAAGAAGGAACTTTGGAAAACATAAAGCTGTAAAATTTCCTTATAACCTAAGCTTCACCCACCAAAATTGACGAATATACAGTCCGTTAACATAAAATTGGCAAAATGGCATTTATTTGCTCTTTTTTCACGTTAACGTTACATACGAAAAAAAATTTTTTTTAATTGATTATAACAGATTTTTGTTGAAAATTTTCTGCAGAAAAATGAATCGCCTGTCGGCGAGATAGCGGCAGTTGAGTGAAAAAAGGTCTTTTTGTATTCAGAATCGGATATCTTGAAAATAAATGGTCATATCTGAGGGTCGTGAGAAGCAAATTTGAGCTGAATAAACCGGCTATATGATCTTTGCATCCGTTTAGATCGGAAAAAGCAAAAAATAAGGCAAAATTGAAAATTTCAAAAATTTTGCAAATGATTTATCCGAGAATTGCATGGCTACCGGTACTCCGAAAAATTGTTCACCAACAAATTAAGAAAGTAGCTTCAAAAGTAAGTTCTTTTATTTCTCATACCAACATTTTTCGCTGAGATACAGTCTGTTGAAAATCACCACAAAATTTTGAACATTTTTTTGTTCCTAGTGTGAATATTGAAAACTAATATTTTCACAGAGGTCTTTTTTCGATACCCTGAACGTAATTTGTGGTTTTGTGAACACAAAAATGGTCAATTTTTTTGAATGTCTAATATTTAAGAAATGTTTTTAAAATTGGAATTTACTTTGATCAAAGTTATTTTAAATTTGATGGAGATGAAAGATCTGAAGATTTTTCAATAGGCTCGATTTTTTCCAATCGATAACTCATTCGACATCAACAATCAATTCAAATTCATTAATCACCTTGGTGTTCCAATTAAATCCATACAAACAAAAGTCTTAACCAAGCCTTATGACTAATTTTTTCCTCTGGCCGTATCCTAATTAACCTATTTTGACACTGCTCTGACAAACATGAGAGAAAGTTACTCAACAAGGTATTGGTTGCCGTTAACGACAGGATGTAAGCCAACCTACAACCCTAGGGAAATAAAATCTAAAATTATTTTTAGTAACCTTAACTTTCGATAACTTTTCGCTATGAATTCTTAACTTGACGTTGTTGATGAAATAAAAACTCCTTATGTTGCTCTAGCAGCGAATAACACTGCCGTGGATGTCATAATTTTATTAGATTGCTATCGATTGTGCTGATAATGAAAATTCACTAATAAATCAAGCATTCAAGACAGCGGGGAAAAAATGTTGTATACCATATATAGGAAGTTAGTACATGAACCAGTCACGAACTTTTTTGCCAAATTTTTGCAAATTCGTCCTCCTAGTAAATGGTGCTTACATTCCTTATGATATAAATTACTTCTTCAGAATAAACTAAAAATGTTACATCTACTCAATAATCCTGAGGTAGTATAATAATACGGTAACGATGTATAAAAATGATGGTGAGTTTTTATTGTAATCACGAATTATTTTCCAACAATTCTCCAGCAAGCTCAAATGGTTGGCTACTCGTATTGTGCCAAGTTACTCACCATTGACAAAAGTGTGTATATCCTATTGCTTTTGTATTCGTGATAGGACCGACATCTAAGAAATTAAGTTTTTATCATATTCAAATCATTCAATTCTTATTTGGAATTGAAATGTGTTCATTTGGAGAAACAATGGAAATGCATTCGGCTTAATGTCAGAACGATTACAATCGTACACTATCGGAATTACCCTTTGCGTAATAATCGTTTGAATGAAGCTGTAATCAAAATCGAATTTGAAAATATTTAAGCGGAATAGGTAACAATTATTGATTTATGTTGATTTAGTTTGTTTTGCCTATCACTAGAAGATAAGCTTTTCGGTCAATAATAGTACAAAATTTACGAGGGGCAAACTGCTATCAAATGGTGCTTCTGGTGTTTAATCAAAAATTTTCAGAAAGCACGGAATTGTACCGCAAAAGTTGTGTAAAAGATAGCAAAGTTGGTTTTCGATTGAAACCTGATAGTCCAAGATCCCAGAGCTGAATGACGTAACTTTTCTTCACATGGCTGATTTTTATATATGTTCTGTAGAATATTATTTTCAAAATAGCATCATAAGTGTCAGACACTTTCTATGAGCTAAAACTTTTGTCAGATGCTTTAAAGCTCCAAAAAAAATTAATGAACTTATTTTCACATTTCTGAGTTTTAAATATATTATTGAGGTAACTATCAAAATATATTTCATAAGTTCGACAAATTATAGTGACTATACATCGCCTAAACACATAAACTATCCAGCTGAATAATATTTGTGTTTAGGGGATGCTTAGTCACTACAATTTGTCCAACTTATGAAATATAATTTGACAGTTACCTCAATAACATATTCAAAAATCAGAAATGTGAAAATGAATTAAATAATTTTTTTTGGAGATTTAAAGCGTCCGACAAAAGTTTTGGCCCATGGAAAGTGTTTGACACTTATGATACTATTTTAGAAATAACATTCTACAAAACATATATGAAAATCAGCCATGTGAAAATAAGTTACGTCATACAGCTCTGGGATCTTGCACTATAATAAGAATTCAATGTCAGACATAATCACAAAAAATGTAGATGATTTACAAACATATTTTGAACTTTCCGAGATGATTCGAACAAGATCCAAAATTAAACTTCGATGAAAATTTCGATAATATTTCATATTTTATGAGGAACTCAACCTGTAAATATTTTATATCGTCATAAATCTGTTCAATTCCCTATTCCCGGAACATGTTAGTTCAAACAGATGAAACCTAACCTAATTCAATTACCATAATTGTGTATATGGCTGCTTCCTGAATATTTCATATTTGAATTCAACATGGATATTCAGTCAATTAGTTATATTTGCTACGCTAGACATGTAATATTACATAGTAGTCCAGGGCCGGAGCCCTTTAGAAAAAATAATGAAGAAGAATGAAACTAAGGCATCAAAACAGAAATCGAAGGAAAACGAAATCACGGGCAATCTGAGGTCGAGAAATGGATGAGGATAAAGAACGGTTTATCTTGATTGATGGTAGAACTATGAAGAAAAGTTGAATGACAAAGGTGTGAATAATTGTAAGATTTACCTACATCATTTGGACTTCGCTTTTGTGACATTACCCCAACATTCAGGTGAAAATTTCAAATAACCTAGTTTTCAGTTCATCATTTTTATCTGTTGAACCAAAAAAAAAAAAATTTAACGAAATTAAGTGAAATCTTATTTCTTACGTCCCAAACCACTCTGAATTTCCCGAATCAAAATAATTATTTTTGCACCTCATTTAGACTAAATATCGATAAAAAATTCCACATCTAAAATTATCTGCTTTTTCGGAAAAATGGTTGGAAAATTAGATGAGATCTCCTTCAAATGATATATTTAATATTTTGAAAAAATATTTTAGAATGTTTTTTTGCAAACCTTATGTTTTATGGATTTGTAATCTTGTTTATCAACTCAAGATGAAATCCTACGTTTTTCGAGTTGTCAAAGTATAAATGTTCTGTATTCTAAACCATGTTTTCGCCATCTACAGTATGAACTGTTACATCCAGTTGGACAGGGATAGCGAAGTCTTTTCTGAGAACATTTTCTATAGCAATGTAAATTTTTTTATACGATTAGAAAGTATGGCTTCAACCAATGAAAAGTCAACTTTTTCTCAACGCAGATATTTCTACATGAGAATTTTCATTTGAAAATTAGGCTGCTTTTTCAATATTAAGGCAAAATGAGGGGAAAATTGATATTTTGAATCAAGAACTTACAGTGTATTTGGGACTCACAAAATTTTAAGAAAAATCATTTTTTTAATATCAAAAATGAAAAATAGGATTTCATATAAATTCTAAGGTTATGTGGAAAAAGCGTGAGAAAAAGTTTTAGATCTTTTTTGTACCCAGAACTTTGCCATATAATTTCAAAAGCTTTTCTCTTTTCACTTTTGTTATATTCACCTCTCTTTAAAATGAGTTTCTATCATTTTCATTGTAGCGACTAAAATGAAGCTACTGCTTTTCTGATATGAAATATTATGATTACATGCATGAGCTCAGTGATTATTGATAGGTTCGATCAACTAGTTCAGGTCACGAATATTCTTCTGCAGTAAATAACTGGAACGTAGCTGGTAAAATTCGAGCTTGACATCATTCATTTCAAAATTTGTGTTGCATTCTATATGGTTTCCGGGCTTAGTGACCTTGGTCTATTTCACCTAACATCTTTGTAGGCTTCTTCAGATGATATTTGGTCTTTCAAAAGGTTGTTGATGTTATGATGACCTCGAAACAATGAAGTAATTATAAATTGAAGTATGGTTTTTATTCTATTATTAGGCTGACACAGCTTTCTTGATTCCACATCAAGAAATAACAGGTTTGATTCTGGTCATCTCCAACAAATTGCAAAAATTAATAAAAAATCCGAAAAATCAGTCGATGCGACATATCTTCCTTTGATTATTCATTTCTGGACCACGCAGCAAAAATTCTGAGATCAGAGGCTGCATATATACTTCAACAAAAAACCTTCATTCCGGATGATATTCAAATAAATTACTGAAGTTTAAGATACTTTTTGAGTCAATGACAATTTTATCACAGGGTATTGTGACTAGCATATAATTGAAAAATTAGTACTCTGAGATATTGAAGAACATTGATGAATAAATGTTCTTGACAATTCTTTCATCAACTCAATCTAAAATTGTAGTAAAATTTTAGTTAACTGAGCATGAAATGGTCTGTTTCCTCAATGAATTATTCTTTATCTTGTAAATTAACTGCGTTTCTTCTAGTATTTTGAATTTATTATGATTCAGTTATAAATTATAAGTATAAAGCTATGACTGTTAATGTAAGTCAATTCAACAGATATGATCTGAATTTTTTGAATTTCAACTATTTTGGAGAATGTCTTGAGTACGGAATTGAATATCTGAGTTGAGATTCCATGAAGTCAATATGAAACTATGCTCTCGATTAATGATCTGATTAATAATAAGAACATCTTTTTGACAAATTATTTACATGAGATCTCACCCAAATCATTATCTAAAATTAGACCTAAATATTTATATTGTATCACATGTAGGAAATTGGCTCTTTGGCAAATTGCATGGAATAATGTTGAAGTGGGCGGATTTGAATGTCTTGTTTTAAAGGTATACGCATAAATATTATAAGATGAGGAGAAAATGTATTTTTGCTTGGAATGAAATGAAATAAAGTTGAAAGTGGTCAACTTCATTGCAAGAAAAAAGTTCGAATTGAAGAATCTATCGATACCATTTCGAACACAAAAAAAACAACTTCTGACCTCATTCAAAAGAGCTTTAGGGTCGGTTTCACAAAACTTTAATTTTGCAATTAAAAAACCTCTCGTGAATTCGAACCAATTGAATCACTCGTTTTGAAATTTCAACGAATCGCGGTGGCTCCAATTGATACAGGGTGCGGCACGGAGGATGGATGGTTTTAAAAAAATAATAAAAGCGTTAATTTTTACTCAAAAACACATTTATTGACGGAATCAGATTCTCAAGGAAATAGCATTTGAGACAGTCAAGTGTGGAAAATCACATCAGGCATGTGGTGGCCGAAATCGGTAATGCAGTGCTGGAGACGCTCTTGGAAGTTCGCGTAGACACTCTCCAACATCGCTCTCTCAACTTGGGCAACTTCCACGCGAATAGCCCTTTTCAATTCGTTATGGGGACACCTCAAGGCTAGAGTATACGAGACCAAGCCCCGAACTCTGGACGAATTGAAAAGGGCTATTCGCGTGGAAGTTGCCCAAGTTGAGAGAGCGATGTTGGAGAGTGTCTACGCGAACTTCCAAGAGCGCCTCCAGCACTGCATCACCGATTTCGGCCACCACATGCCTGATGTGATTTTCCACACTTGACTGTCTCAAATGCTATTTCCTTGAGAATCTGATTCCGTCAATAAATGTGTTTTTGAGTAAAAATTAACGCTTTTATTATTTTTTTAAAACCATCCATCCTCCGTGCCGCACCCTGTATAACTGTACAAATAAAATTTTGTGAAACCGACTTGCATTTGAAGTTTTTTTCCCGGTTTCCAAAAAGCATAATATTAAGTGTCTGATGCACCGTAATTTATCAAAATCGATTCGGACTCCAACTCGTTTAAGTTGAACATTTTCTAGGACGAATGTATCAAACTCGATAAAAATTTAACCTGGTTTAAGTAGAACTTTGATTAAACCTGATTCAGACTTAAACTGTTTTGAGTGAAATATTTAACAAATGTTTTACCTAATCGAGTTTGAGTCTTAATCGAATTTTACGGTGCATAGGCACAAAAATAGAAGTTCACCATTGAAAATCGTCTTTTAGAATTCAATGACATATTTCGTCCCTTTTTGATGGAAAACGCGTTTACCAAAGACATGCATAATTTACATCTCGATCGAATCACTCACTTTTTTCCTTTTATTCACCATCGTATAATAACATACTGATTGAAAATTTGTTATTTGGAGCATACTCTCCACTATAAAATGGTTCGGAATAAAAAAGTTATCTTCTAGAATATAAAACAGGTAGAGATGAACTCGAGGCAGAGTGTATGGCAGATGAACAAGGCGACTCGAATTTCTCATTCAATCATGCAAATGGCCTATTTATTCAGTCACGATCATCAGTCAACCGGAAACTAATGTATTATGAAGTAGGTGAAATGTCGTGAACTTCGGTGAACTACTCGAGATGGAAGAGCCTTCAGGGTATTCTCCCTACATGCTGACTTACCATATTTCACGGTTGAGAGTATATCTCAAAATTAAACACAATCAACGTGGCTCGAAGTTTGCCTAGACCTGATGTTGCTCCGAGACTGATTTCCTTGAGGAAAACCCCTGACACTTGGTGTTATCGGTAACAAAACTTGAGTGTTTTATTAAAAAGATTTTTAAGCAAGGACGGGCCCAAGGGGGGGATTGGGGAGATGATCCTCGCCCAGTGTTGCACGATGTTGGCAAATTTTCGAAGCAGTCGGAAGATTTTTGAAGGAGTTGGAAAAATTTCAAAGCCGTTGGAAAAATTACAAAGCGGCTGGAAAAATTTCAAAGCAGTTGGAAAAATTTCAAAAGGGTTGAAAAAATCTCAAAGTAGTTGGACAAAATTCCTTAGCAGTTAGAAAAAGTTCAAAGCAAATGAAATACATGATTCCGAGAGAGTTATGAAATACCAAGGAATCTGGATCAGAAAACAAAGTTTTCAATCAGTACTTGACAAAATATGTATCGCCGGCAATAAATGGTATTTAACCCAAAATTTTTACCATCAAGTGTTTGAAGAGATGTGGCCTCAAGAAGTAGGAACCTATAATATAGTTGTAAATTTTTCGGTTACGTCGCATGGACTGTGTCATAAAAAAAAAAACCATCTGGTATTATAAGTTGAAGCTGTTACTATCAGATAAGCATTGTGTTCAGAGAAGGAAACGGCTGAACACATGGTATGCAAGTGTCCAGAACTGGCGGAACTAAGAACCATTCACATGGGGAAGTCGGTTCTGGATCCACATGAAATAACCGCCAAGGCTCCTAAGGAGGTCGCTGGGTTCATCAACACCATTGATGGCCTCCTTGGGATTTAAATGAACGAGTTGGGTAAAGAACAAAAGATCCTTGCGGTCGAAGTTTCCGAAAGGCTGAACGAAGCCACAACGACCCCTGTTCATTATAATAATAAGCATTGTGTTATAGTTTTGCGAATAAACAATATGTGTCGATAAATTCAAATAAGGAACCGAAAAAGATTGAAAGATTAAAAGTTCGATTTATGTGGTGCCCTATAGAAAATTAAAAAAAAAATTATGAACAGAAAATGCACGAAAGACAACAAGTGTGAAAGAAAATTATGGGCAGTGATCACAGAATTTCGGGAGGCAATTTGTTTTATTTTTTTTTCAACAATAAAAACTGAAATCAGCTTCGAAACACAAATGCAAACCAACAAAAATCATTCAAAACACTAAATATATCCTCAATTTCAAACACTTACTGCAATAAACGCTCCTAAGAGTTCGAAATCGCCAACTCAAAGTAGAAAATTATGTTCAAAATTGTTTCCTCAATATAACTGATTTAGGGCAAAACCATTTCCCTACAAAATTGAGAATCTGTTTTTTTCAAGAGGTATCTTGATTTATGACACACACTTTCTGTTTTATTCCTTAGTCATATTGCTTTTCTTCATGTAATGGAATCTGTAAACAAAAGTAAAGCTTATTTTTTATCTAACGAAATATATTTCCTGTAAATTTTGTTCCTATTATTCTGTGAAATGGATCCAATGTTATGAATCTCATCAGAGTGGTAAGTAATAAACTTTGATTTTTCATCGACCCAACATTCAATCATGCGTATTTCTTCATTCAATGTAATCGGCTATTTTTTGTGCAAAATATCTTGTTTTATGATGCTTGAAATTCTGAGATACACCAAAGAATGTGAACTTAATTAAAGAATAAAACAAATATTATGTCTCAAATTCTCAAACATACTTCAAGGTAATCCTCACAAAAAAAAACTATTCTATGAAATAAAAAAACTCACATTATTGAATATAGGGTAATTATAAAATCAACGTTAATTTCTCATCACTTTGATTCTCAATATTTACTCCTTTCACACAATTAAAGGAATAGATTTTTCAGAAAAAATATTTTCTCTGATGAAAATGCCGTGCCTTCGCTCCCAGATTCCTTGAAATACGGAAAAACTACAAAACTGAAAAAACAAACCAGTAGGATTTCTCAAAGTTTCAAGCAACATCAAGATTCTCTTCATGGAAAAAAAAAACAGACCCCAAAAAATCTATTTAATTGAATGTTTGGAAAATGGAAAAGAAGTTAATAACTCCTCACTCTGTTGAAATTAATCATTCTGAATTTATTTAACGGGAACAGATATAATAGTATAATATGTTTAACGGTTTCCTGTTAATTCAGTGTACAGTTGGAAAATTTTCGGTATATATTTCTGACCTACCCTGTGTATATTCTCTCGATATAGATCAAAACATAATATACCATAACCTCTGGTCGAAACAAAAGAGCATGTGATTCAGAAAGTGTTTTCGGGTACATAAAATGGTAGTCCTGAGAATATTCTACTTTCCTCATTACCTTCTTCAAAGGCAGACGACTTAGAGTGGCTCAGTTGACGGTCGATGTGCTTTTGAGTGGTTTCCTTTAGTTTCTTCCGTTGGCGAACATCCTTGGTTTCGCCTCTCTTTTCCCCTGATCTGGCCGCTTTAACGCTAATCTACATAGGTTGGGTTTGGTGAATAACCCTCCCTGTTTCTGTGATCTGCCTCAAACGTCTATTCACGTTTTGAGATTTTGTCCACTTTTCCATGATCTGCAGGTCAGTCATGGACTTCTCGAGCTTGAGGATTCTTCCTCTAGTCTCAATGTCTTTTGTCAATCTTGAGTCAACTAATCTCTCTTGTCTTCCTTATCCGCTGATGCTGTGCAGCGCCCCAACTCTCGAAGGGTGGTCGAGCAATGATTTCTGAGCATTCAAGATAGTGAATAGCTTTGCTCAGGTACTATCTCTGCTCTGATGTGCTGAGTTACAGATGGCCTTGTTCTCCTAAGACATCGATCTTGAAATCCATTTGTGCTCCTTCGGCGTCCGTGCTTACTCTTCTTCGATCTATAGTATTATCAAACCACACTTGACAACATCTCATCACAGTACTTGGATTTTTGTCCGTATGGTTAGCGATTATTAGAAATGACAACCCCACCTCCCTAGGACCTTCTTCAAATTCAAGTGGCTGGCGATAAATTATGTACTCGTGATCTTGAAATTCAAGCAACAATTAACCATCCTGGTTTGTTGTAAAATTCAATTCAAATTACGGAAAATGTTCTCATGCAAAAAAACCTACACGATTTTTTCTTCAAATTTTAATCATTTACCCCTTGTTGTTCTATCTATGTTTCACCAAATTAAATTAAAAGTCCTTCTGTGTTTTGCAGTTTCTTTGTCAGTCATATAATATTATATAAGTTTTACAATAACTTATATATTTCCTCAGTTTGCGGAGCAAAACTAGCTATGATATCCGAATCATCTGTATTAGGTTTCCTTTGCCGCCGACAACCTTGAATATTCTCCGAACTCCAAACAAAAAAGTTCTAGTTTGGAAATAAACATGTAGAAATTTTGAACGCATGAATGAATATGATGGAATATCATTATGAAATTTTGAATTTAATTCAATTCTCAGAACACAGACCGACCTTTCACACCTCATCATATTTACAGTATCTAAATTTCACAATTATATCACGTTATTCATTAAAAGCGCCGAAATCCAACAAGAGCACAATAAATTTTTCAGCTTCTAGGTCCACTGCCCGTTGAAGCCGTGACATTCATTATTCTGATCAAGGTTCCATTTCCTCTGGCGCCATAGCTTTTCATGCTCCAGCAAATGCTTGGTCTCAGAGAGACACTTTCTCATCGGTTTTGCTGGTGCAATGAGTTTGGTTTACCTCTGCCATTTCGTCGGGTAGCGTCTCTGATCTCGCGTATGAAGCTTGTGGTTATTTCTCGACAAGAATAAAGTTACGCGAGGGAAATAAACCAGAAGAGGTCCCTTGTGTGACATTATTTATGATTCTCAGGCCATCATTTTGGTCTGGTTTCTTCAACATTCGCTCTTCCATTAGCTTCTTGTGAAACCGACTAATGTATATCTGGACCTTCATTTAGGATAAATTCAATATTATATAATGGGGACGGTTGGCAGTGTGTTTCCTTTTACTTCTACAGCAATGAATTTTAAACTGACACAATATCAAGAACAGTAAATTAATCGAAGGGAATTATAAAATAAACCGATTTTTTTAATATGTCTTCCCTATTTCAGTATCGTAATGAGGTCATTACAGTACTAAGAGTAGTGCTGTAATGAAACTCATTACAGCATTGCTTTCAATTATATTTTTCGTTCTGTCGTTGTCAATATTGACCTCAGATCCTGTAAATTTTCAAATCAAATCAATTCAAATTCAGTCATGTGTCAAATTTCGTAAGTCACACTAACTGCCAAGATACGATAAAAAAGTCACTAATCTGAGTTTTTTTAATTTCAAGAGTATTTAACAAAACTTGACTGAAGTAGAGAAAATATCGTCTAATACTCGTTGCAGAAGGCAATTCCAAAACTCATACAATTCCAACACTTTCGCATTCGTGTTGGAATAGGAAGTCATTCTGTAACTTGTTTTAGAATATAGGAATTTTTCTATTATACGGAATATATTATAAAAGAAGTTTTACTGTATCATCAGCTCTGTGAAATTTGATTTAGTTTTTATGGATCGACGACCACATGAATGCTCCTGAAAGAGGAGAAATTCCTCATCTTCTGGAACAGACTTGGGAAAACTGTTGAACGTGAACACACAAATATACAGTGTGTCCAGAAAGGATAGGAGGTATTTGTTTCTGCGCTGACCAAGCAACGGAGAGGCTTGGAGGAGTAGCGTATGAACAGGCTGTTACACTACTCTTTAAAGATTTTTTAACGATGGAAGCGTACCTGGAGAACCATCGCGCTTTTTGCATACGCGACTATTATCGAAATGGTGATTCGATAATGAAGAATGAAGGTTTATAGCGTGCGGAATTTTAACTGCCACTTCCTGGGCTAACAAAAATCGAAGACAGAAAGATGAAGGACCATGATATAACCCCAAGTTTACTGTTTGAGCTTTCATATCTGGTGAAGGCATGGTTGGCCAATATTTGTTTGAAGATCGACGAAGGCGAGCACTTACAGTGGACGGTATTGCGATATGTTAAGGAACTTCTTCGTTCCAGAGTGCAAGATTTTGAGGGTTTCGATGTAGAAGCATGGTTTCAACAAGATTGTGTCACCTGCCATACCTCTAACCAATCACTTGAGATTGTCAATAATCTCTTCGCGGAAAAAGTGATCTTTCTTCATGGCACCATCCCAGTCCCCAAACTAACACTCCTTGATTATTTCTTATGGGGTTACCTTAAACAGAAATCGTATGCAAGCAAACAGCGAACTTTAGAGGAATTGAATCATAATAACAGCCGCTATAACCCCAGAGATGTGTAGACCCGTGATGGCTCATTTTCGTGTAGGATTTGAAAATTGCCAGTAGCGCGAGGTTTAAAATTTTACATAATCTTTGCCACTCAATTTTCCAAAACCTTTTTTAAATTACACACTCTTCTTTGTTGATTTATTTTTATTAAATATACAAATACCCTAAAACCTTTATGGACCCCCTGTATTATTCAACTGAACAAATTTAGAATTATTTTTCATTTTCAGTATTATTCAAATCCACTGGATTAATTTTTAAGAAGCTAGTCAGACAGTTCTTACACGAACACACTTGGAATGTCATTGAATTGCAAATCAGCTCATTAAATTTGTTGTGGATGTGTAGTTCAACCTTTCGCAACTTCTTCAAGTAGTGAAATTCGTTCAAAGATTCTCAATTGGCACAAGATAGGTACTGAAAGGCAATAATCCACTTCGAAACCGAATAATTAACCAAGTTTTTTCATGAGTTCCTACTATCGGAAAAATCCCCCCAGAATTGAATTCCCGATATCGGTTTCTTGGGAACTGAACTTTATATTGAATTGCGAGAATACGTGAGAGCAATATCGACTTCCGCGGTCCGTTCACTGGCAAACCCAATGACCTACAAGCTGCCATTGATGGCCGTTGAGTGGTTTCCTGGATTCAATAGATTCAACTGCGACAAAGGACCGGAATGAATCTCGAGAAGTTCAGGAATTAAGCGAAAGGTCCCGGATAGCATCGGAGTTCTGCGATGTTGTCCCAGAACAATGAAGACGTATTATCGTTCTTCGAGATATTTGCCTGTGAGGTGGTCACGATGCTCGATTACATGGCTGATCGGGTATTGTTTCCTATAAATACATTTATCTTGAATTGAGAATCAGGTGAATGATCTTATCATCAGCACATTCAATTTCTCTTCGATCGTGGGAATATTCGGAGTAAGTTTGCTCTTCATTATCTAGTAGGTGGTCTATGGCAAATTACGAGTTAATTTCAACTCAATATAGCATATGCGTCAAAATTTACACGCCTGCTGTGTCTGAAAGGCCAATCAACGTAAAAATGATCTTATCAGCTGTCATATCCCTGGTCAACTGCCATTTCAGAAAGTATGGTTAACTATTTTAACTTAATCAGCCTGTCAGTTGTTCAAATATTGCAGGTAAATTCTACGTCAAACCTCACTTTTGGGTTCTAATCATTCATTACCCAATATAATTGGAGCAGTAGACTGTACACATATAAAAATAGTCACGGTGGTTCACAATATCAGCTTTTCGAAATAAGAAGGGAGAATTTTCTCCAAATGTTCAGGCTATATGACATAGATGGCCAGAATTTTGACCTCTGAGGTCTACTTGTGTTCAAAAATATTTCTTGCAGGCGACTGTGAGGCAGAGTTTACAAGAAAGCAATAAAACATCAGCAATAATTAAATGAGTTATTTTTATCTGAAAGTTGAAAATGAAATCCATAAGGTTCATTCTGTTTCATCTTTCCGGGTTGATATTTTGCACTGCATATTGTCAACAATTTTATCATGTAAGTAGTAACTGCGATGGGCAAACAAGAAGCTGAGTGGCCGTCTGTTAAACGGGAACGGTGTTTCGATTTGATTACATTGATATTGGAAAATGACGATTCGCAAAGATAAGTGGAACCAAAAAATGAGGTTCAATATAAGGCAACTTTTCTTAGGCAAGGAAACTGATTTGTAAATCAGTCTCCAAAAATTTGTATTAGTTCCAAATGCTCGAGCTTTCAAAAATATGTCGCATCTCATTTTTATTATCTCTTCTTCGATCGCAACAGGTTCACCATCAATTAATTTTCCTATTTTAACAGTTACGCTATAAATGTCAATGCTTTCAGAGAAAGAAAATGTCATGAAACTCAGCACTTCCTCAAGAGATCTGAAATCCTCAAACCTTCTTTCGAATTCCAGGTCCAAGTTAGCCAGCTGTCTTACGAAGGTTTCGAAGTTTTGATTGGAGTTGTGTGCACATTCTTCTTCCATGCTCTTATAGTTTCTCAATTCTCCTCTTCTTAATTGAGATGCATGCATTTTTATCTGAGTTTTGAATGTTTTGATCGAAGTTATCATATCAATTAAATTCCTGTTCTTCCCTTGAAGATTTAGATTCAACTCATTGAGTTTTTCCGTTATGTCACAAAGAAAGGCCAACTTCATGAGCCATGTTTCATCTTCAAGCTCAGGTACATTTTCTCCTTCAGTCACTTCAAGTATAGTGGTAGTAGTTCATGGGTGGAGTTTTTTATTTAATATATACAAAGAAAAAGTCTTCTCCGCTTCGAAATTATTCAATTCTTTTTGATGATGTTAATAGGACCAGCAATGCATTTCGGCAAGCTAACTTGCCATCATCAGGCATTCTAAAAAACAAAAGCGTCAAATAGATAAAAAAATAATTTCTGTAAAGTTGAATGTTGTGTCAGTTGACATACGGTTTGATCGGTCTTTCAGAAACCGGCAGTTATTTTTGACAAATTAAGCAGAGCATTAACAAGAAGTTTTTGACCAACGAAAACGTTGCATTTGGCTGCAAAAGATTAACTTCTTCCGTTTGGAAAATGGAGTGGGTGTTGGAACGATACTACACAGCAGACTGGAATGCTCTGGCTCATTTTCGAAGTATTTTGAGCATGCTATTTTTGTTATGGCTGGATGTGAGTTCGTGCTGGCTAAGGAAGAGCCTACTGATAGAGTCAGTCAAATTCATCTGACGAGGCAACTACATTCAGCATACAATCAAACCATACATGAATATAATAGGACTGCAGAGGGTGCACACCAAATTTTGATTCGTCTCAATCTATATACAAACGAAAATAAGTTCAGGCAATATTTTCTATTGACGCCGGTCTTATTTTATTACGCCTTGGGATACATAAACGAAGATCTTTGTTTGAAACGAACTAATCGTGTTCAACATCCACTGACACCTGGGCAAAAAATATGCCTGATTTTAAGGTAAGTATTTCCATTAACAAAGGGTGTTCCTAAATCAACGCAAAATTTGATTTGAATAGAAAACACATTTTTCAGTCGTAATTTTTATTGAATTATAAAGTACATAGGATAGGGTAATATACATCATATATACTTTACTTCAACAGTTTCCTTATATGGCAACATACAAAATTCCGATGCTTTTCCACCTCAACCGTTGACTAACTGTTTCTCGCCTCAATGCCTACCATATTCACTATGCCGACATGTTGCGTTGCGCTGACCATCACCCCATCATAAAAAACCACTGCTGATTTTGAGCATGACGGTACCACGTTCAAGGAAACCAAGGCTTAAGCCTAGGCGCGCACTTGCGATTTCTTGTCGCGCGACTGAATAATCGCAATCGCCAAGAAAGAAATTCGAAAATGTTTCATGCCCGTACTTGCGACTGATGAATTGCAACTACATTCAGTATTCACATGGATTTTCCTGAAAAACGCTTGCCTTGTAGTAGAGCTACTATTAGGAGCCATATGACATTGACATAGAACCTTATAAAGTCCCAAAAAAAAAATTTACACTCACACAAAGAAGTTCGGACTTCGGCAGCAACTGAATTGCGATTGAATTGTCGCAAGTTTGACTCATTCTGATTTAGGACATTCGCGTGGCTTCAGAAATGCGACTGTTTAGTAGCGGCGATTATTTCGCATGTGCGTGCATTCCCATTCAAAAGTATATGTTTCATTTTCGCGACTAAACGATCCCTTGACAGAAAATCGCATGTGCGCGGGTACCCTAACCGAGAGCATTCAAACACCACAACATTCAATGTTGTGGATATGGAATATCAAATTTGTAGCAATTTCTCACGGATATACCGTATTACCGAAATATGAATTTCCCGGCTCTACCGAAATGGGACTACGGGACCTAGAGACCCAATGAAACGTAGAATTTAATGTTCCGTAATGAGTCAAACCGCGTAAATTCGTAACGCCTCGCATGCTTGCCTATAACCGGCATTAGACGTCATCGAGCCCAATAAAACCGGTCCCGACGCAAACCCCATGGCTATTGGCGAAAAGTCCCCGCTATCAATTCCCCGAAAACCATAGCCGTGCCATTATTATTTCACGGCATACTCCATTCGCCGATACGCGAACTGAATTTATCCTACGCCGGGTATATTTATAAGCACTAACTGTCGTACAGAGCCGTCCGCTTCTTCTGATGGATTGTCGAACGCCTACCGGGATCCGTTATGTTGAATTTGCCTCGGAGATGTTCCCACGAAGAGGCCTTCAAGCAGGATAAATGTCGTCTCGCTCACGTCTTCGGCAACTTTTAGTCCAATCCCGGCATTCCCTACAGGAATGCGGGTGCAATCGATGGCTTTGGGTTATTGGGTTATTCATGAGATGGCCTCAAAGCGAGATATCGGATTTTGCAATTCATCCTCATTTTCCGCATCGGTTAATTTATTTGGAAGTCGAGTTTTCGTCCCAACGGGAACAGGGCTGCTTTTGCTGCACAAATTGAGAATAATGCCTCTAAGAAATCTAAAATGTTTTTGTTTCGAGTATAAATTGATATATCGCACCCTCGCTACAAAAGTGACACAACTCAAAATTCACTTTTTTCGGTTTATGCTATGAATTAAATCAGAAAACGAGCCGATATTAAATCATGGAAAATTTTCACATCAGTGGGTCCTCCATATATCATATAGATACCTGCATATCAAAATTTCTGTTTATTTCATGTTTCCAATTAATTAGAAAATATTTAGCAGTTGAATATTTTCGACTTTTGATTTTGAGTTGTGTCACTTTTGTAGCGAGGGTGCGATATTATATGGCTTCATTGGTTTCACTAATATTTTGTTTTATGTTTTTACCAACGCTATCTGTTGGGTATTTAACCAGTTACCCACGAATTTTTGTACTTAATACACCAATAAAACCATTAACCAATTGTGATTCGGTTATTTTCACCAAAGTCAATGTGAAACCAATTGAGAAAAATCAATATTTCTCTACATCGACTCAAATCACATTCGTCTTAACTTAGCTTACAGACTACTTGTTTTATTCTCCCCTTTCACTCTCGCTTGGGCACGCTCAGGCCCTTGGAGAGCGTCCTTTTCTGTCTTCGTCTTATGTGCGCGAGGTACGCTGTTTTATGCAGTTTCTACGCTATTGCACATAATGAACTTTACCTAATTCTTATCCATAATGAACTTTACCTGATTCTTATCGTCTTAATGCGACCGAACATACCCCCACCTTGAAATATAATTTCAACACACTTGTCTTAGTCTGTAGTGAAGGCATAGGCAATGGACTTAATTTCGTTATGGGTCTCTTGTATGTTCCATCTGTTGCTACACGCACTTTACCATCAGGTCCCTCGTACACCTTACTCACACGACCCAACCGCCACTTCATAGGGGGTAGATTATTGTCCTTTACAATAACCAACTGGCCTTCTTCTAGATTTCGTTGCTCCTTTGTCCACTCACTTCTCTTCTGCAATTCTGGTAAATATTCTCTGGACCATCGTAACCAGAATTGTTGCAGTAACATTTGCAGATGCTGATATCTGGAAAGCCTGTTCATCGGAACATGCTGCAAATCTGGATCTGGCGAGGAAGTGAGTGGACGACCAATGAGGAAATGACCTGGGGTTAGGGCTTCAAAGTCATTAGGATCTGGGGAAAGCGGAGTAAAGGGGCGGGAATTCAATACTGCCTCAATTTGAATTGAAACAGTACTCAAATCTTTATATGTGAGTACAGCGTTCCCTAAAATTCTTTTCAAGTGGAATTTACACGACCGTACTCCGGCTTCCCAGAGTCCACCTAAATTGGGTGATTTCCAAGGAATAAATGACCAATTAACTCCCTCACCATTAATTTTATTGCTCAATTCACTCGTGTGTTTATTTTCACCAAAGTCAATGTAAAACCAATTGAGAAAAACCAATATTTCCCCACATCAACTCAAATCACATTCGTCTTAACTTATCTTACAGACTACTTGGTTTATTCTCCCCTTTCACCCGCGCTTGGGCACGCTAAGGCCCTTGAAGAGCGTCCTTTTCTGTCTTCGTCTTATGTGCGCTAGGTACGCTGTTTTATGCAGTTTCTACGCTATTGCACATAACGAACTTTACCTAATTCTTATCGTCTTAATGTGACCGAACACTATCCAGACCAGATTTTTTACAACCCTCCTCTGAAAAAGAAAAATTCTTTGCCTTTACGGAGGCCACATCGAGAAAATTTTTGAAACATGAATGAATTCAAAATAGTAATCATCGAAATGAATACCATTTTCAATTCCCTAATCAAATGCTACAAAAGAAATCTGTACTTCCTCTTCCACTGAATGAGATTTTAGCAGTGGCTCTATTCAGGGCCCGCTTGCTAGTTTCTCAAAGTGATGGAAAAAGCCCAATTCTTTTTTCGACTGTGAAGCCAAGTGTTTTTAAGAAATAGAAAAATTCTTTGCCTTTACGGAGGCCACATCGAGAACATTTTTGAAACATAGATGAACTCAAAATAGTAATCATCGAAATGAATACCATTTTCAATTCCCTAATCAGGTGCTAAAAAAGAAATCTGTACTTCCTCTTTCACTGAATGAGATTTTAGCAGTGGCTCTATTCAGGGCCCGCTTGCTAGTTTCTCAAAGTGATGGAAAAAGCCCAATTCTTTTTGCGACTGTGAAGCCAAGTGTTTTTAAGAAATAGAAAAATTCTTTGCCTTTACGGAGGCCACATCGAGAACATTTTTGAAACATAGATGAATTCAAAATAGTAATCATCGAAATGAATACCATTTTCAATTCCCTAATCAAATGCTTAAAAACAAATCTGTACTTCCTCTTTCACTGAATGAGATTTTAGCAGTGGCTCTATTCAGGGCCCGCTTGCTAGTTTCTCAAAGTGATGGAAAAAGCCCAATTCTTTTTGCGACTGTGAAGCCAAGTGTTTTTAAGAAAGAGAAAAATTCTTTGCCTTTACGGAGGCCACATCGAGAACATTTTTGAAACATAGATGAACTCAAAATAGTAATCATCGAAATGAATACCATTTTCAATTTCCTAATCAAATGCTAAAAAAGAAATCTGTACTTCCTCTTTCACTGAATGAGATTTTAGCAGTGGCTCTATACAGGGCCCGCTTGCTAGTTTCTCAAAGTGATGGAAAAAGCCCAATTCTTTTTGCGACTGTGAAGCCAAGTGTTTTTAAGAAAGAGAAAAATTCTTTGCCTTTACGGAGGCCACATCGAGAACATTTTTGAAATATGGATGAATTCAAAATAGTAATCATCGAAATGAATACCATTTTCAATTTTTTTTTATTTTTAAAGAAATGATATTAGATTTTGTCACTGAGATGAGAGATATACCGGTTTCGGCCTTGTTTGGCCTCATCAGTATCCCATACATCTCAGAGACAAAATCTTCATAAAACTTCGATATTTGAAGCAATTAGTTGTGGAGTACTGAGTAAAATATTACAAAGTACTGAAGTGGTGACATCCAATTGCATCAAAATGAAGTTTCACATCTCCGATCAAATGCTAAAAAAAAAATCTGTACTTCCTCTTTCACTGAATGAGATTTTAGCAGTGGCTCTTTTCAGAGCCCGCTTGCTAGTTTCCCAAAATGAGCCCCATTCTTTTTCAGCATTTAATTGGAGATGTGAAACTTCATTTTGACGCAATTGGATGTCACCACTTCAGTACTTTGTAATATTTTACTCAGTACTTCACAACTAATTGCTTCAAATATCGAAGTTATCTATGAAGATTTTGTCTCTGAGATGTATGGGATACTGATGAGGCCAAACAAGGCCGAAACCGGTATATCTCTCATCTCAGAGACAGAATCTTATATCATTTCTCCAACCTCATGATATAAAAGACCTCTGAGCTTTTTCCATCACTTTGAGAAACTAGCAAGCGGGCCCTGAATAGAGCCACTGCTAAAAACTCATTCAGTGAAAGAGGAAGTACAGATTTCTTTTTTAGCATTTGATTAGGGAATTGAAAATTTTTGAAATGTATATTTCAATAGAATCATAATAATCATTTCAAATAGAATATATAGCAAAATAACAACAACTTTCATTCAACCTCAAATACATCATTTCATAAACAATATGCAGGGTTCGACCGATATATATCGCCGATATTTATCCTGATATATATCATGATATATATCGATATTTATAAGGATTGATATATATCAAGGATATTTATAAATTTACCAAAATTTGCGACTGTGCGTAAAAATTTCATAATCAATCGCGATTTAAGAGCACACCAATGTCACCAATGTATACCAACATACCGACCGTTTGTACGATCGAAGAGCAACGTATTGTCGGGGAATCCAGATAGTGATGTTATAACTTCGCCGTAAAATCGTCATTGCACTATTCATTGTGCTCTTGTTTTTTTTTTGTTTAAATTTTTGAACAGAAAGCACGTTCACGTATACAGCTGAAGTTTGTAGTTTGTAATAGCAATTTGAGATTGATATGGGATGAGGCCACTACATCTGCACAGGAAATTTTTAATAATCCGGATAACGAACTTTTTATAAATTTATCAAATATTTTTTTTTTCTTGAAAACTCAATATGGGTTTTCTCTCCCAGTCTCTGGAACAAGAAACAAATAGAAAAAATTTTAATAATATGAGAAAGGCCCCTGCGTAAAAATTTGAGCACTAATTTGTCAGGGGCTACACTTTACGAGAAGAAATTGTTGCCTTACAATGAACAGAAAGAAAATGAAAACACTTTGAAATCTTAAGCGTAACGTTTTTCTTGTATTATTAAAATTTTTTCTAATTGCTTTTTGTTTCAGAGACTGGGAGAGAAAATCCATATTAAGTTTTCAGGAAAATGCAGAGACTTCCCAGAAAATATTTCAATAGATAACTTTTTTTGTTGTTTTATGTTTTTTAGAATCTTGATTAGTTTTTTTAATGAATATGGTAAATGAACTTCTAAATACGTTTGATTTATTGACTTTTTAAACAAAAAATTTGAAAAATTGTTCGTAAAAATAAATATCAGAAAGTGGATATATATCGGATATATATCGATATATATCCGATATTTTGATACTTATATAAATATCATGATATTTTCGAACCCTGACAATATGTATTATCAATAACAGTCTTCGCAACAGAATGTGTTCGATTGATATAATAATATTTGATAGCAAACACACATCCACTTAATCAATTTGTGGGCGGATCCAGTAGAACAAGCTGGGCCGTTGTAGTGTGACGTCACACAATGGCTATCCGTACCTATCTCCCAGGATATGGTATTCCCCCGAAAAACTTTGTGTGTTCTCCTTCTGATCATGGTGTATTATCGATAATTCATGGGCAGTTCTGGAGCATAGCAATGTTCGGAAACGACCATTTTTGATCAAGTCTTTAATTAAGCAAAGAGAGCCCTGTTGAAAATCACCACCTGACGACAATTAATATATGCGATGATAATCAGTCTTGGCACTTCATTATCAATAAAATCCCCGCATGTTCCCAGTAGAATATTACAATTACCATACAATAGAATTTCAAAGTGTTACTGTTCATTTAAGTGTAATTGCTCCCTACGTAAAATCAAGCCATAAAATTCTCCAATGCGCAACAATGCAATTCTCGGTGACCTTAACCGTGTATGTTGCTGCATTGATTCGTTATTATAACTACCGTGATTTTATAACTTTGTGCAGCCATAGCAATTCCAATCACATTTCAATCGTTCCTAATAAGGTGTACATAAAATTGAATTATTTCATCACCTCATCAAATCAGGTCTATGAGGATTCCAAGAAGTACTATGCACTACAGAATGTGTTCGAATTAAGTCCTTTCAGGTTGAGAGAATGATGCGAAGTTTTATAGATCGAAGATCTTTATAAATATTCATTTCATTTAGCCATGGAATCCGCTTATTATTCTGTAATATATAGGATGTATTCACAGGTGATTCTTTTTTAACACATAAAAGAACTCTTCTAAACTTCGAATCTTCAAAAGCCAAATTGTATAATATACTAATGAAAATACTCGATGTCTATAAGAAACAATAAAAAATGAATTGACAGACAGTGGTGGCTTTAGGGGGTGGCGAACGGGGCAATCGCCCGGGGCTTCTCTCTTGATGGGGCCTCGCACGCAACAACCCGAGCAAATTTTGATATTGATTTAGATCCCTTATTATTTATGAAGGTTTGAAAATGAGGTAAATTCGAAAAAAGTTAGTTAACCAATACATTCATTCAGAACAAAATTGAAGAAACCATTTTGTAGTTTTTGAATATTGCGCTTTGTTGGAACGTCCGAATGGGTAATTGGGGCACCAGATGTCCGATCCACCAGATCAGTAGGTAGAAAAAAATGCACACAACACAATAAGGGTGAAAATTATCTAAGTATTTAGGTACAATGTTTACTTATCCCAGATGTTGGAACCTCATAAAATATTTATAGCCCTGTTGACCGTTCTTTGGCGGTCCCTTTGAAATATTTGTTAAATTATAGTCTTATGAATGAATTCATTCCATTGTAGAGAATTACGGAAGGAGGAAAGCGAAATCTGTTCTTTTTCAAACCTAGTGATTAGAGATAAGAATATTGGTTCAGTTTGGTATATCCTATTCTTTGTGATGGAAAACTTCCATTGTTTTCGGTTCTTCATTAACATTTAGAGGTCATATTCATATTTTTCAAATAACTTAAAATTTGTCTTGTCATTGAATTGAGAAACTAATTCAATTCGTTAGTTCCTCAAGCCGTTTTTTTCCAGTGTGGCTCTTGTAAAAATAAATTTGGATACCAACTATCCAATGAATTTATGCAATACATAATACTTCATTCAGTATATCGGAAACTCAAAACTATCCAAGTTGCACAACACTACCACAAACTGCTCTGAGCTTTAGGACTTGATACAACTGGGACTTCACGTTCACGCCCTCAATCAAACTCATAATTAGTGGCTCCTCCATCACTCGGACAATCCCATGAAAAGTCATATATGGTGGATTTTGCAGAGAAATTTTCGATACAAATATCGTAAAAAACCAATGTTTCCAATAGAAATATGCATACAAGATGGCGCCATTTCTCAAGAAACTTTCTATTCTGTTCATCTGGATCATAAAAAAACAGTTTCATTTTTATGGTCATCTCCTCTATCGCTTGGTCATATATAGTGGATTTCGCAGAGAAATTTTCCATAAAAATATCGTAAAAAACCACTGTTTCCAATAGAAATATGCATATACAAGTTGGCGCCATTTCTCAAGAAGCTTTCTATTCTGTTCATCTGGATCATAAAAATAAACAGTTTTATTTTTATGGTCTTCTCTTCGAAACCGAGAATTTCTTTTAGAAATATCTAATAGTACTTTCATCATTTATTATCTTCATCTGTGAGAATTCCACTACCCGTCTCTTTTTCAACCCCCGCTGCAGATCCAAAGTCTAAGACTTGCGGTTCAATTGGTTTGGCTCATTAGAACGGAATGAACAAACGGGTCATTTTCATAGTGAAGAACCGAAAAAGTGTGAAAAAACTGTGTGTTACTTAAAAATTATTTCTGACACTCCGTGCGAAATTCAACAAGATTTTTTAAATGAGTTCGCGTGATCGAGATGCCGGTAGAAAATTCGAGTCGGTTAGTTCAAAAAGGAAACGAGCAATCAAAAGAAAGCTTGACAGGCGCTGGATGATTTATTCACAAACAAAGTTTGTCTAGACTTAAACTCATAAAAACATATTTAAGGAATTCGATTACACAAGATCGGCTTTCAGCCCTTGCTATTCTGTCAATAGAAAATGACGTAGCTCATTCGATCGATTATGATACTTCAATTGAAGATTTCAGTGCTAGGAAAATCCGCAAACATGAATTTTAAATTTATCATTTCTTTATTTGTTAAATTTGTAAATCTTCCAAATTTATATTATATTTATATGTTTTATTATATTATTATATTTTAATTAAAACTCCAATTTCAAATCTTTATAAAATATGACAATAACCTATACAGAACAACCGGACTTACTTTCGCATCACATACTTTTCAAGAAGGAAAAAGGGCCTAGCGAAGACTTCCCGCCGGGGGCCTCGCAATGGCTAAGGCCGCCCCTGTTGACAGATAGTTATCCCTTTCTAAATATTATTTCACAATGCTTTTTGAGATTCTATGTTGTTATCATAAAGGTGGGCAAACATCAACCCCTAAAAAGGGCAGTATCTTAGAGGGGCTTGGACAAGAAAACTTCCCTTTATTAGCATCCTCTTCCATTCATCAATCAAGAAACTCCTTCATAGAGGAAACAGAATAACTGCCTGATCGAGAACCACGTATATATTATGAAAGTATCATAAATATTTAATCATGACGAAGTATGAAAGTGCAAATGAATTAATTCTATGCGCAACCAACAATTAGAATGGCTCACTCAACAATTAACAAGACCACCATTAACTCTAGCGGTTAACAAGCTTCGTCATGGTTTGCTTCGATGATCAGCCAACCTTCCACTGGATAGTTGAAAAGTTTTGTAATCCAAATCGATCAATTGATTTTACCGATCATTGCAAAATTTTTTTCACCTTGATTTCTAAATATGAATTGAACTACTGAAATCTGAGAGGGATTGCTCAGAAACATTCCCTGCGTATAGGACCAAAGACCTCATGTCGCGAATTATTCAGTAGAATGATCGGTTTATAGATTCAAATAACGATTTTTTGAAAAGGTATCCCAACTTTTCTTGTTACAATGAGAACACTTATAGAACAATAATAAAACATTCTGTTCTACAAACTTGTTTTATTTCACTAACATAAAAAAATTTGAAATGTATGATATAGACATCAAGCTTATTAATTAATTATCAAAAATACCAGATCATGAATGATTTCGAAAAATTTTTAATCGATATTGGGAAAGTTACTCGGATATCCATCATAATTTAACGATTCATTCTAATTTGAATCATGCATTAAACGGGATATTCCATAGACGTTACTTATTAATACGTACCTATATCAAATCTTGTCACCAGAAACCTTGGCATACGAAATGTCATGATGCCATCGGCTAAGATATTCACTTTTTCACTCTGAATCTGTTGCCCACCTTATAGTAGGAAATCCGAATCTAAATCGACTTTATCGAGTTGATAAAAGAATGAAAATGTATACTAAATATCGTATATTGGAAAAAAAGCTGGACGGAATATTCTCGATTATTTTTTGAAAAATGATTTTCCATAAAATTTTGCAACATAAATATAATGAGAAAATTTTTTACGTCACTCAAAGTATGAAACATGTAGAATATGCGCAGCCATTGGGTTGTCTATTATTATTTACCTTGATGAATTACTGGATTATCAGGTATGAACAGGTATGTCGATACCAGTTTCTCTCACTTGGTGTGATAATAGAAAAAATTTTATATTAGCATAAGTGCTACTTTATTGTGAATTCGTTGATATAGGGTTGTCTTCACAATATTTGTGATAAGAAATGAATAAAAAATGTTTTTATGTGGCTCGGCAGGCTGGGACGATTCTGCAAGTGATGTTACTGATGAAACTTTCAAAAATGATTCGTTAAAGCTATCTCTTCGTGAAGAAAACAGAATTAAAATTATCATGAATGTGATCTAACTCAAACAGTACTCGATTTTGTTGGTTTCCATATCGCGTCTTACAAGAAAGTAAATGTACATGAACACCCCTTCAACTCATGAAACGAGAACCCATTTTTTTTATATTTCGGAATGAAGCTTCTCACGATTTGCCCAAATATAAGTTGGTTTCTCAAAAAAATTTATATGAGACAGTTTGATAAATATATTAAAATATGAAAGGATCTCACTTTTAGTGGTTAGAATCTGAGAATCACACCGATGAAGGGGTCAGACTCTCCACAGTTTTTTCTTCTAGAAGTTTAGTCCCCAGTGATTCGATGGAAGAAACTCACTGCTTTTCTTTTACTCTTTGTAAATCTATCTAAATTCATCCGATCATATATTCCAAATATATATCTTTAAACTTAGGAGTGACAAAATAGTTCCATTACTGTCCCCAAATGAGGAACATCATGAATCTTTTGAAGGAGCTCAAAATAAAAAAGGAAGATACAATAATGAACAGTGAACTAAGATTTCCTGAATAAAATTCAACGAACTCTGTTTATCATTTCATAACGTATTTTCACAACCACCGGCAGTGTTATTGTGCTCTTAAAATGTTTAATAGCTAATGGTGTGTAATCAGACAAGCACCCGTAGCTGCTTTTCCAGGAAATTAATGTAATAAGCTTATCAGCGCATATTGAATGTCAGCTTCAACTTCACAATCTATCAAGATTTTACTGAGGAAAATCCATATGTTTCTATATTATAGGGCATATCGAGTAGCAACTTCCTCAATGGCTTCTATCGGCAAGAACGATCAAGGGAATGAACCCCTCAACTATCAATTTCAGAATATGATATTAATGACATTCGATAGATGGGCGATCAACACACATGGCGAAGCCTGGCGATAGCACTTGTTCAAATTTGATGGGATATCATATCTTTGAATGAGAATATCACGGAAAATAGTGCAGCAAATGTTTCCAAAAAATATGCTGCTTAAAAAAAAATTACCTCCATGCATTCGCTTGGGGAAATCATAAGAAGAGCTTCAACAAAATTGACTTGAACGTAGTTGAAGCGTATCGGATTTTCGAAAAAACTTACAAAAGTTTTCGATGCCATCTGTTGTGAGTAGAAAAAATTGTAATTACAATTCAATTGTTCTGGACATTACTATCTACATATTTTCTCATTGGGGGCTACGATGAAAAATAAGAAAAGTAGATGACCAACAGTGATCTCAAAAAGTTGTTTTTTGCTTCTTGGACGCATAAATGTTCTTTAATTGTCAATGAGAAAGTTATTCATCTCAAAATTCATCTAAAACAATCTCTTGTTCATCAGGTATAGTATTTTATGTGTGTGTGTGTAGTATGGTGGTATAATTTCTTACCCAAAATATTCAAGAAATTTCTACAGTAAGGAGAATAATCGATGAACTATGAATAATAATTAATAAAAATGAGAAAAATGAAACATATTATATGAACATATGAGAAAATTCCTAATGAATATTTAATTCAATTGGTTAGAAGAGGTAGGTATATGTGAATAAAACTTTAGGTACAATCATATAACATTTATACTAAAAACGTTTTTTTATGATCTTCGGAGAATAGTTTCCCGTCATATGTTCATAGTTTGTGGGGTCTGTCTTTATACCCTGAAGGTTATATTATGTGTTTCCGATATTTCTTCAATTTTCACCTTCACGACAAAAGTCAGATGACCAAAATTCATTTCGGTTTGACACCTTCCTATCTCCCAGGAATATTAGAAATGGATAGTGAAAATGTTAAGTTTTGTGGGACATTACAAAAACTGCTGAATGCATCAAAAAATGTCGTCTTGAATTTGTTGCCGAATAAATCCGAGGAAAATATGAACACTCTTGCGAACGTTTCATGGAATACTGCCAAGAAATATGAAAGACTGAAAATGCAATTACTGCAAACCGCTCGCATTTGTCTACATTATGATGAAATTACTTCATGCTGAAAGCTACACTCACTACAGAAGAGTATGTTGATCATTCAGAATATTAAGAATCACATGTTTTTTGAAACGCCAGAATGATGAATATTAACTAAGTTGTGAATGATGGACCAATCATGTCAATAAATGGGCGAAAACGGTGTTGTCACAGTAGGCCATGACGGCAGTTTGGATGCATAGTATGAAATAATGTAATGAAAATATCTTAAACTTTCGTGATATACATTTTCCACATAACCTCGAAAATCAGTTGAAAATTTCAAATGATTTACTTTAAAGTTTTCCATTTTTATCTCTCACAAAAACATTTCTTCACGATATAGGTATACTGATTTTTTTCTATTAAGGATATTTATTTGACCTTATTATGATCTTATATCGGAAAAACAGTTAAATTTTCAATTGAAAATTCTCACAATATTTTAAAAAGTGGGTGGGATATTTGTTGGTTCAAATCTGTTCTCTCTGATTGAATGAAAAAATTTAAACTTTTCTGCAGCAGTGAAACTGTATGAGAATGCCGAAAACATGTTTAAAATGCACGGAGTTTGCACTCTGAATACTCAAAAAACCTAACATTCCATGTTACATTGACAAAAACATCTGTATAGCTAAAGACATGCAAAAATACTTCTAATTAATATTGAAGAAGGGTTTCCAAGGGGATTTTATCTAGTAAATGTGACTGCTGTTTCTTCAGTCACAAATATTTGTTATAAAAATTTAATAACATTCATGTCATTGAAAATCTCACTCATTAGTTACCTGTTACATTCTTCTCTTTCATCATCGTTAAATTCACCAACCTTCCCGATTCGAACTTGTAGAGTGATGTTGAGAAAATTTGATTAGTTTTTTTGACAATATTATATTTCGTTTCAGATTTTCAGTTCATTCTTCGAAACGCCTAAAAAAAATTGACTTCAAGCTTTTCTCCAAGTTTCAAAACAATTCAATTCATGCCTGAAAATCATGATCACTCTATCTTCAAATTGAAGCTTTCTATACTATTCCTCAATCATGGGAATCGCAAACGCATTATTGGATTTCATTTCAACAAACCCATAACAATAGAACCTGATGCTATCTCCCATAACATTGAAACTACTTCCTTCCATTGACCACTATCTGGGCCCCAATCGGACATGGAATATTAATATTTAAATCGAATAAAACAAACACTTTGTTTCTGGATTATTGTTAGGTATTCATTCATAATGAATCCGTGACTCGAATACTTACCTATCCCCGAGTGAAAGGAAACCGCTGGTGAATAAAACAAAGGAAATAATTACTGCAAACTAATGACACACGAAAGATATTCATTGAACATGCACAATAGCAGACCGTCTAGAAGATATCCGGACGCAGCGTGGTTTGTGGTGAACAATAAATCACGAGTTGGGATGAAGAGGTGTGCGAGGAATCGCTCATTAAAGTAACAGGACTGAAGACAGAAATCCCCGAAGAGCGGGTTATTCGATGGTTTTTGACCTTGGAGGATTCTGGGAAACGATCATTTACGGAAGTAGCGATGAAGTGTTTATGCATTGTTCTCACTTGGAGCTTTATTAGAGAATATTCTTGTGGTAGCGTCCACAAATACTACAATAAACAGATAAAATCACTTGAGGAACTAGTTTTGAACCGCTACGCTCATGACATCACGTGGTGACAATTCTTTCCAGGATTTTCTGCATGAGAAGAGAAAAATTGCTATTTTCACTTGTCTATGCAAATTATTCTCCACTAAACCTTCAGCCAACGGTTCTGAACTTCCAAGTAATTGTAATGCTACATTTTGAGGTTGAAATTCTATCCGAGGATCTTTTATAAATTTCTCAATGCTTACATGTGAAAAAATACTAGATAAAAGTCAAGCTGAAAATAGCTTTATTTCTAACATTCTGTCTCCTCAAATTTCGCTGATTTTCGATTTTCACAGGAATAGTATGTTCGAATACTTTTCAAGGTATGACATCATATTTTGTAGTTTTATGGAAATCATGCGTCGAGATATGGCAAATTCCTAAACTTTTTGAAAAAACACATTTTTTACAATAAAACGTAACATATCTATGGAACTACGATCTTCAGAATGAAATGTCATAGAATGAAAGTTGTAGACCATCATTTTGTGGTAAAAACGTAAGCCCATCCCTTCAAACCACAATGTTAGATGGCACAGTAGCTCATTCTGCTGAGGATGTTGATCATTTAATCGTAGCTAGTGCTGTTGAAGTTGCTCAGCAGTCCCATGAGTGTGTGGTTCTTGTAGGGAATGACACTGACCTCTGAATTTTGACTGGACCAGCCTCTATGTATACCAGCATTTTTTTACTCAAGCCTGGCAAAGGCAAAGTAAAATGATATTGTTTATTCTGCCTTACACTACAAGTTCTCCTCTGTTTCGAAAAACAACAAATTAAACAAATTATTCCTTCATGTTGTTTTTAGTGGCTGCGATACTAGTTCATCATTTTTCGGTAAAAGACAACTTAAATTCCTAAAGACGTTGGAAATCAACTGAATTGATTATAACAACATCAATATCAATGGAGGATAACGGTCAAAAGGAACATATATGCATTTATTATTCTTACAGCAACGTTTCGACTAATATGTAGCCTTCATCAAGTTAAAATGGAAAATTTAATGACATTATACAGGCTAAAATTACAGTCTTTTCAAGAACAAATAGGTTTAATACAGTTTGACAGTTTTTGGAAAATAGGCTGACTGTATTAAACCTATTTGTTCTTGAAAACACTGTAATTTTAGCCTGTATAATGTCATTATATTTTCCATTTCAGCTTGATAAAGGCTACATATTAGCCGAAACGTTGCTGTAAGAATAATAAATGCATATATGTTCCTTTTGACCGTTATCCTCCATTGATATTGAAACTGCGGAACGAAATATTTGAGTATATATATGATTATAACAACAAACGTGGGTCCCATAAACTAATAACTAACATACGACTTATTACTAACTAAGAACAACAGATCCTTAGCGAGCGCTGTCGAGCAGCTGCTTCAGTTGGAGGCAAAGAGTCAAAATTAAATGAAGTTTTTGTTAATAGTTCTTCAAACATCTTGTACCGCAATACATTTAATTGCTTGAAATTTATATAAATGGCTGCAATGCATTTCTTCGCTGCTTCATCGACCTTATCGGCAGAGGCATTAGATTTGCTAAACAATTCTACTGCTTTCAGTAGATGTGAGTCCATCGTCTTTAGGAATTCTATTTTTCCTCTACCGAAAAATGATGATGTAGTGTCTGCTTGTCTTTGCCAGGTCCTAATAAAAAAATGGTGGTACACATAGGGGCTGAATCAGTCAAAATATCTAGAAGGTCAATGTTCTCAACAAAAAAATCCACACACTCATAAGAGTGCTGAGCAACTTCAACAGCTCAAGCTACGATTAAATGATCCTCAGCAGTATGAGCTACTTCGCGATTTGACATTGCGGTTTAGAGGGTTGAGGTTACTTTCTTATGTCTTATTCTATGACATTTCGATTTGAACCTCGTAGTTTCATAGATATTTTACGTTTTATAGTAAAAAAATGTGTTTTTCAAAATGGGTGAAAATTTGCCATATATCGACGTGTCATTTCTATGAAACTACCTGTTCTGAATTTGATGTCGTAGTACTTTTTAGAAGCAGAATTTAATGCTGAACACTTTTGAATATAACAAAGTTTTTGATGAAGTATTAAGTTCAGGAGCTATTCGAGAAAAACCTAAAATAATGCGAAAATTTGGAGGTTTTTCGAACGTCACGACATACGCGCCACTCGGAAATTGGAGCAAAACTCAAACTATTTTCATTAAAGGGCTAAATAAATGATTGAAATAGTTTCCCGCACTCCGCCAATTATTTCGAGGCACACTATTTTCTGAAGCTAATTTGCTTGGCCTAGAGGAGAATACTAGAAATTTTGTGTCATAATTGCTGTTACGTCAAACTGATTATTATTCAGTTAAATTCTCAACATACTCAGGACATTATCTTGGATAAAGATAATCTCAGTTCTCACGTGTCCAACAAACACTCCAGAAACAGTAACGCTGTTCACTTTCTGCGAAAAATAACCCTATGACCAGCTTTGAATTCTTTCAACATGGATACCTCGATGGATATCAAATACTTGGAACGACCAGCTAAAGGTGCACTTGGAAGACAGCAAAATATACTTAATAGAACTGGATTATATCATTCAATACTTCGAAGCAACAGCACTGATCATATTCAGTTTCCAAACGCAGAATTGTACTCAGCTACACGAGATAATATATCAATAAGATTGTCCTGACTAAGATTTTCTTGGTCTAAGCATTTATGATTTATGTTTATAGGCAAGGTCGAAATTTCGTCATAGAAATATCGCTCGATGATCACTTATTCTTGCCTATAATATAACTGGAAAAAAGAGAAATTCTGGGAAATATATTTTTTCTTTTGTTTCAGCATGGGAAAAAAGAGAAATAAATCTCTATATTTTCTTGCAGACGTTGTCTTTGGTTTTCATTGCTAATTCACCATGAAAAACCATGAATTGTTCATCATTTCTCTGTAACAAATTGGTCTTCAACCATCGAAGTTACTCTCGAGAGAAACGTCGAGTAAAATAATTACTTCTGTTGAATCGTAAACATCTAAACATACACATAAAGTACTACAACATGTTAACCATTACTCGGCATGCCATCATTACCTAGAGGTTCCCACAAGTAAGATTGGGACATATGGAAAAGTAATTCTTCAATGTCTTAAAAACGAATAATACAAACGTGAGGTAGGTCTAATAACAGTTATATTCCCGCATACATTCAAGAGATGATTTGCTAGTATAAAACACTGATGTTTTTTTTCCTTTCCATTGTGCCGTTCATTCGCGATTTTCTTGAGGAAAGATGAGCAAACGTTCGCAAAAAGCTGGGAATGATTTCAAGACCATTACTCTTTGAACTTTGAAGCATTCGCTCATTCGTTGTTCATTAAATGAAGAACGCCGAGTTCAGCGAAAACAAACGAAGTTGATTTGTTACCTAATTGCAGTTATGAATGCAAATTTCGTTAGGTGGAATGTTTGCGTTTCAGAGATAGGTTTACTCTCTAGCGTTTTACCAAACAAACTGGAAGTATCTATAGATAATTATTTTGTTATAGATTTGAGTTCCGTTCCGCAATAGATTGATTCCCTTCATTCAACAGTAATAGTATCTGAAAAAAGAACTCTAGTTAATTCATTCTAAGTTTATCACGACGTCAGAGAATCGAAGTCAAATATTTTTTTCATACAAATCGGCCAATAGTCTTACATCACTTTAAATTCTCATTATTTTTATTAACTTAACCATATATGCAGATCATATAATGAAATCCATGACGATTCTAAAGCAAACGGATTGGGTGGGCAAAATTGCTGATACCCTGGATAATACCTGAACTACAACTTTGTAACCAAACGAGATAGAGGAAAATGAATGGCACATTACGGTCGTCTTTTTTAGGGACACGTATAACGACTTTATGTTAAAGCTCACCTCTTGGGTACGCTACTGGATTGCTATGAAAAAATGTCTATATAGGAATGTTTTCATTTCAACATCTGAGCACAAATAAAACGAAGATAATGATAAAAGTTGAAATCGCATTAATTTCAATTTTTACCTACATGTTGAAAACAAAAGAAGATAGACAAATGCAGTTGATGGCATTATCGCATTACAGTTTCTCTAAAAAAGGACAATGTAATGTGTCACTCATTTTCCTCTATCTCTACCGGTTAAAAAGTTGTAGTTCAGGTATCACCAATTTTGACCACCCCGTACAGGTATCCCATATTGCTATATTTTAGCTGTTTCTGGTAGGTACTTCTATACTAGATAGATAAAAACGGTGAAAGGATTGACGGGCTCGATTTTCTTGAAAACACCGTTATTGAAAACGATATCTTCAGTTGTTTCGAAGAAATAACCAAATGTAAAAAATTGCCAGAGTTTCGAGGACTTTTCTCTACTTTTTCAAGGCTGCGAAAAAACCAAATTTAATGTAAACAGTACCCAACGAAATCTTACCCTTATTACCAATATGCTGTACTTCTAAATGCAGTCTAAAACTAAAAACTTTGAGAACATCAATCTAAAATTCTAAAATAATTCTTCAAATTGTACATGTAGGCCGGAATCATAAACCTAACCTAACAAATTCACAAATTTCTGGTGCAGTGGGCTGGACCATTGAACTCTGTCAACTACACCAACATCGAACAACACAAAAGAAGAAAACATGGGGCCAATTACTGTCAAACTACTACATAAATAGGACTCATGAAATGTTATCGTTAATCATGAAATTTATGAACTTATTGTAGCATGTATCCATAGGAACATCCTGCATATTTTTCATACTTGAGACAACAAGGTCTCAACGGTCCGAGTAACCTTACATAATCTCAAAACGTGATGAGGATCTATGCACATTGGTTAAAACTAAGTCATGTCATATTTAACAAAAAATCGTGGAATGCTGTCTTCAAAATACCCGCTACAATCAAGCCCACTATCAAAAGTCACACCAAGATTCTTCACGGTGTCACGCAATGTGAGAGGCTGGCCGTAAATGCACAATTGCAGATTGTTCCTAAATCATCTCTAAAGATTACTGAGTAATTTAATTTTATATGTAACATTTCACCACCAGAGTCACAAACAGAGTAGTATACAAGATACCGTGCCTTGATTGTGGAAAGTGCTATATGGGACAAATAAAACAATATGTGAGAGAAAAAAAAACAACATGAATCTGATCTGGAGAATATGCTTAACGTAGAAAAAACAGCGCTGACTAGCCATGCAGCTAGAGAAAATCATCACTTCGACTTTAACAATACCACGATTCTCGACAAAGAAAAATTTACACACAAGCGTAATATCAGTGAAATGTTACATATAAAATTAAATAACTCAGTAAACTTTAGAGATGATATCAAGAACCTCAGCTTAGTTTACGATTTTAGTTAAATATGACATGACTTAGTTTCAACTATAAGTCCCTAAATTCCATGATATCAATCAAATCTCATGAGTCCTATTATGTATGTAGTAGTTTGACAGTAATTTGCCGCATGTTTCGTTCTTTTGTGTTGTTCGATGTTGATGTAGTTAATAGAGTTCAGTGATCCAGTCCACTGCACCAGAAATTTGTGAATTTGTTAGGTAAGGTTTATGATTCCGGCCTACATGTACAATTTGAAAAATTATTTTAGAATTTTAGATAGATGCTCTCAAAGTTTTTAGTTTTAGACTCCTTTTAGAAGTACAGGATATTGGTAATAAGGGCAACATTTCCTTGTGTACTTTTTACATTAAACTTGGTTTTTTCCCAGCCTTCAAAAAGAGGAGAAATGTCCTCGAAACGTTTGCAATATTCTTGAAACAGGCAGCAAATGAAAGTCCACATTCCCGACAACCTTCTCATTTATTCATATCATGGATCAAAATCTCGATCCTAATAAAATAACTTTTTGATCTATGGAAACGATTGAAACTTCATGGATGCACTTTTTCACTAGAAATAAGACACTATATGAACGGATTAGGAACGTCGCTCTATCACTCTTTTTTCTGATACTTCGCGTTCATCGCGTTAGAGGGCGTGTTCCACTCCCCGATGTTTTGTATGAGACTCCGAAATGGAGAACTTGCATTTTACAGATGGAAAAAAATGTGAGGATCTGTTTCATGTAGAAATTCTGTTGGAGTTAGGTGCAGACGTTTCACTCCTAGATGGCACTTCACATTGTTATTTCTGGAAAGTGCCTTACATCACTGAATAAAGGTCTGTGGCTCATTTTGTTTGTCATTGACGAAGACTTTTGATGAAGAGTAATAACTCAGAAACCGGTCTACCTGCCACGCTGGTTCGATAACAGCACGTTCTTGCAGTTTACTTCATGAACTAGATCAGGGCTGTCCAACTTCACCTACCTCAAGGGCCACATTTTGAAAAATTCCTGTGCGGAGGGCCGCATTGAAAAAATTTGGAGCTTAATGCTGCTTTTTCAGATATGTGCTTCCCATAATTAAACCCACTGTAAGCCTTAAGTTTCGTGAGTTGGGGTACCGTTCTTCTGGCAGCAAATTGAAAAATTCCAATTCAGTTCACGTTCTTCCTTGGTAAAAAGGATCTGTTTGCAAAGCAAACGATTCTAGTTGGAGGCGTGCTCTTCCTACATTCTGAAGGGGCTGAGCAAAAACTGATACTTTCGGTACAGTTTTTTAAAATCCATCTTTTCGATGCTTTTATCCGAAGTTGATATGAAACTTCTTCAAAATAAAATCCTTCATTTCTTCGAAGGATGTTGGTGTGAAGTAACAGTTCGCCATATGTAACTTCTACTTCGGCCTGAAAATCTCAAAATTTTCAAAGAACGATTGCCCTCTCGCTTATTGTTAGTTATTTCAACAACTAGTTTGCGCCTCTTGGTGAACAATACAATGTATCACAAGACTGTTAACGGTTTATGTGGTTTCATTTCAAGAGTCCTGCAAATCCGATTTCAGTTCCTGTCATAGCTCTGGCTCCATCAGTGACAATATATGAAAAGTTCATGGACACCCCGTGGTCCAATACTACCTTATTCACAGCTTCAAAATTCGTACCCTTAGTAGTTCTGATAAAAATAACAACCTGGCTAATATCCGATAAATCAGTACTTTCAACCAAGGATAGCGAAAAATATTCACACTTTTCAACAGAGTTATACAGTGTTTCAGATATACCTATATTGTTCAATATGGTCTACTCGTCTTGAAATCGTTTGATGCGATACAGAGACTGCTTCGAATTTTTCATCCTTTTTGTTTCACTGAACTGTTATGCCATTTTGATGGCGAAATCCATCAGTAGTTTTTGCGCTTTGGCGATTTCCAGCGCCCCTCTGGGGGCCACAAAAAATGAGGTCGCGGGCCGCATGTTTATAAACACACAGACTCTCACATTTATCAAATGAGTATAGATACAAAAGTTTTTCCCTAAAATAACCCACGTTATTGTTACAGATGTAAACACGGAACAGATGCTGACGCAACGCTTGGCGGAGCTCCAGGTGAAACTCCAATACCTGGACACGATGTACAGAGCCAGACAAGAAGACCTCCAACAACTCACCCAACACATCGACCAATCCTCCTATGCCGGTGACAACATTTCGATCTTTACTCTCTCCCCCCCGAGTCCAGGCCGGAAATACGACAAATACTGAAGAACATGTCCGGTATGAACGCAGCTAATGGACTCAACCCCCCGATCAAGCTCAGGTTACCATCTTCCTATCATTTTTTGCCGCATCTCCTGGACGATCCTTCGAGTTTGAGGTTGGCTTATTTGCTGTCTAAAGGACGTAGTGGTGTATCCGTGGTGCTTGGCGTGCCGACAGTGCGTCGCGAAAAACAGTGTTACCTGATGGACACTTTACAAAATCTAGTCGAGGGAATGTCCCCCAAAGAGTCGAACGACACTCTCATTGTGATTCTTGTTGCAGAGGTGAGTCTTTCATTTTCGTTTTTAGAGTTTAGTTGATAATTCAATATCAACAGCGTGAGCTATTATACAGGGTGTTTGGTAATTCGACGTGATCCTTGATAGGAGATATACTAGACGTCATTTGCAGCAAATAACGTCAAGTGAAGCATGGTCCAAAAATCTATGGTTACGAAGAAATGGCTATTTTTAGACTTTTGTCAACTTTTCTGCTTCGTCGAAAATAATTAATTTTGTAAAAACTACTTGACTTCATATATATTCAATGAATATTTTTTGAGAGCTGAGAAGATGGTCATCATTTATTGCGAAAAAGTAGTTACTAAGAATTCAGACAACCCGAGATAAAATTCGCTCACTCAATTCTTCAGCCTACGTTACTAGAGTATTAGTATATACTAGCTACTTCATGTGACCTCTAATGTAAAAATCACATGGGGTCAAATCCAAACATCTGGCCGGCCGAGGAATTGGACTACTTTGGATTATCTAACGACGGGGATAGTTTTGGTCTAGCCACGCTTCTGGAGTAATGAGCTAGAAAGCCATCGTGCTACAAATAATTCGTGATCGTACTGCCAACGGTATCTTCTAATTGCTATTCAGGGAAAATTAACTTTTCTGATAGTTGTATCAGCAGGCAACTTATAGTTTAGTAAATCAGTATGTGATCTGTCACGCATTCCGTGGATTGGCCCGCATACAAATCACGATTGAAATAGAGGGTATCTGAATACCTCTAAAAAGTCTGATAGCTGCTCCGTTTCCCGGCGATATTTTTTGACTGCTTGAAGGAATTATTGTCGTATGCGCCTTTTTGAAAAGCTGATAAACCAAGGAAGTGTTTCCTCACATTCGTACGACAGGTTTATAATACTTTTCTGAGCATCGAAATTTTATGACAAAACTATACTCCCCGTCAATAAATTCCGGACAGGCAAAATATTTGTCAAATTCAACACCTTGTATCTTTTTTCGTGGTTCTCCGATTCTGTTGAAATTTTCACCAGGTATAGCATTGGGTCTTGTTATATCAACCTGAAATTTACTTTGCGGAAATACCTGTAGTTCATCCGTTATACAGGGTGAAACAAAACCTTGTTTTATACCCTTCATTTCTAAACACCCTGTGATGAATTTGAGGCGGAAAATCTGATATCATTCAGTTTTAATTTGAAGTGTGACCCTTTCTTAACAAAATGTTTTGATTTTCAGATGTTTGTTTATGTTTACTAGGCGATTAGGTATTGTAATGTTTTAAATTGTTATAAAAATTGAAAAAATGCAACACTTTCTTTGAAAATGTGTATCTTTTTTTTTAAACAGATACTGACGTAAATCAAAAAACATTTTGTTAAGAAAGGGTCACACTTCAAATTAAAATCGAATGATATCAGATTTTCCGCCTCAAATCCTCCCAGGGCGTTTAGAAATGAAGGGTATAAAACAAGGTTTTGTTTCACCCTGTATAATGGATGAACTACAGGTATTTTCGCAAAGTGAATTTCAGGTTAATATAACAAGACCCAATACTATACCTGGTGAAAATTTCAAAAAAATCGGAGAATCACGACAAAAGATACAGGGTGTTGAATTTGACAAAAGTTTTGCCTGTCCGGAATTTATTGACGGGGAATGTAGTTACACCCATTCATGACCCTCTATATCTCGGGTATTCTGAATTTTTAGTAAATACTTTTTCGCAAGAAATGATGGCCAACTCCTCAGGCTTCAAAAAAATATTTATTGAATATTAAGAGTCAAGTAGTTTTTACAAAATTAATTAGTTTCGATGACGAAGCAGAAAATTTCAAAAAATTTGAAAAATTGCCATACATTTTTTTTACCATGCCTCGCTACACGTAATTTGCTGTAAATGAATTTTAGTATATCTCCCATCAAGAAACACGTCGAATTACCAAACACCGGGATCTACATTTTGAACACCACGTGGGATGGAGTTTGGACGGACAATCGCTAGGTGTCGCTTTCAGTATATATAACTGGTATGAGCCGTCTTTGCCCCAAATGTCTGTCATCGACGGAGGTATTATGTGGCACTGAAGACGGGAAACAAGCCAGAAACCGGTCTCACACTATCCTCTGCCCGATGCAGCACGGTTTCCTTGGTTAACTTTCAGTCTACGTCTCTGGCAGTCCACGTTACTGATCGGAAATTAATTTTTTTGAGCTGTGACAGTATCTTTGTGCTATTTTTAAATTTTTGGGTTTGCGCTGCGTGTCTCGACACACTTGGCGTTGCCAAGTGTCCGCATGGAATATGGAATATAAAGGAGGCCATATTGAAAAACCACTCTGATCATAATTGCCAAATTTCAGTAGGTGATTTGGTACTATTTGAAGCTTTTAGTTATGAGTAGATATTATAGTTAATTTCCAAGAATTATGCCGGTCAACAAAAATAATTCAAATGCCCCTTCCTTCATATTCTAAATTCTATGGGTGTCCTCTTCAGGACCCAAAGTATATATATATTATTTTGGTAGGTACCTCACGAGAGAACAAATACAAATATTTTATTGAGTAAATTATTGAGTGTAGTCAATTCATCATGATAATTATTGAAACAATCCTGCCAGAAAGGAGGATGTCTATCCCATTGTTTATAAAATGTTGTTCCCTTTTCCACTTTACTCTGTCTCATTATTTTTTTTTCGGTAACTCCTAATGCAATTTCTTTTGCTTTCGCAAGCTTTCAGGAATAATTTGCTTTATTTTTACCTTCCCAATTATTTCCCATAACATGCTTTCTTCTTCTCAGTCTGAGCATATTTTCATTGCAAATTCATTGTAGAACTCGCAGCTCTAAGCGAAAACTGTACCAGGCTCGGTACCAGGTAATCCATTCAAAAAGATCCTCAGAAATATCTCCTTGAAAAGAGAGTGGTTCAAAAACTGTTTGGATTGAAACTTTCAAAGTCTCAACAAGGACATGAAATGAAAACATTCAATCTGACCTTGGAATTAGATTTCGATGTCAATCCAAGGTCAAGTAAATTTCTCGAATCGGGAACACAAAGTATTTTTCATGAAATAATATTTTGTTCAACGTGTGAAAAGATTATTTTTTGCATTCCATATATTCAATATTCAACATATTGAAAAGAAAGAGTTTTCTGATTCATTTTCAACCACACCAATGAGTTCACACTCCCGCATGATGAAATTTTTATTCCTTAGTTCGCAATAATCAACTTCAGATAAGTATAAATATTACTATTATTATATTATGTATTATTTTTTATTGATCATTTATTCCTCCTCATTTTTTTTGATGGAAAAAAATGCCAGATTTCACTCGAAGTGAAATAGTAAATATTTTGTTGGTCTAATGAAGGGTACAGGAAAAATGTCAAATACGATAGAGACAAAAAAAAATACTCAACAGTAACATATAAATATCAATTATATTTTGAAAATATCCACCCTTCCTGATAGGTGTTTTCGCTAACTAGCCGATGAAAATTGAACAACTACACATTCAGTTTGCATCTTCTCAAAATACGGAAATGAAGAACCTATGCATGAAATTGTTCATTTTTATCAACGTTCGTTCCTACAGTACCTCAAAAATATTCAATGAACAGATGATCTATTTTTTCCATAGAAAAAGGACGAAACGAAAACGTGAATCCTCCGATTCCTTGTGACCGAAACAAACATAAAAGGTCGCTGGGAAAATTGGAAAATCGTACACGTGTAGTTGATGCGATATACTCGGAATTGAAGAAGTGAATTTTTCCTCGGAATTTAGCTGCACCAATACCGGGATTGATTCGATAAAGATCCATCACATTCAGACCCAACGATGAGGAAAAATCGGGATTGGAATTGAGATTTGTGATATATATCAAGACCGCCGAGAAGTTGTGGATAGGTGGAATGTTCGGCTGGATGACCTCGAGAAAACATAATTCCGTTCTATCCGAAATACGTTGTGGCCAAAATGTACCTGGAATCGATCATGCAGAAAGAACTTTTCATCGTCACCAAGCCAGAAGGTCCTCTATATTTCATTCATATCTTTTACGGTCCCTCATTTTTTATCTTATGTCCAATTTTTGTCTTATTGGCGGTCTAATAGTAGGTATCAAAAATACAATAGAATGTGTCCGAAGATGATCTGCATGCTTTTCCTTGAAAAACTTGGTACTCTATAAAGCGGTAAGTGTCCTCTGGCACTCTGACTTCAGCAGTCACAGAATCATCTGTTACCTACGCGTGTTCGGCTATTTTTGATTCTCAATTTTAAATTATTCAAGCTATTCCTCTTCCTCTGCAGCTATGCTCTGATTTTATTGCAGATATTCCTCCTTATCTTTTGTATCTTTTCCAAAATTCGACATTCGAAACTTCAAATAAAATCAATTCGAAGAATTGGATCAAGAATAATAACACTGAAGTATGAACAATGTTTGCGATAAATTAATTTTTCTTTATTATATAGTGAATTAATTTGAAATCAGCCTTTAACTCTGGCGTCATCAGAATGATTCGATTCTGTTCAGTTTTCTGTTGAACAAAAACTTTTATTACTGATATAAAATATTTATTAGTTTATCATTCTGATATCAAACAAGAGCTCGTAAACTCGAACTTTTGTGTTCAAACGTTTAAATTCCCAATTACATTGAATTTCTCGTTATATGATTCATTTTAACCCATCAGTTTTTGGTTACAACTCCGTGTCAATTAGCGAAATAGGAGATTAAAAGTCAGGTAGAGTTTCATCATCAAACGATGCTTCGGAAATATTGATACGCATCACATCAAAACAGCGTTAATCAAACTTCATGTTGTGCTCCCTAGAAAAATCAGATCGAAAGTTCCAAACTTAAATTTAACCCATCGATCTGACGTTGGAGATTCAGATTGAATTTTTCTCGTTAAAAAACTAACGAATTCGTTCATGAAAATTATTAAATGGGCCAAATGGGGTGGCTACACAGCAAAGGACCTGAAGACATTTTCATGGAAGTTGAGCGAGATAACTGTCGATAATGACGACAGCAGTTGATGCCTCAGAATGAAATAATAGCTGTCCAAATGGTAGTTCTAGGGGACATCATGAATTCATTGTTACGCACATACTTGAGGAAAGGCAGGTCACGTCATTCTTATGTGTAAACATAAATCGATCCCTTCGTGGGATGGGCTTGCTTTTTCCCCAGTGGAATATATAAATTCCCTTCCAAATATATGGATGGAAAACATGCCAACCTCTTTCTCTCGATATATTCCCAACTCATGGGAATGTTCAGTCGAAATTGTAGTGTTTTTATTTTCCTCTGTACGTGCAGCTGGTCCAGACGTCTTTTTCATTTATGGCTTTCCCCCCATAAAAACATCGGAAAATTGTTAGAACTATTACATAAATCAACGAAAAATAAAAGGTATGGTATGAAACGAAATTATTTCTGGTCTTCTGCGACCACAGTTTATTTCGAAAATAGGGCCTCCATTAAAGTTTATTATCTTCGAATTTGAAATAGGAACAAGCCGCGAGTAGACTTTAAACCTGGAACATGCTCAAATTTTCTACAGGTGTTCATAAATAAGTTTATCAGCGGTCAACTGTAGATTCGTCATGAAAAAATAACATCGTTTTTTCTTTTCTTCAAGGTCATCGTTTCCGAGAAACAGGGTGTCAAGAATTACGATTCTTTTTTTCTAATATCTAAGGAACCGAATGATTAACAGAATGTAGTTTTTTTACATTAATTGTGGCGAATAATATCTACTTTATTGCACTTAACTTGGTTTCTTAGAACGTCCTCTGGCGGATATATGGAATTTTTACTAAGATTTTACCCCCCTGGCACTTTATGAAAAAAAACAATTTGCTAATGCACTGTGAACTTCTTGTTATTCGAAAAATGAGAAGTGATAATTAAAAAGTTTATTGATTACAACAAAATCTGGCAACTAGGGTTTTGAGTTTGAATTGCTTAGTTGTCAAATTTTGTTGAAATCAATAAAATTGTTACTTATCACTACTCAGTTTTCCAATTACGAAAAATTCGTAATACATTACCAAATTGTTTTTGATCATAAAATGCCAGTTTTAATTATTTCAGTATCAGGAATTACAGCAATGATTGATTAGATATTCGATGCCTGGATCAGAATATTGTTTCGAAAGACACCATATGGTTCCTAGGTATTCAACTTGACAATCCTTGGAGGTGGAAATGATATGTGGATGCTATTGGTAAGAAGAGATAGAAGGTAGTTTCTTCTATGCGATAGTAGGATAAAGGATCCGCACTACCATGGCATTCGATTATACATGTTCATTACAGCTTGGTGTTAAGTCATATGAACTATGAGGTTCTGCCGAATTTTAAAGGGTGTTCCAAGTAGCATTAATTGTCCACCTACTTCTACGTTATGCTTGTATGCATTTTTTTTGTCAGTATGATATTTTGATGCATCCTTGTTTATTTTTAAAGACGCGTAGCCTATATTGAAGGGCACGAACAAAGGAAGCCAAAATAATCTAGATATCATGATAACCTCATCGGCCACCAAAAATTTTTAACATTCTCCCTTATGATACTCTTATATTGATAAATCATCTGCCGCAAAATATAATATTTGAGACTTTCCAATATAGGTTAAATATTGAGATATATACTGCTCCACAAGTGTTAGGGATATCGTATTTAAAACTCAATAACAACTTGAATCGATCTGATAAAAATCAGTAGGTGACATTTCGTCAATCTGGTCGCCTTTTTTCTGAAGTTTGGTTCTTTGCATATGCTTCATGAATATTCTTATTTCGAAATGGAGTCAGTTTATCAACGGCTTCGATTTGAAACGAGTTTTCTGAAAATGCCAAGACGTAAATTAACAAACGCTGAGGCTAATAGGGCTATCGGAATGCTACAGGGTGGCCTAACTCAGGTTGTTGTAGCGGAAAGGCTCCAAGTCAGTCAAAGTGTGAAGGTTCAGGGAATGCAGATGAGGTCCAAGTTTCCATCGAAACCATCAGACGACGTTTGAGAGAGGTGAATCTAGGTTCTAGAGGTCCATTGAAAGCAGTTCCATTAACACGTGAATATAAGCGTCAAAGACTGGAATGGGCAATGCAACATATCAATTGGAACGATTAATAGCGTAGGTGCGTGGGGTCCTTTTCACTGATGATTCCAGATATGGATGATTTTCAGATTCTCGAAGAATAAGGGTATGGATAATCCCACTCATACCCCGTAATCGTCACTATGTCTAAGAAGTCCATCCATTCGGGGGTGTTGTTTATGGTATGGGTCGGGATATGTTTCAACGGCCACATAGATCTACACATTTGTCCTGATAATATGACCGCCTTACACTATAGGGGGCATCTCTCGAAAATGTTTTGCCAAATTTTCACGCTGCTATTGGTGAAACTTTTCAATTTCTAGACGATAACGCTAGACCGCAGGCATAGTTTGCGTGCGAGTTTGGTATTCCACATTTACCAATACCTCCGCACTCACCAGATTTGAATTGCATAGAACATGCATGGGCTAAGCTCGAAAGAATATTAGGTAATCATCATCAACCTACCCCAGAATCCTTAAAATCTGAGAGAGCTTCTGCCCCGTTTATGGAACCAAATTCCTCAAGAAATGCTCAAAAACCTCGTGTGTAGTATGCAAAGAAGATTGCAAGCTGTTATTGATGACCGTGGATTGTATTGATAGTCTTAAAATTTCTCTGAGAATAAAATTTCGTTATTTTACTCGATTTTTCTTAACCACCCTGTATACGCTGCAGACCTACAGGCTAAAACTAATTTCATTTCCTACAACTTGAATTCATATTAATATGAATGTTTATCAAAAAATCTCATTTAAACTAATTTTTTTTGCAATTTAACACAATATCCCTAACCCATGTGGAGCAGTTTATATCAGTTCTGGTTGGTTTATCAAAACAAACAATGCATGCCTTTGTCTATTCTTCACACAGAACGAAGCGTGCCTTGTACCTCATTGCGAGTTATTTTCTTAGAGAAGCAAAACAATATTGCTCTTGTTGCTTTGGTGTTTTCTCAGACCTATGCATTCAAAACTGGATTACCTGTTCGGTAGGCACGTTGATGGAGTCCTTTGTCCTGGAATATCTATTCTAATAAGTGATTAAATTGCTCTTTTCATTTGGCACACTTTGTTAACTCTAGAACGGAATATGAACTTTGAAGACTGACGTGAGATAAATGAGTTCATTCTTCTTCTTCTCACAATTCTCGATATTGTTTCTCCAGAAAGTATATTGAAGAGATAGCATCTGCAAAGTAACATCAAATAGACGGTCTTTTTGATGTTCGACCGGCCGAAGTCTCCCAACAAATAGAATGATAATATGAAATTGATATGTATTTATGTATTCCTGGAATTACATGGGTATATGTCAACGCTCATACACCGTGACGTCATCTTGAGAGCAGATCCTCTTCAGCCCAAGAACCGTATATTATTGTTTGAGACCGTTTTCAAGGGTATGCTCTTATCTTCAAGATATGAATTGTCTGGGATAGATAGAGTTAAACTCAAACTTATAATATTTTCAATGGGTCAACTTATATTTTAGTTCATCATTAATCTGCATATTTTATTCTGATCGAAATTTATACTTATATCATGTCTGTGTGTTTTTTTCTGTTCACCGAAAATTTCACGTCAGTACAGGGAATTATTTGAGTAGGTTCTTATGCAGAATTCTTTTTTATATATATAATGAAATTCATCGATTTTTCATGAACAAACAATGATGAACCAGTCGATTTCAGGTTTTCACTTCCGATGCTGGGTAAATTATAAGAGCAGAAGGAACATGACAATTCAAAAGTTCTCGAAAAGTTCTATAAATAAGTCCTCGACCCCATATGTCCACCTACCGAGAATAACCCACGATAACTAATTTCAACATTTACATTTCAATTCAAGATATTATTCAATTTGCTCCTGACTGGAATGGATTGAATGCTCCTTACATCATAATATTTTATCAGGAGATATGACAACTAGAAGAAATACGAATTTTAGAAAAAATTAATAAATCTACACGAACGCGAGAACGTTTTGTCATGCTACCACGAAGTAATTGAAGGTTGGGCGCGATCGACCTACGATCGTTGGAACAGAATAGTGAGAGTCGCTGAATTGAGACTTTAAGCAATTGACTAATTTTTTCAGGGAGCATGCGCGAATCTTGTTCTCAGTTCCTATCATTAATAATTTCATAAAAATTGCTGATGTCATAACTACAAGCCAAGGCATGGTAATTATCTACTTTTCACGGAGAAAAAGTTGGCACAGATTATGAGTTGACCTTCAACATCCTTGTAAGGACCTATAATGTTACTGTTCCATTCGAAATTAAAATAAAAAATCTGGGCCAGCCTGAAAAAATATAATGAAACGCCATTGCTCTGGTATCGTTGTAATTACCGAAATGATTTTTTCTTATTGTATTTTTCTTTTCAGACTGATATAGGATACGTACTTCAAGTTGCTAAAGACATCGAAATGCGGTAAGTGTATACCTTATTTAATTATAATTGTATAATCCTGAAATATTTGATGCTAGTACAAGCGAACACTCAACAAGAATCAAAACTCAACAAGAATCAACAAAGTCTCACCTAATTAAAATTAAAAGTGCACCTTACAAATTTTCTGGAAAAATTATGTGATCGTGAATCTTCGGATTTTTCAGAAACCTCAGAAGCGAAAACTTAACGACCACTACTTCGAAGTTCTTCAATGAGAGAACTACTCGAAAACTCATCAGAATCTGTACCTGAATTCACAATCATTGTTGATACTTTGTTTTAGGCAAAATGTTCTTTCATTTTCCAAGCAATTTTAAAGTAGGTACGCCAATAACTCGGACTCATGTATAGCAATGATTTTATTTTTCAAGTTCCTTACATTCTTCTTACATTCTTATCGGTCTTTCTGATGTCGGTTTTGATGTTACACACAGTTAATGATTATCAGAATATATCTAATATGAAGTGAGGAATTCACTATTTTGAATGGAAGGTCATTATAGATGAAGTGAAATCGGACAATGTCTCGGATAATTACTAAATATCTAATCTGCATCACGGTATCTGGTTTATAATGAATATCTTCTCGCTAGTGTTTCGCAATTTGGTTATTTAGTTGTTAGCAATTAAGTTTGGACTAGAAAACATTAGTGAAATGGATTTGCGGTTTCTCCATGAGTGCACATCTGCTCACGTGTACTCCATTTAATAATATCGTTAAGTGAAAAAGATGGTGCGAGCAAGTTTCTGTAGATCGATATTTCAGAATTTGTATAATGCAAGCTAACGATAGTGGAATATGTTTTCTCTATTACAGTATCGTAATGAGTTCATTACAGTACTAAAAGTAGTGATGTAATGAAACTCATTACAGCATTGTTTTCAGTTATATTTTTCGTTTTGTGGTTGCCAGTACTGACCTCCGATCCACTCAATTTTCGAATCAAATCCGCAATCTGTCAAATTTTCGTTAGTGACACCAACTGCCAAGATACAATACAAAAGTCACTAATGAATTTTTATTTGAATTTCGTGAGTTTTCCACAAAACTTGACCGAAATAGAGAAAATATCGTCCAATACTCGTTGCAGAAGGCAATTCCAACACTCATGCTTTCAAAAACTCGCTCCTTCGTCGCTGGTTTTCGAATTTCGCATTCGTGTTGGAATAGGATCTCATTTTGCAACTTGTATTAGAATATACTATTAAGCTGTAATATTTGCAGTGACGGTTTTTTGCACCATGGTTATCTATACTCTTTACCGCCTGTACGTTTCCTTTTGATTGCTCTATGTTTTAGTAAATTTGCTAGATTTTCATTCGAAAGATTAGCACAGCAAGTATTAGGAATATGTTTGAGAAAATCAAGAGAGTAATTCTGGGAAAGAACAAAGCTTGAAAATATGGAATTGGAACATATTTATGCTTAAATTATTTTTTAATGCGAATACAATTGTTTTTGTGAATAATCATCTGAATATCTCGATAACAGCAGTTGGAAACCCATCTGATGATTGATTTGGAATGATAGCAAAATCATCATAGCCCTTTCGAGATTCATAACATGATATAAATGGTGTTCTGCATCTAGATTTTAAATATATTTGTAAGAAGTGGGCACACAAATGCCCTGTCATCATGGACGCCCGCAGAAATTTAGATTTTCATTCAATTTCGGGAGTATTTCACACAACTTGACTGAAATAGAGATAGGACGTCTGATACTCGATAAAATTCGAATACTTTCGCATCTGTGTTGGAATAGAAGCTCATTCCCCAACTTTTTTTAGAATATATCATTTACAACCCATCTGGATCATCTTCATCGTCGATAGATTTTGAAATTCGATTTTTTTTTGGTTGAAAAAGCGCTTTGAACCCACAGTCAGATAGCTAATTCGTAAACCTTGTAATGAATCGATCATTCGTTTATATTCTCTGAAAAATTTTTCTTGAATCATTTGTGCAGTGGTGATCCATATTCCATAATGATTTCGCAGATAATTTTTCATGATCTTCCACCATTTTCTTCCCCATATTCAACACTATCCACACTGAATTTCTTGTTTTTCTCCTATGGAAATGCAGCATTTTGGCAATGTCACTACATATTTCATTCGAGGAAGAAAGCGCATTTTTCGATTAGGCCAATTGAGTATGTATTGTGATATTTGACGAATATTTATTTCCTGAGGTAACTTGAATTTTATATGTCTGGAAGACTAACAGTTTCCCAAAGGTTAACATCGTTTCCATGTCTAACGTTTGTGGAATATTCTATTTGATGGAGGATAAAATGTTAAAATATCAATACATTTTTGTGGACTTGTCAGATATGCATATCTTATCGCAACGATATGTGAACTTCTCATTAGAAATGCAATGAGGGAAATAGGCAATCTGATAATGATGGCCCTGATTGATGTGAACGAAACTTCCATGTTCATTTCAGAATGAGAATGCAGATTCAGGAAGAGGGTGCGAATTACTTGAGTGACAGTTAAATTTCATATTTCCATCCAAATGGCCCCTTTACACACTCGGCATGCTGATCTCGACGCCAGGATAATCCAACGTCGTTCGCCTGTGATGAGGTGTCCTCGGCCTTCGAGGTTGATTGCTGCGTCAACTGCCTGTCTAGGCGCTAAGTGTTGATTGCCCCAGTTATTTATTTGTATTCTACATAAATATGTACCATCCTGAAAATATGGAATGCAAAAAAGATATTTGAAAAAGGTACACAAGATTGTTTTGGATGACGATAATAAACTCACCCCTTCTCTATAAAATTAGCATAGTCGGAAATTAGCAATACAGGGCCCTCTCATAAACAAGCAGACATCCAGGAGTCAAGGACAATGCAAGTGTTCGCTTTTGTCCGTCACAACACAGCCTTTTTCAGAGGGTTTCATATAGATGGCCGTGGCAAAGCCGCCTCTGGTTGATTAGTTTCAGTGGTTCAATATTTCTATATCCTCTAAAAATGACTCTGAAGAGATTAATGAATATTGCAATAATTTTAAATTGCATTCCTTGGAATCATACTTATATACGTATAACGGCAGAACGTTACGCTTAGGAGTTCAAAGTGTTTTCTTTTTGTTCAGGGTTAGGCAACAATTTCTTCTTGTAAAGTTCTGGCCCCTGACAAATTTTTGCTCAAATTTTTACGCAGGGGCCTTTCTTATATTATTCAAAAAATTTTTCAAATTTTTTCTTGTTTCAGAGACTGGGAGAGAAAACCCAAATTAAGTTTACAGAAAAATGCAAAGACCTCCCAGACAATATTTCAATAGATATTCAAAAAGTTCTTTGATAGAGATCACATACTAAGCGCCAAATCTGAAAGAAGAATCAATCTCAAACCATTCTGAGCAATCTGAATATTCTTATGGACAATTTAAAACGAAGTTTTCTATTGATTTGTACTAAAGTATAATTCAATGAATCAAATTCTTTTGCGACATCTATTGAAATATTTTATGGGACGTCTTTGTAGATTTGTGAAAATTTTTAGGGTTTTCTCTCCCAGTCTCTGAAACAAAAAATAATTAGAACTTTTTTTTCATGATAGAAGAAAGGCCTTTGCGTAAAACTTGTCCACTGATTTTGCAGGCGACAAATTCTTTGGTAATTTTTGCCTAACATTGAAAAAATATACAACACTTTTTCGGAATAGTTTTCACCTCTAAAGAATCTTCAGTTCTCCAATTGTAGGAAAATCACAATTTTTCGATATTTAGGACAGAAATAATTGCTTGGCCAATTTTAAACACATGTTTCCACTGTTTTTTTCATTGGATAGTCTAAAATACACTCCCTCTTATTAGCGGAGAAGATCCACGGAGAACTTAATGTACCGTAGATTCGGGTCAATTGGGACGATTTTGAAATTTAACTTGTCATATAGAAAAAGCTCAAACATGTTAAATGGTTCACACTATGGATTAGTATACATTCCATTGTTCAGAATTTTGATTTGCATTAAAAAAAATTGTACATACAGGGTGTCCCGGGATGAATGCGACGAACGGATACAATGAATAAATGCCCATCATGCTGAACTAGTATCAAGAGGTTCGCCTGAGTGCCTTCGTTTAGGGTATACAGGGTGATGTTCATCTTATGAGTGAAATTTCAGTGTTCAATAACTCTTGAACTAACTGATCGACCGATTTCAAATTTTGAAGTTTTGTCACCCTCTACTGTCACCTTGCATCAAAATTTCTGGAACGGATTAAATCAGATCCAGACTTGAGAAATTTTAAACTTCACCTATTTTCATGTATATTGGATCACCTTGTACTTGGACACTATGTTTTTTTCGTTTTCGTTACCACAAAGAAATAATTTATAATAAAAATTTTAAATCTCTGCTTGACAACGTCATTCAGGGTGATCAATACACATTTCCTTGAATGATGGCATCCTTGGAATTGATGGCCTCCTTGGGATTTAAATGAACGAAAGATCCTTGCGGTCGAAGTTCCCGGAAGGCTGAACGTAGCCACAACGACCCCTGTTCAGAATAATAATAATAATAAATCTCTGCTTGACACCGTCATACAAGGTGATCAATACATATTACCTTGAATGAATTTGAAACTCATTGATAAAATTATTTCAAATTTTATGGTTTTGTCTCCCCTTACGACTGACTTCCTTAAATTTTCCTCAAATTAGAAAAACAGAATCGGACCATCAAAATTTAACATCGATTATATCAGCCTGTGCGTTAACAGTTAACATGATTTTCATAACTAAATAAGAATACTAGTGTTTAAGTTGAGTGTTCAGATTAACATATCAAATCATGAAGAAGTATTCATAAATGGAACGAACTCATTCGGGAAATCTTTCAATCAACAAGCTGGATAATGAATAGAACCAAACAACAGCAAATAAATTGCAAATATTCGAATCGCATTTTACTAGCGATGCAATCAACAATTCTTGTAATTTTTGAACTGTGGGATGTGAAAAATTAAAAAAAAATCATTTGTTTCAAGGACAGTTGCAAAATCGCAAAAATTAGCAAAATCGCAAAATTCGAAACAATTCAATCGATAAATTCAATATTTTTTTTACTATAAAGTATCACTAACCCTGTATGGTGGTGCCGAAAACGAAAAAAAACATAGGTCCACGTACAGGATGATCCAAAATTCACGAAAATAGGAAAAGTTTAAAATTTTCCAAGTCCGGATCTCATTTATTCGGTTCCAGACATATTGAAGGAAGGCGATAGTAGAGGGTGACAACACTTAAAAATTTGAAATCATTCGATCAATTAGTTCGAGAGTTGATGAACTGTGCAATTTCACTCATAAGATGAACATCACCCTGTAGACTCCAAACGAAGGCGCACGCAGGTGATTAAAACCTCTTGATATGAGTCCAGCCGTATATCCTCCCGGGACACCCTGTATACTTGTCCTAAGTCACCCACCAGTTTGTGAGGCTTGGGACGGTGTATAGTTCAACAAAATTATATTTCTTAATCATATAGTTGGGATTTTGTAAGAAAATTACAGCTAGAGTGGTTATATTGAACATATATATGTAATACAAATTGAACAAAACGAAAGAACATTGATTATTTGGTGATATTTCTTGTACAAATAACGTAAGAAATAACTTGTTGCAATAGATATTTCAACTAATATTCAGTCTTAATTTTTTTTAAATCTTGTATATCTACTCCGTGAAGAGAATAGTTTCCGTGTGATAATATTCGACTTCAAAAGACAAGATTTCCTGTTCTCAACATGCTTGCGGTGGATTCTGAGGTTCGGATACAAATAAATGAAATTTTCTACTTAAGAATGAATAATTAAGCGGCTCCGAAACTTTGTAGTTTTCTCCAGATGGTATGTCTCCACAATGAGGCTGTTACGAGAAGGGGATTTCTTAATTTGAAATGAATGAGGTGGTCTACCCATTTATCCTAGTTTGTCTGTTTAAATATTCAGAGGGCCTTCAAGCTTCTTTCCTCAAACGGCACCCCTGCATCTTCCCAACTCCTGTCTCATCATACGCCACGCGAACTTTCTAGTCCCCACGGCAATTAATTAATTCCGATATTCATCAGGCCCGACAGGGAAGCAACATTTTAGCGCGAAATTCCGTCGGTGAGCTGTAGGTTGGCAAGTTTCCCTCTCAGGTTTCAATTAACGAACAACTATTTCTTTCCCGTATCGAAATTCATCTGGGATCTGCGGCGTGCATCGGCGAAATTCCACAGCCGCCTGTCGCTTGTTCCTCCCTTTGGTGACTCAAATTGAAAGCGAGCCCGTATTCCCCGCACATGCATGTTTGCGGTTCCGCTCGCGTATGGGTGCCGCCAGAAAGGGTTTCTGAATGTTGCGAAGAATTGAACCCGAACAAAGTGTGGTTGGGTTTTAACAGAATTCTGTGTTTCATGGCGAGGACAAAATCGCCCAACTTTATTGGCGTGTCGAGCGGTTGTGAAAAATTGGGATTATATATTATGTTTGAATATTATTTTTGCAGATACATATCAAACAGCCAAATAATACTATCGAATTCGATTTCTATCAAATTTTCTTTTAATTTATTACTACAGGGAAAATAAAACGATTGTAATAAATGTCATAATTTGCAAATATAATATACAACATATTTATACAGGCCCGGTCTGGCTCGACTGGAGGCCCTCGGCTAGAAGCTGATTTTGGGCCCCGAAAACAATTCTCTTTCTACAGCGTGCCAAAAAAGTAACGTAACTCGTCAATAATTCTTATACGAATAATTTCAAAAGTAATTCAAAGCTTTTTTGAATTTGATATTTTCTCAAATGAGAATATATGGATTATGATAGGTACATCAAATGAAAGGTAATTTGATTAGATAATTAGTGATGTGGCTGAAAAAAGAATTAGTTGTGGCATGTTTTTATTAAAAATTTTTACTAATTATTATTTAGGGAAATCCACGAATCCATGGATTTGTGATTTCGAAAGTAGATTTTCGCATGCTTTTTTCAATTCGAAATATCTCACCCTTTACGCTCCACATCCCCCTACTGTTTTTTTTTTCGAGGAATATATGGATTGCGAATCGTGTGTTTTTTTGCAAAATGGTTGAGAGATTCCACATTAAAAGAATTATAGGACTGCTTTCGAAAGTACAAATCTATGGATTCGTGGATTTTCCTCAATTATGATTGGTGAAATAGTAAGGGTCTGATTGAAGTACTCCCCCTCCCCAATCACAAATTGTAAATTATTTCTCAATGTTTTAATAGAAGAAACGCCACAACCAAGTTTAATTTTAGCCACGCCCACATCACTGATTTGGTAATCAAATTACCTTTTATTTAATGCATCACAATTCACATATTCCCATTTGCAATAATGAAGTAGGGTAGTAGTGGTGCGAGTCCTAGGGGTGAGAAATATGAAATTCAAAAAAGCACACAATAAACTGCTCTTGAAATTGAAAGTCGTCGGGTGCGAGGATTCTCCTTGTTCGTTCAAGAATTATTGACTAGTTACATTATTTTTTTGGCACGCTGTATACTCTTAAAAAATTACGAAGGACATAATGTCTTCGCCTTAACTAGACCTGAGACTATTCTTGATTATTCCTGCTTGGAAAACACCTTTTCATTTGAGATAATATGTATAAAACATGTTGCAAGGATAAAATTATAAGCTACATCTAAGTTAGTAAACAAACCCAATTCAAAGAGTTAAAAAAAACCGAAAAGTACAAAAGGAGCATGCTAAACACTCGAAACATTTTTCACTGTCATTGCCGAAACCATGACAATTTTCTTCTATTGATTCAGGTGCCAAATAATAATAATAATAATAATAATAATTGTCTTTATTCTCACAGAAGCTTTTACAACTTGAATCATATGTAAATTATATTAAATTTTGCAAGAAAAGGCGAAGTCCAGATTTATGCGAACATAATATCTGCTCTACTTAACCTAATTAGATATGAGCAAAGAAACAAATTATGAAATGTTATTATCGCTTATATGGCGTACATCAGAAATTTATTGAGAAGAAATCAAAAACCCATCCCCCACTTCAAGAGTAAATAAAAAAAAGAGAAGATCACAGAGCTATTGAATCCTTTCATGCCCTTTCGTGGTAATACTTGTAGAGATTAACCTTGAATCTATTAATATTTATCGATTTGAGTTCTGGCGGTAAAGAGTTGTATAGCAGGGATATATTATAAGTGAAGCTCCTTTCGAACAATGAAGTTTTATGGCTAGGAGGTGTTATCAAGCCTTTAGTTAATCGAGTTCAAAATCTTCTTCTGCTTTTTCATCTGTCGATCAACTCGAGTATTTTCAAATTTTATAAACCTTTTGAACTGATCCGAAAATTTTTCAATTTCTTTTAATAATAGACTTCTTATATTCAAACAATTTTTTTTACATAATTTTTTTTCTGCTTCTGGAGGCCCCTTGAGCCGGAGGCTCCCTGCGATCGCCGACCCACCGACCTGGCCAGACCGGGCCTGTATTTATATCATTTCAAATAATTGAAAGAAAGCAAAGTAGATTGACTGCCTTACTTAGCCGCCAGTCACGGCAGTCAATCTCTTTCTTTGCTGCATATTGGAGCAAATAACTAATTTCTCCGATTGACAGCAAATATTAATTTTGCAGACTCAGACACACATCAATCAGCAATGAATTTTTTTTTTTGGCTAAACAACAAAATAAGAATCTCCTGCCTATGCAGCTAAATGATCGTTCTCAATGGGCATAAAAATTTGATACCTTATGACAAAAAAAATGTATAAGCGGAAATTAAGAATACTTTTAATTATAGAAGATTATTATTATTTTTCATCATCTCAAATGGTAAAATTTCCACAAATTTGAATAAGTAGGCCACATTATCTTATCATTCATTATATCGCAAGCATGATTAACCTCATGGGTAGTTCCTACATTAGTCATCAAATAGACAGCTTTTTCTTGGGGTATTTTGTCCAATTTATGAATACCAAAAAATTGCTTCACGGAAATACTTTTTTGTATTGAAAAAAAAAGCTTTGTGTCTTTTAATTTTGCAGGCGGAAGAGCTTTATATTATCCTCAACCTCAAATTTTTCCCTTCCTGTTCAAAGAGGATACTAATAGATTATTGAATATATCTTTATGTTTTCTGAATTTGTATTCAATACGTCGTAGCAATGAAAATTTAGGACATCAATATCACCTGAAAAAATTGAAGTATTCTCATTATAGTATATTATTTAATTCAGTATGAATATCTAGAATCTCATTCAGACCTTACTTTCGCTAATAAATATTCATCATCTGACGCATAAAGTATAAAGTTTGTGAAGCCTTGTTTTTCGGAAACTTGCTTTGAAGCATTCAGATGCCCATTTCAAATAGGTATACCCACTTCGAATATCTTCTCATATCAATGCCATTTCTAACATTCATAGTTGCCTTGAACATGAAATATACAAATTAAGTTGTTTCAGATAATCCAGATAATCAGATAAATCGTTTATAATTTGTTTCATATTTCATCCGAGACTTCTACGGCAACAACAAATTATTTTTGACAATTCACTTTTCTGATAACACACATTTGAACCTACACATAGGTACAATAAGGAAAAAAAACAACAAAAATATTCGCATTGACATTTGAAGTTTGGTCCTGATGGAATAAAAAAAATTTCAAAAGCAAAATCAGAAAAATCTTTACCTGAGATACGTCATTGGTTACGCTCAATTTGTTTTAACTAAATTCATAAATCGTGTTTTGTAGAATGGAATACTTTTAATGTTCGTTTATTAATCTAACGATTAATCATCTTGAACTATTGATGCACTCGCTCCGTTCACACGTTAAAAGACTAGGTAGTTAATTCAATTACTATAGTTTGATTATTCTCATTTTCATTTCATCTAAAACCCAACAATTCCAACCCACCAAACTAATCATGATTGTATTCTGGATTTTTCTGGAAAATAATTGAATTGATCAAATTTATTTGTCGAGAAAACGTACGAAATGATTTCAACGTATTCAAACTAGACATTTTCAGTTCATTGCTTTCAAATTATTGAATAGTTTTTTTCAGAACTTGTCACCATGTCTTCATCTCAAAAATATTCCATTTGAATGCTGCAGATTATAAATTACCTTTATTGTAGTTTCAAAGTCGAAACCATCTGTCTGCAACTATATCTACTGAAAAAAGTTATGCTAGGCTTAATATATTTTGAATATGAAATAGCTTGATAAAGCAACCAGTGAAGATTCATTCTTGAATTAAATAATAAATAAATTAATAAAAATAAAATTAAATAAAGATTCATTCAAAAATTGGAAAAAAATCCCACTCTCAATTAGCGGATATAAGTTATATCTGAATAAATTGATAAATAAAACCAAATGAAGCACTCGCATTGAACTCTCGCTTTTTGTACATATTATACATTTTGCACATGAAGTGTGATTTGTTTCTCAATTCGTGCTCGTCTGACCAATGGCATAGCTCCTATTAGCGCTAGGTACCACATGCGGGTACGGAATGTCTAAATGAGAACGTGGGCGATGCTTTAAATGCAACAGCGAACTGATTGAATAGCAGGCACCTCAAGGCGATAATAATAATACAAGATTATGTTTTATGTGAGACCACATTAAAAGGGTACAATAAATGGGAAATTAACTAAAACATCATTTTTCTGCTGCTATGTTCCGCTGCATATAAGAATATAAGACTTAGAATACACTGAGTTGTTATTGTGTTAAAACGAACCAACAACTCATAACCTATTAAATGGCCGCCAGTAACTAACATGAAAACTGACTAATTATATGATTGATTGTTCAATATTTCATTTTATGCTCAGCTTCCATCGACACCTCAAACCTGCTGCAGCAGAAACTACTAATTACGTGATTCTTGAACAATGACAAATTTTCAACACTACACACAATTTAAGAAATTTTCAAAAAGCCTCTTTCAATTCAGTAAGTTCTGAATTGGGACGTGAGGAAAAGTAGTCATCTCACAATGACTACCATTTTGTATCTCATGGAAGCTTATATATAACCGACAAACTATAGAACGCTGTTAGGTTTTTTTTAAGGCGGTTACTTCAAATCATACTTAGTCTACTAGAAGTTTTCTGGATAGAACAAGATTTACTGCTTTCTTAACAGGTCTCGCATCAGTCCCTCGTCAGTCTGCGCATACCTTTATCCGTCTGAGGACATGGGGAAGCTAACCTTAAAATTCAATTAAAAAATAATAGGTGCAGTTTCCATTTCCATCCGAAATAATACAATTAGTGACATGCTGTGTAGCTGTCCTTATCAAACGAAACAATATCCAAGCGTGCATGAGATAATATGCAATCACGCCATATTAATCAAATTCATGACATAACAGAAGGGCCAGACGCATATTCCCAATGTACATCAATGCCATATGCGAATTTGGGTTAGACCAACTATTTGAATTTGACAGATTCATGCACAATGAAACCAAAGTTCAGGATGTGAAAATATATAGGTTTGCTATCCTTTACAAAACGTTATTTTATGTTTTCTGACTTTCATAATAATTATTTAAATTCGTATATGTGCCCACTATGGCTGTCCCTTCAAATCAATGAATTTTCTGGGATCTCGAATTCGACTGCGAGAATTCTGACTATCTGGATCTATTAAAAAAAATTAAACAAATCAAAATTAGATATCACAGAAGTCACTGCGGCTCATTGGTCGTGGTCCATCAGGAACAATTTCACCAAACGTTTCGTCTAATCCGTGGTAGGCATCCTCAGAATATTCTTGATCTACCGACCGCTCTGTTGCAATGTTCAATCCTGACTCGTTACGAGACTCGTTATTAGATATCCGCTAATGAGGGGAGAAGGTGTGTGTTGATGTGTCGGATGTCCATGGTTCCGTCGAACTCAATCGGTTCAACTTCGGTGCTGTCGAAGACTGACAACCAAGCGCGATTTTTTATAGGAATTTTTTTTTCAAACTATGTCCCTTTTTATGAAGCCACTTAATTTTTCAAGGAGCTTTTCCAAGGGGCGTATTAGACATGAGACGCACAAATAATTTTCGAAGTCTTGAAAATTTTCAAAAAGAGTTTATTGCCTGTTTATTCCATTGCATTTTTGCTGAGGATTATCAGTCCGAGGATTGATATTCTGATGACCATGATGAATAATAGTATTGTGAAAAAAAAATTGGGACTGAAACTGGGAGGTACGCATGTTTGTATTCACCCTGTTGAATATTACAACAATCCATACCATTAAATAGGTACTTAGTTGAAAGGTAAATTTGTTCAAAAAGAACAACTTGTCTTTTGACATTCATCTGAGAAGAATAGAAACACTATTCTTGGATTATTTCGAGCCATCCACTTTTCTGATTTCAAGTCGTGAAGTAATGATTCCATGAGGACAGAAAAGTTTTCAAAATTTTTGGTTGATTTTTAACAGGCTGTATCTCAGTGAAAAATGGTTGTATGGGAAATAAAAAAACTTACTCTTGAAGTTGAAGTCTTTAGTTGTATAATTTATCGGTTAACAATTTTTCAAAGTACCGGTGGCCATGCAATTTTCAAATAAATCAGGAAGAAAAAAATTTTCGACATTTTGCAAATTTTTATTTTTGCTCGCAAATTAAAATACTCGAGCTATATCGATGCAAAAGTTGCAAAACTTGTTCATTCAGCTCTAATTTACCTTTTACCAATCTCAGATATGACCATTTGTCTTCGGGACCTCTAATTTTGAATGCAAAAATATCCTTTTTCACTCAACTGCCGATATCTCTGGATCTACTGAGTGCCGAGCGAGCTGACAGGCAGTTTCTTTTTCTGCAGAAAATATCCTACAAGAATCTGTCATGACTAATTAAAAAAAATTTTTTTCGCCTATAACGACAACGTGAGGAAAAAGCAAAAAATTGCCATTTTGCCATTTTTTGGTTAATGGACTGTATCTTCGTCAATATTGGGGGAAAAGCTCAGGTTATAGAAAAATTTCACAGCCTGATGTTCCCCAAAGTATATGTGTCGCTTACCTTCTTCATTTCTTATTTCTTATTTTTGAATTTTTTTCTTAAATGCACCTGATTCTGAAGAATGAATTTCAAAATAAACTTGAGTTTTTCTAAAAACTAAGTTTTAGGAATATCCCTTTTTTTGAAATCAATCTTTCATTATGGTCCTCAGAGCAGTGAATCTCGAAAATATTTCAGAAACAAAATGGTTGTTCACAATACTAGCAGCTATTTCCAGAGGGAAACATACTCACGAAATATTTGGCTGCACTTTTTTTATTTTCCCATTTTTAAATGAATAAATACGATTCGACTGATTATCTAAATTCGTATTCAAATATGATTTGAATCATTTCAGGTTCCCGTCACATGTGGAATCCGGCCTTATAGAGGTGATATCACCGTCACCAGCCTACTATCCAAATTTAGATAGGTTGAAAATCACATTGGGTGACTCTCCGGAAAGGGTGAGATGGCGATCCAAACAGAACTTGGATTTCGCATTCCTGATGTCCTATTGTCAACCCAAAGGTGAGTCGAAAGTTTCAATTTCAAAACATCGGTCTCATCTATACTTGTAAGTCATTTTAAGAGAAAACCGTAAAGAAATTCATGAGAATATGTCACCGAAATTATTGTTATTGTTAACACTTTCTTTTCAGAGAAAATTCTCTGTTCTGGGTAACCTTCGGCCACGAATGAACTCGACAGTCCTTCTCAAATAATGTCCAGAATATTCATTTTTACTTTTTGGCAATCATAGAAGGCATGCTTCCTTCTTATTTTTGCCAACAGAAGGTTGGAAGGTGCACAATTCTATTTGATTATTACATTTTTCAATTCTCCTCAACAAGAGAATTACAAAAATTTATAATACCTTCATAAGTAGAAAATCAGTCGGGAGTTATGAATAATTCTAACGCACTAATACGAGTAGTTTCATTTTGATTCGTAAAAATTCAGTAAAGGAATACTTAAATATTTTATAAGGTGTTCAAATTGATTTGAGTTTCAGAACAACGAGATACTCGAACATCGAACATGAGTAACAGTGGTTTTTAGTCGACATGCCAGCTGAGTCGCATACATTTTCTGACCCTTCACTCATGTATTATACATTTTTGTAATAGAGTTTTGTAGAAGAGGAGAAGCCAATAATGTATAGAGGGTTCCATTTGAAAAACTGGAAGGGGTGACCCTTAGGGAACAAGGCGTTTAAGTTCACATAAGTCAAGGCAATTTTGAAACAGTTTGTGTCTTGTGGCTGGTGACCATAATTGAGAGTCTACAGGAATATTTGTCCGTTTCGACCGATTTTTCTTTCGTTCATAACCTTTGTATGGCTTTTCATGAAATTTTCACTATAGAACAATATGATTGAGTACAATAATTTCAACACTTTTATGAAATACAGGGTAAACATTATGATGATTTCATATTAAATTTGCAGTTTAAAAAAAACACTCTTTATTTCGTTCCAACAATTCCTCAGATGAATGTAGATAGTGACGATAATAGGAACATCTATATACTTATTATTCTATCAGCAAAGTTTCGGCTAATATGCAGCGTTTATCAAGCTAAAATCTATATAAAATCATGAATAGATCGTAAATTAGGAGATCTTACATACAAATTCCTGAAAATTTCATTTGGGTTTTCTCCCAGTCTCTGAAACAAGAAACAATTAGAAACAATTTTTTTAAATAATAAAAGAACACCTGCGTGAAACTTGAGCACTAATTTGTCAGGGTCCAAAACTTTGCCTTACAATGAACAAAAAGAAAGATGTTCCAATTGACATTCTATTATTTAAAAATTTTTTCTATATGTTTCTTGTTTCAGAGACTGAGAGAGAAAACCAAAATGAAATTTTCAGGAATATGCGAAGACCTCCGAGAAAATATTTCAATAGATATCTTATATACAACCCTTGAACAACAAAAATAAAACAATGAAGCAATCAACCATGACAAGACTCACCTTCAGAACCAATACCTAATCTTTAAATATGTAAAAATATACATTGGAAAACAACAAAGTCATAAATATTGAAAAATTAAGAAAGAAAATCTTTAATCGCACCACATCGATCTGTTGTTGTGAATGTTCTGTTTTCTGAAATTTTTCAACATTTATGACTTTATTGTTTTTCACTGTATATTCTTACGTATTCAGATATTAATAATTTATTCTGAAGAAGGTGAGTCTTGTCATAGTTAGTTGCTTTATTGTTTTATTCTTGTTGTTTAAGTGTGTATGTAAGATATCTTGATTTACGATCTATTCATGATTTGATGTATATTTTAGCTTGATAAAAGCTGCATATCAGCACCTCAGAGGTAAAGTGTGTTAAGTCACATTTTTTCAGACACGAACTACAATATTGGATTCACATTAGTAAATTCTAGCTAGTGGAACACATTTTTGACTCCCTTGGTATATCAAGTCACCATATAATGGCAGTAAACATTCTTTGAAACAATAATGGAACTGAAAAATCGCTGTTTTGTCTAATTTTGATATTGTGACTTAACACACTTTACCTCTGGGGTGCTGATATAGATATTCCCATGACTGTCATTTTCTACATTTATCTAAAAAAACATTACATTCCGTGTAACCTGCTCTTTCGAGCATTTCGTTCGTCGTCGTGGATTAGTTCTCGACGTTTCGCCAGTTCGAGAATCTGGCATCTTCAGGAGTTATATTTCAGTTAAACTATTGATTTTTGGAACGTCGCCTATTAGCAACGAATTGAACTTCTGACAGAGAACTGGGAAATTAGAACGTGGTAGGGACATTCCAGACCAATTTTCAGAGAAAGGCTGGTCAAACATATACAGAACTGCCTGAGTTCAGGCAGTTCAATCCAGTGACAGGCGTTTTAATTCTTTTTTGGCACACCTCCAGTTTTCCTAGACAATATTTCTAAGGAAAAAAATTATGGTTATTTCGCTCCTAAGCAGTGAGATTATGGATCTCTATAACCCACTTGGCACATAAATAACTCTTATCATTCTGAATGTTGGTTCATGATTCCTCAAAAGTTTCAAGCTGTTAAACGTTCTCCAGACGATTTTCCTCTAGGCTATAAGAGAGTTTCATTCTTTCAGTATTTTACCATCCCCCGTGCATTGAACGTGAATCATCTGGCTCTTTTAATACGAGTGTCAGTCGAGATAAAACGGAGAACCGTTTGTTACCTTCACGCAATATGACTAACGAAAAATGTGGGGTTACCTAATGCCGGATTTTACGTGTCCAACAAGTCTTATCAATTGATGGAAACAATTCATCAACCTCGTGAAGGGCCACCAATCATTGGAGTTTGCAGTGTCAGCTCTACACCACCCCCACACTTGTGGAATTAATTAATTTTGCGGCGGACAGTGGTTTTCTCTCGGAATAATGTGTATTGATCGAGTGACACTATTAATTAAGAGGAATTTCGCTATTCGTTATTCATTGTGGTGTTGATTGTAAAGTTGTTAATCTAGTCGATCCTGGAAGGCTTTATGAAAACACCATAGCAACGGCCTTTCATTTGTTCATCGAAAACAAAAATTATCCCATCGGACTGAATGACGCTATTCTCGAAATGTGAATAATTAATGACAAGTTTTATTGTTTGATAATTTCAATGAGAAAATATATATTTTTTAGCTTGAAAAATTTAATTTGGGAGAAAAAGGATCTGAATAGAAACGTGATGATTATAAATAGCGAATGAGTTTCCTTGCAACAAAAGTTTTCTAAAGCGATCGACTTGGGAGAGACCAGGGATAGTTGACCAAATTTCAGCTTAAAGGGTTCTATATTTATTTTTTTGGGGTACATTTATTTGGAAACAGATTAAGTTGATCTATTAACTATTAAACCTTTGAAAGAAAGGGTAAAAAAACACGATATTTTCATTGATATAGAGTACAGACCAGTTCTTGTATAATAGGAAAAATTGGTCAACCTATTCCGTGCCTGGGGTAGGTTAACTATTATAACGTGGCTATATTCGGTGAAAGGTCCTTCGGGCGCCAGCTATAATTTCCTAATAAAAGGGGGGAAATAGCAAACCCACCAAGGCAGGTAGGAGTCGAAGTAAGATTCGGTATTGTCTTAAATGGGAGAGACAACCAGTAATTCAAAAGTCGAGATTTTATCATTCATTTATTCACAATCAAGAAAATATAAAAGCATACGGTTGTACGATTGTAGAGTATTTCTAGAAAGAAAGGAAAGGAAACAAAAACACATACGTGATACATTGGAAAAAAATATCAATATGTAGAGGTCGAAGTATTACGATGACTTCAGACGTTTTCTCAGGTCGTCAATGAGTTGTCTAATAGCATTAGCACCCAATCGTGAGGTATTGATCAATCAACGGCCTGAAACCTAGTGATACTCTGCTTTTAGATTCTTGCTAAAGATTTCGGTAATCCTCAGTCACCCACCTTAGGCAAATTTACACTCAGTCTCAGATGTGTGGCCCAGGACTGCAGTCGGACGGAAAAAAGGGGTTCAGTAAAAGCGTCCAAAACCATTTGCATCGAAACACTAGGTTTTTATATGTCGGGAAATGTCTTACCTCAGAAATCACATTTTACTTCCGCGGGTCGGTAAAAGAAAGGAAATGAAATTACTTTAATTACCTACAACAGAACTCTCTGAGTACTGGAAAATGAAATTCAGAACGAAACTTGAGAAATTAAGAAAACTATTACTCGGTTAGAAAAAACCTAATATCTAAAACTTTAAACACGCTCGCCAATAATTCAAAATTAAATTGGTAAGTCACTCGCTAATAATTTCTAAATGAGTTCTGATCGGTGAGCATCTCCCTTTTATAACCGCCTAAGGAAGGGGTGGCTACTCGGTATGCGGATGCAACCTTCCATTCCTTGGAACTTGGAAGTTGGTAAGAACACCGGACCCAGCCATTCAGAGAACGTTGGTTGGTGTCCCGCCATAGGGGAATTCTTATCCCAAATTCAAACTCCCGTCTTTACTCAGTTAAATTTCTCAATTCAGATCTAAAGATGGATCTCACAAAATATAGGTGTTCACTGTTTTTTCCTATTCTCATAAAAAAATAAGGACATGTAATATATCGAAATCTCTAGCGGAAAATCCCCTTTTTCAGAATGATTCAAAATTCTCGATAACTTAACATTAATCCTTCCAATTTGATATCACATAGAGCTATTGATGTCTATGAAAATATAAAGGCAATTCTCCAGATGGGTTTCGCAAAACATAAATACGAATCATTCTAATTGATGTGGCAACATGGCTAAAGTGGAGGAGTACGTATTAGAATTGCAGCGTCTTAAAAAAGACCAATTAGTGGAGATAATTGTGAATAAAAAAGTTCCAGAGGTGGTAAACCTAAGTGAAGAACTCAGAGATTACATCGAGAAAAAATTTATTGGAAATTCCGGGAATATAGCCGAGATTTCTGCCGAAAATGTCGATCCTAACCATGAAATGAGAATGGAGATATCAATGCTGAAAAGCAAACTTGAAATCGCAAATTTGGAGATTTGTTATCTTAAAGAAGCCTCAATTCGCCTGGAAAAGGTAATTTGCGACAAGGAATTAATAATTGAATTATTAAACATGAATAAACAACAACGATCGGATGTTACGCACAAAGATAAACAATCCGACGTTGCCAATGTGAAAGAAATATCGAGAAAACCGGGAACAAGTAATGAGTTTGCGAAATCGAATAGGAAAGGAATAGGAAATAATGCACAAGGTGAAGGTGGAAAACTACAGAACATAGAGAATGGTATAGAAAGGAATCCCCAGTTAGAATTATTGGTACCTAACGTTATTCTAAATAAAGAAAAGAGTGAAATTACAAAAGTTAAAGATCTAAATCACAGCAATATATCAACTGAAGACTGGACTGTTGTTGAAAATCGACGATACACTAGAAAAGCAACTACAGGTATTATCAGTAAAGGAAACGGGAATTCCAAAAAAACCAATTTAATAAAAGGTGCTGTGAAATGCAAGTGGTTATATGTTGGTAAAATCTACGGCAAAGATGTAGAAGAAAAGGACATAAAGGAATACATAAGAGACTTGAAGGAATCTGAAGAAATAATCGTGAAAAAATTGGAGTCTAAAGGAAAAAATTCCGCCTTCAGTATAGGGGTAACAACTCAAGATGCTTATGATACATTGTTTCATGAAAACTATTGGCCTGAAGGTGTGGAAATAAGGAAATTCAATTTCACCAACTCTTTTTTACACAAGAAGAGAGAAATCATAACTCAAACATAGTGAATTTGCCTTCAAGATCTGACAAAGGAAAATTCACAATTACAAAACAGAAAAACCACAAAAGACAATGTACTGTGAATCTTTTAAATTACAACATCCAGTCGCTTACAAACTAAACTAATCATTTATGCTTATTGGCAAATGATGAAAACGTAGACATCATTCTTTTGTCTGAACATTGGCTGAAAAAGGACCAATTAGAAACAGTGAATATGGGCACCTATAATATTTGTAGCATATATTGCAGGCAAACAATGAAAAATGGCGGAACTCTGATTGCAGTTCATAACAAATGGAAATCCACAGAATTGATGGAGATAGTCAAACTTGGGAAAGAAAAAGATGCTGAACTCTCAGCCGCTCACATCCCAATCCTGAACACTGTAGTATTATCAGTGTACAGGGCTCCCTCGGGAGACTTTGAAACATTCCTGGAAATACTTTGTCAAGTTCTTAGTATAATAACTGAAGAATATGATAATAAAAGGTGTATTATAGGGGGAGATTTCAATGTGAATTTCCTTGTACCAAGCAAAGAGCATAGTCAACTTGTAAATGTAATGTCGTCATATGGTTTTGGCGGATGCGCAACTGAGCCATCTAGAATAGCAGGAAATTCATCCAGTTGCATAGACAATATATTCACAAACATCCAAGAAATTCTAACCCTAAGGACGTCGGACATTTACATGTCAGATCATCTAGCTCAATTCTTAGAGTTTGAAGAAAAAGTAACCACGCCAAAAATATTACAGACTTTCAGAAAACGAACATTCACTGAAAATAACGTGCAATCTATCAAACTAGAATTTTCTACTTATGATTGGGAAAAGCTTTTATGTGTCGGAGATGCAAGGGAAAGCTTCACGGCATTTCATGAGTTATTTTTGTCTGTAATGGATAAATGGGCACCAGTTCAGGAGAAAAGAGTACATGATGTTTACACAAATAAAGGAGTGCTAAAGACCAAAACAATATTAGAGATGAGAAATAAATTGGATGCCCTACAGGTGATAATGATGGTGAAAAAGGATGAAGAATCAAGAAAAGCATACCAAACATACAAGAAAATGTACATTAGAGAAATAGAAGGCAAAATAAGAGAAAATAACAAGAACTATGTGGAGAAAGCCGAAAATAAGATGAAAGCTATGTGGAATATCATCAAAACAAAGAGAAAACAGAATGCACCAGAAAGTAATTTAACACCGACAGATTTTAACAGTTTTTTCGCTGATGTGGGAAAGAACACAGCTCTAGAATTGAATTCCACAGGCAAGCAATATTCTGACTACATGAAGCTACTCCAACTGGATATTACCAAAAGTTGTTTTCTGTTCGATTCCACCGATGAAGAGGTAAGGAAACTTTTTTCTAAAATTAAAAGTAAAAATACAACAGACAATTATTTCATAACTACTAGCCATCTGAAATTGTTTATTCAAGAACTTTCAAAGCCTATTAGCCTTCTGATTAATAAATGTTTCAAATATGGTTACTTCCCAGACGAACTCAAATCATCTCGGGTAGTTCCTGTATACAAGAGAAAAGGAGACATAAATAACTGCAACAACTACAGACCAATTTCCATATTGCCCAACATGTCGAAGATTTTCGAATTGGCAATTAAAAATAGGATAATTAAGTTTCTAGAAAAAAACTCACTTTTGGATAATGCACAACATGGATATAGAGAAAATCGATCTACCATAACAGCATTGACTGGGATAATAGACCAAATTACAGAGGCCCTGGATAATGGGGAGATAATTAAAATGCTGAACTTCGATCTCAGCAAAGCATTTGATTCGGTGATACATAAAATTCTACTGGCTAAATTAAGTTTCTATGGTTTCAGAGGTACAGTTAACGATCTCTTTAGATCATTTTTACAAGACAGGAAACAAAGGGTAATATTAGGCAATCTTTCATCTGAAGAAGTACAAGTACAATATGGCGTTCCTCAGGGATCCATTCTTGGCCCAATACTCTTCATAATATATCTTAACGATCTAAAGGTGCCGGACAGTGTGAGTACATGCCTCTACTGTGATGATACATCTGTATTGATAAAAAGCAAGAAAGAAAGTGAAATAAAAAACAAGGAAAACAGAATCATAGAGTATATTGATGAATGGTTTACAACAAATAAACTTAAACTAAACAAAGATAAGACAGAAGAAATTACATTTCATTCAAACTGCGATACAAAGCACATAAAATTTTTGGGTATTATGGTGAATTCTAAGTTGAGTTGGACAGTCCACGTGGAAGAAATCTGTAAAAAAATTTCTAAGTCAATTTATCTTATAAGAAAAATGAAAAAAATAGCTACTTACCAGACAGCAAAGACTGCTTATTATGCTTGTGTACACAGCCATCTATCATATGGAATATTACTATGGGGCCAGTCATCTAAAAGTGTTTTCATATTACAAAAAAGAGCAGTTAGAGCATTGACAGGTTTGAGTGCACGAGAAAGTTGCAGAAATATATTTAAGCAGGAGAGAATACTCACAGTACCATCAATATTTATCAAAGAGTGTTTGAAATATATACATGAAAACAAGGAAAGTCTAATCAGCGGTGAAGATCTACATGAGTATAATACAAGGAAAAAAGACAACTTAGTTGTACCTTTGCATCGGATGGCCCGAACCCAGCAATTCTTTGATCACTGGGGAGTCAAACTTTATAACAAGCTCCCATGTGATATAAAACGATTACCGAAGGATAGATTTGACAGAGTCATAAAGGATGTTCTATGTCGGGGGGCATATTACAGTTTGGAGGAATTTTTGAACTCGGAAGTCGCGTTTTGATTTTTTGTCTTCTTCTCTTTTTCTTCTAATTATTGTGGGGGTTAATGTATTGTTAAATGACATGACATGTAATATTTTGATGTCTCAATAAATTATTATTATTATTATTATTATTATTATTAATTGTAAATTTCAACGAATCTTAGTTGAAAAATGTATTTGAAAATATGTTGGAAAAATGAACATACAGAAGTAAATAATTTTACCTGCTATACCCTATATCTTGGAAAGGAATCAAAATTCACGTTTTCTATCTCGGAGTTAAATTCGACTAGTGAGACGACAAATTTTTATGAAAAATTCATTGGCAAGTCGATATCAAAAATGTGTAACAAGCTTTCTGAAGGTAATATTACATTTAGAAATGATTATATATATAGTTTGATAAATAAACTCATGGCCCAAAATGCAAATTAAGGGAGATATATACTTCCATAGTTGATGAAATAAAAAAAAATTATCCGCATAATTTGCTCAACGAGTATAGAAGAAATTTGCCCTTCTCAAGGTTGCTCTAAGAGCGGTTTTCAGATGAAAAAATTGAAAAAAAAGTTTGTAATAACGATGGAATAAGCGTGATAAACTATTCAATGAATGGAAATGAGTTCGGCGAGATACAAAACTAGGTCTTCCAGAAGATTATCAGCGCATATACCTACTATTTCCATGATTTCATGATTTGACAATAATTTATCATGAAAATCCAGTTCCAGAATTAATTCATAACTGTTTAGGTGGAAGAATTGATGGAACTTCACGATTAATTGAAATTTCGACGTGAAACGGTAACGGACGACGTAACTGGCAAATTATTTGTCGCTTCAATGTACCACATAATATTCATTAGTGACATTCATGGCACCTGAATCAACATGTTCTATTATCTATTGAATTTTCATATGAAATATTCATGACTTCAATGTGTATAATATAACTATAATATGAATATATATTTATAGGGTGATTCGTTGAGCGAGACGGCGACTAGCCAAATTCTAGTGGAAAGCTAGGGTTAACCATTACAAATGAAGTTATCGATCCGATGTGTTATTCGCGGTCAAAATTCAAAAGTTTTGGATTGTTCTCGAAAACGGTGAATTGTATCAAAAGTGAAATTGAAATTCTTGACAATGTTTTTCATGCTTTTTTTTGAAGGGTTGCCATTTCTGAGATATCACGATTCTAAGGGCCGGTTGTTCATTCGTGGTTTAACCCGTTACCTGACTAATGATTAACATTTACCATGGATTAAAATAGGTTATTCGCTGTCCATACAAAAAATAACTATGGTTTACTTGACTCGGCGATTACTACATTTGCCGATATTTTATTGGCAACACTAATTTCATAAGTGGCAAATTAATATGATCTTCCGGCTAACGAAAATACGACCAGTTTGCGCACCGTGGAGAGTATTCTGTGCCGAGTAAAATTAAAATTTACTTCGTATTTGAACATGATTCAATTTGTATCTTCATAGAGGTTTTTATCAATTATGTTCGAGGCAACTTTTCTAACTGAATTTATTTAGCTGGGAATATAGCAATAATTTATTCATTCTGATTTTAAACAAACAGAAATTCGTAAATTATATTTTTCATAGTGTTTTTTTTATAAATAATGGTGCTCATGGGGCAACTTTTGTGCTTGAATTGAGTTAAGTAGGAATATAGCAATAATTACTTCATATTTTGTGACTCATTTTCCTGATTTCGAAGGATTAATTTTCTCATTAAACAAATAGTCTGAATGATGTAGGTATTATTTCACACTCAATGTTATATCCATTCATTAAATTCACAACCATCATTGCATTTGAATTTGATATAATTATCAAACTGTTAATACGATTAAATTTTTTTAATCAGGCTTTTTTTTTATATACTTTCAGTTTCAGCAATTATATTAATTAATTCTAGAAAATCTTCGTCGTCCTTTATTTGTTCTATTTATGTACCTATATCCATTATTATATAATATATAAATATAATAAGACAATCTCTTCACTGTCGAATTGACTTCTCGTCAATAGTATTTCACTCACTAAAAATATTAAATTAATTTTGTTCTTGAACTATATAAATTTCAATCTATACTTGTCTCAGCTTCATTCCGATGATACAAAGAATACATGTTTTCCTTGTATCATGCTATATTCTTGAAATAAAATTATCAATCATAGAATTGTCAAAACTTTGAGGTTATAAACAAGAAGTTAAATCACTTTCACCAGGGAAAACTAATGGTTTTTGCCTAACTTATGACTGAACAACAGCTTGACAGTTCGTAATCACTGGATTAAGCAAAACCATAGTTAAGTCGAGTTAACCAGCTATTGAACAACCGAGCCTAAGAGTCACATTATACATGATATGCACACATTTCCAAGCCACCGTTTTTTCCCCTGTAGTCTCTCATTCAATAATCTGACGATTTGGAAGTGACGCAAACCAGCGGCGATGTCTTGAAGTTGCAAAAAAAAATCGTCATGTTGACGTACTCGGGCGCATCAGATTAAGATATATATGGTTCATCTCCATGTCCTAGATGTGCTGCATCTTAATCTGACGATTTTCTTGAGGGATTCGCTTATTCTGACTTTTTTGAAATATAAGACATTTTCGGGTCTTCTATGGTATCGACAACTGTGGTCATGCATAACACCTCAATTGTCCTCTTTCGCGAAGATTTATTTTTTTGCCGTGTGGGTCTCTTGGAGAAGAATCACCTCATCACCATGTTCACTATTTTCCTTCAGAATTACTTCAATATTCAAACTCAAAATTTTTGAATTCTGGCTCTATGATTGTGAGGTGTTTTGGATAAACCGAACATCTTATAACCCAAAAAAATCGGAATATTTGGCGGAAAAAAAATTACGAGATATTTCGAAAATTGTCAAAATGACATTATGCAGATGCACGCGTTGAACTTTCTCGACGAATTTTTGTTACTTCGACCTGAGGAAATCGTCAGATTATATGTTGTTCGTAATCCTTGAATTATTTCCTTCAACATAAAAAAAAATTAGCCACGCCCAAGAATGTCCAGACGACGATTATTTTTTTACAACTTTGGAGCCCTCTCCTGTCTTTTCATCACTCTCAAATTGTCAGATTAGTGGTATATATACAGCATTCAATTAACTCACCCTATCTTAATCTGAAGCGCCCGAGAATGTCCGATGATCATTTTTTTCTACTAATCTGATCGTTCATTCTGGACGGGCGGCCATATATATGGCGATCATATTTGGTGGAGGTACTCAACATGGTATAAGGAATCCTCCTATATATTAATCTGCCGCGCCTGAGTAAATCCCGAAATCCTCGCTTGGGCTCCCCTACTATTAAATTATCCTAAAACTGTCCTGACAGTTAGTGCAGTATTCCTGGAGGGGAAACCAAGGTAACAAACGGTGGCTTGAAAATGTTTTCATATCTCATATATTATCATGTATAATGTGTCTCTTGGAACCACATCTTACTCTTAGATACAAATCATGAGCACCATTTTTGTAGAGAATTCCAACATCTACAATTTTTGTTTGAGTTGAGAAATTTGTTTACCTTTGAGCCCTAAAAACTTTTCTCGCACGCATATTATCGATGGGAACTTTTAAAACATTATTTGTAATGGTAAACCCTAGCTCTCCACCAAAATATGGCTCCCCGGTAATTTTTGTTGTTTGACCACTATTTTCAATTGACCGGACTAAATTATGTAAACCGAGATATATATGACATTGAGAGAGTCTTCTGAGCTTATTGGCCGTGGTCTATTAGAAATTATTTCTCATAATAGGTTTTTTCTAGCATCGGTCCCGGACCATCTGAAAACTGCCGACGCATGCTCAGTCCAATATGACCGTTCAAGCAGACACCGATCCGAGTTCCTGTCTAGCAGTACGCTGTTCGGCTGTTCAAGCAAGCAGCTAACGGCCGTTTTCAATATCCGTTCTATCCATCGTAGAGATGAGCCAATCGGTGATTTCAGAATCACGTCATGATTCGTGATTGTGATCTGTCAATCACCGTTCTTTTGAACGGTGATTATGATCACCGGTGATTTCGAGAAAGTAGGGTTATTAGTTGGATTTGACTAACAACTACAAGTGAATACAAATTCTGAATTAAACATTTTGGAAAGTTGTTTATCAAAAAAATGTCTTGAACCTCATATCTGTATGAGAACACCAAGTCGTAAAAATTAAGAAAAATAGTCTAGTCTAGTGAAATCACTATAAAAAGTGCATTTAGAGCACAGTTTCAGAAAAGTATACTTTAATTATTCATTAAAATTTCAATCCTTCACGCAACAACGATTCCTTGGATACTGTCAATAGAATTTCCTATTCAATGTTGTATTGAAATTTTAAAAATTATTAAAGTATAATGGACGTTCCTACAATTGAGCGTAAGCTTAAAAAAAATTCTGAGAATAACCTCACAACTCACATAAAATTGGCATTGTCGGAACTCTAGATGGTAAATAAAAACTTTTTTTTTTTCGAGAAAATCGATCCCTTTTTGAACCTTATTTTACTTGTTCGGGATTAATATTCCTCTGAAATCGCGATATCAAACCTAAAATCCGAGTATTTCACATTCTAACGCGAACGTAATCCGAATCACCGACAGAAAGGACCAACGTGAAAATCACCGATAATAAAAACAGCATGAACTTGAATCATAACATTCATAACTATCGTAAGTGATCCCCTTCCAAAAATCACCATCGTAGTATGCGAGTATCTAACATTCTAATGCGATCGCAATCCCAATCACTAACGGAAAGAACCAACGTGAAAATCACCGACAATAAGAACAGCATGAACTTGAATCATAACTCTCGTAAGTGATCCCCTTCCAAAAATCACCATCGTAGTATGTGAGTATCTAACATTCTAACGTGATCGCAATCCCAATCATTGACGATATGTACCAAGGGGGGTTCTTCTCTTCTTTTTATGTAGTCTTCACGTTTATAAATCTCAGTGGCTTCCATGTTCATCATAGGATAGTAACTTTTGATATATATATTCTTATGAAAAAGAGAGCTAAAATAATACAATAAATGTTGAAACAAAAAGTACCTAAGCTGAGGTAAAAAAAGAACGGGGTATCATAACATTCTTCGTATGATACTATAGAATCATACGATACTATCATCACTAGTATCATACGATACTATACAGCCAGGGGAAAAAACCTGTCTCCCTGTAAAAAAAATAATATAAAATATCAAATATCAGGAAAATCTTGAAAGACATCAGTGTGATCATCTTCATGTTATCCGTCGATGGGCTCCTATAAACAGATTCTTCCCAAAACGACTCGCAATTCTTAATCTGAAATGAAAAAAGACAGAAGCAAAAAAGAAACCGATTATTCAAAATAAATCAAATGCATTTTAGAAATGCATTTGCTACTTTAAAAAACATCAACATTCAGATTTCTTGGCCAAATAATGTTCGGAGTTTTATAAATATTTATGACAGAAATGTCACCAAATTTGAAAGAAATGAAAAAACTCCATCAATTTCCCCTTTCCGAATCGGTTGAAAATTACAAACTGATAATTTTTTAACATAACAAGCTAAACTTGTAAAAAATCAATTAATACATAACTTTTCAACTGTCCCCTTTCACGAGGATTTTTTTCTGTTGCCGTGTGGGTTTCTTGCAGAAGAATCACTTCGATACCATATTCATCAGCTAATTTGGAGATGTAAACACACTTGTCTTTCGAAATTCCTTCGAAATTCAAATTCAAAATCCACAAGTTCTTGCTCTGTGGTCGTGAGGGTTTTTCGAACCGGATACGACCTTCCAGGTGATGATTTTTTGGCACTTCAGATGTTTGAAGAAATAATCTCCCATAGATAAACCAAACATGTTATAACACAAGAAAACAGAATATTTTTCAGGACCAAAAACTACGACATATTCCGAGAATTGTCATTCTGACATTGATATTCGAAATGAACTCTGCCTTTGCCAAAACTATATTGTGTCCATTTGTTTGAGCATGCTCCTAGCGCACATTTTTCTGTCTGATTGAGTCGACTACATCTATCGTGCTCCTTAATCTCGTATTGATTCGTATTGACATCTAGCGACTGCGACAAAGTCTACATTGGTACAACAAAGCAAAGTCTAAATACAAGAATTAGGGAGCACGAATGATTCTGTCGACTCAATCAGACAGAAAAATCTGCACTAGCGGAACATGCTCTAACAGATGAACACAATATAATTTTCGCAAAGGCATAGGTCATTTCGAATATCAGAAGTTACTCTCCTATAGTGAGCATGGAAGCCATTGAGATTTATAAACATAAAGCCAACATGAAAAGAAACCCCTTTGGTACATAGCGCATGGTTGCCAGTCTCAGAGAAAACCAAGATGAAGGCGATACGGAGTGGGAGCGATGGGCCAATCAACATCGCGCATATAAACTTACTACCTTTTCCAGCCATTAACCGGGGTGTGGAAAACAACTCCGTGTCGAACTTGTTGTATCTTTTGAGATGTAGATTCCTCAAAAAACGTTTCTGCTTTCTTCAGTGAAGTAGCAGTGCAGAATTCAGTCGATTGTGAGGCTACTAAATTCAGGTTTGTTTTAATTGTAGAGGGTGGTAAATCCACCAAAACGGAAGTGAAACACTCGGTGGTGTTTTTAGGTATCTATTGTGTAATACACGAGGAGGTTGAACTTAATTTTAATGTTTCAATGATTGATACAGTTTATATTTGAACACGTAAGAAGTTCATCATAATGGTACGATCGATAGGTATTGCTGAATAACGCTAGTTGGCAAAAGAATGTTCTAGAAGGCGGTGAAGTAACTCGGCCGTGCATCGTCCCATGTATGTAGAATTTTCCGTTTATTTGGTTAAGATTTCCGGAAGTATCTTCCGATATGTGTAAGGTGAATTAAACACACGTCATCTGTGTCAGAAATTCAGAGTTCGAGATATAATCTCAGAGCAGAAATCCTCTAAAATTCCCTACAGCAGATGAAGGCGAAACTTTGGGTGAAATATTGCCTGATAGACCACGACCAATAATCATGAAAGACTTTCTCAACGTCAGCATATCCGGTCGTCAAAGCCTCAAACTATTTATCAAGATAAAATTCATCATGGTCTCGTGGAAAGTGGATATTTCATCCGAATATTTTCTAAAACCTAGCATTCTTTTTCTCATCCAATCTTGTTAATAGGCAAATGAACCCGGTTCGCGTTCTAGCAAAATCGATCCCTACCTCAACCGGTGCAGATTTCACGTAGGGAAATAATTTCGGCGTGACCGTTTAATTGATAGTGTCAGCGCACACACCAAACACCATTTGCATCCAGCCTTGCTGCAGAATTAACCCGAAATACTCCGGAATACGCCCGGTGAGATGGAGAAGACTCTTGCGGCGTAGAGATCGGCGTGCTGATTACTAAAACCGTCTTGATATGAATAGTCCTCAGGTTCCTTCCTATCTGAGAAGGATCGACTGGAGATTGAATTTTGGTCTATCAGGTGGAGATGTTTCGGAAGCTCTACTCTTGTCGAGATATTATTATTTTGGATGAGGCGATAGCGGTGCTATTGCTGCATTTCTAAGAAAGAATTCTTGAGGAGAAACAGTGGATGAAATTGTGGATGCTGTGGCGTATCAGAGGGCCCCGCAGACTCAAACGAAAAGCTCTTAAAGGGGATCCAATAAATATTGAACTTGCCGATACGCGACATTTTTTTGATGAAATAATGAACAAAACCTAAACAATGAAGGTACAGTTATTATTATATATAAAGAAATATTACTGAATTATATTCAAAACACATATAATGTTTACAGTAATTCGATTCGACATATCACTCAATCACACCCTGTGCTACCCTATTTTCAGAGGTTTTTTATATAGCGTCAAGCTTTTCGGTATTTCTCTTTGAACGTCGCAACATAATTGTTTTATTGGGGGCTCGGAGGCTTATTTGACGTGTTGTTTTTCAGGTGGCTTGCGGCTTATCTCTTATTGCAGAAATTATTGTCAGTTCTCTAATCAGAATATTTTTATGAAGCAGGCGAAAACATTATGAAATCTTTTTATTTCCATTTCCATTCTAGTAGTAAGAGAAACAAGTGTAACAAGTGTTTGAATACGAAACCACGTTGTGAGTTTGTTTACAATCAAAGACAAAATTTTCAATATTCTGACTTTTTAAGTGCCTTCGGTTTCAGGATTACAATTTCATTGAAGGTTAGTTCTAGAATTAATTGCGTAGCTAATTATTCGCTAAGAAACGTGTCTCGTATTTTTTCATTCTCAAATGAAAAAAAAAAGTTATTAAAGGCGCAAATTAGAAACGGCAATTTGAATATCTTATGATTTTTTAAATATTAGAAAAAATGTCAGAGCGGAAAACAAAGTATTTAAGTGGAGCTCGCAAAAGAAAACTCCAGGAAATAAAGAAAATGCATTTGCTCTGCAACGAAAGGTTTTTTTTATATTTTAATAAGCCAATGCCTGAGTCACAATCAATTATTCAGCACAGTGGCGTATCAGAGGGCACCGGCACTAAACGAAAAGCTTCGAATGGGGCCCTAATATTTAATTTTATTGGACTTGCCGTTTCGCTATATTTTTCTGATGACCACAACTAAAACAATGGAGATACAATTATTACTCCCGAAAAATATTCCTAAGTGGTATGAAAAAAACAAACGAAAAGCTTCGAATGGGGCCCTAATATTTAATTTTATTGGACTTGCCGTTTCGCTATATTTTTCTGATGACCACAACTAACACAATGGAGATACAATTATTACTCCCGAAAAATATTCCTAAGTGGTATGAAAAAAACATACATATAAGGTTTCCAATAATTTCATACAAAATTCGAATTATCACTCAATTTCTCCCTGTGCCACCATTTTTCAACCATTTTCAATATACTGTCAAGCTTTTCGGGACTCTCTTTAAACATTGCTAAATGACCGTTTTATTGGGCTTAACATAATCAAGAATTATCTTAGGTATTCAATGTGGCATACACGTCTATGAGACTTTTGAGCCTACTTCAGCTTTGAACAAGAAGAAGCTTGAAGCTTGGAAATCGACAAGTTGATAGATATGTTTGAACAAAAAAATTTAAAAGATTAATGCATTTTTGTTAAATAATTTTTCAAGTTTTTTATCACATTCATTTCTTTCTAGATTTTTTTTATATCAGAATCTATATTATTTTGGTAAGAAATTCTTATTCAATATGTTTTATTCTTCTTCTTTTATTATCTTCAATGTTTTTCTTTGAAAAACGCCAAGGAAAACTTGTCATAAATAACATAGATCCAAAGGGGCCCCCGACTAATATTTTGCGGAGGGGGCCCCACCTTTTGCGCTACGCCACTGTGTGGATGTCATAACTTGGGAGTCAAAATTAATTGACAAAACGAAAATGGTAACAAACCTCGGGAAATTCTCGGAACAACATTTGTACAATATATCGAAATAAAGCATGCGAGTTGAGCGAGTCTTCGAGTTGTACATACAGGCTGTTCCATCGCAGACGAGCCACCACGTATATTTCTTATACCATAGAAATTGAAAAATTTTCCCCTGCTAGAGACAGTATCACCTCTTTTGAAACGCCCTGCTTATTCAAAAAGGTATTTTTAAAGATGCTCATTTAGATAGTTCGTCATTGATGAAAAATCAATTTGACTCCTCCGAATAGACTGTTCATTTCATGGGGGTTCTTTTAATTTTGCAAAGCAGTTCTAATGAATTTCCATATCGGTAAAAGATATTTCCCCACAAATTTTCACATATCCTTTGTATCATAAATCTTTTCTCTGTTAAGTAGAATCATGTAAACCAAATATTTCTTTTGCAGGAACTTTTTATGTTCAACTAGAAGATGACATTTTAGCAAAGCCATCATATGTGACAGAGATGAAAGAGTTTGCTCTCACAAAAATTGCACGAAAAGAACCATGGTTCGTGCTCGACTTCTGCCGTCTTGGCTTCATAGGTGAGTCCTGAAGGAATATTTTTGAAAATATCTTCAAACTCGGAATTTTCAGTACGCAATGAATTCGTTGATTCAAGAAAATAATCAGTACGGTAAAGAATGCAGTATTCGGACTATGCATGTAAGCCAATGTCAATAACTATACCATGACGCATCAGGTACTTTTGAACGCAAGAAATGAGGAACGACAAAAATGACAACGACAGTATTAGCATCTCATGAATTTATAGTAATTGAATATTTAATTTCATTTTCCTACATTGAAGACGAAAAATAGTGTTCGTAGTCAAATATCAATGTTTCATTTCACACGAAAAAACCAGAAAAGTTCAAGTTACGCATTATTTCCGAAATCTTTCAACATATTCACTCATTCATTTTCATATGCGGATGATTCACTACACTGAAATTTTCAAAACTATGGATAAATTCGAAAGGAATGCCCATCAAGTGAGTCCACTCAACGGATTGGGACCATTTACTTTTCTTATTGCGGTATTCTGCTTTTTCTTTGTAAGCTATAATTGATCTATATCTATGTGGCTGACTTACAGATTCGTAAATAATGTTCGAAAATTTTCAAACATTTGGCTCTGATGAAAATGCTTCTGTTCAAAGTTACAAGCTCCTTCTAAAAACCTCTCACTACACTGCTGTGAAAGAAAATATTTCTCACATCTTTCGATATTCATATACATATTTGAAGAAAAAAAGTACCCAGGTGAGATTAGTTGGGAAGTTGGGAAGTACCTCAGTAGAAAAAAACCCTGCCAATCCGTGTTTTAAAAAAATGACTGAAAATGAATCATAGAAGGATCTTGAAGGACACCTAGTAATCTTTATGTTTTTTCGGTGGCTTAGAGAAATGAAACTTCCATTCGAATCGGAAATAATTGTCAAATTGACATTTCTCAGATATGTATATCTACAAATTCCGTTTAAATCTCGAAAATTCATTCAATGTTTTCAAAAATATTTGAAGCACTGTTTTGGTTTATGGTTCGTCCGAAACATGTTTATCATCATTCATCATTAAACTAAGGGAACCCTTGGTTCAAAAAATCAAGTTTTTGTCAATACGCCTTTCCATCATTAGATAATTGTTTTGATTGTTAATATATCTGGTGGTATATATCAGGGTGGATACATCTGTATCAATTATTATCGATCAGCTGTTGCGATGTCACTATACTGAAAACCATCCAAGACAGTGTATAATTTTTGCAATTTTTCCGAACAATTTGGATCCATCTTGTCGGTGAGTTTTTGAACTTCCTAATTTTCTCATTACATTTAGATTTGGAAGCCAAAGCTTCTTCACTTTTTATATTTATATTGAATACTTTCTATGAGTAAAAGCTGTTGAAATGATCTATTTTTTCTATTTTGATGAGTTCTAACACCTCGAAACAATGCCTTTTCCTTAAAAACACCCTGTATATATCACTTGATTTGAGAAGTATTAGTAGTTGGAAGGCGCAAGGAGATCTATGAAGTTTATTTTTCTCCAATGAATCAAATCTATGCTTTAAAGATTACCGTTTATATGTTCATAATATCTATTTTCTTCCCAAGGAGAAATATCATGGTCCTATTCTCTCAGAGTTGAGTTGGACGTTTTTTGTTCGATAGTTTGAAATAGATATTTCCAGCATATTAATGAGGTAATCTAATTATAGATCAATTAACATGAAAGCAATATCTTGTTCAAATAATGGCATAGTACATATCATGCTACTCCATTACGTTGTTAATTACGGAAAATACTTAACATTGTTCGCTTTTTTGAACGATCATGAAATGAGATGAGGTAAATAGTAGGTATGTATAGGCAGAGTAATTTTTCTCTTTCTGATATTAGTTTTCTTGGGCAGATCAAACCGTTATTTATTGAAAACCCCCCGAACATTACAGACGTCAACTAATTTTTTCAACCAGATCTGAAAAGTTTCATCAAGTTCACCTGTGCCTGTGAATAACTCGAAACATTCATTTTTCCCATAGAAAAAAATATAAATTTTTCAGCTCGTACTGAATTTCATGGAGCTTGCGAATATATTTCCTATTATGAATGCAAACCTTAAAATAATTCTCAATTCAAGATTGGTGACGGAAGAATTATGTTGACGTTCGGATTCTTCTGAAGAGGTATTCGTTAATCTCTAATTCCTAGAATTTGTTTGGAGTGATGCACCATCATGGTTGCTCAAGTGTGGTCTCCGTAAGAGCTTCAAAATGGGAATTGTCATGATGTTATGAGCACCCACAAATTGTTTTTCAAACAATAAAAAAACAAATTGAAGGGATTCTTCAATGGAATTTTCAATTTTGTTAAAAATTTGATTTACTCGATAACAGTGTTCTGTTCTTGATTCCATCTCAGACGAGCCACCCCGTATATTTCCTGATTGTAAAAATTTCTCGGAACACGTCGAATGATTTTGTTTAGGGGACATATTTTCACGCATATTTGAGGCTTGAACCATAAACCCCCTAAAAGGGGGCGCTTCAATTTTGTGAATCGTTTTCGCTGAAAATCAATTTTTCAGCTCAAATAAATCACCTTGAATATTTGGTTATTTTCACAATGTACAAGCCCATTTTCAGCAAGCCTTTTCTACAAACTTAAAAATTCTTGAAAAAATTACATTTGAAAACGAAATGAATTGTTTCTTCAGGCTCGCAATCAAAAAATAAAACTGCGTTTTTGAATCAAATATTCAGATTGTTCTCCATTGTCTTTCATACATTTGAACAATCTTGACATGAAACCGTCATGAAGATGGTTCAGCTTAATTGGATTTATTTGACGACACTCATTTACAATTCCTTGGCTTTTGGTTCCTCCAAATCTTCAGGATGAGTCACAAAAATCTTGGACATAAGGTGTCCCCACAAGAAAAAGTCTAGAGTATTCAGGTCAGGATCAAGCAGGCCACTCCATAGGACCTGTTTTGTCAATCTAACGACCATGGTATTGCAAATTGAGCTATTGGCGAATTGGTGCGGCCACAGCCATCTTAAACACAAAGCCGTGAACAAAATGTGGCAACGCCGCAAATAAAGGATCCGGAAGGCCGACTGGGACTTCGGACGGCCGCAGTGAATTCGTTATAATAGGAGCGCGATTTTCAAATATTTATATTTCAATTAATTGTCGAATAGTCGATATGGAATATTTTAAATTCAATCAATACTAAATCCTCCTAGTTGGTCAATGAATAGGTTTGATTCATCATTTTTATTATTACTGGTGGATATCAATTGAACGAAATTATTTATTTGATCTGTGGGGAAGCACAAGAACTTAATGATTATCAATGCATTTTGACAAAACAGCACATTTCATATCCAATTTGTTGTTCAGCAAGAACCAAAGAGAAGGTGTAGGTAGGGCCATCTCTCACGAAATTGTGTATTTGAAAAAATGCAATCATCACAATAGGGAAATTTGAGAAAAACTTGGGATCTAAATCATTTTAATAACTTCATGTAAAAAATTAACAACACAACTTAACTGAAGATATAAACATAAATAATTGGGGGAGATTAAGAATATAGAATAAATGACAAAACTATGCTACATGATGAATATTTCGGTTTTTTACTTATAATTTGTCGCATTTGATCCGCCACCATCTCCAATGTTAGAGTTTTTCAAAATTTTCATTTCCTTTCCCTTTCAAAAACGTTTTTAATAAATATAAGGATTTGTTCAATTTAAACAATTCTACATCCGGACCTTCCGAACCTCCTTCATCTACATAATATTTATTTATAACGAGACAGTTAATTTGAGTTGGGATCACCTTGAAATCTTGAGAGCATAAGGTAGGATCGATTTCAAATCATTAATTAGATGCTAATTCAGAATCTTTAATGAAAGTTTTTAACTGAAGGGTCTCACTTGTTTTTATTGAAACATTTACTGTAATAGGCTCTCCAAAATTAAATAAAAAAAGAAGATTTTGTTATCGAATTATTTTTAAGGTCATCATAATCTTTAATCAAATCCGAATTCAAAAAAACATTTATATCATTATTGTTTTAGTCAATCGATGATGTTACAATAGATGTTATTTATTTCGGCTTCGAAATTCTGTTTCGAAAAATTCTTTCAATTACTACGGGATAAGAAATATACGCAGTGGCTCGTCTGAGAATAAACACCCTGTATGTTGACTGAAAAAGGTTGACTCTTTCTTTCTACAAACCGAATGAACACCCAAGTATTCAGAAAAACTTTATTTATTTAAATTTTCAGAGGATTCACTTCAGATGCATGCAATCTGATGACGATAAGAAATTGAGATACCCAAAGCAGATGCGTCCATAATATATTTGCAATGTTATTTTCTCTACCAAATTCTCCACAGTTTCGATTGTCCGCTTCTTCTGCTAATAGATGATTAAAACACTTCGTGCAGAATATCCCATTCCAGTTGGAGATAGAAAACAAAAACATGCTTGACTGTGAGGTTGGAATTTTTTTCCCGATATAATTAATTAATTTATATGCCGCCAGAAAGAGCAATCGGCGTAATTACATCTCCATTCATCCATTTAATCGTTCATTCTCTTCAAGAAAAATGAATCACAAAAAATTAATTAGTTCATTCGGTAAACGCCATCAGAATTCTGCAGAGCAGCTGACCCATTCCTAGGTAATTGACAAGATTAATCGTGACCCGTTTGAGCCTTTTTTTTTCTCCACGCGTCCCACGTGGACTGATCTGAGCGGAAAATATACGGGGGTTATTCAACATTGGGAAATATTTCAATGACGTGACTATTTTATATCTCAATGATTTTTTTATATCATTTAGTCCTTCATAATAGTGGAAAAATAGAAATTGAAATTGGTAAAATTTCGATTATCTTATTTTCTAGTTGAAATAAACCAGGAAACTATCGAGATCCCTTGTAAAATATCTACGGATCTCGTCAAATGACATCAGGAATCAGCTATTTTGTATCACTAAAAGTCTTCAAAAATTATTCATTGAAAAAACGTTTCAAACGTTTCGCAACGATTCTTTCAACAAAAGTTTTTTTACGTCTTACTACCAAAATATCTCGAGACAAACTTCAAGAAGATTGTATTCCACTGAAAACGCCACACCTGTTTTTTTTTTGAACGATCACCATTGCAAGGGATGAACTTTAGTGAAAAGTTTTTCCTCGTAGGTACCCAACAGTGAATTTTACCGAAAAGTTATTGACGTATAATGACATCGAATATTCGCTTGTTGGAAATCAAAAAATTAAATTTACATAATTTGGGGTGTAATTTTATGACCAGATACCACACGAGGACAAATGAAATCCGGAAATTTTTCTCTTCTATGAATATTTCCACGTCTCCGATGATTTTCGAAATATTCATGAGCTTGAAAAAATTTCTGGAAATAATTTGACCTCAAGTGGTATTGAAAGTGAAAACTCCACACCTGTAATTTTTATCAAATCAAAACGTGTATTTTTGACAGATCACCATCGCATGAATTTTTTCTTTGTGGGTAGGTACCCAACTCATACTGAAAATTTTTTGACGTTTATAACGACACAATATTTGTTTGAGATTCATTTAATTTTTATTTGTTCACATGATAATTATGAATACTGTTTATATTGGCGTTGTTGGAAATCGAAGAATACATTTTAATTTAACACAATTTCGTGTTAAAAATTCTCGTTACAGCATATATTTACCGAGATCCGAGATATGAATCGTTGAAGAAATATGAATTTATGCAAGAAATCATTAAATCTACAAGTACATGAGAAGGCAATAAGGAATTGTAGAGTTTTTTTCTTCAGGAAGATTACGCAAATCTTTCTACAACTTGAGTTTGTTGTTAGTTGGCTGAAATACCTTGGTCGACGGCCATTTGAATATTTCCAATAAAGTAAATTTTTCATTGATGATGATTTTAGTGTTCTTGATAGTTCATTACAGTACTAAAAGTAGTGCTGTAATGAACACATTACAGCATTGTTTTCAGTTATACTTTTGGTTTGGTGTTTGTCAGTACTTACCTCAATTTTCAAATTAAATCAATTCAAATGCCGTAATCTGTCAAATTTCGTAAGTCACACGAACTGCCAAGATACAATATAAAAGTCACTAATCCGAATTTTTATTTAAATTTCGAGAGTATTACACAAATCTTGACTGAAATAAAGAAAATATCGTCTCATACTCGCGGCAGAAATCAATTCCAACACTCATGCTTTCGTGTTGGAAGAGGATCCCATTCTGCAACTTTATTAAGAATATACTATTGCAGTTGCATTTTACATTCAACTATTATTATCATAGAAGCATTCTGAAAAACAGTAACTCAGGAATTCAATGATATAACTTTCGAATTAAATGATGAACCACAAAAATATATATTTTCTATTTCATCACTATTGAAATGCATTGAAAGGCATTCACGTACTCGTGTGGTAACAGCCTGGGTATCAACATTGGGTTAGTGCCCTTGACACAAAGAAATTATTTTTTCGTAATGATGAAGTGACATGAGAATCTCGTTTCCTTCAACCAACACAAAACTCTAGTGCCAACTTGTGAAAAAGATGTTCCAAATGGGCATTATTCTTTTCGCAAATTCGTTCCAGCGAATTCTGATTTATATCCCTCTCTCGTAATCCTATTCTCATTTGGAAGATGCATTGATTCGATAAAACGAACATTCGCCACTCCGCTCCATGTAATCTCACATATCTATTTTCGCAGGTAAAATGTTCAAGAGCGCGGAGCTGCCCTGGCTGATCCAATTCTTCCAGATGTTTTACAACGATAAACCGGTAGACTGGCTGCTGTACAGCCTGATTTATACCAAACTGTGCAATATTGATAAGAGCCACGTAAGTAGTACGATTTTTTACGCTCCGACACTCTTGCATTTCACGAGGTTGCGGGCTCCAAACGTATGCCTGGGGAAATTTTCACGGGATGAGATGACTGTGAAAATGTGATAGCGGGTGAAAATTGGAAACGAACGGCTCTAGAATATATCATCAAATTTTATATGTTGCCATTGTGGGAGGCTGAGAGGAAATAATTAGTTTTAGTACGAAGCACAACAAAAATTTCATCTTGGACGAATGGAGAGATATTATGCGGTTATTTGAAAGTTCGATGATAAATTTAGAATGAAAATTTGCAAAGAAAATTTTGAGAATTTTTAAACATTGGACTTCAAATGGAATTTTAATATCTATTATCATGGGTTGCTCTCAGTATTTCGAAGTTAGAGAACCAAAACAAATTTGGGTTAGGGCCAGTTTCATAATAGTCTCTTTAAGAACACTTTAGTTGAAGGTTGAAGTGCTCTTTAAGCAGAAGCTCAATCTCAATTTCATAATGTAAAGAAGACTTTAGGCGAAATGTTGTATGTTGGCATGACTGAATGCGGTTCATTTGACCTAAAGATGACAGGAGCACCATTTGTATCGCAACTTCAGATTTAAATTTGAACTCTTGTCCAGTTCAATTTTTGCACAATTCATGTTTGTACTTTCCCTGTTTTGGGCAGCTTTTATATTAATTGGATTGCAATGAATATCAATCAAAACTATAGAGGAGTTTTCCTGAAAATTACAGCTAATATTTCCCTCGTGTCAAAAACTTCATGTAAATACACTGCGCAAAAAAATTAACGCACATTATGAAAATCTCAAATTTATTCTACAACTGAAGGTGTTCTCAATGATAATTATTTTTATCACAATTATGCATGCATATGTTATTCACATTCAACGTTTCTCTTCAATACAGATGTTTTTTCCCAGAAGGAATAAAAAAAAGATGATATTATCAGATTATGAACAGATTGGCTCCATTCTAAAATCAGGTGTTCTCGATCAATTCTAGTGATCAATAGTTTTTCTTTCGTTTGATTTTCTACACTCGATCCTATGCAACGCGAAACACGCAATTTGACCCAAGAGGAAATGTGCCCAAGCGGTAGTTTAGCAAAAAGAAGGGTGGACATACACAAGAACTGCAGAAAGGTTTGGAGTTTCCCATACAAGTGTGTCCAGAATGTTGCAGCGCTTCAGGGAGACAGGTATGAATATCCGAAGACCAGGACAGGGTAGACCACGGGTAACAACTGCCATTCAAGAACGTTACTTGAGAGTTTCTTCGTTGAGACAACGGTTTGCAACCGCTCGCCTCCTTCAAAATCAGCTTGAGCGAACTCATGGGGTGCAAATTAGCACTCAGACAATAATAAATCGCCCCAGAGAATATGATTTAAGACCTCGTGTCGCGGCAAGAGGCCCAGCTCTTACCCCAGCTCATCGAAGGGCGCGTTTCGATTTTGCGAGAGAGCATATCCGGAAGAGGCCGATTGGGAAAGAGTTCTCTTCACAGATGAGTCTAGATTCTGCCTCTACCATTGTGATCGACGTTTCCTTGTATACAGACGTCCACATGAAAGATATGCTCAGTGCAATTTCCTGAATACTACTGGTTTCGGGGGAGGATCGATTATGGTATGGGGTGGAATATCTTTGACTGCTCGCACAGACCTAGTGGTCGTTGATAATGGAGCTATGAATGATGAAAGTATATAAGGAACATTCTTGAAGGGCATGTAGTGCCATTTGCCTCATACATTGGTGAAAATTTCATTTTTATGGACGATAATGCCAGACCCCATCGTACGCGCATCGTTCAGGAGTACCTTGAAGAGGTTGAAGTCTCTCGAATGGAATGGCCAGCAAGAAGTCCAGATCTCAATCCGATTGAGCAGGTTGAGGTTGAGCAATAGAAGGCTGAGAAGTTCAGAAAATCATCCATCTACTCTTAATGTCTTAGGAATCCAACTCGGAGAAATCTGAGAAGGATTAGATCAGAACATTTTAAGATCACTCATTTTGAGTATGAACCGTCGTTGCCGAGCTGTAATTAAGGCAAGGGGTGGAAATACCAAGTATTAAATCACTTATCAGCATTTCAGGATTTTGAAAATTGTTCATTTCTCTTCTTTCACGTAAGATTCGGTGAAATCCTGAATTTTTCTTTCATTTAATGTGTCTTGTTTCATTCAAAACCTTCTTGAGAGAACATAAAAAATAAGTTATAAAGTCAATGAAGAGTTAACTCCCATTAAAATTGAGATTTTCAGAATATGCGTTAATTTTTTTTCGCAGTGTAGAGTGCAATAATCGAAAATTACACCGAGAATTTTCTGACAGTTCCAATAACCAATCAAATTTCCTCATTTTGTATCATATGAACAATTTTCCCCAATTATGTCAACATTACACTGAAAACAGATCATGTGCTATTTTCAACGTTGCTATTTGCACATGTTGATTTATTCCGTTTATTTAATATTTCGAAATGTCACGATTTGGGTGTAATACTGACGAGAATATCAACGATATTACTGAATCAAACAAACCAAAAAACACCACTTACAGCAAGAAGTTTTTATGGAAATCATCCATGGATATTTGTGAAGATAGAAAGTATGAATAAGATGGAAATCGAACAGCGGAAGAATTTGCGTTCATTTTGAAAGATTGCGCTGTGAACATGAGAAAAAAAGATGGGTCAGAGTTCAAAGAAGAACTGTAAAAACCATGTGGAATTTAATGAGTGAGCTGTTACAAGAAAAATATTATGAAGAAATGAAAGTCATTATTGATCCATTCAAAAGTGTTGTATTTCAACAAGCGTGAGCTGCTCGCGATTCTATACGACGAAAACTGCAATCAGGTCCTTGTAAAAGGAAACAAAGTTCAGCAGCATTAAGTTCTGTAGAAATAACGAAAATGGTTCTGTAACAAATCGAGTTGTATATAACCATGTATTTAGCAAGACTTAAAAGGATGGTTGAAGAATGTATACTGGAAGCAAGTTTTTGATAGAAAACAAGGACAGCAACGTTTGTTCTGTCCTATTATTCAAAAAATTGATGTGAAAAAGGGGCCAAAATATTAGAACCAACAAATTATTCCTCAGACCAAATGCCCATTGGAAGAAATACGATTCAAAATTAGACAAGATCGTCCGCCGAAGCGATTGGCTTGAATACAAAGAAAAAAAAATCTAATCATTCCAATAGATCGACCGCGGTAAGTCGATTGGCCAAAAGTGGTGTACAAGAACAACAATTTATAAAAATAACGGGTCACAACAATGCCAACTCAATAAAACTCTACTTGAATATTGACGAAGAACATCATAATCAAATTATTAACAGCATGCGTAGTGGAAATACATCCTAATCAGTCATAGAAACTAACACGTCTGGATCTTCATTTAATTTTTCAAATTGTTCCTTTGTTAATTGCACCTTCAAGTAAATTGTTTAAGCTTTGTTTTTTTCTATAAGGAGCAACATTGTCTATCCGAATAAACCTCGGACATTGATGAATGCTCAAAAATTTTATGAGAACTTTCTGAAGCTTGTTGGTTGTAGGAAACAGACCTCCGCCTGCGGCGTCGGTCCCTTTCTCCAAAAATGAAAATGAACTCGTGCAGTTTTTAGACAACACGCTGTCATGCAAAATTATCGGTAATTTTGATCCACTTGTGCAATTCTTCTTCTTTTTCAGCTGTTTGCCATCCACTCCTGAATGAAAGCCTCTTCCATACTCTTCCACATTCGTCTATCTCTGGCCTGACTCAGCCAGTTCCTACCTGCTATCTCTCGAATGTCGTCGACCCATTTTCTCTGTGGTCTGCCTCTACTTCTCTTGGTCTCTCGAGGTCTCCTCTGTAGTGTTCTTAGTGGCCATCTGCTGCTGTCCTGTCTGGCTATGTGACCAGCCCATCTCCACTTTTTGACCGCTATTTCCTCCATGACATCCCTGACCTTGGTTCTCTCTCTGATTTCCTTGTTCCTGATTTTGTCTCTCAATGCTTGCATTCACCGAACGTAACAGTTGTGGAACTGTTGCAGAATCGTCCGGTGGCACAGACGCTACAAACTCAACACGTTCCGGAGAAGCGGGCATTTTGGGAGCGCTTTCTGTTTATGCTAGGTAGCGGTAGCGGAGCGGCAGCAACATTCTTCGTTCGGTGAATGCAGGCAATGATATGTTGAGCATAGCACGTTCCATTGCCCTCTGTGCTACTCTCAGTTTATTAGAACTTTTAACTGTGAGGGTAACGGTCTCCATCCCGTATGTGGCAACAGGCAGGATACAGGAGTCAAAAACTTTACGTTTGAGATTTATAGGGATGTCAGTATTTTTTAATATATGTGATAGCTTTCCAAAAGCTGCCCACATTAGCGATACTCTCCTAGTGACCTCCGCTGATACTATGTCCTAAATATATATATTGAGAAACATTCTCTAATTGTTGATGGTCTATCGTGATGGCAATATTTTCCACGCTCATAATTTTGGTCTTTTTGATGTTCATCCTCAGACCAACTTGTTTTGATGCATGACTCAATTCATTTATCATGTCCTCCAATTCACGAATATCACTGGAAAACAAGACAATGTCATCAGCGAACCGCAGGTGGATGAGAAATGAGCCGTCAACTTTGATGCCTTTTCTTTGCCAATTAAGTTTTTCGAATACATGTGCAATTACTTCCGATAATATTTTGACATTTCTCACATTCATAGATAGCTTGGAAAATGAATACCATAAAGAAAACAAACAACGTTTAGTTGATCTATGATGAATACTTATTTGTCAAATAGCGCAATACGTGAAAAAAGTAGATTGGAGAATTCCAAAAATGAGCCTTCCAGATATACCTATTTAGAAATATCTTGTCGAAAGAAATACATAGTGGAATTTCCAAACCATTGCCTTTCAACACAAGAGGAACTAGGACATCTGCGTGAAACCAGTTCACGGAATTTCTTCTGAAAATAAACTATACATTAGACAGAAAGATTAGCAGAAATATCAGAGGACTATGCTCTTAATATGAAGAAAAAAACGGAGAAGATTATGAATTATTCTCTGTGAAGTTTTAATGGAATACAACGGTACAGAAGATTTAAGAAAAGTTTTTCAAGGAATATGATAAAATGATCGATCCATTCCAAGATTTAATTTTCAAATCGGCTCGTCTGGCTAAGGATTCAAAGCGCAAAATGTTGCTAATTTTACAACTGATACTATGAGGATAAGCCAGATGGGTTGCAAATGAAATTTTTCCATATATGCTCCTTAGAATTGGCTTGGCGAGGCAATGAGGTAGCTAACTGCTCAATTCATTATTTTCAAAAAGAATAGGATCTTCTGAAAACTTTCACTGGTCGGGTGGTATATAACTAAATATTTTCTAAAACTTCCCAAGGTGGTTCGAAAAACTTATCGAATAGTAAATGGTTAGTGAGAAATAAGGAAATCGAAGAGTTTTGTCCTGTTCGCTCATACCTTAAACTCATGGAAAAAAGATCGACAAATCCAAACGTAACAACTGACAGACTCTTTTTAACTCCGCATCCAAAGTGAGAAAGGAGAATTTGGTACAAATACATGCCTGTAGGAATAAATTCAATATCGAAATGGACAACAACATCAGTAGATAATATCGGAATTAGCACAAAAAAGTTCAAAATAACAAATGTCATAGAGATTCGCAGATTCGTCCATTTCATCAAATGGCCAAGAAAGAATTTAATGAACAATAGTTAATCAAAATTACAGGACATTCGAGTACACAATTCTTAAAACCTCATTTACAAGTCTTAGTGAGAAGAATCATGAATTTGCCGTCAATCAAAATCAACACCAAACAGAATATCAGAAGTATCGAATCTTTTATCAGATGGGATTCCGTCTGCTGTAATTGAAAGGAAAAATCCCCAAACAATTAACTTTAACAATTGTAACTTTCACTTCGAGAATTGATTGAAACATGTTCCAATTCATTATTTCAAAACATTGTTTGTCCCCTGAATCCTTATTTTCTTGACTTTCTCAAATGTATATTACTGTTAGACATATTATCTGGTGAAATGTCGAATTTTTTCCAAAGTACAAATGTCATTCCCGAAATTGCCTAAGCAACAAACTTTCATATTACCTACAATGAAGTGAGAGTCACGTCCTTGGTTGTACATACTGGGTGTTTTAACAGGAGCTAGGACAGGTGGTGTAGAACAAGACTACGTTGAACTTATGCCGACGTTTCGTCCGTATATTCGAACTTTTTCAAGGCTGAATACAAAAGATGTACAATTAAAATTCTTATCAGTATAGCACATACAAAACAACAATTAGGATGACAACTAACAACAATGATAAAATGTATAAATAAAATGGTGTCAACTCATTAAAACATCGTATACATGAAAATATAATATAAAAAAAATAAATAAATAAAAATATTATATACAATAATAATGAATTGGAACGGGTGAAACTGTGGTATACTAACTTACCAAGTTCATTCAGTCTGATGAAATCGATATTATCTCTAATAATATTCGGAAAAATTGCAACCCAGTTGAGACTTTTTTAACTTTCAAATTTAAATTTTCGACCGATGTCAACATTACAACTGATAATCGAGAAACCGCTGTTATCACATGCAGACAGTGGAGACATATGAATGATATTTATGTCGGAAATCGGGAATCACGGTACATAAACAATAAATTTGTGTACAATTGACTTAGATCTTGGGTGTCAGTTCTGTGGTTCACCGTGTCATTCATTCTTATAAAAATCATTTCGCTGATGTTTCTTTTCTTCCAATTATTTTCAACGTCCAGTATTTCGACGTTGTCGAAATCGAAATGATGGTTTTCCTCGAACCTATGGGTAGCTAAAGCTGTTGAACTATCCCTATCCCGGAATCTATCATCACAGTCATACTTGTGTTGTCTTATTCTCGACTTCAGTAGTTGTTTCGTCTGTCCCACGTAACATTTATTACACCCCAAACATGGTATCTTATATACGATACTCGAACAGTTGTTGTGGGGGGTAGGGTCTTTAAGTTTGGAGAATAACAACTGCGTCGTTCTCAAGTTGTAAAAAACAAGCTCAGCCGTACTTGATTTCTGTTTTATTGAATGAGCGATGTTGTGACTCAGGCCTGATATGTACGGAAATCTGAAATATTTCTTGTCCTGATCGTCTAAGCTTCGGATATCATTGTTATTAGACGCTAAAGGATTATACTCATTGATTATTTTATTCACGAATGTTGTCGGGTAATTATTAATCTTCAGGATTTCTTTAATCTTTTTTAAGTTTTCTTCGTGAAATATAATTGAGCTGAGATTCGCTGATCTATAAATGAGGTTCTTTATGCTACTTATCTTGTAAGATCTAGAGGTCTCTGAATAACATTCGTGAATAAAATAATCAATGAGTATAATCCTTTAGCGTCTAATAACAATGATATCCGAAGCTTAGACGATCAGGACAAGAAATATTTCAGATTTCCGTACATATCAGGCCTGAGTCACAACATCGCTCATTCAATAAAACAGAAATCAAGTACGGCTGAGCTTGTTTTTTACAACTTGAGAACGACGCAGTTGTTATTCTCCAAACTTAAAGACCCTACCCCCCACAACAACTGTTCGAGTATCGTATATAAGATACCATGTTTGGGGTGTAATAAATGTTACGTGGGACAGACGAAACAACTACTGAAGTCGAGAATAAGACAACACAAGTATGACTGTGATGATAGATTCCGGGATAGGGATAGTTCAACAGCTTTAGCTACCCATAGGTTCGAGGAAAACCATCATTTCGATTTCGACAACGTCGAAATACTGGACGTTGAAAATAATTGGAAGAAAAGAAACATCAGCGAAATGATTTTTATAAGAATGAATGACACGGTGAACCACAGAACTGACACCCAAGATCTAAGTCAATTGTACACAAATTTATTGTTTATGTACCGTGATTCCCGATTTCCGACATAAATATCATTCATATGTCTCCACTGTCTGCATGTGATAACAGCGGTTTCTCGATTATCAGTTGTAATGTTGACATCGGTCGAAAATTTAAATTTGAAAGTTAAAAAAGTCTCAACTGGGTTGCAATTTTTCCGAATATTATTAGAGATAATATCGATTTCATCAGACTGAATGAACTTGGTAAGTTAGTATACCACAGTTTCACCCGTTCCAATTCATTATTATTGTATATAATATTTTTATTTATTTATTTTTTTTATATTATATTTTCATGTATACGATGTTTTAATGAGTTGACACCATTTTATTTATACATTTTATCATTGTTGTTAGTTGTCATCCTAATTGTTGTTTTGTATGTGCTATACTGATAAGAATTTTAATTGTACATCTTTTGTATTCAGCCTTGAAAAAGTTCGAATATACGGACGAAACGTCGGCATAAGTTCAACGTAGTCTTGTTCTACACCACCTGTCCTAGCTCCTGTTAAAACACCCAGTATTACCTACAATCGACAAATTTTGCCGGCAAAATTTATTTTGGTATTATATAGCAATGATTACATATGATTCATTTTTGAAATGTGCAAAATATCTGCAAGAGAATTAAAAACGATTCACTTATACGTTACATATACAAAATCAGAAATTGCTGTACAATCTCGAAAATGACTGTAGAGTACCCAAGAAACAAGTGACTGTTGAATGTAACAATAATTTTGGGGTACCAGTTGAAACAAGCTTGTAATCCAGCAGTATTGAAACTGGCAGTTACTCAATTTCCATTCATCACTCAAAATCTAGAATAACGGGCCGGTTCTGTCTTCAGACTTGGATTTAGTCATGAAAAAAGCGCCAACGCCTTTCAGCTGAAACCTACAAGGAATTTAGCCCGCCCTGTGCTTGGTAGAATGCATCCTTCCATCAAACTGTTGAGCAGACAGCTTGTATAATATTTATCCGAACAATTCTACTCTGCTGATACAGCTCATCCCTGAAACCACAACATTCCCCCCCCTATTGTTCTATGAACTCTGGTAGTAAACATTATTGCAACTGATTGTACACACATTTCCGATCACAAATAATCTGGAAATCAGTTCGAGCACAATCTGGAAAGTTAGTTTGCCTGATACCGGCATCCAGGAAAACCACACGTGAGTTAGGAATAATCCGAAATCAATGAATATCCCCAATGAAACTTTGGTGGCTGCATTTATTAGTTTCGTAAACTAATCACGAATATTGAGATACTGTACAGGATGGAATATTTAGCTCCATATCCGCCCCAAAGTTGTTTAATCATACCCAAACACCAACACGGAATTTACGTACCTTCTACGAATTAGGGTGATCTTGTAAATATGATATCAGTTCGATTAATCGCGGAACAAAGCTTGTGCCAAATGTTTACTCCACGTACTCCCAATGCGTTCATAAAGAGAATACTAAACATTGGCTTGCAGAGAGCCTGAAAATCAAACGGAATATAGGAAAAGCATCAGCTAAAACATACTCTACCTTACGATGGAAGTGATTACATACAGAATATTGCTGTTGCATCTATTTGAATTCTGATGAATCATGAAAAATGACCTTGCAATCACTTTTTGTAATTCCGGACTCTTTCTGAATTTTCATTTTCAAATAATTCAAATTTTTGGCTTCACAGGGTTTTTTCGGAATATTGGAAATTTCAGATTTTTCTCAGTGATCGAATTAATGGGTGTCATTGTCGGATTGACTGATTGACAATTGCTCCGCCTACACAGTGGCAGTGGCGTAGCGCAAAATTGGGCGGCCCCTCCGCAAGATTTTAGTCGGGGGCCCCATCCATAAGTCTCTGATATATATGATAAGATACCCTTGAAGTTTTTCAAAGAAAAATAATGAAGATAAAGTGATAAAAATAATATATATAAGAAAAACAAAAATATCTAAACAAAATAATATTATAATTATTATATAAAAATAGCTAGAAAGAAATAAATATGACATGCAACTTGAAAACTTATTTAACAAAAATTCATTTAGCTTTTTCTATATTTTTCCAAACCTTTCTATCAACTTGTCGATGTCCAAGCTTCTGGTCACTTCTTGTCCAATGCTGAGTGGCCTCAAGTCTGATAAACTTGTTTGCGACATTGATTGATAATTAGTGATTATCTCAAGCTTGGGAAAGATGTTTCCGCAATGAAACAGTTGTAAAAATTTTTTGGGCTATGAGTGATTTCTGCTGAATAATTGGCTGTGACTCAGGAATTGGCTTATTGAAATATGAAGAAACTTTCAGTTGCATACAAAATGCCTTTTCTTTTTCTCTCTGGAGTTTTTTTTTTGCAAGTTCCACTCAAATATTTTCTTTGGTGCTCTAACATATTTTCTAATATTTGAAAGATGATTAAATATTCAAACTGCTGTTTCCAATTTGCGCATTTAATAATTTTCCTTTTTTTCCACATTGTAAATAAAAAATTTAGGAGGTGTTTCTTAACGAAAAAATAAGGTTCGCAATAAATTGTAGAACTTACTTTCAATAAAATGGAAACTCTAAAAGGAAAGGCACTAAAAAAAGTCAAAATTTTGAAAACTTTGACATTAATTTATGAACAATCTCACAACGTGGTTTCGTAATCGAACACTTGTTACATTTGTTTCTCTTACTAGAATGAAGATTCCTTAATATTTTCCCCTCCTTCATAAAAATATCCTGATTGGAGAATTGACAATAATTTCTGAAAGATCAGATAAGCCGTCAGCCGCCTGGCGACGTTCAGAGAGAATGCCGAAAAGCTTGATGGTATATAAAAAACTCTTTAAAACAGGGTAGTCCAGGAGTGATTGAGTAATATGTCGAATGGAATAACTGGAAACCTTCTATATTCAGGAATATTCAATTGAACCTTCATTGTTCAGGTTTTGTTCATTTTATAATAAGAAAAATATCGCGACTCGAAAAGTTCAATAGTTATTTAGGGACCATTTAAAGCTTTTCGTGGTCTGCGGGGCCCTCTGATACGCCACTGCACAGCGGCAATCATCTTTCATGTATTCATAGCTCTGATTTGATGAAATTGAGCTACCATTCTTCTTCGTGTGAGGATCAGTAGTTATTGTCATACTCTTTCTCACATTTACCTCTATTTTTGAATTTTTGACTGATTGTCTTTTTCTTCTCTATTTAATTCGGAACGCTATGAGTTATTTTGTCAAATTTTGTATTATTCTCTTAATTTTTCGTTTCTTTGTTTTTTCAGTACCTACCGAAACCATCAGTTTCATTCATTTCTTCCATAGTGTATGGTTTCAGTTATCCTCTGATCTGTTAATTACTGATGAACATTTGTCCCATAAAGATCTTACCGCTCTTATCATTCAAATAAATAAGAATATTTTGTACAGGGTGGGCAAAATTTGTGATACAATAACTTTTTAACTGTAAGAGATAAATGAATGACATATTACGGTCTGCATTCCTCTATCTTCTCTTATTTTCTCGCTGAAATTGCAAATGGCAGTACCTGTGAAGTTCACAAATCTGGTTTCCATGCCAACAGAATCCTCGCAATGAACGCAATATATAAATTTTTCAAATTTCTCACCACAAATTTCGGTGGCAACTCTCTACAAGATTTCGCAGAGCACTCGAAGGAGTATATTGTCAAAGAATTCTGGAATATGGCTTTTATTACGATTTGTATAAAATAGAGAGCCTTCGATAATCCCTTAGGGATGTAACATATTCGTCAGCATTTCCTGAAAACATATTGCCCTGCTATTTATAAAACTCTAGTTGGCCGTGGTTCTTCTACATCTTCATTATCTGTAATGAAAGAAGTCTAACTTCAGAATTATTTTTAGACAAGTCCTACATCGAAGTGTTCTTTCTTATAGCTGCCTATGTTACGCTATTTAGGCAGGTGCACCCTATACTATGTATTAGACTAACTTTTATTTTTCAGATCTTATTTTCATTTTCATTCAGTGAGTCATCTGTTAACTTGTCTACATTCGATCCTTTCTGTTTTGCTCTAATGTTTCTAATATCAACGTAGATATTCTGCTTGATCTAGGCAGTATTTTCGTTTCATAAAGTAAAGCATTTCATTCATTTTCTTTCATCTTCAATTTTCATTCTTGTTTTACAATAATGAAGTCGGGTTTGTTCAAAGTTTGTTCGTCACGGCTTTGTTTCTCTAATTGGAGTTGAACTTTGTTGTAAAGTCTGTAGCTCTGCTGATTTTTGCTTCTAGTAAATCTGACACGAATATTATATGGTAGCAGACCTACTAGGTTTGATGTGAGTCTAATTTTATATATATATATATATATATATATATATATTCTTATGAAAAAGAGAGCTAAAATTATACAATAAATGTTGAAACAAAAAGTACCTAAGCTGAGGTAAAAAAAGAACGGGGTATCATAACATTCTTTGTATGATACTATAGAATCATACGATACTATCAACACTAGTATCATACGATACTATACAACCAGGGGAAAAAACCTCAGCCGAAAAAACCTGCTTCCCCGTAAACAAAATAACATAAAATATCAAATATCAGGAAAATCTTGAAAGACATCAGTGTGATCATCTTCATGTTATCCGTCGATGGGCTCGGATACACAGATTCTTCCCAAAACGACTCGTAATTCTTAATCTGAAATGAAAAAAGACAAAAGCAGAAAAGAAACCGATCATTCAGAATAAATCGAATGCATTTTGGAAATGCATTTACTACTTTAAGAAAACATCAACATTAAGATTTCTTTGCCAAATAATGTTCGGAGGTTTATAAATATTCATGACAGAAATGTCACAAAATTTGAAAGAAATGAAGAAAACACTCCATCAATTTCCCCTTTCCGAATCTGTTGAAAGTTACGAAACTGATAATTTTTCAACATAACAAGCTAAACTTGTAAAAAATCAATTAATACATATCTTCTCAACTGTCCTCTTTCACGAGGATTTTTTTTCTGTTGCCATGTGGGTTTCTTGCAGAAGAATCTCTTTGATACCATGTTCATCATTCATACGTGGATATTAAACTAGCTTAATTTATACCACCTTCAAGCCTACTGTTCTTCAAATAGAATTTTATGGCTCTGGATATGAATTCACTACCTAAATTGTCTACATTAACCCTAAAGAGTACATACATATCGTCTTGGAAAGCCTTGGTCTCTACTCACTTCATTTCACTCAGGACTGGAATGTGCGAATAGAATATTAAGAATTTGTCAACGACTTCCTCGGTAAAACAATAACCATCAATTTCATTCCATACTTTCACTTTGATGAAAACGAACTACAAAATATATCTATATTTATTAATTTAGGTGAATTTATCGAAACAGAACAGTTTTTGAAATCGAAAGGCGTCGAAATTGATGAATTGTTTCAAAATTTTCAGTAATGAATAATGAAAGATTATTCACCGCTGAGTACTCTCAGAATGCCCTTGAGTAACGTTAACCACGATTTCTCGCTATTCTAAGAGCAGAAACTTAGCGACAGAACAAACATTTGATTTAGTACGAGATTCGAGGTTGTTGAAATTGGTATATTTCGGAACTGACTTCTGGAAATGGAATCGCATGAGAACTCAACTGGAATCGTTCAGTGAATTGGCTATTATGACTGAGGTGAACTGAAATTGCAGAGCAACTAGTGGTCCAATTTAAGACGAAGCGCACAGCCCGGAAGTTCGGGCGCTTTATTAGGCAGGCAATAATCGTGATATAAAGTTATTTGAACAATGACGTTATTGTTATAGCAGATTGCTGCGTTTTATGTGGATAATTAAGAGAAACGGAAGGCGAAGCCTTGAAGTGTTTGAATAATGCTTCATTCGTTTAAGTGTATTCGACTGTAATTATCTTTTTGATTATCTCATATTTCTATCACCCTCCGATGTACATCATGGCTAGCATCACACTTCAGAGGAATATTGCAAATTATATGTGTTTGCCTTTGAAGTTTTATAACGTTATATTGTTCGAGATGAAGTGTTGAAAATTACATTGTCGAATGGTTGCCTTGGTTAACAAATTGATGCTATGGTAGAATTTTCTCTAGACTTTCCTAAATTACAATATTGGGGTCTTACAAGGTCACTTCTCATCTTGGCTTTGAATCGATAAATACAAAAACTTAGAACTGTCAATTGATTGTATAATAGTCAGAATACAGGAAATATTTCTTTTATCTCCGTTTCACAAATGACGATATAATAGACGTTTAGTTCCAGAAATGCCCCATTCATTAAAAATTTAATCCAACACTTAACAGGATATTCTTCATTGGCAGAAGTCATGAATAATGGAAGATAAGAATTTTGATGAACCTTAGAATTTTCATCAAAGTTCCTAAAACTGCCATACCAGTTTCGGGTTAATACTAGAGAAAATCGATTACCTACGTTATTATGGTTTATGATAGTATTACATTACATTTGTTTTCAAATTTTTTTCTTTCAATAAGAAATTTTTTAGGGACGGCCTTTCTTTCATATTCTGTTTTTTTCGTGGCATTTATGTAGGACAAAACCTCAATAGTCCAGCCGCCGACACCGGCCAGTTCTTAAAGATGCACCCATTTTCCCCTACCGCTACGTAGCACGAATTGAAAGCGCTGCCAAAAATGTTGGCCGCTCCAGAACGTGTTGAGTTTGTAGCGTCTGTAGCACCGGACGATTTCTCAACAGTTGCACAACGGTTTCGTCCGCTGAATGCGACCATTGTGACTATCAAAGCCTGATTATATTTCATAGGTAGACACTGAAGACTAGAGATTATTATGTATGTAGAATTAACTTTCGCTTCTCAAGTAGTTCGGATCATAATGAAATATGTTATGGAAGGGAACATGCTTGAACTCGATAGGTCCATCCAGGGTCGAATCACGCGCGATACAGCGAATCAGTCCCACCGCTGGATAGTAGTGAAAGTTGTCCTCGATACAACTCTGTGTAGATTTAAAAATTTAGAGAAAGGTCTCCAGCGAAGATAATTATCGTGTCAAGGTTGTAAATAAACCACAAATTCTTGTGGCAATTAGGTTGTAAACGTAGTAAATCTCTGGAACTTCTGTGGCGATTACCATCTTCATACGCACGATGAATTTTACGAACTTGTGTCTGCAATATCTGCATGTCGCACATCACTAGGTCACTATGCAGATAATTCGAACCCTTCACAGATTTGTCTTAATTTCTGCACAGGGTCGTTTTTTACCTCTTGGAGGCCCTGGGCACATTAGCATAATAGGGCCCCTATACCTTGACACAACCATTGGAGGATATATATTGGGGGAAGGGGACGCGCGCCCCCCTTGCGGATCCCACATTCAAGAATTGATCACATTTTGATAACGATAAGAGTAAAAATAGTTCAATATCTCTTTGGCGCCTCCCTCTTGAGTTTTTTTTTTTGTATCCGCCAGTGAACACAACACTATTCTGTTAGAAAAGAGAAAGAAAATAGATAAACAAGGTTAAATATTTATTTTTATCAACAGTCACATGAAACGAATAGATAAATAATGTAATTTAATTAACAAAGTTAACTCTTTTAGCATTTACAGGTTAATGCTATCAATGCCATCAAGGGCCACTTGCCACTATACAAAATTCGGAACTGATTCAAGCTCTTACTTCTAAATAAATATGCGTGCGCATAATAATATCTCGCATTTTTTATGCGTGCTAATTTAGGACTAAGAGCTTGAATTAGTTCCGAATTTTGCGTAGTGGCAAGCGACCCTCAGAGAGGAACCCTTCTAGATTTCAGATGGACAAAATCTTTTATGACTTTCTCAAAATCTATAATTTTTAGCTCATCAAATTCTATCGACATGAGCGACAGACTGCTTAATCTCACTTGGAGCATTGTACTTCTCAATTAATTTTTAATCCTTTTCAATTTGGAGAAAGAGCGTTCCCCACTGAAGTTGGTTACCATCATTCTCAAAAAAACTCTCAATCCGATTTCTAAATTTGAAAATGTGTCTTGAGTTTTGTTCTTTTTCAAAAGCTGATATTTTTTTAAAATATTTTCCTGATTTCTACTGTCAACTCTTTGTCAAACTCTTCGGTTTTTTTTTTGCCTGAAATCGGGGGGCCCCCTCTATAGATCTATGTTATTCGTGATAAGTTTCCTCTGGAGTTTTTCAAAGGAAAATAATAAAAAATATTATAAAAATAATTTATATATTGAATAACAAAAATTGCTGAACAAAATAATGTAAATTCTGATATAAAAATAACTAGAAACACATGTGGTAGAAACGTGAAAAATTATTCAACAAAAATGCATTAATCTTTTTTAAATTTTTCGTGCAAACATATCAACTTGTCGATGTCCAAGCTTCTGGCCACCTCTCGACCAAAGCTGAGTAAGCTCAAAAGTCTGTTAGACGTGTTTGCGACACGTTTAAGGAGAGTCCTGAAAAGCTTGACTATATATTAAAAAACCCTTGAAAACAGGTTAGCACATGAAGTAATTAAGTGATAATTCAAATTTCGAATGGAATTACTGGAAACCTTATATGTTTTTTTGTATAATTTAGAATGAATATTTGTCAGGAATGATAATTGTACCTTCCTTGTATAACTTTTGTTTATTATATCATGAGAAAAATCTTGCGAATCGGCAAGTTCAATAGAATGGACATAGTGGGGCCCCATTTGAAGCTTTGAGTTTGAATTGGGGGCCCCTTTGGTGCCGGGCCAACCTGCACCGCCAGTTGTGCGGGGCCCTCTGATACGTCACTGATTTCTTGTCTTGTATCGCTGCCTGAAATTATGTAGTTGAATTGGGATTTCCTTGAAAGATTCTCAATGAATACAATAATGCAAGAATGTGATCAACACGCGATTCGAACAGATGTTTTATAGATAACAACCACCCTAACAAATATCACAAGCTAATAATTGCTCTTATCTAGTGTATATCGGTATGGGTCATAAAAATCGTAACCTTTGAGAACTGGTTGATGAGAAACTGGGTGTTTCAATCCATTTGGAATTATTGTAAATGGAAACTTTCGCTTTCTTACCTGAAGAGACTTTTAGTAAGCGAAAGGGGAGCATTTAGGTCTTTTCGAACAAATCTGTTCGATGAAAATAAAAGAAAATTTTTATGAAATAGGGAATTTCCAAACGTCATTGAGGAAACCTTCGATCCTTTCGGTTCAGAACAATAATTGATCTGTGCGGGGCACCTATCGATCGCGGGGCCCTGGGCACTTGCCCAAAGTGCCCTAGGGGAAAGGGGGGCCTGTTTCTGCAGGCTTTTTTCTTTAAGAATGAGCGTATTAAATAAATTTAAAATTATTCACCGTTTCTTGTGTTTAGCTATCCACATGTAGACCGATAATTGAAGTGTTAAAACTTTCAGCGATATCAACAACGGAACACAACGATAGAACAAGTTCAGCAAATCATTCGCACATCAATGAAATTTTAATACGAAGCACTATAGAAAATTACTATAGAATAACACAATATAACGAATGAAAAACTTGGTGAGCGAGATGAAAGCGGTCAAAGAACTGAAAGAAACTCAGGAAAGTATATCCATTTTCATCAAAACTCGCCACTTTGAGTTTCGTGTTTTAATCTTGTTTCCTTCATTCTCATTATGAATAACTATTTTCTTCTTATTTTGAATAATGAATTTCAATATCAGGGACAAAAGAAAATCGTCTTTTTCTTGCATTTCTATTATAAACATCTTTTTGTTACTGCCTACATACCCTTATCTGTAATCAGTCAATTTTCGCTCGACAAACTGTGCTCAATAAATCCTTGATACATAAGCGGAAATAGTGGGGGGTGGGCAGGAGGACCGTGCCGCCACCAGAGCTTCGCGGTGTCATTCCCAGAAAACATTTGAAGAAATGCGGAGTTCCTATTACATAAACGTGTCTTCAATTAATGATCTTCCAGAAAAAAACTTCGCAATATTCTAATAGATGCCGAAAAAATTGTTTTCTATGTATTAATGTATAAATTTGAATCTCAAAGATATAATATGGACCCCTGCTTCATTTCTGAATAATGAATAACAATATGGGAAATTTGTAATACTGTGTTTGGATTGGAGAATTGAAAATAAAAATCTGAAATATCATCTAAAACGCCCCGAAACAATACAACGATAGGTAATGGAGTAACTTTTATATTGTAAATAAGTTGATATAAAATAGAAAGTGTCCACCACCGTGGACCGCGGCCGACCTTCATATTTACCAGTATAATAGGACGGCGGTGCCCTTCAGGATGAAACATTTCTGGATATTTCCCTTGTTAACGATTGCATATTCCTCTGACGCTATGAATTTTTTTCACCCGACTTTTTTCGTCGCCTACAATGCCACATTTTCACAGAGAAGAGTGCATCGAGTGACTGAACTTCTCAATTACATACTGCAAATTGTTGTTGTACGAGTTTAGTATACACTGTGTTTTTCGACCTATTGAATTAGTGAATTAAATCAGGTCTAATATTCAATCGAGGGGGGTTATAGATTTATTATTCATTCTTATCGTAATGTCATAAATGATGCCACAAAGAACAGGAAGGTGATATATTATTTTGTCCAATAATTATTGCGCAGTTCTTGTTTCGAGTTTCTATACAATACAGTTTGTCACAACCAAAATTCATACAATTTGAAAGGCTTTTCTGGTGAACGGATACGATGGATGCAACAATAATTAATTTTTTCTCGAAAAGTATTATTGTTTTGTCGCCATCGTATAAGACTATTTCCTTCATGTGAAACAGCCTTTCGCTCAAAATATTCTCGTCCAATCTTTTCTTATATTTTTCATATCTTTTTCCATTATGTTAGTCAAGTAAAGAAGGAGGTACTACCTAATATCCCAAATTCGCAAAATACCTACATATTTTTGCAGCGAGGTTTTCAGATTTTTTCCCCAAAAGTTAAAGAAACCTGGAATTGTCATTTTGCCACAATAAATTTCAGAACACCTCAAAATTTCCATTCGAATCACTGAATTTAAAAATTTGTCCGAACCTACTTTTACTTCGGGGGCAAACACTTCAGAATTCCCTAATTTGTGCACCCCGAACCAAAAATTTCTATTTCCGCCTTTGCCTTGACACCCATTTTCGTTTTCCCTCCAGAACTTCATAATTCAAGAGGAACTATTCCATATATATCATATAACTTTGAAGTGTGTCTGAAGTGCATCTCTCCTATCCTCCACTCACCTCATTAAAATTCATTTACATCCAAGTTTTCCCAACTGCCAAACTATAAACATAAGCTCGTTGTAGCACAATGGTGGCGTACAAACTTTGATGAACTTCGTCTGACAACTGGCTGTGAATACGGGTCTGAAATGTCTTCGACAGATAACCAAGAAATATGATAATGATCCTTTTGTTCATATTCTAACAGATACTACATATATACATCTTTATTTTCGAAATATTTTTGACTCTGTGAATAATTTCCAACAAAATACGAAATGGGTTTCGGGTTTCAATTATGAACTATTCATTCTTCTTCACCAAAAAATATTGCGTTAACTATACAGGGTGTTTAAAAAAAAACGGTGATCCCGTTTCTACATAAAAAACTGAAAAATTAAGGGGGTTTGTTCACTAAAAAATTTTCGTTCCCCTATCCGTATTCAAGATGAAGGGCGTTAAAGAAAAAGATAAACACATTTTTTACAATTATTATTTGGATACATTCAATGAATTTGTTTTCATGTTCGACTCTCATAAAGTCTCATAGAGTCATTCAATTTCACTCCAAGAAGGTACAATGGATAATACTCGATACTGTACCGTTTCCGGAATATTTTGATTTGAAAATTATGAGGTTATAACCGATGCTCGTATAAGGTATTGATAAAATTATTAACTATTATCATCATAAATTACAATGGAGCTCCACCTCAATTTGATAGAAGTTGTCCTAATTGATTGAGTAACCATTTTTCGAATCGTTGGATTGGTAGAAGTTCAGAAGCTTCTATTCATGGGCCTCTTCCGTCATTCGATTTTAATCCCTTTGATTACAAAGTATCGGCATATCTTATAAAAAAGTCTATGCTGCAGGTATATTCACCTCAGGAATTGGAAGACAGAATTCAACGTCACTTAAATGAACTCGAGAATGAATTCATAGCTGACTCAAAACCATTTTTAAGATTAATGGATTCTTCAGAAAATAGGATAGTCTTGTGTATTCGTGGAAACGAAGGCATTCTGAACAGCTATTCTAATTGAATTCTATTTCATGCTATAACTTTTTTTTTAAATTTCAATCTCGTGATTTTTTGTTTGATCAGGACATTTATCATACATATTCAATTCCACTTGGTACGAACCGTGCAACTAGTGCCCTCTATGAGAGTAGGACATGAAAACAAATTCATTGGATGTATCAGATTTCAAAACATATTCGTATAAAGTTTCATTACAATATTGCCAGGTTTTGGTAGAATTGTGAAAACGTATTTATTTTTTTCTTCTACTCCCTTTATCTTGAATACGGATGGCGTTACGAAATTTTTTTACTAAACAAAGTCCAATTATTTCTTAGTTCTCTAGAGACTGGATATCCTCCTTTTGAAACACCCTGTATGAGTGAAAAGGAGTAGTCAGAGAAATTCGTCGACAAGCCCAATTATTTCTTAGTTCTCTAGAGACTGGATACCCTCCTTTTGAAACACCCTGTATGAGTGAAAAGGAGTAGTCAGAGAAATTCGTCCTGGTAAGATTCACGTTTTTTCAGCCAGTTTCCGAAATAGTTTTCAAATCATGGAAATGGTCGGACGCAATTCTGTCAGTTGAAAGAAATTATTTCACAAAAAAGAACAGGTGAGAAAACTACAAAATATCAAAAGTAGAACTCTTCGAAGTCTACATCCGACTTCCTTCTTCATCAGACAGAGGGACTGATAAGCCTCTAACAGATTAATGCCAGAATGAACGTCAGAGCATTTCTTTCCTATTTAATTGATTTTCTTTCAGAGTTTTGGAGAGTATAGCCCGAAAATGTATCAGAAAAATTTTCGAAGAAAAGTCAATAATTCACAGTACTTCATTAATCGAATCTTATTCAAGAGATTTGAGATTTGAGCGAATTACAGGTATCTATTATCTTACAGGTTGAGTCTTCAACTCGTACATAAATTTCAACATGAGATACCTAAGATCAAAAGAAACATTTGTTTAACTTACCATTTTTGCCGATTCAGCTCGGTGGAATCAACATCGAAAGATGGGATGAGTGCATTTCTTATTTCCGAAGATGTATAGGCGAAATCTCATATTCTTCTCAAGAATGGTCTGATTCTTTTTCACATTATCGAATATTCGTTCCAAAAAATGAATAGAACCTATGTTTTGGAATATACCTTCTGCCGAATGAAATTTGATATGAAAAATATAATATTTGCGATCCAATTCTTGTTTCCTTCACCATGACTCCTAAAGAATTGATAGAACCCCAAAAATGTAAACGTGAAGGAGAAAAATAAGAAAAAATGAAGCACCCAGGTTTTTTATCGAAATTGATTGTGTGATGTGATCTGACTACACAAAAAACAATGAGAGCATTCAGAAATTTCAATAAAGCTCCACTTGAAATTCCAACCTAAGTTTTGAAAGCTATACCAATGAGGAATTTAATTAAAAAGTTTCTCGATTACCCTGCAAAACTTCTCTAAAATTACTGCCTCGGACAATATGTTATAAAACAACAAAGGTTGCATTGAAAAATTCTCGATCATGTATATGTATAACGATGACTCCACAAGATGAGAGTCACATTTTATTATGCAATCATGACAGCTCTCTTGCATATATGTGGTGAATGCGCCTCCGCTAATTGAATCATTTTGAAGTATTCATTTAATAGATTAGGTTTTCCTGATTTCGAATCTCCCCATAGTGAATCAGCTACTCTTTTCTTTCTCGGAAATGCTCAACAACTAAAGTCTGATCTGAAGTTTCCCCTTGTGTTCGTCCTTTTCATTGTCGTACAAAAAATGGTTAATTGATTCGTCACATTTTACAAAGAATTATCGCCATTCAAATCATTTGGCAACTTTGCATTCTATCGATGTCAATTATTTATCCTAATGGAATACTAAGATCGAATTTGTATCTATTTCTACAAAATTGATACACCTTCTCATAATTGTAATGAGAAGACATTAATGACATTTCTGGGTGAAATTGTACCTGGAAATATACAGGGTGAGACAGACTCATGGTACACCCCCATTTTCTCCCTTGTTTCTGTAGCTATATTTCTGAAATTTGGAACATTGAATATACTCACTATAGGGCACTTTTTGACATATTTATAAAAAAAATCCAATTTCCGGTTTTTCCGGAAATGACATCAACTTTGGATTGAACCGAGAAGGTACTTAAACTTGTCTAAACTCCATTATCGTGTTCGTATTGGTTATAAAGAAAAATAGTTGATATAGATGGGAGATGGGTACCCCACCGATGGTACTTTCGAATGACGTCAGAGTACCATTATGCTACCATTTGACAAAACGGAGTTTCGAGTGAAAAAAGGTTCTGGTTTACTTTTTTGGCACGTATTTCGAACCACGATACTTTCTAAATTAAAATTACTAAAGTGTAGCATTAATTTGATTATTTGGAATAATTTCAGGGAGTTCATGGCTCTCTAGATCGAAAAATAAAATGGGCGTTCTGACGAATGAAATATCAACTATGAGGGATCATTAGATTGAGAAAATTATAGAGATTTAAAAAATGTGATAATATACCGGGTGTTCCATGAAAATCAAAAGTTGATGTCATTTCCGGAAAAACCAGAAGTTGGATTTTTTTTCTGAATATGTCAAAAAGTGCCCTATAGTGAGTTTATTCAATGTTCCAAATTTCAAAAATATAACTACAGAAACAAAGGAGAAAATGGGGGTGTACCATGAGTCTGTGTCACACTGTATATCCTCTTATTACGCCTTCATCATCAAGCGCGCGTGAAAGATGTATCGATTCATCATTTTCTTCAGGATGTTGTTTTTATTTCTTTCTTGTCGCAATTCCTGTTGAAAAATTTTATTCTTGAACGTTGAATAATTTCAAATCACTTGTTTACATCTATTAGTTCTGACGTTTCAAAATAAAGCGACTCATTATCAAATTTGACAAAGTTCATTGTTTGAAGAAAGTTTGGTAAATTTATATTTTATACTCACAATTTATATTTTTTTAATGATCCATTTCAACATCTCAGTTTTCTCGGATGAGATGATAATGACAATCATTTTTTATTTATTGTATAAAGAAAACTTGGAGAATTACGAAAAGAAATACCAGAATGTTGAAGTCCAGATGAGCTTTCTTCAGTCGTGAAAAAAACAATAAATTCTCAACACAAAAAGAAACAATTAAAATGACCAAAACTAAATTCTGATGAAATATGGGACATGGTAGTGTAAAAATATACTGAAGCCTACATAGTGAAAAATACAAATATTTACAACATCCTTAGACTCATAGAGACAATATTTTCCTAAAAACACAGGTAAATCAGATTAGTTCAAATGACAAGGTCACATGAAGTCAGACTTAGATAATGAGAAAGTTCAACTAACTCAAAACTGAAAACTACGCTCACAGTTGCAGAGCAATCAATTCAAATTTATGGCGGGAGCCTCTTTATCCCGCCAGAAGAACAGCTTCAAATAATGAATTTCAATATGAAGGCTGAATGGTAATAATAATCAGGCCAGGGTGAGTTAATAGAGGTAAAACCATTTTGTATAGGTGTTATCATATCTAGCACCGATGAAATGTTATCCCTGTAAGATGTATCAACTATTTGTCTCATGATAGCTGATTCTAAAATGACATAAAACTCTCAGACATGTTAAGAATAATTATTCATCATATCATTATTTCGAATAAGCCAAACAAAATACTCCACTTGGCAGTTTTGGAAGAAATTATCAAATATTTCGGGTTACAAAATGGCGAATGCGCCGAGATCAAGTTTCAAATTTTGTATGGCCTGACAGTTTCTGAAGTCTTAATATCAATTGAACGTGTGATGTTGATTGAATTTCATGCAGTCGGATTGGCTACTACTACTTTTAAAAGAACAATGGACAAGCAGAGCACCCCTTAACATCACCTTATTCACATTCCCTCTCGACTCTTCATAATTTCATTTTGATTTCGTAAGAAAACATGATCTTGTTTTTATTTGAATTTTTTTCGATTATTAAATATGTTTCGTTTTCTTGATTTGCTAGAATTGTATTACTTCTGAATATCAATGTTACATACCCTAGACCTATATTGAACACTATTTTTCTTGATTATTCAATTAGGATGGTGGTTGCTTGACAGTGGCGCCACGTGAGTTTTTAATAAGAGGAGGCCATCAAAGGCCGAGCAAAAAATATACCACTAGAGTATCTACTTAGCCAGTAAGATATTGCAATAAAAGTAATGAAATATTATCATCATCATGAACTTGAATGGGACATGTGTTGGACAAATATTGTGGCAAGCTGCATGTTACAGTTGCTCAGCGAGAACTAATGTGGAGATGTAAAGTACTCTTGCCAAAGAATGTCTAAAAGAAACCGTGGGAAGGATAGAATAACAAGATGTAACAAATTGAAAAATAAAAAAAACAAATGAAAATGTGAAAATGAATAATATAGCTATTCATAAATGTAAAAAAAAAACTCAACATAAATACTTTCTTGCTCTAAATTTTTCCATCTGAAGAAAGGTGAAAAAATGTGAAACAATAAAAGTTTCTTCAGAATCAACATAAAAAATATTCCTGTTAAGAATTTGAGTTGTAACTAAAAAGGAGGAAAGGAAAGGGCAATTTTTTCAGCTTGTATTTTGAGGTATACCGACTTGAATAAAAATAAAAAGCATGTAGAGTTATTGTGACAAATTTTTTTTTATTGCAAGGGCATCTATCTTTTTGACTGACAAAAACATCTATGACATTCCCATAAAAAGCAGTCTATTGTGAAAGTTCTTCAATAAACTGTTTTTCTATTGAAACAAGAGACAAGACTTATAGTGTTTCTGTTACTTTTTTCTATTCGCTTAAGAGCAAAAAACTTCTTTCCACCGAAGCAGATGTAACCGGTATCGTTACTATCAAACAAATAAGTTTATAAAACTCTGGAAAGCAAATTAGCAAGTTGTTACCAAATATAAATGAAATCATTTTCTCAGTTGTTTCGCAATTTTTGAATAGTTCTTCATCAGCATTAACAGTAATTAATTCATCACGTGGTTCTATAGGGTCAAAGAAGAAATAATTAGTTGTTCTGGAAATACCTCAGAATATGATTTGATTTTTTTTTCTCACTAAATCGAAAAATTCCAATTTATCCAAATCTGAAAACCTGATTGAATATGGAATAATGCAAAAACCTACACAATTTCTGGGATATTTTTTAAGAAAAAGAAAATTCTTTGCCCTTACGGAGGCCACATCTGAGATGTACGGGACACTGATGAGACCCAACAAGGCCAAAACCGGTATATCTCTCATCTCAGTGACAAAATCTAATATCATTTCTCCAACCTCATGATAAAAGATCTCTGAGCCTGGGAATTGAAAATGGTATTCATTTCGATGATTACTATTTTGAATTCATCTATGTTTCAAAAATTTCTGGGATACCTCTCTTTGCATTAACAGTACATATTCCCCATCGGGGCTTATTAGATTCACAAGAATTTTAGCCTCCTTGTTTATAAATACAACCAAAACAGTAAGCCGACCTAAATGGTGAAAAATAATTCTCAACATGTGATATTTTCTAAAAAGACATAGGGTCGGTTTCAAAAAACTTTGATTGCACCACGATTCGTTGAAATTTCAAAACGAGTTACTCGATTGGTTCGAATTCACGTAAGGTTTTTCAATCGCACAATCAAAATTTTGTGAAACGGACCCATAGTGATCTAATGAATTTATTTCCTTGTATGAAAATCTTTGTTATTATATTTGTCATTTTGATAATATTAGTATAAAAATGAAGTGTGAAGATTCAACACCCTTCTTTTGCAAAAATTGTGGGACTCATCGGAACTGCTCAGCTTCTGATCATTATTTACTCATTTTTTTGGCCTCTCAATCGGTTGTTGCTTTCTTTTTCAGGCATCTTGAGTTGCCACAGGCATATGTTGTTTGAGTACTCGACCGAAGCGTTATTATTTTCATATCTCCATTCAGTTTCACTTCGCAAGAGTTGGTGAAATCACTTCGAAATATTAAACAAACGAAGGAACAAGATTGGATATTTTTCCGCAGGAAAATGCATATAGTTTCCGATTGGAAATGATGAGACCTAATGAAATTGACAATCATATTTCTGAGCTTTCCTTTTTGATTTTACATACCTCGTTTCTCTCTGCTTGTTCTGGCGTCTGAAAGCATCTGATCCTATATGATATTGAAAAATTTTCAAGTGCTCCACGATTCTGAGTGGCAATTTTGTCATCCTTTCAAATGAATCGAATTGAACGCCGATATATCGAAATCGATTTATATCCATTCGCGAATTGCCAATGTGGCACTTAAAGCAGACAACGAAGTCCTCCAGAGCGCATTAGAGAGGCGTGCGTCATATAGACAAATGACACAGATTGGATTGGACGTGGAATACGGGTTCGCTAGAATTGGTTCGAAAAACTCGTGGGAATTGCTGTATGGACAACGTTGTGCCTTTTTTTTTCAATGTGAGTTGGACACATTCCGAACAATTTCCATTCCAGAAGGGAATTCATGTAGGGAAAATTCGCAGATTGTCTATCAATAGATGTACGAGTGATATAGCACGATTTTGATGATGCTGAACTTGTAATGGGAATTCAAATTATTGCAACCCCAACGGTTCTTTCTTTGTAGCAATACTGCGCAATACCAGGTAGAACGGTAGTGAATTATATGTCAACCAGGGCAGAGTCCATCAGGATTTCAAATATCACAATACACCCCTGAATGTTGTTCGGAATATAATCCTGATCAATTTTTCGGTCTGAGAACATTTACATATTCCATAGTATCATGACTAACTTACCTTTTTTCTTCTAAGTCTTATTAAGGCAACTCTTGTTATTCTTTATTGAAAAAAATAATAATGAACAAGACCTGTGGCGTCCTTTACAACAATTATCTGTCCCAATACCCTGGCCAGAGTCATCAAAAGAGAAACCGTCGCATTCGCCATTTCGTATCTCGATGAGAAATATTAAGTTACATCAGCTTGAACTTCTTTTATATTCCAACATGTTTTCAATTGAGCTCAACCCTAATGTGAACACCAATGAGGGCTCAAGACGATACCATGAGTCTCACCAGCGTCACATTCGTCTAAGTTCTAATATAATCGAACGAATTGTTTTGTTATTTATCCTATCCGTACTTTGAATGTATTTTAATGAGTTTTCAATAAACTGCCATTCTGCCATTTTTTTTGCGAATAATATAAATTTTCATCTCTTTCATTTGATCCATAGTTATCTTAACACTTTCCAAGGTCGTGTTTTCCTCTTGAAATTGTTGTAAGAGTTTTTATTGATATTTCCACCATGAAGCAACCCTTGAATAAATTTCCCTTATGCTTGAAAACGATATTCCGTTGTATTTCCAAATAATTAAAAAACGGAATGAAAACCACATATATACCGAAGTATCAATAAAGTTCTAGAATATACGGGACAACCCTTCAAAGCCCTTTAATGGCCAAGGAAACAGCTTGGAGTCGAGTCGTCAACTCCACTTCCTTTTTTATATGTCGTTTTGAACGTCGCTTGACATCCTTTTTATTTTGTCATGACCTCTAGTCTTATACTCGTATACTGAATTACATTATTTTTGTTTCAGGATTACTGCAAGAGAGATAAAACGAAACTGTGGATCCACTATAAACCATCTCTTTTCCAGCACATTGGGACACATTCCTCACTGAAAGGAAAAGTGCAGAAGTTGAAGGTGAGTTAGAAAGATCATTAACGCTAATTGATTCAATTGATGAACTTGAGTTAATCTTGATAGAGTTAGGTCAATTTGATACGAGCAGTCAGTCAGCTGACCATAGAAATATACTTACTGTGGAGATGGACTCGACGTTGCAGTATAGTCCGTTTCAAAATGATTGGCATCTCGGGCGGCTGTGGAATCTCGAAAATATGTTGGTAATATCCCATCAGTAACTTTTGAGTTCTGGGATTTAGGTTGGTGTTGATTGAAAACACTAAGTTTTGACACAACAGAGTTTGAATTAACCTCCTGAATATATTTCGAATGTATTTCTGTATGCTTATATTCTTGATTAAATCGACAAATTAGTTTTGGATTTGAATATTTATTAAGTATTACCGAATTGAAAATGGCTGGAATTCATCAAGATACCTCTCGCCTCGCCTAACTATAACTATAAACTACGTGAAGTAGTTTATCGTCGGGACTGAGAGTTTTTCTCAACAATTCAGCAGGTATTTCTGCCAGTATTAATCGCGTTTTGCTAGTTATTAGGTGACAATCATTTACTTTGTAACGTTCGAATTCTCGCGGGATTTTGGAGTTTGGAAGTCAGAGTTCGAGCGCATTCATTGTGCGCCGTAAACATTGAATTTTTTGTCACCTCTCCTTTCCATGCGTTTTGAAAACCGGAATCAATCTGAATTTGGTGACTGAGAGAGAAATATCTAAGCGTTGAAGCGAACCGTAAAGGGATTTTAAATTTCTACTCTCGTTAGAATTACTCAAGTTTTTTTTCTTGTATAACTTGATTAATACTCTTAAGAAGAGGATTTTTAGTCATCCGAATATATTAAACCCCTTTAACATCAAGGGTAAGTTGAAGTTTTTGTGAAAGGAGAGTCGACAAGAATTTGTAATGTTTCAGGGTTTTTTCTTTCCTTCCATTTATTTCGGCGAGAACGCCGTATCCTTATTGATGTTCACTCAGGAGTGGTAACTGGATCCTGTTCATTGTTTAGCCTATATTTTATAAGAACATTAGATTTCGCCTAATTGGAGAGGATAAGTACCCCAAGTGGGATTATTTGTATATAATCTTCACAGCAACAATTAAGATTTAGATTGAGATATAGGACATACCAAGCTAGTTAGTTTAAGGTAGTAATAAGTCAATAAGAAATCTAGAGGATAGATAGTAAAGAAAGCTTGTGAATACTAAAATTAATATAGGTTTAGATAATTCTTCTATTTTGAATAACCTCCTCCCTGGTTCACATTTTCATAAGGAAAGAAAGAAGTCCACTTCAGATTTGGTAATTTCATAATCTAGAAGGTGATCAGGCATTTAAATTACCTGGCGCCCATTCATTTAAATTAATTGAGAGTTAATTTCATATCGAGGGTAAAGAACCCCTTGTGAGCTAGCTGGTCACCCTTTTGTTAACGGGCGATTCTTTTTTTTCCATTTTCTTATTTAATACACCCGTTACAACTTTTTCGGGGTGTTTTCTGATAAATAAATGAGTCTCAAAATTTCAGTTTTCACCTAGACCTGTCAGATGAATTTTGGAGAAAAAAGAAGGCAAGACAAGTCATTACAGCCAGTAGTGAGCAGTGGATAGAAACGTTTTCCACATGATTATGCCTTCAAAGAGACATTACACGACGTTATTTTTTCTAAAATCAAAAACAATGAATAAATCAGTTTGTACATCTTTTTTGAACAGCCTGAAAAGTAACTGAATTTTAATCAAAATCAACATTTGGTATATTATTTAATGTATCATGAAATGGATAGTAGTAATGAATACAAATAATGAGTGATCTATTTTATAGCATTCCACACTTCAAATGATTCACAATTTATTAACAAATATTTTATATTTGTTTGAACAACTTGGCTATGAAATTATAAAGTTTATACTTTTTGTACCTCAATACTCAGAAAAAATAACACAGGGAGAGAACTTGGCTGAATTTTCGATAATCATCAGTCATAAAGAATGCAAAGATTGCTGAAGGGTCTTCATAGAGAACGAACTTTCAGTTATCGTTGATGAAGTCTCAATTATTTAATGAATGATATCTCTATATTGGAGTTCCATGAAAGCCTGCAAGATTTTATGTTGAAGCATTCCAAGCCCAAGCTAATTTTATTATCAATCCTGAATTTCCTATTCCTATGCTTGATCTACAGCGAAATAGTGTGGGTGTTTATATTTTAGTCATCATCTCAGCTTGTTTCTCTTTTGTAATTGAAGCTAAGTTTGAAACTTTGTCAATACAACAATGATAGAAATAATATAATTTCACGAAAAATTCTTCAAATTCATTCGCCTTGAAAAATATATTCAACCATTTTATAGGTTATATTTCAATCTATGATGAATACACAGAAATTTTTCGTAACTTTTTGTAACCAAAAATAAAGCCCCGGCTGGAATTCCATGGCTTGCTCTGATGACAATCATTTTGAAACGAACTATAACCATAGACATAGATGGAGATGAGGTCGGAGGGGTGCATCGTTCAATGTTTTAAGATTATCCTTAGAAATTTAGTTGACGAGTTTAACAGTAACCCTTACTTTCATGATAGTTATTTTCTTACTTTTTAAGAATTCGATTCAATTCAGAATGACTTTATTTTACAATACAGGTGCAACAAGGCTATATTTAGATATTCTCACAAATAACCTTATCATACCGTCATTCATTAAGTTGTACTAGGAAAACTCATACCCAAGAGGTGTTTTTCTTCTACGTTCTTAAAATAAGTGTAGTATTTTAGATCTGTTTCACTTCGATCCTGTCTGCTCCGACGTTGAGAGAAAATGCTTAGTACAAATATTAAAGATAAAGTTTCTGAAAGCTGCATGAAATTTACAACCAATGTTCGCTACGTTTGGGACAAAAATTGCTATATTTCTCGGTTCGTGCGAACCTTACAAAATTTTGCTTGAAAGTTCTTGTTGTTCTGTTCAATTTGTTGTAGAATTTTCGTCCCAATCCATTTATGTTTTCCCAATAGGGTAATTGGAGGATAGATGGTGAGACGGCGCAATCGTATATTTTCATATTTGATATTGTTCCAGATGAGTGGAAACGCCTTGACGTACGTACGAATATGGTTTAATTTGTTATCGGGCCAAGCCAAAAATATTAACTCAATTTATTTGAGGTGCTGGTGCACTTCAACTGTAACGAGTATTTGAGTGATCCTTCCTTTCAAAGTCAGTAAAATCATTATAGTTTCATTTTATAACCTCAAAGTAACGAATATTTCTGATAACGATCTGTTTTTGAGGTGAGTCATCTCTCCTCCACCTCGAGGAGAGATGGTTCACTTATGCATGCAATAAAAAATGACTAAAAGGAAAAATAGAAAAATTTTCAAAGCAGAATCATCCTCAAACGAAGATGTGGAAGCACTGATAATTGACTCTTCAGATGAAATTGACGACGAGATAGAGTTCTGCTGGTTGTGGGAGAATCTACTCGGAAACCACCAAATCAGATAGCTGGGTGAAATATTTACATTGTTTCATGACTCTTGTTCAAAATTTGTAATCTTTTCTTCGAATTTGTGGCATAATTTTATGTAAGACAAAGTAATATTTTGGACGAAATATTTTTTTTCCAATTGCGCCATCTCACCTTGGCGGAGATGGTTTCTTTTCACTATTTTTATTTTTTTATTCATTGAACGTTTTATTTTTTCATTACTTTTCTGTTATTCTGTGATTTTTGATCAATAAGGAATCGTTAAAAAAATTAATGGTATTTTTTAATCATCGTATGAGTATTTCAACATGAATTTTGAAAACCTGAGCCATCTATCCTTGAATTACCCTAAATGAATTATTCGGTTCTCATGAGCGCATTTTGCTTTGGAAGAACTTAATCAGCGTAGTCATCACAATTCCTGAAAATTCAAATATTCTATTTTTCGAAAGCTATCGCGTCCAAGGACTGCTGGAGAAATGAAACCCGCGGAATTGATCCTTGACAAAATAATAAAGCTCTTCTCCGAAGAAGATAACAGCAAAAACAGTTCTCGGGATTATTGGATGAAAAATTTAACTGCCACTCGCTGAATGGCTGAGTAGAACACTAAAAATCCATAATCGAACTTCTTGGAAGTTTCGGGAACCTGGATCTCATATCGCGAATGATCCAGATCGCATGTTGCTGAGTTAATCCGCCAACAATGGAGTTTCAGAAGGGGAGGGGTTCCGGCTGAATTGAATCGAGATTAATGCCATATAATTAATCGGATTCGACGTCATTACTGAACATTGTTCCACTCGCGTACTCAGCAGTGTGGAAAACTCGCCGAATGAAGAGCTGATTGTGAATATGAAGAGTTGGTGAATAATGTAATTTCCTCACATGCAGCGCGAACCTTCAGTGCAGAAATTCCGAACAAAAGCTCCGGAGAAACTAGAGTGCGCTAGAAAATGCACCCTCATCGACCATCACTAATGAAATAGTTTCACCGCACACAGATTTAATGGTGAAAATGAATTCTACCTCACTCGAGAATGGAGCACATTTTTTGTAGGATTGGAATATGTATTCATGAGAAAGGAGCGTTAACTCTATAGCCTCAAACTTGCGTTTGATCCTATCTCGAATAGTTATTGATGAACGCTGGTTCAAGAATCAAAAACAAGCCATTTCAATATTCTTTGAATATTATAGAAGTTGAACTTGATTTTCTTGAATCATCTGCGCAGTGGTGTTCCATGAAGATGTCACAGTAGATTATTAACCCTCTATTGCATACGAAGCCAATCTTGGAGGGTAAACTTTATGAATTTGTTTATACCCTATTTTAAAACAAAAATAAAAAAAAATTTCAAACATATTTGATAGTTCATACTGAAACGGAAAACAATCATTAGATGTGTCTGGTTAACTTCTTATGCCATTATTTTCCCTTTTTCCGCCGGTGCCCACTCTAGTACGTTCTGAGTGTTGCAGTGTATTTCACTGCAACTTTGTTAGTGAAAATTGAATAAAAAAGGTAGGAAAATGTATTTAAAAAAATATGAGTATTGCTTTAGAAAGCCTTAGTTTCCGATCCCTAGCACAGTTTTTTCAAAATATTTTTTCCTTTTACTTTATTTTCACTATTTTCGACGGAAGCAATTTTTTGACTTCGCATGCATCCAAAGTTCCTAAGAGAACAATACCTTGATACCCAAAGAAGAATATCTGGCCCATGGGGATCAAATTATTCCCACGGAAGCTTGGCATCAACTAAAACAATATAATCGAGCCAAACCTCATAAATGAGGCTCAGAGCAAAGGTTTTTCAAGTGCCTCGAAATGTTAACCACGAAATATTTTTGATAACTGTTTCAATAGCATAAAATTACTCGTACAAGAATGGATTGCTGCCATTCGTAACCGTAAGTAACAGAGTACTTACAGCTTTTCGGCCTCCAGAAAAGTATATGAAGAAAATAGGTGGTGGTGCTATGATAGAGAAAATCACCATCTTCGATGACGTGAAGCTAAGCCTGGTATGACAATGAAGTTGTTAGTTCACTGTCTGCTTTTCTTGGTAGCAAACCGATTTCAACTAAGACTAGATATTTTAGAAAAGACAACTGTATATATGGTCATTAGATTGGAACAACCTGTGTCCTGATCTCGGTACACCTTCTCCGAGAGGAAATACTTCCACGTCCAGCAGAACAGGTTATCCTACCAATAGAGATGAGACTCTCACACCCGGAAAAAAGCGCGGAAAACCCCATAAAAGGTGGGAGAACAACGTCTGAATTCAGTATGGTCAGACAAAATCGACCATTTACCGATTGACCAATGACCAAAAGAATCGTCAATTATGCCAGATCGGTTGCTTTTCGCGTTCTCATGTAAAATGTGGGAAATCTGACGTCTTTCTTTGCTTAAATGAGAAAATAAACAGTTTAAGAGAATTTCATCTCATATGAGTTTTGATACTTGTTGTGCATGAGAAGCCAAAAATGGCAGTATCATACATAAACGTTAATGCATAGGAAGCCAATTTTGGCTTTCTTTACTGAAATAATGATTTTTTTTCTTTTCATTTTGAATTTTGCCTCATAAGCGTAAAAAAAACATATTAAAATGAAAAATATATTTTTTTTTAATTTAATAATTCATGCTATAGAGGGTTAAAAATATTCCTCATTTTTTTCTTCATATAGAACGCGTAGTGTTTTAACATTCCTGCAAGTTTTTCTGGATTTGGTTCTCAATTTTATGTGTAGTTTTTCTTAATCCACACAGATGTTTTTTTTTTTGGTTGTCTCGTATAGAGAGGCAACAGTTTGCCATTTTCACTATGAATTTCCTGCTAGGTTACATTTCCGAATCTAACCCTTTCATGGAGGCACATTCTCCGAATTACCCAATTTTCTATCTAACGATTCAATATTTTCTCAAATATTCATTTCTTGAACTGTCTTGAATCTCAAAAATATCAAAATCTTCTCGGTGAAAGAATATATTGTATCATTATCAATAATGAAAATTATTATCGTGCAGACGAAATAGTCAATCATGTAAATAGAACCCTCCCGAACAGGACTCGAACCTGCGACCTCCGAATTACCGGTCCGATATGGTAACCGCTACACCACCGGAGGGTCGATGATCCCATGTGATAATACGGCTGGTCATTCTCCCAGATTTCGATGATAATTGTTAATATTATATTCCTCATGAGCTGCGGCGTAAGTTGTTGGAAAGGAATACAATCGCTTTTGGTAATCATCATGATTCTATTAGCTTTCATCCGATTTCTCGTCAGCATATACTGACATATGAAGCATTTAGATAGCTGCATCTTCCACCTCTCGAACAGAGTTAATAAGCCAAATATAAATTCAGTGTGCGTGTTTTTACGTCTGATAATTAAATTGAGAAAATGTGAATTATTGTCGGACGTGAAAACACGCACCTTGAATTCATACTTGGTTTATATACTTTGTTCTTATGGCTGGTATATTTTCATTTAGTGCATCGTTGATCAGCTCCACCAAGTTCCCAACTGCGTCAACAGTAGACTCATTTTTGAAACGTAGATGAATTCAAAAATCATCGAAATGAATATCATTTTCAAATCCTAGGCTCACAGTTGGAGAAATGATCTTAGATTTCGTAACTGAGATGAGGGATATGCCGGTTTCAGCCTCATTTAGCATCATCAGTATCCCATACACCTAAGGAACAAAACCTCCATGGAATAACGATATTCAAAGCAATTAGTTGAGACGTACTGAGTAGAATAATAATACAAAGTAGTGACATCTAATTGCGTCAAAAGGAAGTTCCACATCTCCAATCACATGATAATATCTCATGGAGTGAAAGAGGATGTACACTGTATCAAAAATTGGATGAGACTGCACTGTATCTCAGCTATTATTGAAGATAGAGACATGTGGTTTCCGCGACCCTGTGTCATTTTTTTGTGAAACGTTTAAATCCACGAACAGAAATATTCCTACTTCTTTTGTTTCTGAAATACAGATGTAATTATTTTTCAGGCACTGTATAAGACAGTAAAAATTCAAACTGTTTCTTATTCATGTTGTTACGTAGAAGTCAGTGCCGTAGTTGAAAAAATATTTTAGGGCACTGTTTTTGAGATTTTTACATGAACGTGTAATTTTTCATTTGAAACACATTGTATATTTTAAAGTAGAATTTTTGATTTTATTTTTCTGAATACATCGATGTATCACGAACTAAGCTTTGATAAATTCTAAAAATTAGAAAAATCCATATTTATGTTTGTTTTTTTAATAGTAGGAAATGAACACTTCCACGCATGCACAAAAGTTTAACATGCATGAAAAAATTTCAATATGAATTTTAAAATTTCAACATTTTCAAGTTTAAATTGACGAGTGATGTCATGAGTTTATGTTTAGATATAATAATATAAAAAGGTTTAAGTCACATGGCGTTTAAAAAAAAATATTGATTAAATGCATGTGTGGAAGAATTCATGGCCTACTATTGAAAAAACGAACAAATATGCATTCTTCTGATTTCAGAAGCTACAATTTATTGAAGGATAGGTTGTGATACATCAATGTATTCAGAAAAATAAATGCAAAAATTTTACTTTAAAATATAAAGGGTGTTCTGTTTGAAAAATATCACGTTTGTGCTCAATCTCAGGGAGAGTGCTCTGTAAAAAATTTGAAAGCAGTTTCAATTTTTTTTTTCATCTCATACAGTGTCTGAAAAATAATTATATCTCAAGAAAGTAAACATTTCTGTTTTCGCCCTGTATTTCAGAAACAAAAGAAGTTGAAATAATTTTGTTTGTGAATTCAAAAGTTTAACAAAAAAGTGACACCGCATGCCTCTACTTCAATAATAGCTGAGTGCAGACTCACGCGATTTGGGACACAGTGTACACAGGTTTATCAATAATATTATATTAAATTGAATCTATTTTTCTGACCGAACTTCAAGAAGCTTGAAATTAAAGGGGAATGGGCTCGAACAGAAAAAATCATATGAAGAACCCCTTTGATTTTGATTGAAACTTCACGCTCTGAAATTTTTCGTATTAATTCAGTCTAACCATTTCCGCCTCAAACTTCGACTATCACATACATGCACAAAGTGATTGCTTTACATTTACATATTTACAAGCCCCCAGGAAATGTGCTTTCGTAAGTGTATTTTAACGAAATTTATATCTGCTGGAGTGCGAACACACCTACCTTCGAAGTTACAATGCCAGTCGGGGCGGTCGTATGAATAAAAACACGCAACATCCTCCATATTCATGTATCCGGCCACCTCCAGTTACGTTTTGATGAGATAAAACTACCCGTAGACGACATTTCTGCCGCTTTCCTCCTCCTATTCTGAAAAGCCAATTAAGAGCATTTCCCACGAAATTGCTGTCATAGCAGTTACAGGAAATAGAGTGAAAAAAAGGGTATTCCAGCCTACGAAAGGGGTGAAAATGAAGGTGAAACTACTTGAACAACTGATTCATCGAACGTCTCGAATTTAGCGAATGAAAATTACGACACAGCATTGAAAAGTTCCCCAAATTTAATTTTTTGTCGTTACATCATATGATTAGAATATTCTACGATTTTTTTTTGAATTTTCTTAAATTTACTCTAACAGTTTGGAATTTTCCTGCAATTAACTTACTAGGTAGTATCTGATGTATAATCCAGTTATATATTTTTTATTCGCCAAAAATTTCTCGAGGTAATTTTGTCGCGATATTCACGTTAATAAGTTGAAAATTAACATCGATATCTTGTCGGCTACACAAAGGTTGAGGGTCAAAGTTTTCTGCTACAAAGACAGTTCATATTAAGCCTTTCCTCGGATCTTCATATTTCAGTAACCTAAGAAGAATTGTGGTCACATTCAGATGATTCATAAATTTTTTTTATGTGGAATACTCTATATTTCATTAGACATTTGAGTAGAAGAGACAAATTCAATATATCTGATTTTATGGGTTTCAAGTGCTAAATATTACTAAAGGTCCCATGAATTTTTATGATATCATTAGTCATCCTTTTTTCCTGAAATTTCTTGCTCTGGTGGTAATAGAATGAAATCAGTTAACTTACGATTATTTGATTGAACACAATCAATCGTTACAACATTATTCTGAAAACAGATCCCTTGGGCGGTTTGCACTCTAACACGTTGCTTCGATTATTTATTTCAATTTAGACGTTTCAAATATTTAATTGATATTGAAAGATCTTCCGGGCTAATTGGCCGTGGGCCATTATGAATAATTTTACCTAACGTCTCGCCTACAACTGCGTTAGGCTTCTTCAGAGGATTCCTGGTCTAAGATTGTACCTCAAACGCTGAATTTCTGACACTGACGTGTTCGAACCGGAAGTGTTATTTACACACCGGTTGATGGCGGAAAAAGGTGGTGAGTTTACGTGCGCGATGTTGATTGGCCCATCGCTCCCGCTTCGTGTCGGCTTGATATATGTTTTTTCTAAGGTCGGTAACCAGGCGCTATGTAAGAAAGGGGGCCCCTTCTTTTCTGTTTATGTTGTTTTTGTGTTTATAAATTTCAATGGCTCCCATGTTTAGCCTGGGATAGTAACTTTTTATATTGGAAATAGTCTCCGCCTTTGAGAAATCTATGTTGTGTCCATTTGTTAGAGCATGTTCCGCTAGTGCGAAATTTTCTGTCTGATTCTGTCGACAGCTCTTCCATTAGTGGTGATTTGTGATGTTCGCAGTTGTAGGCGAAACGTTAGGCGAAATTATTCGTAATGGACCACGGCCAATGAGCCCGTAAGACTCTTTGAATATCAGTATATTTAGTCGTGAAAGCCTCAAACTAAATATTTAATATTTCGAAATATCGCGGTATGGAATATTTCTGGCAAGAACATTAATAAGATTATAAAGGCAAATATATATAAAAATACTGTTCATAGTAAAAAGATCATGTGGAAGTATACTTTGCCTGGTTTGTCAAAAAACATTCCAATAGAAATATTGTAGTTGCAACATGATAGAGCTCCTTCGAATATTTGGTGGAAATTTATGGAGGTGGTCATTTCCCTTGGCCTCCTCAATACCCATATCTCAAACCGTTGGATTATTTGTATGAGGTAAACGGGGTTGCGCTAGTGGAACATGAAATAACTGGAGTAGAATCAAATCGCACCATTTTTGTGTTGTGTTTGTGAAACTGTATGTATATAGTTCTATACATTTTTCCGAGCATTCTTCGATATCTATGAACAGCTTTCAATTGAAGAAATCAAATTTACACGTTTTCATTTATTTTGTGTTTACTGTGCAAAGTATCCTACGAGTTGTAGGTATACATTGTTTGATGTAGTCACAACCTCATCTTCACAACTTCATCTACACAAAAACAAATAAAGTTTAGTGGGGCAATGAAATTTTGGATCTGCTGTTAACGAGGTATGTTAACGATAATGGAATATCCTGTCTGATGGAGGATTGAAATATTCATGACATATCAAATTTTAGGGAACATTCGTGTCATCCAATGTGAGAGACATGAATATATGATCACAGCTAGATAAAATTATCATTTCAACAACTCAAATCGTAACACTTTTGTTTCAAATTATCCATGAATGGTGATATTTCTTTCGAAGAAAAAACAAATCATTCATGAAATAATAATATTTACATTATGACTATGTAATTCATACCAGAAATTGATTTTTCCATGTCACCGAATTATTTCAATGCTGCTCGCAGAAAAATACCATATTAAGGTCAATATATCATCTGACGATTGTAGAACTATACCTTTTCAATTTAAAATTGAGATTAATCACATTCAAACTGGGATTAAACAATTTAAAAATGAGAATGAGCAACTTTAAATTAGTAAATACAATCGAATTGGGATCAAACAATCTCACATTGGGAAATGACATGTCTTTTTTTATATCAGAGGATTTTCACGATTCTGGAGACTTTCATGAATAAAATTCGCTACAATCTTTGAAAGTTCGAAGTGTTATTTCTTTTTCTGTTGTAAGGCAACAAGTTTTTGAATGAATTCAGGTTTTGACCAATATGTGCACAAGTTTCACACAGTGGTCTTTATTCATTATGTATTTAAAAATTTTTCTGATTGATTTTTGATCCAGAGACTGGGAGAGAAATCCTTAAAAAAATTCAGAAGATTACAGAGTTTTGATTTTCACATTTTTCAACAAAATCGTTCATAAATTTTTATACACCTCTGCATTTTATCCCCATTTCGTTTCTCACTTACTTCAGATCAATTTTCTCGAAATATAAAATAAAACACAAAACTACCTTTTTCAATATGGAACTGTTCAGTGACAATATGAATGTGTTTAATTTCAATTTGATTGTGATAACCATTTTGAAATTATTTAGTACCATTTTGAATGTTTTTATTCCCAATTCGTATGTGTTTACCATTTCGAAGTTGCTTAGTCTCAATTTGAATTTGTTTAATTTCAATTTGAATGTGATTATACTCGATTTGAAGTTGTAAAAGTATAGATTGAGTTAAGTCTATTTGAAAATCCAATTTTTTTGAATATAGTATGAGGTTCTTGTTTCAGATAAGTGTAAAGTTGTGTCAATACCTATCTCATGTAATCCATATTTTGTCCGTTTTCATTTTCAATTTTTTTTCCATCTTGGGATTAATCCATGTTTTCCACACTTTATGGATCTTATAATTTCTACCTTATTCTTCATGAATATTTTCATTCATGATGGGAATGTGTATTTATTAATCGTATTACTCCGTTTTTTCGTGAATATTCGCACTCATGACGGAAATGTTATGTGTTCAGTTCAGTCCGAAATATCATCCTTTCATCAAGTGCTTGGCGTATTAACCCCAGAATTCAGCTTTCTGCCAAAACAATTGAATAACTTTACATTAGAAGCCCAATGTGTGTTAGTAAACTCGGAGCCAACTTTGTGGTCATATATTGGAGTTAGTTTGATATGAACTAAGCCAGTTTCAAACTTCGTATAACGTTATTCATATGCAAAACAGGCTTATGCTTCTGGTGCTGTCATGAATAGTCGCTCTCCACGATATCGATATGCAGGCAAACTCATGTACATACTGTGAAGGAAATATAGTTTCAACAAATTTTCTATGTGAAAGTTTCGGAAGTCATATTCAGTTTCGAATAGTGAGTCATATTTGGTTAGGATAGAAGATTTCAGATGAAATTCGATTATACACCCTGTATTCAAAATATTATGTTTTTTCTCCGCTTCTGATAAAAACTGACAATGTCACTGACAGTATCTGAAATTGTCCATGTTTTCATTATCATTTCATGAATTTATGTCTAGAATTCCACAACTTGTAGAGGAAGAGCCAATGAACAAATTTCAGTTGTCATTTCAAGTCTTGAAAATTGACTCCCACTATGTTCAATATCTGCTCGACAATAAAAACTAGTTCTGACAGATCGCAGTGGCCGGGATAAATTATACCGAAATTTCAAAAAAAGTAGAGATATGAATCATTTTTGTTTAAGTATCAGTCATGAAATTTATACAGGATATTTTTGAGAGTTTACTGAATATCCCTCCTTATTGTTTCCAGAACGCAATGAATATTGATATAAAAAACATTCCAAAACGAGGGATTTGATTGGTTCGAATTGACGTGAGGTTTTTTGATCGCAACAATCAAAGTTCTGTGTTCTCTCAATTTTTTTTCTTATCAATATTCATCGCTTTCTGGTAACAATAGGAGGGACGAAAATGTTCTGGCGTTCAGTATACTCTCAAAGAAACCCTGCATAAATTTCATGACTGATACTTTGACAAAAATGATCCTTATTTTGTACGTACTGCGGACTGCAAGAACTAGTTTTTATTGTCGAGCAGATATTAAACATAGTGTGAGTGAAATCTTAAGACTGAAATTGACTGAAATGACAACTGAAATTTCGTCAGTGACTTTTGGTGTTTTGTTTATTCTTGATTTATATCAGATTCTCTGATTATCATTAATTGATTCGTTTTTATGTCTATGAAACACGTTGTTTCGTCATCAATCAATGTTAACCTACATATATAATATCACTGATTTGTTCATTCACTTGCAATATACGAAACAATTTAAAATTTTCTCAATGAATTCACAACACAAAAGTTTTCTAATGTTGTCATTACCATACTAATGTCGTTATGAGTGGATATAATGTCATATTCGATCATTTCTATCAGACACTTTAGTATTAGTTCATAAGCAAAAGTGAAGAAAGACTGTTTGTTGAGAAAACAAACATTCGTTTCTCGCATTCTTTTTCTTCTATCAATGGCGTCATTTTGAACCTCAAACCTCAACATGTACCTTTGTTACAGGATCGGCAGTTTGGAAAGGTGGCCCTTTTTTTCCCGCACAAGAATCCAGAAGCTGAAATCTCAACTGGAATGAAACATTACAAGCAGTATACGCTCGAGAATGCCTATCTGGGAGAAAACTTCTTTTGGGGACTTCTTCCCTCACCTGGGGATCAACTACTTTTCAAATTCGTCAACCCGACATCGGTAAAAAGGTACGGATGAAATGAGTTAAGAACACATCGGGGTCTCTGAACAGCGTTTATCATTTTCGAAAGTTTTTGTGACTATGTGTAGAGTTAGATTTGTGGGGTTTTCGCTGTAGAGTGACTTCTATACCTTTTCAGCTTGAAATCGAATCTAATCAAATTCTTTTTGAGATAAAACGAATTCAAAATGAGAGAAAGTAACTTCAAAATTGTAAACACATTCGAATTTGGAATAAACACATTCATATCGACACTAAACAATTTCATATTGAAAAATGTCATTTTCAGTTTTATCCATACTTCACGAGAATTGTAAAGAAAGATCCAAATGAAGAAAAAAATTATTTAACAAAGTGGAGGTGTATATAAATTTCAACTAACGCTATTTTATGAACAATTTTGTTGAAAAATTTGATAATCGGTAAAATAAATATTTCTTTCACAATGAAAATCACACAACCATCAAGACTCAAATTTAAGTGAAAATATTCAATCGACTGAAATCTTTTATGGGATGTCTTTGCATTCTTCTGAAATGTTTTAAGGGTTTTCCTTCCCAGTCTCTGGAACAAGAATCAATTCGAAAAATTCTTAAATAATAGTAGAAACACCCCTACGTGAAAGTTATGAACAAATTTGTCAGGGGCCAAATACTTTCAAAAAATTGTTACCAATGAAAAAATAAATGAGACTTCAAACATTGTAACGTTTAAGGGTCTAAAATATCAGACCCCTTCATCCGACAAATTCTTCAATTAATAAAGAACGAAATGTCATTTCAAATTTGAGATTGTTTCATGCCATTTTTAATTTGTTTATTTCCAATTCGATTGAATTTACCATTTTGAAGTGGCTTATTCTATTATTTAGAATGTATTTAATCCTAATCTGAATGTTTTTAGTCTCAAGTTGAAAAAGTATAGATGAACCAAAGATAACACAACATATTCGCTTTTTTTCTCTTTTTAAATCTTGCTTCTGGAATTTGTTATTTGCAAATGATTTCTGTTTTTGAGTGTTTTGAAATATATTGCTCAGGTTTTTAATAATATTCTCGTGAAGAATCCAGTATTGACTGCATTGTTTGATTCAAATACTTTGAATCTCTCTGTTTTTCTTTTTTCTTTTTGTTAAAAAGGCGTTTGTTAGAAGATATTGAATATTTATTTTTCTACGGAGATCAAGGATGCTGAAGCAGTATTTGGAACTGCCTGTCTTGGAGTATTTTGTGGATTGATCTCGTTCATTTACAGGTTTCACAATCATTTATTTACAATCAGGTATATGATGAAAAACTGCAATATTCTTGAATTTTGAAATTAGTCGAATTAAGATCTGTAATTTTACTCGTTCAATTTGCAGGCTTGAATATCTTGCTAGGGTGTGGATACTCGAGATTTAAGTCGGAAAATTGGCCTTCAGATGGTGATAGTAATTACTTTATCTCGAAGGGGTGTCCATCTTTCTGATCTGTAATCTTCCTTATGCCTTTATTCGCATGAGATGACACTAATCGCAATGATGAAAAGAGTTTCGAATAGACTCGTTAGGATTGCACGATGTTTAACATATTTTTAATTAATGCTACCAAAGTCGTTTTGAATATCTGTTTCTGTTTCCATCAGATCTTTGAGATGGAAATTGTTGTCGGGTTGACAAATGAAACTATCGGGTGGACAAAAGTGGCGTAACGTTCGAAAAATGATCTAATAGACCATAAAATACAATTTTGCAATTTGAACCTGCTGCTCAAAAAATAGACAGAAAATATATTTTTCTCATATCTGTTGAACGGTGCCAGGACAAATGAAAAAAAATACGGACGTGGACTTATGACAGACAAACGATTTTAAAAATTCGGGAAGGTTCACTTTCCGAAATTTTGAATGATCTATTTTTCTTTGTGGGGTGTGGACCAATCAAATCATTGGGTGAATGAGGGTATACTTTTTTTTTTCATGACCTTGAGATAGGGAAAAAGCTCAATAGCCTAGCCGCTGATACCTGCAAGTTCTTAAGGGTGCCTACTTTAATCAACTAATAAAACCCCTCCTCAGCAGCTTGAATGGACATCTATTTCATCCAGGTAACTTGTTTCGACCGCTTTTCACAATATGGTTCTGGTCGCTAGTTGGGGCATGAATTCGGAGCTTAATAAGCCGTCTCGGAGTCATCTAGCTTACAGTTTTCTTTGTAAGGAAGGACTATTCACTGTTTGTCTCCCCGTTCCGTATGTCCCCAAGTCTTAGTTGAAGGGTCGTGGATAGATCCTGAGGAAGGCCTTGGACGACTCTCTACCCTCCCTCATACAAGTGACCGGTAGAGAGCCTAAGTCCGTGGCTTCTTTGAGAATAGAACTTCGAGAGTTCGGTATCGGCAGATACGAATATTACTCATTGGGTCATCCCATCCGAAAATTCAAGATATCCATTGAAGTCCTGGTAATCTGGACGGAGTCTTAACTTGCTGGTTTGGGTCAGTCCCTAAACTGTTTCAATCTCAGGGGGAAGGCAAAGTCAGCCATATTCATTTTATCGGTGGTAGCTAGCATGTGGTGCTAACAGTATTCTTCGACTCTGGTCTGTGTCCACGGACTCCATAGTCACCACGCCATTCTCGAAGACTCCTGGCCTAGGGTCGCCTAGACGCGAGCTCTGGAATCACGAAGGATTTTAGATCGTGTAGTCAACTTGATGCTTCTCGTTTATAATCGACATCTCTTTCTTTATTAATTCGTTGCTTTTTGGTTTCTTGAGATTCTTCTGAAACACACTGATCCTATGTTGTTTGACGGACATAGGAAAAGATATTGGTTGAAAAACCTGTCATTTTCCCTCTAGAATGGTGCCTGGACCAATGAAAAAAATTGGACGAATGTGGACCTACGATAGAGGAACGATCCGACCTTTTTTCGGCAAAAACCGAATTTGGGGGTGTCAAGTTCACACAGCTCATATAGGGGGTTGAATTCCTAATGGTCGCTTTAAGTTTTCGTCAGTGATCTTAATTTAACGTTCCCTCGATCATAGAATTCAACCGATTGAAGAATTTAATTTTCAGATTGGTGGTGCCTACCTTTTTTATTATGTAATAATGTTCCTATCTAATACCCTCATTTATATAAACTAATCCACCTGAGTTAGGGATATTGACTTAAATTGCAAAAAAATATGGTTTAAATGGGATTTTGTGATAAAAATATGAAGAGGATTTCAAGTTGCAGAAAGTAAAAATTGATTATATCCTGTAGATCTGCAGCGTATACAGGGTGGTTGAGAAAAATAGAGTAAAATAACAATATTTTATTCCCAGAGAATTCAAACATTTTAAGACTATCAATACGGGCCTCTACCCACGGGCATCAATAACCGCTTGACATCTTCTTTGCATACTACTCACGAGTTTTTTTAATTTGGTTCCATAAACAGGGCAGAAGCTCTCTCAGATCATTTAAGGATTCTGGGGTAGGTTGATGATTATTTAAGCTTTTTTGGATCATATCCCATGCATGTTCTATGCAATTCAAATCTGGTGAGTGCGGACGTATTGGTAAATGTGGAGTACCACGCTCCTCGCGCGCATTCTCAACTATGGCTGCACGGTGCGTTCTAGCGTTATCGTCTAGTGTAGGATCAGTTAAGGAACCTAGGGTAGTTTTGTTAGGGATGGAGGAAGGTTTGGTTTTATGAGAAGGAAACTTGGAGATTTCACTGTCAACCATTTATTGAACTAGTTAACTGCGGTCTCGTCTGAGATCTGCATGTCTAATGATTTATATAATATAAGATTGAAAATAATAAACGACATTGTCGTAATATCTGATTGCTATTCTATTTACCGACCTTGCCTAATTGCAAGTTTGTTTAGTGAATGACCATGCGGGCTGCAATGAAAATAAAAATAACCTTCTCACATTATAATATTTGATATTTCGATTATGCAGTAATATTCGTATGATTAATTGAGTTTTTTGTTGAGCCCGTGTTTTTTTGACTTAACATCTAGAAATTTAAAACTTTCACCAAAAGCAGCGTGAAAATTTGGCAAAATATTGTCAATGATATGCTCCCTATAGTGTAAGGCGGTCATATTCCCAGAACAAATGTTTGGATCTGTGCGCCCGTTGAAACATATCCCGGTCCATACCATAACCCTCAGAATGGATAGACTTCTTAGATATAGCGACGATTACAGAGTATGCGTGGGATTGTCCATACCCTTATTCTTCGAGAATCTGAAAATCGTCCATATCTGGATTAATCAGTGAAAAGGACACTACGCCATTTGATCGTTCCAATTGAGATGTTGCCTTGCCCATTCCAGTCTTTGACCCTCATGGTCACTTGTTAAAGGAACTCCTCTGAATGGACGTCTAGAACCTAGATTCACCTCTCTCAAACGTCGTCTGATGGTTTCGATGGAAACTTGGACCCATCTGCATTTTGAAGAGTATTCCGTAGCATTTTACACGTATATGTAAGCTTTCTTTTCGCCGAAACGGTGATGAAACGATCCTGAGCAGGTGTTGTTTTTTGCCTTGGTCTTTCCAACACGGAACCTGTCTCCCTGAACGTGGAGATATCACCCTTTGGCTGACTTGAAGCCTTTCTGCAACAACAACCTGAGTTAGGCCACCCTGTAGCATTCTGATGGCCCTATTACCCTCAGCGTTCGTTTATTTACGTCTTGGCATTTTCAGAAAACTCGTTTCAAATCGAAGCCGTTGATAAACTGACTCCATTTCAAAATAAGAACATTCATGAGGCATATGCAAAGAACCAAACTCGAGAAAAAAGGCGACCATATTGACGAAATGTCCCATACTGATTTTTTATTGGATCAATCAAAGTTGTTATTGAGTTTTAAATGATTTTACAGCAATTTTCGCGAAGATTACATACTTTTCAAAACGATTGAACACGATATCCCTAACTCTTGTGGAGGAGTATACAGTGTGACGCAGAGTCATGGTACACCCCCATTTTCTCCTTTGTTTCTGTAGTTATATTTTTGAAATTTGGAACATTCAATATATTCACTACAGGGCACTTTTTGACATATTCAGAAAAAAATCCAACTTCTGGTTTTTCCGGAAATGACATCAACTTTCGATTTTCAAACGGAAGACCCGGTATATTATTACATTTTTGAAATCTCTATAATTTTCTCAATCTAATGATACCTCATAGTTGATTATTTCATTCGTCAGAACGCCCATTTTATTTTTCGATCTAGGGAGCCATGAACTCCCTAAAATTATTCCAAATTATTCAAAATAATGCTGCACTATAGTAATTTCGATTTAAAAAGTATCGTGGTTCGAAATACGTGCCAAAAAAGTAAACCAAAACTCCGTTTTGTCAAATGGTAGCATGATGGTACTCTGACGTCATTCGAAAGTACCATGGGTGGGGTATTTATCTATATCAACTATTTTTCTGTATTACCAATAGGAACACGATAATTGAGTTCAGACAAGTTTAAGTATCTTCTCGGTTCAATCCAAAGTTGATGTCATTTCCGGAAAAACCGGGAATTGGATTTTTTTCTAAATATGTCAAAAAGTGCCCTATAGTGAGTATATTCAATGTTCCAAATTTCAGAAAAATAGCTACAGAAACAAAGGAGAAAATATGGGTGTACCATGAGTCTGTGTCACCCTGTATTTGGTTCATAACAATTCGAAATTTCTTTGATCCTGCTTTCATCTGTTGAAAACTTCTCCTCCCTGATGGAAATTCACCGTTGGAAGATAGTCGATGACCCCTGGAAAATCATAACGCCAACTCGGATAATCTCAAATCGAAATGGTACTGAAATCGTCACGTTTCCTCCGTTCCAGATTCTTCTTCAGAAGCGGTAATGCCGAACATCCGGCGGACAAATTCTACAACACGACTGTCGAGGTCCTGCCGTTGGAGGGCAATCAATATGGCGCCAACCTGAACGTGACGAGCGACGGCTTCGTTATAGTGGGTAAGTAGAGGATTCCGTCGGGATCCGACGTCTAAATGACAGAACGAAGTTCACCGGATTTATTTGCGAGCAATATTGTCCGGGAAGGTCTTTATATATACTAACTGGCGAAGAAACTGCACCACCTCGAAGGAGCTGATTAAATTTTCAATTTTATCTGGTAGATCATAGTGTATCAAAGAGGAGATGCTTAAAATTTGAAGAAAAATAACGAAGGGATTTCAACTTTTTTAATTAGATTTGTTTATAATGTGTTTGTCCTTCGCGGTTATCTCAACACCCTCAACACGTCTTTGCATTGATGCAAGTCTATTTATTCCTGAGGGATACTATCTCAAGCTCTCTGTACTTCATGTCGCAGAGTCACCAAAATCCCTGGGGGCTGGGGTAAATTTCCAAGTATTCTATGTCCCAAACATGCTCTATGGGCGAAAGATGGTCTTCCATGGCAAAAGATTCGCATGGGTCGCTTCAAAAGAGTTTGAAGTAACTCTGGCAACATGAGGTTGAGCACTATACAGATGTCCCACTGGGAGTGCCCATTAAAAGTTTATGGAGAAATAATTATTCAATCAATTTCAAATTTCGTGTGGTTATATAAGCAAAGTAGACCTTCATTTATGATATATTTTCAAATATCAATGACTTCCGCTTTCACCGGAAATGGTATCAACTTTCTTATTTCAAATGGAACACCCTGTATATTATGAGTTTTATGGATAGATCTTCGAATGCGACATTCATTTTATGTATCATTCCCTATGGCCATCTAAAACCGTTTTCGATGTATTCACTGTTTTGTGGAAAAAATACAAATTGAGGCTTGTAGAACACTGAAAATTCAATGAACGCGCAACGCACAATCTCAGATCTGTTTTTTGAAATAGGTTACCGAAAAGATATTCGACGTCACTCGGTAGAGAAAAAAATGTTTTGATATACTGGAAGGTAAAATGAGAGTGTCAAAGTTGGAATTCGAAAAAAGCCAAAAACTCGATTTTTTTCGAATGGAAACCGTTTTTTTTCACTCACATATGAATTTGTGTGGTGAAAATAAGAGGAGTCTATTCAAGGTTCCCTATATCTAAAATGTACCATTTTCGAGATATTCAGAAATAACTGCTACGAGCTTAATATTATTATAATATGATCTATGTTAGCCCTTTCCTAAAAATCTTTGACTTTATTCAGGATATTTTTCCATGCTTCTGTGGTTGATATTCCTCAAAACTTATTTCATTGTTCAAAGAAAACGACCACTAGATTTTTGACTGCTCATAATGAAAATAACGAGTTATTTTTCTGAAAATATGACATACATATCGAAAGCTCAAAATGTAATGCAAAACTTAAAAAAACAAGTCATGAAACTTCCCGAACTTTCATTCAGATATATCAGAATAGAAAATTGAATCATACCACATTTTGAAAATTTCGTCCACCTACTTCCAAACATTTTTCGCACCTTCTCAATATTTCTTGGTTGGTGGATTTCCTTATTCATTCTGGAACAGAATTCTGCCAATACATTGCACGATAAATTCTTCAGTTGGAACAAACCTGGATTATTTTGAATAAAGTCATACAGATTCTTATGAAAGGGTGAACATAAATCGTAATTGATACCTCACATATGAGATGATACCTCACATATGAGAATCTGCTCGTTGCTAACAGTCATTCCTGAATATCTCGAAAATGGTACATTTCAGATATAGGGAATCCTCAATAACCTCTACCTATTTTTACCTCACAAATTGATATGTGAGTGAAAAAAATATGGGTTCCATTTGAAAAAATCGAGTATTTGTCTTTTTTTTTTAATTTCAACTCTGACACTCTCATTTTACTTCCCAGTATATCAAAACGTTATTTTCTCTACAGAGTTATGTTGAATATCTTGTCATTAACCCATATCAAAAAACAGATCTGAGATTCTGCTTTGCGCTTTCATTGAATTCTCAGTGTTACAAAAACAGTGAATAACTCGAAAACGGCTCTAGATGGCTATAGGGAGTGATACATAAAATTAGTGGCATCCGAAGATCTATCTGAAAAAGTCATAATATACAGGGTGTTCCATTTGAAATAAGAAAGTTGATACCGCTTCCGGTGAAAGCGTCATTGATATTCAAAAATATATCATAAATGAAGGTCTTCTTGGCTTATATCTTCACACAAAATTTGGAAATGATCGAATTATTATTTCTCCATAAACTTCTAATGGGCACTCCCGGTGGGACACCCTGTATTGCTGAAATATTGTATTCTCGAGCCCGTTAAGGAAATGGAGAACCTATAGCTCCACTATTTCTAGAAGGCAATGCAATGCTATCATGTTTCCTCGAATAAAGACTAGGTACTTGCATATGCAATAGCACCCCATACCGTAACGCCTAATGTCTAGTGTACATAATGCTCATCATAAAAATGGGTTTCACGTCTTTCTTCTCGACGTTTAACCCTTCTTAGGCCACCCAAGAAGAATCGAGATTCATCAGAAAACACGACCTGATTACATTTCACATGCCAATGTTGTCGTTCTCTGCACAACTGTAATCGTTGCCGGCGATGCGCAACCGTAAGGGTTAACACAAGATGGGGTCGAAAACGCTGCAGTCCAAAAGCCCTCAACGTCATTTGTGCCCCATTGACGTACTCTTTTTCGATTCATCAAACCACGCTCGACAATATCTCATAAGAGTAGTTGGATTTTTGGTCCCTCCCTGTTGAGATTTGGAGATGACTCGAGTTTTGTTCACACGTTATGTCAACATAACGTGATGAGGAAGGTTTTTGCATATTCGGTCTTTTGATGTTGGAGTTTTTTCTTTTTTTCATCTGTTTTGTTTGAATTTTTGTGTGTACTTTTTTGTTTTTCATGATGTAATTTATTTTGGGTTGTACACAATGGAATGTTCGAATGAATACTTATTTTTAGTTTGTATTAGTTGAAATGATTTTTAAAAGTTTATTTATCTTTATGGGAAAAAATTTTTTGTATTTTCAAGTTTGTCTTTAAGTTATTTTTCGAAATAAAGTTATTATTATCATTATCATATATATAACAACCACATGATATCTGTAATATTTTCATATGCCGGTCAATATAGAAATTCGAAAAAACAAAAATTGCCAGGGAGCCAAATTTTGGTGCAGAGCTAGGATTAGCCACAACGAATGAAATTTTGAAAAGTCGATCCCATGTGTGCGACAGAAGTTATTCGGGGTCAGAGTTCAAAATTTGTTTTGTTGTTTTTTTTTTGAATAGTTATATAAAAAAAACTCAAACCATAGTTGTAAATTTTGAGAGATTCCATAAAAATAGTAACCATTATTTTTTCCCTACCATTCTTGAGATATCGCGATTCGAAGAGTTACATTTTTAATGAAATGCACCACATTTCCACGCCACCGTTTTTTTTACCTGTGGTTTCCTCTGTAGGCCTACTATAACTGTCATGGCAATTGTATGATTATTTAACGGAACAATACCCGCTTGGTTCTATATATCAGCTCATTATTGATTATTAATATTTCTATTTATTATAAGAGTTAACTATTGTTTGGATTTTTTTTAGATATGTTAGCCACAATCATACTCTTGAAAGTACACTTCAGTATTCATGTCTTCTACAATTTCTTCTTTTTCCTTTTCCTCTTCCTCTTCTTAGATGTTTATGAATTGTTCAAATGTGCCTGAGTCATTGGTGTATTCATTTAAATCACAGGAATATTCGTTTTTTGTACTACTTTTGGACAATTGAGCAGAACTGACCTTGGAAATTGGTTCACAGCCACATTTGGCACATTGCAATTGCAAAAACTAGGAGCAGCAGGGAGTAAAGTTTGAATCGGTTCCAGAGTATTATCTATCAATTTACAACCCCAGTGTTCTGTGTTCAGTTGAGTGCCTAGCCATGTTTCAACTTGATATCATCTCGAAACAAGTGTTGAAAAGCAGATGCCGATTTGGAAGAAAGACATGATAGTCGTACTTGTTTCTTGATTCACGTTTGAAATTGATACATTTTAGATACTAATCTGATTTTTTCTAAATAAATCAAAGCAACAGTAAACCCCATAATCAATAGCAATATCAACAAACAATATTAATGTGTGCCTATCATGTGTAATGCTACTCTTAGAATCGTGATATCTACTCTAAAAAGAAATCGTGAAAACTTATTTTGTAGAAAATTTCAAGATCTACAACTTTCGTTTGAGGTTTTCCTTGATTGAACTCACCATTTTCTGAAAAAACTCTTTTTCGATTCATCAAACCACGCTCGACAATATCTCATAAGAGTAGTTGGATTTTTGGTCCCTCCCTGTTGAGATTTGGAGATGACTCGAGTTTTGTTCACACGTTATGTCAACATAAAGTGATGAGGAAGGTTTTTGCATATTCGGTCTTTTGATGATGGAGTTTTTTCTTTTTTTCATCTGTTTTGTTTGAATTTTTGTGTGTACTTTTTTGTTTTTCATGATGTAATTTATTTTGGGTTGTACACAATGGAATGTTCGAATGAATACTTATTTTTAGTTTGTATTAGTTGAAATGATTTTTAAAAGTTTATTTATCTTTATGGGAAAAAATTTTTTGTATTTTCAAGTTTGTCTTTAAGTTATTTTTCGAAATAAAGTTATTATTATCATTATCATATATATAACAACCACATGATATCTGTAATATTTTCATATGCCGGTCAATATAGAAATTCGAAAAAACAAAAATTGCCAGGGAGCCAAATTTTGGTGCAGAGCTAGGATTAGCCACAACGAATGAAATTTTGAAAAGTCGATCCCATGTGTGCGACAGAAGTTATTCGGGGTCAGAGTTCAAAATTTGTTTTGTTGTTTTTTTTTTGAATAGTTATATAAAAAAAACTCAAACCATAGTTGTAAATTTTGAGAGATTCCATAAAAATAGTAACCATTATTTTTTCCCTACCATTCTTGAGATATCGCGATTCGAAGAGTTACAATTTTAATGAAATGCACCACATTTCCACGCCACCGTTTTTTTTACCTGTGGTTTCCTCTGTAGGCCTACTATAACTGTCATGGCAATTGTATGATTATTTAACGGAACAATACCCGCTTGGTTCTATATATCAGCTCATTATTGATTATTAATATTTCTATTTATTATAAGAGTTAACTATTGTTTGGATTTTTTTTAGATATGTTAGCCACAATCATACTCTTGAAAGTACACTTCAGTATTCATGTCTTCTACAATTTCTTCTTTTTCCTTTTCCTCTTCCTCTTCTTAGATGTTTATGAATTGTTCAAATGTGCCTGAGTCATTGGTGTCTTCATTTAAATCACAGGAATATTCGTTTTTTGTACTACTTTTGGACAATTGAGCAGAACTGACCTTGGAAATTGGTTCACAGCCACATTTGGCACATTGCAATTGCAAAAACTAGGAGCAGCAGGGAGTAAAGTTTGAATCGGTTCCAGAGTATTATCTATCAATTTACAACCCCAGTGTTCTGTGTTCAGTTGAGTGCCTAGCCATGTTTCAACTTGATATCATCTCGAAACAAGTGTTGAAAAGCAGATGCCGATTTGGAAGAAAGACATGATAGTCGTACTTGTTTCTTGATTCACGTTTGAAATTGATACATTTTAGATACTAATCTGATTTTTTCTAAATAAATCAAAGCAACAGTAAACCCCATAATCAATAGCAATATCAACAAACAATATTAATGTGTGCCTATCATGTGTAATGCTACTCTTAGAATCGTGATATCTACTCTAAAAAGAAATCGTGAAAACTTATTTTGTAGAAAATTTCAAGATCTACAACTTTCGTTTGAGGTTCTCCTTGATTGAACTCACCATTTTCTGAAAAAATTAAAAAACCATAAAATTTTAACCTTCGACCCCGAATAACTTTTGCCACACACATAAGATCTAGTGGTAGTTTTAAAACTTGATTTGTAATTGTGAACCCAAGCTCTCCATCAAAATCTTACATACCGGTAATTTTTGTTATTTGGCCACCATCTTTATGTCTAAATTACTCTTAATAGACCAGACTGATAATACTAGAGAAGAAATTATGCCGGCACAACTTCTCGATTGTAATATGAAAGTTGAGTGATGGATAAAAGTAGGGTTTTAGAAGAAAATAATATCAAATGCCCACCGTAATTTTCACTCCTTACATTTTTCGGTGATATTCAGATACACCCTGTGTATGAAATCGTGTCGCATACATTCGGGAATATCCCACTGTGCATCTAAGTGGCTGAATACTACATCATGAAATCTTGATGAATTATTGAAATCAAAAGTTTTCCGTACGAAAAGTTTTCTCTATTCCTAAAAACTTCATCATATTATGAAAAAAAATCGTGTTATTTTTGTAAATTCGTCCTGTTTATTTCCGCCTTTCCTTTCGCGAACAGACTCAAAGTAAACAGAGAGCTTCGGAAGACAACCGGATCGTATTTACTGAGGAAAAATAAGCAGCAGATGAATCTTTCGGAGTTGACGTCACGTTACAGCAAAGTTTTCGCTCGAACAAACAGGAGTCTGACGATTCGGATCAGTTTACCTCGAAGAATTGAATTTCGTATTTCTTTCCTCTTCTTTTATAACTTTCACATCATTCGCATAATTTATACAACAATTCGCTGAGGAGGAAAAGTTCAGGAATGTTGTCCATGTCCTGATTGCGATTAGGTGAGGGTGGTTCAATCATCGATGTAATCTACGAACAATATAACTGTTCGACAGGGCTCTCATTATTTTTTTATTATTTCTATATCCATTGTGTGGATTGTCAATGTGACAATTCAGAAATCGAACATCAAGATTTGTAGGTCCTCTAGGATGGAGGTTTGGGAGTGGGGCCAGAGAGCTTAGACCAATAAAAATTGAATGTTGCTTATTTTCTCATTCAACAAGCATTGGAATAGGAATGGAAATATACGACTTCTAGCGAGTAAATGGAGTATGTAATAAACATGGGTAAATATCTCGAGAACGCGATTGAAATAATCGGCAAACGTTGAATTCTCTGGATTATTCCTTGGGAACAAAGAACAAAAACACATGGCCATCGAACGGCCAAATAGGCGCTTTAAATCTGAGAATCCCTATGTTGGGATACAGTATGTGGGATATTTATGGAAAAGTTTCGACTGATAAGACAGGCGAAAATTAGACCACTCACGGTGACAAAAACCTCATGGTGTTAGTTATTGGACGTTCGGCGCCGAGAGGTCAGACACGTTCAAGTACTTTTGGGATATTCAGGATTGTTAAAAATCAAGTAGGATTGATGGATAGTTTTCAGGTTCGAGATCAGTTCGTGACATTAAACATAACAAAAACGCAGATATTTGTGTTGGGGTAGGAAACGCCCATAGATGTAGTAATTTGTCAATAGGGGAGTAAAACCAAAGATTTTTCCTGGAAGGAGGCAATTTTTCAATAAGGTACCACCCAAAAAGGTGAAAAAAAAATCACATTCGGTATTACAATTATCGAATTAAGTCAGTAGTGTTCGGAGAAAGAACAGAAAAGGTTCTTCGACGTGCTCACGAGTAGTGACCGCGAAGTTCGGCTGGCTCGGTTTTTAGAAGAATTTGGAAAATTTCACGGTTAGAATTTAAGTCTCAAGCGCAGACTTGTAGATTTCTTGAGAGTAATCGGTGAAGTGTTAGGTCTTAACGAAGACGTGTTTTGTATTCAGCTATTCCGGGAATAATAATGATAATAATAATAATAATTAAGTTTATTGCTTCAAAAACCAACAACAAACAATGAAAAACATTCTCTGAGTTAACAGCTCTTACACTATTAACTGTGCGAGATTATCATCAACATAAAAGTAGGTATTTGACTACTTATAGTAGTGAAAAGGGTTAATTAAAGTGGAATTTTGTATTTTAAAGTCACGGACTCGTCGGGATAAGTTGGGTGTAATTGGGCGAAGGGAAAGGATCGCTTTGTGGATTTAGTGGAGAAAACCAGTATTGGAAAAAGGCAGAGTAAAAAGGTCAGATTTTCCCGATTTGCATGTGTAATTCTGAGATTCAAGCTTTGATCAGTCCAGAGTCCTGAATCCTCCCAAGGATAAGATTTTTTTGTTTGTTTTATGTTCAGTTAATTGAAATAGATCTTATAACCGAAATAAAATTGTACAGTAGATCGTGTGTGAGTTTTTGCAATTTATGAAATAAGTTTGTTCTAAAGTAAATTATTGTATTTTGAAACAAAACACGTGTAGGAAACTTTATTGTTTTACTCGTCCAGAATTGTTCTTATCTTTTTTTGCTATTATATTATCGAAAATTAGTCAAATTCATTTTATTCTGATTACTAGAGAATACCTGGAAAAATATCCAACAAATAAAGTCTCGTTCTTAGTGCAACGAGCCGATACCTACAAATTATATATATTGTTTTAACATCTCTAAGTTAAAAGTAATCCTCCTTTTAATGGAAGGAAAGCCGCTCTTCCGGAAATTCCAATAAAAAGGAGCCAGATTATTAGAACTATGAGAATGATTATTCAGAGAATGTACAGGAAATATCGAGCCAGAAGATTTTTATTATTGTTGAAGTTGATAATTAAGGAGATATAATACTAAATCATCGAAATTTGATCACCTTGTATGTATTTTGGGCTTAACAATATGCAATGTGCATATCAGTCTAGTGCCGTCTCTACAGTCCTTTTCTCCTTTATATTTCTCCAAACTGTCCAACTTCTTTATGATCAATTTCCGATCCAACTATTGCTTTGAAAGAGATTAAAAAAAAAGTAATAATATAATAATATAATATACTTGAGAAGGAGAAAACTCAGTTGCTTAATACAGCAAGTCGCTACGGTACCTCGTTTCCATGCTAGAGGGTGATTTTTAAATTTGGCCAATTATGATAAATGGCTTCTTCTTCTCCATTTCAGTGTCGTAATGAGTTAGCTAATTTCTTGAAAAAAAAGAACATAACATATGGATCTTTCAATTCAGGAGATATATAATAAAACAGCCTTCTCCGTCTTAAAATTATTCAATCCTTTCTGATTACATTAAAAAGGCATGCAATGCATTCCGACAAGATACCTTGCCATCATCAGACATTAGAAAGTAAAAATGTCAGCAATGTTGTAAAGGAACTCAGTCGGCCGATCAAATTGACCGACAAGCTGCTTCATGAACATCGAATTTTTCGGATTAAGAGATAGTCTATTTCTTCTTGGGGGATACTATCCCAAGCTACCTGTACTTCATGTCTCAGAGCCGTCAAAGTCATTGGGGGCTGGGGCTAATCTCCAAATCTTCTACCCATGATCTTCCAAACATGCTCAATGGGTGAGAGATCGGGGGATCTGGGCGGCCATGGCGAAAGATTCCCATGAGTCGCTTCAAAAAAGTTTAAACTGACTCTGGCAACATGAGGTCGGGCATTATATTGCTGAAATATTGGATTCTCGAGCCGATTTAAGTTCCCTTCTACATTTTTCAATTGACAACAGGCCAGGAAATTGTGATATGCAATATCGTACTGCTGAACAGATTTGTTAGGTAGGAGTTCCATATTTGCTCTTCTTGCATACTCTTCAATATCCAGAGAAACAACCGAATCGTCACTTTTATTAATAACTAGCTGACCCGGCAGACTTCGTACTGCCTCAAAGAATGAATAAAAAAAGCAACTTTAACATTATGATAAACTATTATGGTATAATACCTTGAAAGTGGACATAAAATTGTCTTGTACAATTAGTCCAGTGAATGAGGGCGAAAATTAGGCAATACCTCCGAATTCTATCGAGATGCTTCGATTTTAATAAAATTTTGGATATAAGCTATACTTGTCTCCTAATCCTACCCTATGCCGATTTATGCTTATAATTTTTAGGGGGTGAGGACAACCGCTTTATCCAAAATTAAAAGAAACTTGTTCTATGGTAAATCAAATTAATTTTTGGGCCTCAGTAGCTTTTTATGAAGTTTAATGAAGGTTTTCATATACTTCAAGACGGTATACCCCACCCCCTTTTAGCATAAAATGTGTAAAAATGGGTCTTTATTAATATAATTAATTAATTTCAATCAATATCATAACAGTATTTTGGATCAATGTTAGTTTTAGTTATTTTTATTATTCAACCCCTAAAAGCAACCCCTGTCTGTTCAAAATAACATAATGAAAATATCATTTAAACATTTCATTCATTCATCACTTCATTCACGTGAAATTAATACTTTTTGTGTCAAAAATTTGATCTGATTCTGAGTGGCTGTCGCCACTGTCAGTTATTTCTTCATCTTTGCCAAAGATTGGACATTCCCAACCTCTAGCGTTACAAAAAAGACTCAGTTTTCTGCAGGTGCATAACGCATTGCATCTTTTTATGGAGTTACAAAAAAATCTTTTTCAACAATTTTTGTGGTGCAGGTGTTTTTTGCATATTTGTGGGCTGCAAATCTCTATTGGTATTATTCCAACCGCAATCAACTGAATTGAGAGTTTTATTACCTAACCAAATTTGAAATTGATGATTTTAGGCAAGCATTTATTTCATCGGCAGCCGTCGATTTTGGAATAACCGGTAATGGTTATCGGAAGTCACCAGACAAAAGAATCAATACGCCCCCAAAACATCCGCTTAGGCAACTCAAAATACACAGTAATTGTTTACATATATAAAAGTAGAATGGAGATTTGTTCAGAACATTTCGTCATAAAATAAGTGTTCGGAAGAAAAATAACATGGACTCAGATACATTAATATTTTTAGAAAATGTAGTTTACCGAAATACGCTATTAACCGTGGCGACACCTACTGGCGTTGTTCGCAAGAAAAAAAGTTATTTCCTATTTTTTTTACCATTTCATCAAATTTTTCTGAGTTTTAATGTATTTTATGTTAACCTCGTCGTAGAAGAAACCGAAAAAAAATTTAATAATAAACAGTTCATCCAATCTTGAGTTATAAATGGTGTAACCAACAAAATGGCCGAGTCAGTTTTATATATTAAGATTGGACTCTCAGTTCCAAAATGGTTGTCACGGTGGGATGACTACATTTCCCCACGTCCTGGTTTGGAACTCAAAAAATTACTCCTACACCGCAACTTCTCTTAAATATTAGTAAATATTCGTTTAAAAAGTGCATTCTTTTCGTAAAAATTGTAAAAGTTATAGTGATCGTCTGGATTAATTGTAGTTTATCTGTTGAACGTGATCCTGTGATTGGTTATATCCAAGACTCCTGTTGCCCCCAGGACACAGGGCACGACAAGAACATTATAAAGAAAAGCATAGTTTTTACAAATCACTCGATATTGGGCACATAGCATAATTGCTGAGCCTAAGTCCCTTTCTGCATATTGACAGGGGCTTCTGTCATACAGATTGGGAATGAGAAATGAATGAATGAATGAAAAGATTGGACTCTCGACAAACACATTAAGCAGTTAAAAACCCAAGACGAAAAATGGACAGGAACGGAATTCAAATGACAGCATCTTTTTTCATTTGTTGGTAATCATAACGTTGGCAACGTTGAATAATAAAATGCATTTCGAAGTTTATTCGCCCATTTCATTATCAAAATAGGGCAGTTGTACAAAAAACATTGTACCTATGGTATTTGTTTCAAAAGTGATTTTATTTTGTTCGTGAACTTTTCCACCAACAAAATAAAACGTCACTTTTAATACTCATATCATAAATAACTATTTTAGTATCTCTGGTGCATATATGTTCAACATAAAGACTATAAAGAGGTGTCAAATTTCTAACAGCTTGGCTCCGGCAGCTGTCACCAGTAAAACAATGGACATGTTCATATTTATTCGCACGCGCCCTCATTTTTCAGTCAAGATAACGCTCGTTCGCAAAACATAAACCGTGTTGTGATTCGATTTGAATTCAAACCGTTCTCATAGAGAGAATCTGCCCGAGTTTGTCGGACGTTATCTTTGGCGTCTCATATCAATGGTTGTAGCGGGCCTTGTATGGTCCCAGCCATGAATTAAAGGCTCGGCTATTGTGTCGGGAATATCACGTCTATGGACTGCTACGCCTGAATAAAATTGAAACGCAGATCGCTGCTTTTGTTCCGCGTCGTCTTTGTTCGACGCGCCTCTTTTCTCTTCGGGCTTCCTCTGTGGTAGACTTTCAGTAATTATTTGGATCCCTCCCCCGCAAAAATGAATCCCCAGTGTCTTTTGCCGAGAATTGAAAACCTGTGGGATTTTCTCGGAAGTGGTAGCTATCGAGAGACCTATTCCTCAGGGAATTCTCAGACAGCTGATTGGATTAACGAAAATTTCAATGGAGAACCACGGTTCTGGAAAGGCCTTAATCTTGAGTCATACAGGGTGTCTCATCGAGAGTGCCTATTGAGAGTGTATGAAGAAATAATAATTTGATCACATCCAATTAGCATATGAAGGTATGAGATAAGTGAACCTTTATTTAAAGTAGGGCGCAGAAGATAAATATAAAGAGGTATTCCTTATACCATATTGAGTACCTCCACCGAATAAGGGCGCCATATACACTGCGCAAAAAAATTAACGCACATTATGGAAATCTCAAATTCATTCTACAACTGAAGGTGTTCTCAATGATAATTACTTTTATCAGGATTATGCATGCATATGTTATCCACTTTCACCGTTTTTCTCCAATACAAACTTTTTTCCCAGCAGGAATAAGATGATATTGTCAGATTTTGAATGTATTGGCTCCATTCTAAAATCAGTTGTTCTCGATCAATTCAAGTGATCAATAGTTTTTCTTTCGTTTGATTTTCTACACTCGATCGCTATGCAATGTGAAACACGCAATTTGACCCAAGAGGAATGTGCCCAAGCGGTAGTTTTGCGAGAAGAAGGAGGACATACACAAGAATTGCAGAAAGGTTTGGAGTTTCCCATACAAGTGTGTCCAGAATGTAGCAGCGATTCAGGGAGACAAGTATGAATGTCCGAAGACCAGGACAGTATAGACCACGGGTAACAACTGCCATTCAAGAACGTTACTTGAGAGTTTTTTCGTTGAGACAACGGTTTGCAACCGCTCGCCTCCTTCGAAATCAGCTTGAGCAAACTCATGGGGTGCAAATTAGCACTTAGACAATAAGAAATCGCCTCAGAGAAAATGATTTAAGGCCTCGTTTCGCGGCAAGAGGCCCAGCTCTTACACCAGCCCATCGAAGGGCGCGTTTGGATTTTGCGAGAGAGCATATCCATTGGGAAGAGGCCGATTGGGAAAGAGTTCTCTTCAAAAATGAGTCTAGATTCTGCCTCTACCATTGTGATCGACGTTTCCTTGTAAACAGACGTCTACATGAAAGATATTTCCTGAATACTACAAGTTTCGGGGGAGGATCGATTATGGTATGGGGTGGAATATCTTCTTGAAGAGCATGTAGGGCCATTTGCCCTATACATTGGTGAAAATTTCATTTTTATGGACGATAATGCCAGACCCCATCGTGCGAGCATCGTTCAGGAGTACCTTGAAGAGGTTGAAATCTCTCGAATAGAATGGCCAGCAAGAAGTCCAGATCTCAATCTGATTGAGCAGGTTTGAGACAACCTCAATAGAAGGCTGAGAAGTTCAGAAAATCATCCAGCTACTCTTAATGACTAAGGAATCCAACTCGGAGAAATCTGCTAAGGATTAGATCAGAACATTTTAAGATCACTCATTTTGAGTATGAACCGTCGTTGCGGAGAGGTAATTAACGCAAAGGGTAGAAATACCAAGTATTAAATCACTTATCAGCATTTCAGTATTTTGAAAATTGTTCATTTCTCTTCTTTCACATATGTAAGGTTCGGTGAAATCCTGAAATTTTCTTCCATTTTATGTGTCTTGTTTCGTTCAAAACCTTCCCGGGAGAACATAAAAAATAAGTTATAAAGTCAATGTAGAGTTAACTTTCATTAAAATTGAGATTTTCAGAATGTGCGTTGATTTTTTTGCGCAGTGTATATGGCCGCCTTTCCAGAATAAAGGATCAGGATAGTAAAAAAAAATTGATCATCGGGCATTCCCGAGCGCGTCAGATTAGGATAGGGTGGGTTAATTACATGGAGGTAAAGAAAGTGGAGGGGGCACAACGTTTGAAAAGTGTCACCAAAACAAATCCGGATTTGGCACCCCAAGATGGCCGACTTCGAGGTATTTTAAACTGTAAGTTCTGCAATTTTGGCCTTATTTATTATTCGTTCGTTGGTTTTGGCAGTTGTATGTAGTGAAAAAACATATAAGAAATGGTTTCTTATACAGCATATGCTGATCTTACTCGCCAATTAATGGTGAAAAGCTAAATTTTTTGACGTTTGTAAATACATGGTTTAATTATTGTTGCATACAATTTAAATTGATAGGGGTACACGATAATTTACCTATTCGTTTCATTGCATATTATCTGAATTTCTATGTACCTTAATTGAAAAAAATAGAATATATGATTAGTAACAGGAACAAATTATTCATTCCGTATGTAATTCAACTCACCACTTCATTAGAAGCAATTGTTTATGATATTTCGACTCCTTGATTTGTTTCGATCATTAATTATTCATCTTTTGGTCATTAAAAGAGAATCGAACAAACTTCGAATTGTGAAAATTCAAATATACAAAATTCCCGCCTCAAATTTGGCTCCGCAACATGGCGGATTTTTGGTGACACTTTCATAGCAAGGGAAACATAGGATATGCTACCTCCCCTTCTTCTACCTCCATGGTTAATTACATGCTGAAAAGTGTATATGCCATTAATCTGACAACTTAAGAGTGACGAAAAGACAGGAGAGGGCTCCAAAGTTGTAAAAAAATCGTCTTCTGGACATTCTCGAGCGTGGCTAAATTTTTTCATTTTGAAGGAAATAATTCAAGGATTACGAAAACAAATGATCTGACGATTTCTCCAAGCCGAAGTAACAGAAATTCGTCGACAAAGTTCAACGCGTGCATCTGCGTAATATCATTTTGACAATTTTCCGAACACCTCGTAATTCTTGGTTTCGCCAAATATTCCGAATTATTTTTTGTATTACAAGATGTTTGGTTTGTCGTTAGGAGATGATTTCAATTCGTTAGTGTCTTGTACCGGTCTCCAAAAATCTGAAGTTCTAAAAAATCGGGTTTGGGGTTTGAAACACCCTCACAATTATAGAGCCAGAATTATTAAATTGAATATTGAAGTAATTCTGAAGGAAAACAGTGTTTACTGTTCGAAATCAGTCAATGAACAAAGGGGAACAAAAGGGAAAAATCTTCGTGAAAGAGGACAATTGAGGTGTTATGCATGACCATAAAAGACCCGAAAATGTCTTATATTTCGGAAAAGTCTTACGATTAAAATTCATCAGATTAAGCGAATCTCTAAAGTAAATTGTCAGATTAAGATACAGCACATCTCTAGGATTTTTTTTGCAACTTCAAAACATCGCCGCTGGTTTGCGTCTCATCAATTCGTCAGATTATTGAATGGGAGGCTTTTTTTAGGTCCAATTAACATCCCCCTAGAAAATCTGACGCGCTCGAGAAAATCTTTTTTTTTTCATTTTCAATCCTAGCCTACGCCCAACCCCATCAGTAAAACGGTCAGTTTAAGCTATATTCATCATCAGAAGTGCGTAGGCCAGATATGCTATCAATCTGACGCACTCGAGTATGTTCATGTAACAGTTTTTTTTTACATTTTTGAAAGCCTATAGCTGCTCCCCCTACCGATGGAAAGGTATACATTACATAACATCATTTTCCTTTTATCATCTAAGCTTTGCAACCCAATAGGTCTCTATGACGCTCGAGTAAATCCAAATTTAGTATCGTGGGCTCCTCTACTATTATGATATATTTTCAAATATTAATGTCTTATGCTTGCATCGGAATTTTCTATTTCTGAAGGCACACTCTGTTTATTATGATTCTTTCGAATGTCACATTAAGTTTATATATTATTATTAAGAAAAGGAATAAAACGGTAAACAAAAAAATTTTTGCCTTTACGGAGGCCACACCGAAAACATTTATCATCGAAATGAATACCATTTTCAATTCCCAGGCTCAGAGATCTTTCATCATATGGTTGGAGAAATGATATTAGCAAAGATTATAGAGTATAAAGATGGGAAACGAAGCGACTACAGTGATGTCAGCGACATCTGTTTTTCAAAAGTAATCGGTCTATGGTTAAAATATTTAATTAGGGTCCATTTGGCATAGATTATATAGAGATTATTAGTAGGCTGTTGTCATTTTTGAAAGAAATACTTGAATAAATATTTTTGCTGAATGATGATTATATTTTCTCGCGTATTTTCCACTGAAATAACTCGAAATCTACAAGAGTAGCACCTAGCTCACTCCATAATCTTGGTTTGTGTGTTTTTCTGTTCTAAATTTTGTTGGCCGACATTCGAAATGCATTGTGATTAATTGCAGAAATAATAGAAAGAATAATCTTGAATGTGCATTCTTTTCACTACCGATGAGAATGGAAATGTAAGTTTTGAAACTCGTATCATGTAATTGTCTTGTTCATTGCTTTTTATTTTCAGTGTTGTCAAATGGATAGAGGTTTCGGGGTAAAAATATATTGTTCTGGATAATTTGTTTGAGAACCGAATTTTCTTCAGTCTCATTCATTAGATCAAAAAGTTCCACTCATAGAGGCAATGGTGGTCAGAAGAACGACTTATAGAGGTGGTGGTTCTCTTGACGACCCTTCCAGCAGTTCGACTCATCTACTAGACCCTCTAGACTCATTGAGGTTAAAATACACTGGGTAAGATATGTATGAATCGGGTCCAGAACAACTGTTTGACTTATCGATGTCCGATTTATCGAGAGATCACTCACAATAAGTTCTTGAAATTGTTATGATAATTCTCTAATATGTGAACAAATTTTTGAAATGTCCTCAATTTCATAATTATTGTTTTGTAGTTGATTTTACACAATCATTTCAAATAAAAATATAAAGAATCCAGAAGCGTGTTTCATTTGATTCAGAGCAATATGCAGAAGAAAAGATCATCTTGATCAAAAAGCGGAGCCCTGCTTTTTTTTTGTCGATCAGGATATTTTTTTAAGAGCTCGACAAAGTATTTAATTAAATGAAAATTTATGAGAAATGTGTTTCGAATTTCGCGCCTATTAAAATAGTTTTCTGTACTGAATAATGTTTTCAGCGTCATCTATGTGTCACAAGTAAGAAACTAGCCAAAAATCGTAGTCGGATTTTAGTACCACAGATACAAGGGCGTTTCCCATCTTTATACTCTATAATCTTTGGATATTAGATTTTGTCACTGAGAAGAGATATATACCAGTTTCAGCCTTGTTTCGCTGATCAGTATCTCATACACCTCAGAGACAAAATCTTCATAAAAAAATTCGATATTTAAAGCAATTAGGTGTGATGTATTGAGCAGAAATTACGAAGTAGTGACATCTAATTGCGTCGAAATGAAGTTTCATATCTCCAATGACATGCGAAAAAAGAACTCTGTACATCCTCTTCCACTCGATGAGAATTTAGCAATGGCCCTAAGTCAGGACCCTCATGCAGGTTTCTCCGAGTGATGGAAACGCCCAATTCTTTTCCCGACCATGAAGCCAAGTGTTTTTAAGAAAAAGAATAAAATATGAAAATTATTTGCCTTTACGGAGGCCACACTGAAAACATTTCTGAAATATAGATTAATTCAAAATATGAATCATCGAAATGAATACCATTTTGAATTCCCAGTCTCAGAGATCTTTCATTATGAGGTTCGAGAAATGATATTAGATTTTGTCACTGAGATGTGAGAAATACCGATTTCAGCCTTATTCGGCATCATAAGTATCCCATACACCACAGGGACAAAATCTCGATGTTTAAAGCACCCTATTGCTTTAAATATCAGTGACAACACTTTCATATCATTTCTCCAATCTTATGATAAAATATCTCTGAGTCTGGGAATTGATATTAATTCCGATGATTACTTTTTTGAATTCATCTATGTTTCAAAAATGTTTTCGGTGTGACCTTCGTAAACGCAAAGAATTTTTTTGTTTATCGTTTTATTCTTTCCCTAAAATGTCCAGTTATTAAAGAATATCTCGAAAATGGTCCATTTCAGATATAAGTAACCCCAAAAGGAACCCCCCAAAAAACTCAACCTATTTTTTCTTTACAAATTGATACATATATATGAGTAAGAAAATACTGTCTGCATTTAAAAAAATCCAGTCGTTAGTTTTTTTTTTTAATTCGAAGTTTGAGACTATCGTTCTACCTTCCAGTAAATCAAAAGGTCATGTTATCTACAGAGTGACGTCCAATATCTTTTCGGTAACCCATTTCAAGACATAGATCTGAGAGTGTGCATTGTGCTTTCATTGAATTCTGCAAGCCTCAAATTGTAGAAATTAGAGTAATTAATTAGAGAATAACTCGAAACGGTTCTAGACAGCTATAGGGGATGATACATAAAATTAATGTTACATTCGAAGATAAATCTGAAAAATTCATAATATGCAGGGTGCTTCATTAGAAATAAGAAAGTTGATACCATTTCCGGTGCAACTGGAATTCACTTATATTTAAAAGTATATAATGAATGAAGGTCTACTTGGCCTTTATCTTACCAAAAAATTTAGAAGCTATCGAATTATTCTTTCCTCATAAACATCAATGGTAGTTGAGAAATCTATATTGTACCCATCTTTTAGAGCATATTCCGCTAGTGCAAATTTTTCTGTCTCATTCAGTCGACAGCATCTTTCGGGCTCCTTAATTCTCGTATTGATACTCCCTTTTGTTGTACGAGAATTAAGGAGCACTAACGATGCTGTCGACTGAATAAAACAGAAAAATCCGCACTAGTCGACCAAGCTCTAACAGATGCACACAACATAGATTCCTCAAAGGCAGAGATTATTTCCAATATCAAAAGTTACCACGGCCAATAAGCTCGGAAGACAGTATATCCGGTCGTGAAATCCTCAAACTTTTTATTAACGAAACTTTGTTGGCTTTGGTTAATCATAACGATTCATACAGGATGAGTCAATTATGCTCGATCCGTCGATTCTTGAATATTTTTATGCTAATGACATTCAAACATCCTCCTCAAGTTCAAGTTACACCATACGACGCTATTCACGGTTGACCTTGTATTCTACAGTATGTATGTTTGTTTGAGCCCTTGGAGCTCTCCGCCCTCTATCTCGAAAATAGATTAGCGTATCATTGAGTATTAATAAATTTATACTTAATGAGCGTATAGAAAAAAAAGTTGAGACAAAAGTTGTGGCAAATATATTTATCTTTAATTTGCTAAGTATTGACGTGATTGGCTCCGTAGAAACGGAGATAATTGCAAAAAACCGATTTTCGTGACCTTTTACCACGAATAACTTACGACGCAGACACGAGATAATAATATGATACTTTTGAGGCAACTCTCAGAACGCCAGAAAGAAGCTGTATACGAGTTTCCAGCTCATTATCTCAAAATTTCGAGGTGAAACCCTAAAGTGACTGGACTAAATTCGCCAAATAAATAAACATTAATTTCTAGAAAAGTTGACCTGTTGCCACGATGCAAAACTTTCGGAGTACGAGTACGTTCGAAATAAATTCAAAAGCACGAATTCGCTCCCGGTGAAAACCTTGCTGTTCGCAAATAAGCTTACATACAGCATTTTCGAAATTAATGGTTCCAGCCCTCTCGAAGTTGACCCGAGCGAAAGCTCAAGTTTCGGATTATTTTTCATGGCCCCCTCTACCGTGAAACGAAATTTTTCCTCAACGAAAATATTGCCGCCATTAATTTTTCAATGTGCAAGTTAGGATTCCGTCCAATTATTTCCGCGCTAAGCCTTATTCTCCACGAAACGAAACTGTTACGCTCTCAGAGTTCGTTGTCATTGTTCGTGTTATTTGAAAGAGCTGAGCTTCATCCCCAGGGAATTTTTAACGGTGTTGTAGGGCTTACAGATGAATTATTTTCCGTTCAACAAATGGGAAAATGAATTTCCGTTGTTCTGCCGCATATGAAGAGGATTTCAGTGTACAAAATGTCAAGCTGAGTTCACTCAGTGCATTTATCATTATCGATGCCCAAATACAGGTATAGAGGGTGTCCCGGAATCAATCTGCCATGGCTCCCTGTACTCGTAGGATTAGACCAGAAAATATTTCATGCTAACGTTATCTGACTCCCTAACCAAGCTATTCATAAATGTTAGTTTTGTATTGTAACTTCTCTATTGTCCCTTCTATACATTAAATAGTAATAATTCCTGAAAAGATTGATATATAATATGAGAAGTCATATTTGAGATAAAATTTAAAGTATCTTGGTTTGTTCTCCTTTTCGACTAAAATGGGATGGTTTATAAATGAAAGTGAAAATGATAAGTAGGAGTCAAATGTATTTATTGAAAATGAAAACAAAATACACTAAGAAATCTATAATTTAAAAATCTTCAGCAATGACAAATATCGCAGGAGTACGGTCACCATTCTGTATATCACATTTTGAATGTCTGAACTTCGAAATAAAACAATCGTATTTCATGTACCTTACGATATAGGCGTAACAAAGGAAGATTATAAGGGACATCTCACTCCCATTGATTAGAACAATTAAAAAAAAATTATATACCGAAGTTTGAAAAAAAATTAAAAATTGATACATTATCTTGATTGGTGATGGTGGACCCCCTCCACCAGTGGCGTAGCTGTGGGCCCCGCAGGCCCCGGCACTGTCAGGGCCTCCTAGCCAAACGAAAAGCTTTGAATGGGGACCCAATACATATTGAACTTGCCGATTCGCGATATTTTTCTGATGATAAAACGAACAAAACCTAAACAATAACCGTACAGTTTATTATTCTCGAAAAATAGAGAAATATTCCTGAATTATATTCTGAAAATATATATAAGGTTTACAGTAATTCGATTGGATATATCACTCAATCACACCCTGTGCTAACCTATTTTTAAGAGTTTTTTATACAGCGTCAAGCTTTGCGGTATTTCTCTTCGAACGTCGCCACATGATTGTTTTATTGGGGGCTCGGCAGCTTATTTGACGTGTTGTTCTATGGGCGTCTTTCGGCTTATCTGATATGCCAGAAATTATTGTCCATTCTCCAATCAGCATATTTTTATGGAGAAGAAAATATTATGAAATCTCTTTATTTTCATTTCCATTCTAGTAGTGAGAGAAACAAGTGTAACAAGTGTTTGAACATGAAACCAACGAAATTTATTTATTTCCATTTCCATTCTAGTAGTGGCAGAAACAAGTGTTTGAATACGAACCATGTTGTGAGTTTGTTTACAATCAAAGACAAAGTTTTCAATATTCCGACCTTTTAAGTGCCTTCGCTTTCAGGAATACAATTTCATTGAAGGTTAGTTTTAGAATTAATAACGTTGCTTATTCATCTGTTAAGGAACGTCTCTCTTATTTTTTCATTTTGAATATTAAAACGAAAATTATTAAATTAATGCGCAAATTAGAAACGGCAGTTTGAATATTAGAAAAAATGTCAGAGCGGAAAAGAAAATATTTGAGTGGAGCTTGCAAAAGAAAACTCCAGAGAGAAAAAAAATAAATATTCTGTGCAACGAAAGGTATTTTTAATATTTTTATACGCCAATGCCTGAGTCACAATCAATTATTCAGCACAATGGCAAGCCGAACGGAAAGCTTCAAATGGGGCCCCAATAATTTCATTCTATTGAACTTGCCGATTCGCTATATTTTTCTGGTGATAGAATGAACAAAACTGAAACAATGAATATACAATTATTAGTACTCCCGAGAAATAAAGAAATATTCCTAATTGGTATAAAAAAAACTTTCAAGGTTTCCAATAATTCCATTCGAAATTCGAATTATTTATCACTCAAATCCTCCCTGTGCTACCTTCTTTTCGAAAGTTTCTTAATATACCATCAAGGCTTTTCGGTACTTTTTTTAAACATCGCCAAATGATCGTTTTATTAGGCTTAATACGAGGCTTATGATAATCAAGAATTATCTTAGGAATTATATGCCGCAAACACGTCTATCAGATTTTTGAGTCTACTCCAGCTTTGAACAAGAAGTAGCCTGAAGCTTGGACATCGATCGAAGTTGATAGATTATTTTTGTTAAGTAATTTTTCAAGTTTTTATCACATTGACTTCTTTCTAGTTATTTTTATATCAGAATTTATATTATTTTGTTTAGAAATTCTTATTATTCAATATGTTTAAATTATTTTCATCACATTTTCTTTAATATTTTTCTTTGAAAAACTTCACGGGAAACTTATCATAAATAACATAGATCTAAAGGGGCCCCCGACTAAAATCTTGCGGGGGACCCCCGAATTTTGCGCTACGCCTCTGCCCATCACTCAACTCGAGTTACGCCTATGATCTTGAAGATACTGCTTTTCTCCATTCACTTCTTATGTAGTATTGTGGTGAACATTCATTCTCTTCTGAGGATTCAACTAGACAAATGTCGAATCAGAAAGTATGGAAGGCAAAACACCGGTTTGTTTTACGATTCCCCCTTTTTCCACTTATGGGAAATGTTTTTGTCTCCCTGTTTGATCAAGGAGAGTTTTTAGTATCTCTAATAGTAATTGAACACTAACCTTCGAACGTATAACTGCTTCTAGCCCTGTCCAATTTAAGAGTTCGCTGAAGTTCTCCCTGTGAAAAGTTCCGAGAAAGGCATTTTTCATTGGGTTCGCCATTCGAGAATCTGCCGACTCTGTAGCTGACTTCGCAGTTCCCGAAAATATTATGTTTCACGAAGAAAAAAAAAGTGAGATGTTTGAAACAAGACTCTTTCAACCAAACATACTTCGATTGCTCCAATAGAAGCAGGTACTTTTATCCCGCATGATGAGAAGATCGAAAAATAGATTGATGCAGCATTTCATCTTTTCTGCAAGTATAGTTTCCTCGAAATTACATAGGCAAATTTTATCTTCTGATCTTTTTCGGCTTGTTCTGAGTAGTGGAAACGCTTCAAAGTTCAACCGTCTAATGAAATCCTGCGTCGTAGATTTCTTTGATCGATCCGAATTGTTGTTTTGGGTAATCCGCGTAAATAGCTGGCAAAGAGAAAAGCAAAACAAATGGAACATATCAAATGAAAATTCAACTAGGTAGTTGAACAATAAAATCATGACAGAACTATTCAGAGCTGTGCCAGATCATTGTGCTTTGTGCTCGTGAAAGCACCCGAAGCCTTTTGTGCTCCCGAGCTAATCTGCGGATTACTTAGCACTAAGTCCTTGTCTTATCTTGTCGTAACACGAATAAATGCGATCGAGGCCGAAGCCTTGAAACCTAGGATCTAGTTTTGATGTTAAGTCGAGTGATAAACATCTCACGTTTGTGTATGACGTTAGTGCGCAGTTGCAAAAATCTAGTAAGTTTATTGAACGTGCTTTCGAATTTTGTGAAGATTTGTTTTTAATAATCAATACAGTATGGTTCACAATGAAGTATTTGCAAGGCTCATAACTTTTGACAAGAGGGTAATAGAATGGTCACAGCTCTTGCATGATATTCCACTCATGCTCAAGTTTTTACTTTTGAGAAATTGATGAGAAAAGTAAAATCTTCGACCAAATAGTGGTTTTTCATGTGTAGAAGAAAAGTTAACAACTAGATAACAATTTTTTCTAGAGAATAAACTATTAAAATAAATGGACCCAGATAATTGATTTGATTGCTTCTGATAGGGGACAATCGCCTTTGAAGTTCCTATCAACCTAACATGGGAATTTTTTTCTATGGTTTTTACGTAATTGAGAGCTTTTGATCCATCCAGAATCGGTTTTAACTGTTTTGAACTCTCCTCCAAGCTCGAAGTGAACTTTTTTTATTTATTTCACAATCATTTCCCCTCATTCACATGATCAGGAAAGTTAAACTCACCACCAACTGATTTCAATCGTACTTCCGTCACTGTGAATAATACCAAGATTATCTGTTGATGAAATTTTCCCCTGTCTATGAAAAATTCAAAGTAGATCATCTCGTCTTAGGGACAATAAAATCATATGTCTGAGACCATTTTTTGAACTATTGTCTCCTCTAGAATCCGAAAAAAAAATGTTCTTAGGCTGTTTTTTTTGGACATATAGAAACCACTTTTTCCTCGCAAATTCGATTTTTGTCATGAATTTCTCGAAAGATAAGCCTCATCCTTCAGAAAAATTTCGAGGATATAAGAAATATCATGGGCAATCTAGGGGGTCCCCTATCAAATCTTATAAGCCATGGAAACACTTCAAACCTTCCTTCTGCCTGCCAATAATTTCATACACATATTAGAGCTTAGCTAAAGAGTTACGTTTTTGTTTTCGTTTAAAATAACCTCACATACATACATATGGAAGTCGGTTCTGGATCCTCATGAGGTTACAGCTAAAGCTCCTGAGGATGTCCTTGGATTCATCAATGCCAATGACGGCCTCCTTGGGATTTATTCAAATGGAAGAGTTGGGTAAAGGACAAAAGTTCCCGGAAGGCTGAACGTAGCCACAACGACCTCTGTTCAGAATAAATAATAATAATAATCTCACATACAACACTTCCTAGAAAAGTTCTTAGGGCTAAGTGCTTGAAATATGGAATTACTTTCACAAAGTGCTTAGTAATCCGGAGCATTCTGTGGAAACCGATGCTTAGTGCTCGCGACTCGGGAGCCCCTTTTTCTTAGTGCTTAGTGCTCGAAGCACTATTGTTTAAACGCGACCCTTCGGTATTTCAATGGACTGTAATTTTGAATATGAAATTATTTATAATGTCAACTAGAGATCAAAAAAGATATCACCAAAACAATATAATAGTGGCTCACCTTCCTCTTGTATATCGAACATACACTCTTTTCTGACAAATCAATAATTCCAAAATCTTCCAAATCTACGACTTCACGAACTAATTTTCGTACGACGAATGTTCTTGCTCCCACATTTTCTTCAACAGGTGGACGGGTCGGCCAACGTTGCCACGCATACTTGAATTGGTGAGAATCAAAAGAAAAACAAAAAAAACAAAACAATTTCCGAACATTGGTCTATCCGATGTTCCTATTATCGCGAATCCCTAACATTTCCGCTCACCAAAATATGCCGATATTTTCCAATATCCAAACAAAAAAACAAAAACCATCCCAAAAAAAAACAAATAATAATATATTAAAATAATTTATAAAGGTAAGATATATATATATATATATATTCTTTTGAATAAGAGAGCTAAAATAATACAATAAATGTTGAAACAAAAAGAACCTAAGCTGAGGTAAAAAAAAGAATATTAATGTGCCAAACTAATCCCACTTTGGAAGAGGACTTAGCTTCGCTATCCCACGCTTATAAATCCCATTGGCAGTCTTTACCGAAACTACCCTCACTATCCCGTCTTTACCGGGGAACAGCTCAATGATGCGACCCATTTTCCATTTCAATGGAGGTAGTCTTTCATCATTGACCAGTACCAAGTCACCGATTTTAGCCCGAGCAGAATTGTCATCTGTCCACTTTGTTCTCTGATTTATTGAGTGCAAATATTCAATATGCCACCGCTTCCAAAAATCTTGGTGCAATCGATTAATCAATTGCCATCTATCAAGACTATTGTTTTTTAAATGGGATAAATCTAAGTCAGGTAAAGTAGAAAGAGGCTCAAGTGTCAAAAAATGACCAGGTGTTAAAGCTGACAGATCATTAGGATCTGAACTGAGCTCTGTTAAAGGCCTTGAATTCAATACTGCTTCAATTTGAATCAGCAAAGTATTGAATTCTTCATATGTGAGAATTTGCTCACCAATTACCCGATTCAAGTGAGCTTTCACGGATTTTATACCGCTTTCGTAGAGACCTCCGAAATGAGGCGTAGCTGGAGGATTGAAAGACCAATTGATTCTTTCTCCAACAACTATGTCTTTCATTAAATTCATCAAATAATTACTAGCGCCAACGAAATTCGTACCACCGTCAGTATGTACGTACGAAACTCTACCGCGCCTACCTATAAAACGCCGAAATGCTGCCAGAAAACAATCTGTACTTAAATCAGATGCCAGTTCTAAATGTAATGCCTTGGTTGAACAGCAAACGAAAAGGCAAAGATAAGCCTTTTGTGTTTTAGCACCCTTAAACTTATTCATTTTAATGGTGAAAGGACCACCAAAATCAATGCCAACACACGAAAATGGTTTTGCTTGGGAGATTCGGAAGGAAGGTAAATTTCCCATTAAAGGTTGTACTCTTTTAGGATTTACTCTAAAACATTTTAAGCATTTAGAAACTACAGCTCTGATAGCTCTTTTAGGTGATAAGATCCAATATCTTTGAGATATCAAAAATTGTAATGTTCGACAACCTGGATGCAAAAATTTATTATGGAAATATTCAATAATCATTTTAGTCAATTCATGTTGCCTAGGTAAAAGAATAGGGAATCTCTTATCATAAGAGATTTTAGCATGTACAAGCCGACCTCCAACTCTAAGTATGTTGGAGTCACACAAAAAAGGCGTTAGTTTACGAAGGGACTTCGATAGAGGCCGATTTTGTTTCAAACAATTAATTTCCTCAGCGAATTCTGTGGACTGGACGTTTTTTATAATAACGTCTAATGCGAAATTAAGCTCCCCAATCGTAAGAACCTTACTCGTTGCACCATTTCCTTTATGGATGAAACGATACATATATGCAACTACCGATTGTATTTTTTCTAATGATGAAAATTTATTTAATAGAGACAAAATGGTATTCTCTTCAGCGACAGCATTGAAAGCGTTCATACGCACATAATTCCAATCTTGGGAGCGAAATTTTCTTCAAAGGGGCGACCTTTGATTTAGAAAGAATTAACATTGATTTAAATTCCAAATCCGAACTTTTAATACGTAGATACGCTGCACCGGCGTAACCCTTCTCGCTAGCATCGCAAAATCCATGCAACTCACACGAACCCGTTGAAGAAATATTCAAATACCTTGGAATTTCTAGGGTTGAAAGACTCTTCAACTCTTTTTTATATCTGGTCCACAATGAAATAATATTGTCGGGGGGAGAATCATCCCAACCTATTCCTAAACTCCATAAAGTCTGAGTTAAATGTTTGGCAAAAAATGTCAAAGGTGCGAGAAATCCCAAGGGATCGAATATCCGCGACAATTCAGATAATATACTTCGTTTTGTACAATTTTCCGACAAAATGTTAACACTATAAGAGAATATATCCTTTGAAGGATTCCACTTCAATCCTAAAACTTTTATGATAGAATTATCATCGAAATTTATAGTGAACTGCTTGAATTCCTCAGGTAAAAACTTCAAAAGTTCCGGACAATTCAAACTCCACTTTCTTAAATGAAAACCTGCTGTTTTGAATATCTCAATCAGTTGATTGACAATAATTCGAGCATCTTCTAATGATGCACTACCGCTTAACACGTCATCGATGTAAATATCATTATTCAAAATAGAGATTGTTGAAGGAAAATTCATTCCCTCGTCTATTGCTAACTGTTTAATAACTCTATTTGCTAAATAAGGCGAGGATGCAACTCCGAGAGTCACTGTATTTAAGCAATATTCCTTAACTGGTTCATCTCTCGAAAACCTCCAGAAAATACGTTGATAATTTCTATGTTTAGGAGAAATTAAAATCTGTCTAAACATCTGTTTGATATCTGCCGTGAATGCAATGGAATTGATTCTAAAACGAATTAATAAACCAACTAAGTCATTTTGTAATTTTTGACCAACATACAGAGAATCATTGAGTGAAATTCCCGAAGAACATTTTTGTGAAGCGTCGAACACAACTCTCAACTTAGTCGTCGAAGAGTCCGGCTTCAACACATAATGATGTGGTAAATAAAAGATTTTATTACTATCGAATGAATTAGACGCAATCGACATATGCTCAGAATCCAAATAGTCCTGCATAAAATCCACATATTGACGACGAAGTTCCTCATTTCTGTATAAACGATTTTCTATACTGAAAAATCTTCTCAGTGCGATTTCTCAGGTATCGTCAAAAACAGAATTCAATTTAGAAATAAAGGGTAATTCAACAACATATCTGCCATCAGTATTTCTCTTAGTAGTCTCTTTAAATATTGATTCACAATTATCATCTTCTTGTGAAACGAAATTATGATCAGGTATATGCTCTAATTCCCAAAATTTTCTCAAAGCACTTTCCAAAGATTCGTGCTCCGACGAATACGAAACTAAAAATGAGGACAATTCTTTTTGTGAAAATGATGTTTTCAAATCAACGCGACCAGTTAGAATCCAACCAAACAATGTGTTGATCGCGATGGGTTCATTTTCATTATTCTCCACTTTACCAGGAATTAACACGCGTGCAAAAACTTCAGCCGATAAGAGCATATCAATAGAACGCGAAGAGTAAAATTCAGGATCGGCTAATTTCAAACCTTTAATATGTGGCCAATTATGAGAGGGGAAACTGAAATTGGGCATGTCCGAACAAATTTTTGACAATACGAAAACGTCAACCTCAAATTCATTATCAGTAGCGTAACAAGAAGCGATTTTACAGGTTAAAGTGCCCCTTGGCGAAACACTAGAAATATTTCCAATGCCATGTATTGAAGTGGCGATTGGAGTGTATTTGAAACCCAATCTGTTCATACATTTTGATGTAATAAAACTAGCTTGACTGGCATTATCGAGAAGAGCACGTATTTTTTGCTTATTTCCACAAGCATCAAGCACGAAAATTTCTGCTGTTGATAGCAAAACGAACGAATTTTCGGAAATATTTTTAGAAATCTTATCAACATGACTGAATGTTTGCAAAGAAACTGTTTGACCTATAGCATTTTCAGATACATTAGTTTTATTCGAAAACTCAGACGTGATGTCATTTTTATATGACGGTGAATTTGAATTTTCTGGTTTTTCTATAGAAGAACGATTTTCTTCAGGAACATTAGGTTTCCTGTCAAAATGTAAGAGAGAATGATGCCTTTTATTGCCACAAACACTGCATGACGATTTACTTGCGCAATCATTACAACGATGCGATGCTTGTAAACATTTCAAACATAAACGATGGTTTTTTGCAAGCAAAAATCTGTCATAAGGCGAACGATTTTGAAAAGTATTACATTTTGTATTGTTATGATTAGAAGAATTACAGAATACACACTTCATTCCTTCCGCTCTATCAGAATTAACAAGAAGCGAAGACTTCGAAAATTGATTCTTAGATGCGTATCTAGACGCATGATTTGAAAAATTCCTTTTCTCTGACGAATGAGCTCTCTCATTCACCACTCCTACTGCTTCTAAAGCTTTGCAATGATGCGACAAAAAATCAATTAAATCCGCATACTTCGGAAAGTCAACTTTACTATGATCCATTTCAAATTTAGTTCTAGTTTTCGAATCGAGTTTATCCAAGAGAATATTGAAAAGCGGAAATTCCCAGCCATCAACATTGAAATCTAAATTATCCAAAGCAGTCAAATTTTCCGTGAATGTAGAAAGCATTTTTCGCAAATTACTCACATTTTCCTTTTCCAACTTCGGAAAGTGAAAAACTTCGTTCCAATATGAAACAGCTAATATCCGCTTGTTATTATATCTTTTCAACAAACTTTGTAATGCAATTGGATAATTCTCACCTGACAATGCAACACTTTTGACAATCTCTAATGGTTCTTTACTAGTACTACCTAAAAGGTATTGAAATTTTTCAATATTACTAAGAGCCATATTTCCATCGATCAATGAAAGAAATAAATCCCTATAATTTGGCCATTCTTTCAGAACGCCATCAAAAGCCGGCAAAGTAATTTTAGGCAGTCTGACATGAGATATGGGAGACTTAGTATCTTCTATACTCTGATCAACTTTCTCTATTAAATTGAAATGAATTGCCTTAATAGCAAAATAGTGTTTATCAACAACACTTCGAATATTTTCATGAGACTCCAATTCTTCAGAACTCTCGCCTGCCTTAAGGCTTATAATTTTGAAATGACTAGCCTCAAACTGTTTGTAAATAGAATCCAATCTATTTACTCTGATACGAAGTTCTGAAATCAAAGATTTATCGATTTCAGCTCTCTGAGCCACTTCAAAAATTTCATTAATACGATTAATAGCTACTGTACGATTAGCGATCTGAATCGCTAAATTAACTTGAGTGTCTGCTGGTGGCATATTGAAATATGTGATTGAACAAATAATCACAAAACCTTTCTGAAGAAAATTAAGTCTGACAACAATGCTCGGACGAAAATCGAGAATTTTTGAATTTTCAATACGCTGAAAACAAAAACTGCGATAATAAATGTACCATATGGCAATGGAAATTATCTCTGGTTTTATACGAGCTAAACGAGAGAACATATGCTAATACGTTATCTGAATGAAAATTGACGATTCTTTATTCCCAATGAATAATTAAATATCCGAATTTCATCAAATTACTCAAACTGAAACACTATTTCAGAAACGAGATCTGAAATCTGGCGCCGAATGGACCAATGTTTAAACGCGACCCTTCGGTATTTCAATGGACTGTAATTTTGAATATGAAATTATTTATAATGTCAACTAGAGATCAAAAAAGATATCACCAAAACAATATAATAGTGGCTCACCTTCCTCTTGTATATCGAACATACACTCTCTTCTGACAAATCAATAATTCCAAAATCTTCCAAATCTACGACTTCACGAACTAATTTTCGTACGACGAATGTTCTTGCTCCCACATTTTCTTCAACAGGTGGACGGGTCGGCCAACGTTGCCACGCATACTTGAATTGGTGAGAATCAAAAGAAAAACAAAAAAAACAAAACAATTTCCGAACATTGGTCTATCCGATGTTCCCATTATCGCGAATCCCTAACAACTATTATTCAGCAACCCAAATGTTCACTTTCTCAAATTATCACTGGTTCTTGAGCAATTTCTTTTTCAATTTATGTCTCAGTGAAATTAGGTGAGTCTACTCACACGAAATAAAAAATTCATTGAGCATTTTCACCACATCAAATTTGAAAGAGCGCTGAACCAAATCATGACAGCTGAAGCCACTGCCCATGCATTTTTGCTAGCTAGCAGTACTCAAAATACGATGTAGTACACAATCGTCATTATGAAGCCGAAGAATATTTTCAACCCTGAGATACTTTACCCTATTTATTCCATCACTGATCCTCTTGTCGTATTTTCTCAAACCTACGACGTGCAGTCTTTAGTGACTTCAGTACTTGGAAGGATAACATATCAGATAACAGATATTTACATGAATTTGAAAAATATCCACTTCTACTTTTTGGAACTTTTCCGATAAGACCTGGTGTATCAAGATCTCACTCGAGATAATCGTATGTAAGGTATATTAGCGGGTTTTATTTGTAACTTTTAACCTCTTAATCTTTGCGTAGATTTGGCGACTCCCTCAAGACCGGATAGGGGGCAACTGCGATTAGCAATGTTTGTTAATCAGATATCACGATAAGCCATCTGCAGGATACTCGATATTTTTATCGCTCGTAATGTTCCCAAAACTCGTGAACATTCTCGACTTCTTCACGCCCCATTCATTCGGATTCACCAGAATATATGACTCGGAGAAACCGAATACTGCTCCCGGAAACCCCATGAACGATGAATCTAATTTTTGAAAACTTCTGTTTCAGGAAAGTTCGATGACGTTGGAATAGCTCAAGGAACCGTGGACGAATCTCTAGGACCGCTTCAAGCGATGCGGCTGTACGTTCACAGCGAAACAGAAAACTGGGCCATCCTTAGCGAAGTAAGAACGATAAAAATTCCTCTCGCCAGGAAAGAATTTGAATTTCGTGTTCCGTTTCAACTTTTCCCCTCTATTCCGCCGAATGCATTCCGCGAGAATTTCAGGAGAATTATTCGAGCTCAAATCCGGAGGGAATCGAGTTGAGATTCCTTCAAATGATGACCTTTACGTTTTCTCTGGAAGATTTGAAGAGAGATAGAGCTTCGTCAGTTTTCGTAGCAATTATAAATTCGAGTTTAGTTTGGAGGTGAATTGAATAGGATTTTCATCACCCAATTATTTTTCTTGCATTTACAAGTTGAATAGCTGTATTTGCTCTGAAATGGGCTTCATTGACTCAAGAGTGCAAACTCAGAAAAGAAGTAGATTGAGTCAGAATGAAACAAAGAAAGATGTCTAGTTTCATAACATGAAAGTGATCATGAGAAAATACAGGGTTTTTATAACAGACTAGCTTAAAACCGCGGCACCGCTTGCGTAATATTTCAAAGTAAAACGCTACTGTAAACTAATTCGTATTTCTTATTTCTTCTGTCATACCTTGCGGAATATTTTTCAGAAAACTATGCTATTGAGAGCATTTTCCACCAGAAATGGATGCCGCAGATAACAGTCACGTTAATTTTTATATGAATTCATTTTATGAAAGTTGATGATCGAACAAATTGTGAAAATTATTGAAATCTGCAATGGTTAATGATTTAGAAAAGAACATACTCATTATTTAGTCCCAATGCGGTTAATTCAGAATCTCCTGTGAAAGATCATCTCAGCTGTGATGAACAGATTCATGAAAAAGTGAAATGTAAAAAAGTGAATATATACAGGAAGACGACTGGTTTCTGAACACATTTTCTGAAATATAAAAGCACGAATTCATCAAACCATCAGATATTTCTCGAAAACTAATGACTGCCGACTGGTGTCCTTTCGAGTAATTGACACGCGGTCATGAAAAAAAATGAAATTCACCTTAAGAAAGTTACAACTTTTCAGCAACTCCTACCAACTGCCATTGTTTTTTAATAAAATGAACTAACCTAACTTCCGACAGTGATGAGGCTTGGTTTCATTTGTTCACCAATTCAAAAAATCGCACATCTTGGAGACCAGATAACATCCACAATTCTATTGGGACTCCACTCAATTGACAAAAAGTTGGTGTATCATTAGCACTTTCTCGTCCTTCCATTCATGAACCAGGTTTTTCAAGACTCCATCAATGGTAAAAGTGAGAATTCTACAAGTGAATGCTAAACCTGTAGAAATGCAAATGTCAGAAATTTTATGACGATGATGTCATAAGTGAAGGAATTGAGACATCTTTTTCTACAGGTTCCCCAAAGATTTCTGTGTCTTGGTATATCTGACAAATGAAGACTTCAAAAGCAATCTTAAGATTCCTGAGTACCTGCTTGACAAAAAAAAAGAAAATCCATCAATGCTTAGAAAATAGTGGGCGACATTTTGAACATCTACTCCGAAATTTAAGAGATATTTCACGAATTTTATCAGGAGGTCTTAGCATCAGATCGACTTTTTCAAAAATAGAATGTATTTTGTTTTCAAAAAATTCTCATGGTGCTAGAGTTTTATTGATATTCACATGCAGAGTACAAGTTGAAAGAAATTTCGACCATATTAATTTTTCTATTCATTGCAGTTGGAACATTCCTTCCAAAAATGGAACTTCTAGCTGAAAGAGCATGCATAAATGAATAAGAAACTGAAACATGAGATTTCACAGTCTAAATAAAAATTCTTAATATTTATTTCAAAAGAATAGATATGTACAGAATATCCTGAAGATTTTCACCTACTTGTCAGTGTTAGACTGTGGAATATGAATCCAAATAGGTACGAAAGGGGCCCACAAACCGAACGAAAAGCTATGAATAGGGCCCCAAAAACTATGGAACTCGCCGATTCGCGATATTTTTTCGATGATATAATTAACAAAACCTGAAAAATGACGGTTTAATTATCATTCTCGGAAAATAGAGAACTATTCCTGAATTTTATTGATTATATAAGGGTTCCACTAATTCCATTCGACAGATCACTCAATCACTCTTCGTGCTACCCTTTTTTCAAGAGATTTTTATATACCGTCAAGCTTCTCGGCATTCTTTTTGAACGTCGCCAGATGATTAATTTATTGGGGGCTCGGCGGCTTATCTGATGTTTTGGACATTATTGTCAATTCTCCAATCAGGATATTTTTATGAAGGAGGGGAAAACATTATGGAATTTTGTCATTATTTCATTTCCATTTCCAGTCTAGTAAAAGAAACAACTGTTCGAATACCAAACCACGTTGTGAGGTTTGTTCAGAAATAAAAGTCACTTTTTCAGTTCCTTTGGTTTCAGGGTGTCAATTTTATTGAAGGTTAGTTCTAGAATTATTTAATTGCAGAGCTTATTTCTCCGTTAAGAAACGCCTCTCGTATTTTTTCAATTCAAAATTATTAAATGCGCAAACTAGGAAACGGCAGTTATAAATATCGAATCATTTTTCAGATATTAGAAGATATGTTAGAGCGGAAAAGAAAATATTTGAGTGGAGCTCGCAGAAGAAAACTCCAGAGAGAAAAAACAAAGCATTTTGTAAGCAACGGAAGGATTTCTCATATTTTAATAAGCCAATTCCTGAGTCACAGTCAATTATTCAGCAGTAAACGCTCATAGCTCCGAAATTCTTTGCAATTATTCCATTGCGGAAAGATCTTTTTCCAAGTTTAAGATAATCACGAATTATCTTAAGAATTCAATGGCACAAACACGACTATCAGACTTACTTTAGCCTACTCAGCAAGAATTTTTTTTGAATAATTTTTCAATTGATTTCTTTCTAGTTATTTTTATATCGAATTTTGCGCTACGCCACTGGGTTTAATCCAACAAGAGGCTCGTCACAGAAATCTTCAATGAGAATGGTTGTGCACACCAGAGAATGATAAATCAATTAATCCATGAGTACTTCATTGTGAGATTTTTTATTGTGTTAAAAACCAAGCGCTTTCGGTCTAATTGAAGACCATCATCAGGATTTTTCCGTCCAGGAAACTATCACAAATGCTAGGGAATAAGGGCATCACAGCAATGAACAAATGAGTGCAAATAAAGATAAACATAAATAAGTACATCAAAACATCCTTCAACGACGTGTTTGAAGGGATCATAAACAAGTATGTACTTGTCAGAAACAAGTACTTGTCATAAACAAGTACTTGTCATGAACAACTTGTTTATGATCCCTTCAATAACGTCGTTGAAACTGAAATACTCATCGATTAATTGATTAATCTTCAATAAATCTAAAGTAAACTTTCAGAAAACTGTAGACAATAAAGCACCAAATTCAAAACGTATCAGAGCTCTGAAAATACAAGGTATTGTCAATATGAATTATGAATTCAATATTTTCAGTTTAAGCTTAGGATCCATCAGAATTCTAGCCAAATCCCGTTCTAATTCGACGAACAAGCTGCACAAAACCAACAAAATTTCATCAGCAAATATCCCTCGGATTCCCACCGGCCTAGACCTCTATGTCGTATAGGCATTATGTTGATTCATAGCTGGTTGCATCGGCTAACAACTTGTCCGAATGATTCCAGAATACGCAATCAATTTCGTGCCATTCATTCGTCAATCACAGCCTGCCGGAGGGTTATCATTGATCCATTCGTATTTCAGACGATACAGTGAATCCAGATCCATTGGAGCGTAACACTCCATAATCAAGTGATTCTGGATGATGGCGTATATTGAGACATGAAAGCTGCTGATTAATCAGAACATTACCAGTTCGATATCGGATGGGATATATTAATTATTGCTATTGATTCCTAAGGATTCTCTGTCCCCCGATATTAGGTCAAGATTCCATTTCCACACAGATCAGAAGTTCTCATCAGCATCCTGGGTCATGAAACATCATTGCCGCATGTTTGTCCTTCTCTCATCTCTCTCTCTCTCTCTCCCAATCTGCATTGACTCACTCATATACATAGATCTGTCTGATCCTCTCAATCATATTCTACTAGGCAACTCGAAAATGGTAGCCACTAGCCACATCATGATGCTAAATAAGTGACACTTGTTGATTTACAAGAATTAGTACTAACTGTGCAGTATGGTTCTTCTTAATTTCAATTTTGCTGGTATATTTATCTCAATCTTTATAATCTGACGAAAAATCAAAATACCTCTTGAAACTGAGCCAAATGGAACAACTGTTAGTAAAAGCATCATAAAATAATAATAATAATAATTATTATTATTATATAGGTCTTTGTTGATATAAATCACTACAACAAATGATTTGATACCACAGGGCGAGATTCAGCTCTCACAATCCTGGAAAGTATGCATGAATTAAAAACACTATGAGTTCAATACCAAAATCATTTGCCTATTCTTGCATCTAACCCTTTTGTAATTATATTATGAAAGTTCAACAGAGCAAACGTAATCCTAATAACAGAAAAAAAAACTCATCCAATAGTTCCGCATAGGAAAAATTAATCAAATTTCGAGACCTGAAACTCCCCAAACCAGATAGCTCTAACAACATCCTCAATCAAATAAAAAGCCGAAAAACAGCCAATCAACTGCGTCTTTGTCAGTCCATGAGCTCAATCATACACTGGATCATTATAGAAATTATTCAATACGGGGTAACTTTGAACGATTTTTTCTTTCAAAACTAAATATCTCCGGTAAGGAAGCGAATGAAAAATCCCAAAAAAATATATATCAGTTATAGCTTGTTGCTGACAAAAAATTAGATTTCAAAATGATCAATAACCTTTTTTTTAAATTAAATCATGGGTGTTCAAAGTTACCCTACGATCGGGGATACTTTGAACGACTATGAAGAAACCACGCGATTTCGATTCAACCTCCCTGAGAGAGTTTCTTTGAACACCTCAATACTAAAAATACATGAAAAAAAGATGTGGAATATAAATATGTACATAATATACTAAAAATAATTTTTTTTCGAAATACTATCAGGCCTTCATTATCACAAAAAATTAATCAAAAAACCGAAGTTTTCCTAAAAAATAAAGTTAGTATAAACTGAATTGAACTAATATTTTGTAATAATAGAAAAAATAGGTATCAGAAAACAATAAATAGAACTGAACTATCTAGTTCCAACTTCTCAATGGGCGAAGATGATTTGCACTAAACAAGAGGGCTCCTTTCTTTTCTACCTACCTTGGGGTCTTGCCGAGCTGTGAATGATTCGGTGATCGGTATAATTTCCTCGTCGGATACTTATTGCCAGGAAAACTCACGCACAGAAATTTTTTTTTTCTCAATTTATTTCAACGGGAGCTTTCCCTGAGATTTCTGAACCTGAACTATAAGTGGCATATTTTCCTTCACCAAGTTTTCTTTTGTAAGAGCGGAACATTTTCCACAGGAAAAAACCGAGTTAGTTTCAAATCTTGAGCTTCATTGAAGACGTTCAAAGTTACCTCGAAAACGATGACTAAGCACATTGTACTCTAAAAGTATAAATACAACAAAATGTGCTGAAGTATTTGAAATCCCTTTGCTATACTGTTGCTAGGATAATGTATTGTTGTAGCAGATATATTTTGCGAGCATGTAGTGCAAATACTTACGGTTACAGCAACAAAAGTTTGCAGAACATATTGCACGTGGATGTTTTAGGTTCGAAGTAACATGAACTTATTTTCATGTAAATGCTGTCGTTCCATTCTTGAATGTGTTACGGATTTAGTAGTGAGAACCAGATGTTGCTAAATCTAATGGTTTTTTCACCATAAGTCGATATAACAAAATTAATTTTTTGTTCAAAGTTTCCTCGCGGTTCAAAGTTACCCCATTTTACCGGTAGTTTAAATTTATCGAGGGTGAACTTAACGTATTCAAACTTTAATTTGTTCAGTACGTTGGGTACCTGATGGGAAAAAGACCTCGTAAAAATTGCAGTTCTATGTTTTGGAACAGAAATAGCGCATCTTGAACGAATATTAATAGAATGGACACTACAACGGAAAAGATGAAGATCTTTCTTTTATCACTCTGAAAAATAGGACCAAAGAATGAAAATTTCTTCTGTGCTCCATATTAAGCCACCCAGTTATCTTGAGCATGTATGTTGTAGGCTCATATTTCCTCATGCCATGAATAAAAGGTAGGCAATCGTTCTGCAAAACCTGGACTCTGTCTCTATCAAAAACTCTTAAGCAAGGATAATAGATGACATAACAAAAATTCATGTGCGAAAGCACCAAAGATCCACAAAGCAAAATCTTAGTGGACTTGTTCAAAAAAATTTTGAACTGGTAGAGCAGCCGCAAATTGAGATATGCTCTAGTCAAACATTTGGATATGTGCTCCGCGAACCGCAGGTCAGAATCAATAATCAACCCCAAATTCCTAGCACTGTCCTGAAACCTGATGATATTATTATCAATGTTTAAATATTAGCCATAAGACTCTAAAAATCGACTTCTATCCAGCCTTCTTCCAAAGAGTTGGCATATACACTTACTGCTATTCAAAGGTTGACAATGCTCCGTTGAAATCTCATAGATGTTGTGTAGATCATAATTGAGTGCTGCTATAGCCTGAGGTGATTCACAAGGTCTAAATGACAATAAGAGCTGGCCGTCATCTGCATAGAAATAAGTTGTTGCTGATATGCAAACATTGATGAAACACGAAATATAGATCAGGAACAAAAGTGGGCCCAGAATTGATCTCCGTGGGATTCCACAGCTGTGATTCAGAAAAGATGATGTTTTGCTATCAATTGTTACCGCTTGCTGCTTGCGATCTCAACCAATAAAGGTTGAGGCCAATAAAATGAAATAAAGTGAGAAGTAGCTGGTGATTTATCGAATCAAAAGCTTTCGAGTAGTCCAGCATTGTCAAAATAGTGAGATCCCCCCGGTCAATTGACCTGAATATTTCGTCAGTAATATTGAGCAGGGCTGTGCAACAGCTGTGGCCATGTCTGAACCCAGATTGCGCTTCAGGAATTATCCTATACGTCTCAAAATGTTTTCGCAATTGGTCTTGTATAACATGTTCGATGATTTTGGACAATATAGGACTATAAGGAAATTGAAACAAAACAATAGAATCAATCAAACGTGTACACTGTGTCCCGAATTGGGTGAGAATGCACTGTATCTCAGCTCTTATTCAAAATAGAGACATAGGGTTTTCGCGACCTTTTGTCACTTTTTTGTGAAACTTTCCTATCCAAAAACAGAAATATTCCAACTTCTTTTTTTTTTTCGGAAATACAGGGGTAAAAACGAAAATGTTCCCTTTTTTGAGATTTAATAATTATTTCTCAGGCACTGTACAAGATGGAAGAAATTAATACTCCCTGTAGGTATATTTTAATGTCAAATTTTTACATTTATTCTCATGAATACATTGATGTATCAATACCTGACCTTTAATGATTGACGTCTTTCTCCCCGACGTCGTCAAACCCTTTTTCGGCTATGATTGGAGCAATTCTCCGCGAAATACATATTATGAAGACAACATTCACTCTTTCATTTTCTGCCTTTCACGGAAAATGAAAAATACCTACAATGAAAGTCGATTTAAATAATTTTTCTCCCCAAAATATCATTTCAAGCTCGTGATTGAAGGCATCTGTTGAAGAAGTACCTGTTGAAAATATTTGGCGGTAATCATAATAACAAGTTCAATACATAGACAAATAGAGATTTTCATATGCTTTCATTATGAGAGATTTCTGTGTTAGAATTGTTTTTCTCCACGTTTGAAACCTCAGTTCCATAGAATTAAGAATTAGAATTTAATTTCATTGCTGTCAAGTTTCTTCTAGAATTAATATTTTCACCACGAAACACTATGCTGTGAAAAGATGGGGAATTAAGCTCCGCAATATTCGGAAACAACATTTTTTCCATGGGAAAGACTTCGAGAGATTCACGAGAGACTATTCATCCCTCCAGGGAATTGCAGAAGGAACATTCGTCAGATTTTTTTCACCAGTCGGAGATCCATTAAGACTCCATGATTACTTTCGTATCTCTGAAGACGTTATCTCCTGGTGATTTAAGCACTCAATCAAGTTGAACACTCGTAACGAAAAACTTTCCCAAACGCAGATGTTACATGAAGAACTGCTAAAAACTGATTAAATTCGTGTTCCATTCGATGTATTAGATTTTTTTATAAGCAACTCTCGGAAAAAGTAATCACTCATTACGCCTCAACAGGCGCTCTGAAATGAGTCTAGTAGGGTCTGGTTGATTGACGTCTTGAACATTTGTAGTCAGCAGGAAGGGAGTTCCAAAGACTAGTGGTTCGGTAAAGAAAAGATTTTTGATATCATGATATTAAGATTGCCTTGTTCTTCGAGAAAAAGATCGTGTGTACAGAACCCAAAGATTGAATGAAAGAATCGGTCAAAGATCACCTGCTCACTTAGCCCCTATAATTTACTCGTCCTTGTCACATGACTTGAAAACAATAACAAAATAATCGCTTTCCAAAGAAACATTACTTTATGGTTGAGAGCTCCGGAAAATGAGAAATATCATGAAGGATATATTAAAGTGAAGAAGGAATTGAAGAACATTTTAATGCACTACATAAAAAAAATAACACCGTTAGAGACAATACTCATCTGACATTCCACTATACCTGATAATGAAACAATCGTTTCATTGAATAATACACTAGAAATTGATAATCTAAGATCATACCTACATCGATCTTCACAGAGCTGATAATAGAGTAAAACCTCTTTTACCATGAATTTCCCATCTTAGATACTATATTGAAAATAGATTCCCTAAAAATCCTGCACGGAATTATTGAAATTAAATTATTTTTCATGAAATTTTACATCATAATCATAAGAAAATTTCAAATTGAACTTTAAGCATGAAACATGTAGAATATGCAGACATAGGGTTGACTATTATTTACCTAGACAAAGTACTGGGTTGCCAGGTTTGAAGAATAATGTCTATTAATGTTTCATAATATCTGTAATTTTTTCTGTGTTAATCAAATAAGCGGACGCTAAGGAAAGAAGGAAAAAAAGGGAAATATTGTTATTATCAAAAAATTGTAAGAAGGCGACCATGTTTGAGTTTTACTCTAATTCAATATAATAGATATAAACTATACGAAGTTTCATTGATTCTTAATAATCAAAATTTACTGCAAACAGTTGCCATAATATAAACCCGTTCATTCTCTACAATGTCGAAATCGGTTCTGTGATACTAGAAAATTTTTCATATCAGCATAAGCGCTGTTTTAGTGTGTGAACGTGGATATCGGGTTGTCTGCAAGAAATTTGGTCCCAATAGAGGTTTGCGATTTTTGAAGATTGAAATTCGACGCGTGAGGAAATGAGCGACAGGTAGGTACGAATTAGGTATACCGTGTAATAATCTAACATCGCCTTGTATCTGATGGGATCTTGAATGTGAGACATTGCGAATGATTGGTGACTTAACTTCAGATTGTAGAGGTACCCCTACTAAGCCCCATATTGTAAACAGTACGGCGTTATTCTAAAGAAACTGACATCTGATTGTTATGTTATTAATTATTTTTGAAACAAAGATGAATTCAAAATAGTAATAATCGAAATGAATACCATTTCAATTCCCAAGCTGAGAGATCTTTTATCATGATGTTGGCGACTGGAGAAATGATTTTGTCACTGAGATGAGAGATATACCGGTTTCAGCCTTGTTTGGCATCATCAGTATCCCATACACCTCAGGGACAAATTCTTCATAAAAAACTTCGATATTTAGAACAATTGGGTGTGATGTACTGAGAAGAAATTACAAAGTAGTAACATCCAATTACGTCAAAATGAAGTTTCACAATTTCTTGCAATTGGATGTCACTTCTTTGTAATTTCTGCTCAGTACATCACACCCAATTACTTTGAATATCGAAGTTTTTCATGAAGTGGCAAAATCTTATATAATTTCTCTAACCTCATGATAAAAGATCTCTGAGCCTAGGAATTGAAAATGGTATTCATTTCGATTATTACTATTTTGAATTAATCTATGTTTCAGAAATGTTTTTGGAGTGGATTTTTTTTTGTTTACCGTTTTATTTTTGAGCTATTGCACAGCTTTTATTTCAGGATTTGAGCGCGGCGACCGAATGTAGAAATTCCGTAACGAAAAAACCTAACACAGCGGTGGATCGTCGGTTCAGTTCGGCAGACTTCGGCACGGTGTTTGGGTGCTTGCGACTAAACGGATGCGTGCAGCAACTCTAGCAGTGCAAAATGGAGTCGGCAATCTCGCTGTTCCCATTGAATTACGAACGGCAAATATTTCATTAACATCGGATAGAAAATGTATAGCCAAACGCAAACATTTTCCATTAACTTCAGCTCCTGCTCTAACTTTACATAAGTTGCAAGGTGGAACTTTTGACGAAATAATATATGAGTAAAGTAAATCACATTCTCAGGAACTCGTCTATGTTACACTCTCTCGGGTGACTAATATTGAAAAATTGTATATTACGACAAAAAATGATAATTTTGAATTTACATAAGTTTTATCATAATCGAAGGCAAGCTGCATCGACTGCATCTTTGTTGCAAGAATTCAAAAGAGAGTCTTTAAATAGTGTTCAGACTATAACTCAAAGTGTCTTAGATTTCATTAGTAATAGAAATGGTATTTCAATATTGCCAAAGTCTACATAGTCACAAATACGATTTACAAGATTCAGTTACGAGACAAACCAATGTGTTACTTCTCACCGAAACATGCATGACACGTGATAATCCGACTGAAATAGCTAATTTCAATTGTATTGTTCAATTCAAACGAGATACTGTTCCAAAATGTGGGGTAGCTATTTACCAAAATAATAATAATGTTACTAATATTATGACTCCGAATACTGAAATAACTATTGAAGACGTTAGCGATGGTAATATTAGACGCTCATTTGTTGGAGATATTTGTGCATGCTTATGTGAACTTAGAAATGGTCTACACATAGTCATGGTAGCAATTTACATTTCTCCGAATCCAAAATTGGACGAGGTAGAGCATTTTATTCATCGCACTTTACTGGAGTACACTGAAGAAGGGTCGAAAATACTTGGTACAAATGGTAATAAATTTCCACTTATCTTGGCTGGCGATTTCAACATTAACTTCTCTGATAAAAAACTTTTCTTTCGGAAAAACGGAAAAATCGAATTTGAAAATGAATAATGACCCACAAGAATCCACAACAAAATATGGGAATACTATTGACGCGGTATTTTCCAGATATTTAGAAGACATTAAGTCTCAAACTTATGTTTCTTATTTCAGTTACCATAAACCTTTTGTTCCAATGATAAACATTCCTGAATAACCTACATGTATTGTAAGATAAATAAAAAAAATATTTTAAATCAACAATATTATCTTCTTATTTTTGAATAGATGCTTTGCAATAGCTTTACCGCGGCAGTCCTCGAGTTCCACACGTGTTTTATATTTTATTAATTATTTTTTTTTTATTTCAAATGTCAGTTTATCCAAAATGACGCCGTATTGTTTACAATAAGGAGCGTAGTAGGGGTACCTCTTCCCTCCATAGTTTACGTACCGAGCATTCGCACTCTCTTACATTCAGATATGTCTGCTATGTTCTGTCCTTTATTATAACACGGTATTTTTTCCTCGAACCTCTCTGTCGCTCATTTCCTTACGCGTCGAAATTTCAATTTTCAAAACTCACAAACCTCTGTTAGGAGCAAATTTTTGACAACCTTATATCAACCTGTTCAAAATAAAACAGCGATTATGCTGATATAAAATTTTTTCGTATCATCACACAAGTGAAAGTAGCTGTTTTCGACATATCTGTTAATTCCTGGCAACCCAGTGAGTACTTCGTCCAGGTAAATAATATACAACCCGGTCTCTGCGTAATTCATTCTTCAAGTCCAGTATAAATTTATCATGATGTTGCAAAATCTCATGAAAAATCATTTTTCTAAAAAATAATTAAAAATTTTCTGTCCAGGAATTTTTACGGCAACCTATTTTCAATGTATTTTCTAACATGGGAAATTCATTATAAAATAGATTTCATTCTATTATCAGCTCGATGAAGGTTGATAGACGTTCGGATCTTCTACTATGAGACTTACTCTATGATTATGCATGTTGAGTGTGCGTAGCTATTTTCATAATGATAGCAAATTAATATTTAGTCATGAAAATATAAACAATTATTTTCAATTCTGCAGTGTGAGATGAGTTAGAATTATATTTTCAATAGGTGCCCACCACGGCAATCAATATCAGCTCTCAACCTTCATTGCATACTTCGGATCAAATGATTGTGTTATTGCCGTCCAAACTTGGTTGCAGTTCTCAAAATGTCTTCTCTCAGAACTCTATGCCGTAACAAATAAAATTAATCATTCAGTTGAATTTGAACCTATGTTTTTTGTTAAAAAAAATAGAAATAAAAGACTAGTATTTTCTTGATTTCGATGCAGAGAATTTTCACGGTTCGAGAAAAACAGAAAACTGCCTGCATTTCATCCATTTAAAAAGATTAATGAAAATACAGTCGAATAAATATATATAATTCTTTGTTTCAGATAAATATCCAAGATGAGTTTGCCAGTAGGTGACCACCGTCGTTTCCTCGTGAGACAGTGTATCCTCTTCAACACAAGTATCGCTACTTTGTGGATCCAGTATTCATACCAACAAGGTCTCTGTGATATCTCTTTGGGACTGTATTCCAAGGGACATTAGTTAGACACATCACCATTTGAGGGAGATTCCCGAATTTATTATCTTGTGCTTTTTATTCATACAGCACGAAGCTGAATTCAACAGGATAATGTTCCCTTTGTGATACCTAATTTAAATTTCATTTGGTGACATTTGAAACATATTCAAGGTTGAGGATGATATTCTAGTTTTTGTTGGTATCCAAAAATGTTTCGGTTCTCATTCAACCTTATGATATATCTAGTCATATTTTTTCTGGATGGAATTGAGTTAACTTTGGATAATTTGATATATTAATAATATTACCGGTAAGATTTTCGTTTCCAATTGGATTTTATTGTTTGTTAATTTTCTGTTTTGCTGAGTTATTTTTAATAATGTGTATAAAAGAGAAGATGATAGGATTCATATCAATTCTCAATACATATACGTAGTCTATTCAATTATGTTGTAATACAATGTACATATAATGCAATAATGCTTTCTTCGAGATATTCATCATAATCGAAATATCAACTTTCAACTACTTAAATTCTATTTTTGTTTCAAGTATGATGAAAAAATTCCACAATAAATAAAAATTTACAAAGAATATTTCGACTTTTTCGAATTCGAACGCAAATTATTGTGAGAGAACAGAATGGATCAAATTCATATTTGTTTGAGCAACAAATTAGTCAGTCACTCAGCCATGATAATTTCCCATTCATGTCATTTCTAGCTATGAGTGGACGGATAATGATGGATACAACTTCTCAATGAGGTGACGTTTCATGTATACATCTAGACTTCTTTACAGCTGAGAGAACATGCATATATGGGTAAAACGTCGCATTATGGAGAAGTTGTATTCGAAAAGGCCATATCCCATTATTCATCAAAGTCTATTTCAGTTACCTACATCATGATAGCAGCAAAGAAGCAAAAAAATTCAAAATCAAATCGGTTTCACTACAGTGAATTCATATCACTAAGTTGATAAGAGTGAATTTTCATATTACTTCTGGGGATAAATTATTTTCTGTTCATATATTGGAAGAAATTTCTGAAAAATCGGTTGGAATATCTTCAATATTATTGAGTAGTGAGTATTCAACGAACTCGAAATTTGCAGTAGATCGAAGTATTTTGTACTGATTCATTTCCCTGACCATCTGGATTTTGTGAGACTGAAATTTGAAATGTTGAAACAACGGTCGTAGTACACCTTGTGACATCAAGGGGACCAGTAGGATAATTCAAGGTCATCGAGGGAAACCTATTAACTCCAGAACAAACTATAATGTATCACTGCTTTTCACCATATTAGCTGATAGATCAACATAATGGATACCTTGACTGAATGAACTAAATGGAATTGTAAAGAAAAAATTTATTTTATATAACTTCAACATAAAAGCACTTATTCTGTGTCTCATTCTTATAGCTGTAATAATATATCATTATAACTATCTAGTGATAACTGATTATCGAATGACAGATGATACGACAATATCTGAACAAAATGGAATTGTATATATCATATTGTTTTTGTCTTCATTTTGAGATATTATTGTTGTGAATATTGAAGATGTTTGAATAATCTCTGTATAATCACATGTAACTGATTGTCAAAAGTAATTGAAATAATGCTGACTGATCATTGAGATGGATCATGATATGAGATATGAATAGTTGTATTTTCCCCAACAAGAAATAAAGAGAAATACCGAAGTGAGTGAAATGGGTACTGTTACTGATTCAAGCAGAATACCGTTTTGGTAGTCAATCAATTTCAATGAATTGTTAGTGATACGAGTTTCCAAGGCGGCTGACGAAATCATAATAATAAATTAAATAGCGATGCAACTAGCATGGTGATTCTTGTTATGTCAGGAAGAGCTTTTCGTTTCATATAATTTTTCTTTTATTTCCATTTTATTTTTTACTTCGGGAGAGTATGAGTGCATATGTAGCGTTATTTCGATGTTTCTTTTGATCAGAATTAGTGAAATCTTTCATTCTTCAGAACTTTCTCAAATATCCTACTAGTTTTCATTTTTTTTTTCTTAATGAAAACATGGATAATCATATGAAGTATCAAGTATCAACTATTCTTCAATACCAAGTATGGTGAATGTGCCAAGTAAAAACAAAGATGAATAAACTCCCACTTTCACAAATTAAGTATTTCAATGATTAATTCATAAACCGAATGGAATTTACGGTGTTTTAATTGTCTTTTTGCTGAATGGCAGGTGTTTTGCAATCAAGGACATGAAGTATGAATTTGTAATCCAATTATAATATGTGAGTTGCTTCTGTTCCTGGTTTTAATTCTATGATACGAATACATGCAGATGAGGTAGCTTGTATATGTGTTATTTAATCAGACAAAAACCTCCGTTCTGATTCATATGAAATTCTGCATGGAGGAAGCCGAAGCTTATTTACCTAGTTAACACTCAAGCCCACATTATGCCATGTTTGATTTTGAATATGCGTATGCAGTTATCTGAAACTGAAGGTTTGTTCGAGCAGAAAAAAATACGAAAATTTTCATCATATTGACAGGTAACATCAATTGAACTAAGTTCTTCTTAAAGAAACTCCCAGTGTGTGTTATCCTCATTGATTTCATGTTGATTTGTGATCTCTGATTCTTCAACAAAACGCCAACTACTCCCAGACGGCACCCTATATTCTCGGAATATTCCTCCAATCTGCCATTAAGCCAAAAGATATTGCAATATGCGAGGCATATGCCAGATATATATCAAATATATCTGCTCTCAAAGGAATATTCCAAATATATGCCATCCCAGATATGTCTGGTATATGCTATGGGAATATCTATATGATATGTGTTTAGAATATTATTCAATAGTATTTATTGGTATATATACATGAATCTTCATGGAATATTACAAACGTTACAAAACCCTTTTTGAACGATAATTGTGTGTAGGCACTACCACTACCTCGATTTTGCTTTTGTTCCGAACTCATCAATAATTGATGAGTTTGCTATTTTCCAGTAAACTGTTAAAGAACTACAAACTTTCTATATAGATTATATTTTCGAGGAATCGCAGTTATCATCAAGTTAATCATAGTTGGATTCAAGTTAAAAAATAACACTTTCATTCGCTGAATAATTTGATCTTATTTATTAAACTGAGTAAACAATGGAATCAATGATTTGTAATTTATTTATATGATTGATACAATGAAATGAAAGAGCAGGCAACAAATTAAACGTTTTTATTTGTGAAAAATGGACATGCTATACTATATCGTCTATCGACTGAGAGTCGAGTGACTTTTTAAATAATTGAAATGTTCGATGAAACAGAAAAAGAGGTCCATTATGATTTTGATCTTATAGGAAAGAGATCAAATATATATTTTCAATAAATGGAAAAACAATATATGATATTCGAGCAGATATGTGAAAAGGGCGTAGACAAGTTGTCAAAAATCATATATGATAATCAAATATTAGTCAGCAGAGGTGAGAGTAGCTTATTCCACTGGAGGATCGAATCACTTTTGCTCATATTTTTGTTTCCATGAAGCTGCCATGTGGTGACAGAGATGTCTGGAACTTAAAATCTTTCTAGTTCAACTTAATACTTCTTGCTTTTCATTGAACCAAATACATTGCATTTCAAACATTTCAGAGCCATTGTAGGTTGAGGAAGTTATGTGGCCACTTCGAACCATATTTTCGCCCTTTCTAGATATTTCCTTGAATTTTATCAAAATATCTCATAGAAATACTAAAGACATTATTTCTTCAGAGGAATAAAAATACTCCTTTATAAATAAAAATTAACTATTTTATGGCTTTCTCTCATTCTTAACTCCTGCAATTTCGTTCCCTGATTTTACTGATAAGAATATCAAATTTCGATTTTACTGAGATTTGACTCTTATGGATGTAAACAATAATTTTCCTTTATTCAGCCATATTATATTGTTACGTCACGACTTTTTCAGTCCAAATATTCATATTTTTGTTTTGTGGTCTTGGATTGAGGTTATTTGTGTTCTGTGGTTAGCAGTTTGGTGTTCCAATATGGTGGTCACGTCATACATTAAATTGTGTGTATAGTTGAAAATATGCTATTGTTTGAGTATTATGTGATAAATAGTTTGTGATGCAGCCAAGCACATGATAAGAGATTAGACAGACAGACAAGTGCATGACTGAAGGAGTTGGTAGGTACTCTTATATATTTGGAATGCTTGAAAAAGGTTTTCGTAATATGCCAATCACTTGTCAGTGCTTTATCTTTGGTTATCTATATTTACGTTTTTTTCAGGTCAAAGAATTGAGGACTTAACAGTGAGGAAATTATAGAAAGGATATTTCGCATATTTTAGTTGGGTTGGGAAAAAGGCAGAAACTAACTTTTCATCCCTAATAAAATTGTGCAATGTTCTCAAAGGTATAATAAAAATAATTTCAGTGATCATAAAACCCATTTTATGTTTTATTAATATTTTTAGAGGTTCTTAAACAGAATGAAAATACTAAATTTGTTACTGAAAAATGGCTCCACGTTGTGCAGATAGCTTAACCAAAATTTTGCTTTCAATCCAAACGTAAAAACTACAAGAGCATGAGTGGAGGAGCTTCTCAGGTGTAGTAAGTCTCACCCAAGCTGTATATCGTAATTTTGTTCCTGCAAGCAAAAAGGCTGTACAGGTCGAAAATATTAGTGGCATCAATACGGATTTAGGCCCTAAAAATCAAAAAGAGGGATCGTCTTCGAGAAGGAAGGTTGCCTCGATATAAATTGCCAACACTGCCTACTAAAATTCAAAGTAAGTTTATAAATATTAAATAATCAGAACAGATTCCACTATTACTATAGCAGTAGACAGCCTCTTATCTTGAAAATCTTAGAATCACTGGTTTTTTTCAGGGCCAAAATCAAAGAATTCCAAGGAAAAAGGCGAGAAAGACCAAAAGCTACCTGGATGAGCGGCATACAGAAGACGATGTCTGAGAGACCGGGAGAATGGGTGTTGATAGAAGGGGCTGGAGACTGGGAATTGGAAGGCCTGGGATGTTATAAACACGGATATCTATATCAGCACCCCAAAGGTAAAGTGTGTCAAGTCACAATATCAAAATTAGACTAATGAGAGATTTTTCAGTTCGATAATTGTTTCAAAGAATGTGTACTGCCATTACTTGACGTCTTCATAAACCTAGGGAGTCAAAAATGTGTTCCACTAGCTAGAATTTACTAATGTGAATCCAATATTCTAGATAGGTCGTGTCTGAAAAAATGTGACTTAACACACTTTACCTCTGAGGTGCTGATATATAGATATAAGGTTGGTTTTACAAAACTTTGTTAGTACCATTTAATTAACTGGAGCCACCACAATTCGTAGAAATTTCAAAACGAGTAATTCGATTTGTGAAACCGACCCATAATCTGATGAGTCCATTTCAAATGGCTGTTTTGGTTGGTTAACGGTTGACTGCTCGGTTCATAAATGACAACGTCAAACGAACTGCGCTTTCGAATTCTGTTCAAATTTTGGAGAAACATCTGATTTGAGACGTCACCAGAATGTCATTCGAATGCGGTTGGTCCAAAACTGACGGACCAATCTATGAACCAACCAAGAACCAGTCAATCGAAATCGCCTCTAGTTCACAAACCAAATAATTGAAGTTCACAGTTCAATATTTATATCATTTAAAATATTACCTCATTGTGTTTTCCCTATTTTTTAGTTTAATTCATCAAATGTTAATTTTCACTTATTCTTAGTATTGTTTTGTAAAATACCTAGTTGATTTATATTTATATTTTTACTTTATGTTCATTTTTATGATTTAATGTGATAATTTTGTTAATTATTGTACAAAATATTCTTAAAACTGTAATAAATTTTTTTGAAACAATCTAATCAATGCATTATTATTCAGTACCGCTACAAAAATTTACATATATTTAAATATATACAAAGATATTACCAGCATATGGCATGAACAAATCAGGAGATAAAAAGATATTGCCAGCATATATGTAAGGGAGATATTCATAGATGAATCTGTATGGCATATGCCAAGGATATATTTTTGAAGATTATGGGATATTCCTGGCAGATGTTTCATGGTGACCTTGGATATTCCTGCTATCTGCCAGGCTTATGCCCTGGGAGATTTGGAATATGTTTGGAATATCTCAATATGCCAGCGGTATATTCATTGAATATGCATGGAATATTTCTGTGCCGTCTGGGCTGTAACTCCGTCCAGTTGTCCCCAAGATATTTCTCACGAATTTTTGTTTTGAATAATTTATTTTGAGTTTGCTAACCGGACTATGACAATGATTAATTGATACTGGACGAACATTTGAAGGTATTTTTTCAAAAACTTTTATGTCTTGTGTTGAGATCATTCCTGTAATGTGATCCTCCTTCCATTAAAAAATGTTACCACTCTAGACCTTTTGCAGATTTAAAAGTTCATTTCGAAGACCTCCCTCCAAAAGTTGGGCCTGGTTGCGCCCCTGATTCAAAGAGACCGAAAAAACACTGTATCTCACCTATGCCTGAACTGCTTTTCTTGAACTCCTGTTGATGATTTAAAATGTAGATGTGAGATGATGGCCTAGTTCAATAACATTCCCTCAATTAGACTATGTTTTTTAGCTACAAATGATAGAGGTATGACAATGATTTTCCTTACATTACTAGTAATGAGTATCAGTTAATTTTTGGAATTTTCTGAACTACATAATATATAATTACTCACTGAAGTCAAAGACTTCATAGATGATTTTCTGTAATCCGGTGATATGATATTGTAAATTAAAAAAAGTTTGTTTGATTGTTTTTGGGCTCACAAGTTTCAGTTTTTCTTTGGGAGTTGAACTTGAATCTACTTCAGCAGCTGGTAGTCGGAGTCAAAAATCTGTGCTATCTGGTGTGTTAGCAACAACTATGAAATTAATATTTGAGAGCAGGTACCTACAGTTCATTCAGTTGTTCAACATAACATAATATAATCATATAAATTGCTATGTTCAAACATGTAATATAAAGCAATGCAAAGGTCAATATGGTGGATGCGCAACATATAGTGCGTCCCACTAATCTGCGCATGCACCTTAATTTATTGAACTCATTAAGACTTAAATTGTCTTAGTAGAGCATTTGCTATGAAATAGTATATTCTAAAACAAGTTGCAGAATGAGCTCCTATTTCAACACGAAAGCACGAATGTTGGAATTGCCTTCTGCAACGAGTATTAGACGATATTTTTTCTATTTCAGTAAAGTTTTGTTGAAAACTCTCGAAATTCAAATAAAAATTCGGATTAGTGACTTTTGTATTGTATCTTGGCAGTTGGTGTCACTGACGAAATTTTACAGATTGCGGAATTTGAATTGATTTGATTCCAAAATAGAGTGGATCGGAGGTCAGTACTGACAACCACATAACGAAAAATATAACTGAGAACAATGCTGTAATGAGTTTCATTACAGCACTACTTTTAGTACTGTAATGAACTCATTACGCTACTGAAATACTGAAAATATATTACTTGAATCAGTTCAAGTCCTTATGAAGTTGAATACATTTCAGACATTTCGTGCAAACGGCCATGAACTCTTCTGAAGGGGGAGGAAGAGAAAAGCTCAAAAAGTTGCTTAAAATGGTCAATAATTCCACCTTCGTGCCGATGAAGTATCTTCCTTATATTATATTTATATGTTTGCATATAAACTCTATACGGATATTTCATATGGATTTCTACAGACGGAAAAATGCATCAGAACCGATTAGAAATGTTTACGACTACTTCTCATATCTGAAAAATGAGAAGTAAGTCACATATCTAACTGTCTAATGTATCCATATCTCGAAAATAAATGTCAACTGGCATTTCAAAAATTCTCAATGATAAAGATTTTGTGCAATTCAATTTTTAAACATGATTTAAAAAAGTGACGAAAATCATGAAATTCGTTCTGATCAGATGATAACATTTTTTCGACATTCTCATTGGATCGGATAAGGATTGTTATGGGTACATATTAAAGCTGCAGCACCTTTTTTGAGGTATCGTTCCCATTTGACATTAAACGTCAAATGTCATTATGCTGATGACATATTCCTTTACTTATTTTTTTTAAGTTTAATGGAAGTTAATGAATAATTATACTAGTAATAAATCTCTGAAGGTATTGATGTTCTACTTGTATGAACTTCTTCTTTGGGCTGAAATAGAATTTTTTATGGTGGAGGGGCAACAACGACAATTCTTAGGTGACCGCAACGGGAGGTGAAGGTAGGTTCGGATAAATTTTCAGTAATTTATTGAAAAAAATTTATCGTGGTTTAAGTAATTTTTTTCATTAACAGCTACGTTTCTTCTCTCTTGGGGGAGAATCTGAAATTCTAGATGCAAAAATAAGAATTTTGTAAATTTGAGACAAAAGGAAATACCTTCTTCCTTTTCTTCTTCATTTGAGTAACATATTATTATTATTATTGACTTACAAGTAAAGGGAGGGGTGTGAACCCATAAACCCTAAATTAATGAACATTGCTTGAGTAATACAAAAAAAGAACAAAATATGATGCTGACAAAGAAAATACCTACTCAGCCCAATGAAATAAATTCAAAGAAACATAAGAAAACATAAACAATCAGAACAAAATGTCACTGTCACAACCATCAGGCATGAGCATCACTCAACCATCTATCCAATTTGTTTTTGAATGAATTAACCGAACCATCACTAACAATGTCCGCAGGCAGAGAATTCCACAACGCAGACACGATTTAACCAAAAAAATCTCAGGGCACCTCACAGAAAAGTTCCCCTTTTTCAACTTGAAGTGGTGACCTCTCAAACGGGTGTCAGAGTTCAAGTCATACATGTCCCTCAGTATGTCATAATTGTACTTCAAGATCCGAAAGGTTATGATCAAGTCTCCGCTGAGCCTGCGCCCTTTGAATGTACCTAGACTTACCATACACAGCCTCTCTTCATAACTTGGCCGCGCACCACGAAACCAGAGTCTGGTTGCTTTACGCTGTAGTTTTTCCAGCAACTGTTGATCACGCACTAAATCAGCACTCCAGACTGGTCCGCAATACTCCAAAAATGGTCTGACGTACTGGGAGTATAATCTCATCCATGATCTGAAGGATATTTTTCGAAAAGATTTCCTCAATATGAAGAGCCTGTTTTTCACCTTCTGAAAAACATTAGTATATGTTCTGACCACGATAGATCCTCGAAAATGGGCACACAAAGGTCGCTATGAGATCGTACAGTATTCAAAATTTGCCCGCCAAGCATATATCCTCTAAGCATGTTATTGATTCTGAGGTGAAAAACAACACATTTATCTTTATTCAGCGGCAGAAGCCAGTCAGAACACCACTGGAATACCGAATCTAGATCTTCCTGTGAAGTTTTGTGTTGGGTGGAAGGGTTGGATATCTTAGAGTCGTCGTCATAAAAGCTGCAGTCGGACCGGATGTTACAAGCGTCATTAGCGTATAATAAGAATAGAAGTGGTCCGAGGACCGTTCCCTGGGGTACGCCGCACTGCACAACTCGGTCCGTCGAGAAGGTACTTCCGACGCGCACGCAGAAACTTCGGTCAGACAATAAGAACTTTATCCAAAGAAGAATCTTTCCCCGTCTACCGCAATGTTCCAGCTTATGAAATAATCTTTGCCTGGGCACTCGATCAAAAGCCTCGGAGAAGTTTAAATATACAACGTCCATGGCTTCCTTTGTAGTAAATCAGTCATGGTCGACTTTCCTTTGCCATGTTGCTGTTTCGGAATCAAATTGCATTCTCTCGCTGTTCTGTCTTTTTTTATTTTCAGGTTAGAGTTTGTGTTTGGAAATCCCTCCGAAAAGCCGTTCCGATAATCGTGATGTCCTTCAATATAAAATATTCAGATACAACAACTTTATTTTATTTTTTTTACGAGGAGACAGGTTTTTTCGGCTGAGGTTTTTTTCCCCTTGCTCTATAGTATTTTATGATACTAGTGATGATAGTACTAGTATCATAGTATCATACGAAGAATGTTATGGTACCCCGTTTTTTTTTTACCTCAGCTCAGGTACTTTTTGTTTCAACATTTATTGTATTATTTTAGCCCTCCAATTCATAAGAATAAATAAATAAACAGGACCTAAACGACAAATATTTAAAAAAATTATGTATCACCTTGCTGTTATTTGAAGAATCATTTATGACAATAAAATATTAGAATTAATGAATTAGTGTGAATATTAGAATTGATTCTTTCCACTAATGTAATAGGTCTACTCGTACAACAGCGATTTGCAGTATGTAAAATCTTATTGGGAAGCAGAATTGCTCGGTGCACTCCTTTATGTGAGTAAACTACATCTAGCATAAACCAACCACTTATGGTATTCTTCGTGACCAAAAAAATTCGGGTGTTAAATTTGGTAAAGGCAACACTTTCTTTTCTATACCAATTTATTTATGATATAAGAGTTACCCCATCAACCATCATTATTTCATTTCAGGACGGCTTCGGTGATATTTCAGAAGTGGTTTTTATTTTAAAATCTCCAATCCGGACACCTAGATATTTCCGAGAGGAGCGCAAGATACAACAAATTTTCCATATTGTTATTCATTATTTCCGCCTATGACCGTTTCGTGTATTTTCTGACGAAACCAGGGGTTTTATCGAAGTTTCATGCGAATATATACAACATGATGAATTTGTATCTTATGTGTCTTTATTTTTCAACAAACTAATAGGTAAATAAAATTTTAACGAAAATATATACATAATGAAAATTATACTACAGTTCAATCACAAAATCTTGCCCCAATATATGAAAAAACTTTCAATGGCTGCAATCTGGAGTCTTTTAACTCTCGATCAGCTCCTAGGTGTGATGAGAGCTTTGAAGTGCTTCGGACCTGGTGTCACGCCATCGATACATTCCATAGACGGCGGACAACCCGGTGGTATGTTGAAGTTGTAGTGCTGCAGCATGGACGCCGTGAACAGGAACACATTGGCTCTAGCTAGAGTCTCACCCATACATCTGTGTTTGCCGAAACCGAAGGGGATGAAATTATCCGGAAGATGGATCTTCCCGTCTTTCAAGAATCTTTCGGGTCTGAATTCTTCAGGATCATCAAAACCGCATTCGTCTCCCATGTGAATGCCATGCAAGTTGGCGATCACTATAGAATCCTGAAAATCATTGATTGAGTTAAAAAATGTCCATTTCTCCATTTCTTCATTACAAGCTTGAATGCAGAAGCTGGAACTCAGGGAATGGAATCGAGTGGGCAAAAAAGGAAAACAAGAAATCATGTCACAATATTCGTTGAGTTCTTGGATAAATTTTCTGAGGAATAAAATATATAAAAAAGAAAGCATCAAACAATAATTGATGCACTCTAGGGGCCTACGGTATGTGTTTGAGATTTGATGGTTGCCCGTGATAATCAAAACTACATAATGTAAATGCAAATACCTAATATATATTAATATAAAATTTAGAATAAGAAGAACCATGCTAGCACGACAAAACTAAAGTCAGATTTTCGAGTTTTTTCTGTATACCAATAAAGAAATATTTGGATTGCAAAACTCCTCCCAATGGTTCACCAAGGTCCACTTCTGTCTCAAACCAATTTTATCGTTAATAGTTCGGAGATGGGGGTTGTATTCAAAATAAAAAGTAACCGAATTACTTACCTTTGGGATGAAATATCCTTGTAGATGTGTATCCCTCATTGCTCTATGAGGAACAGAAAATGCTCTGCCTGCGAACATCCTCAAAGCTTCCAACACGCAACATTCCATGTATGGCATACTGCAAAAAATATCTGGTTAGCTCGAAAAAATTATTTATTTTCACTGAAATTAAATTTGAAATGCTGGTATTCTGAATTTGATGTCGAACACGGTGGGTGCCCTCTAAATGGGGCCTAAGATTATAATGCCAATTCACTTTGGTCAAGAGAGAACAAAATCATTAATAAGAATGAACAATTGCATAACAAAAATTGAATAACAATAAACATTCGTAACCCTATCATATGGTCGGCACCATCAATTTCTCTAGCGTATGGCTAACATAGAAACATGATTCTAAGAAAAAAAAACATCACAAATACAAAGTGATGCACGATTTCTAGATCTGACATTTTCTTTGTGTGATGTTGGAAGAAAAAGAATTCATTAAAAAGAAATTTGAAACAATTAAAAATGAGTAAGTACCTCTGACGTTACTAAAATACAAAAATCAAAAATCAGTGCCAAATTATCCACCTGACGGGACTGATTGCATCAAGCATAGTAGCATATCCCACTCTAATTATTCCTAAGAATCTATTTTGAATAGGAGTTTAAACAAGCCTGATATCAATCATAATTGAAATTTTTTTAATTTTATTATCTTAGATTATATATACAATTTTTTTAAATATATTAGGATTTTCACTTTCAGTATCTAAAACAAGCTTGATTAAGAATTCTCATATCACTCTTTCTTTATACGAGCAAATCTGTGCAATAATATAGTCACCTAAAATGAATGATCACAAAAACTTGCGAGTAGATTCAAATTCTGATCTAGACTTCGACCTGCCTATAGACTGACCTGCCTATAAGACTTCTTCATAAGAAGAAATTCAAAAATTTCCAGAATTTTCATTTTTATTTACGAGATGTGATCTGATCAAATCGACTTTGAGAGTAAAAGTTTTAGTGGTATCAGGTTGTCCAGTTGTTTTATTTTCAGGCAATGACTGTTGAAGGAGCCATTCCAATAGTTTAAATTCTTCATTTAGTTCGTTTCAGATACTGCTAGTAAAAACGCAAAAAAGTTTCAGAATATGCAGAGTCCCCCCAGAATGAAATTCAATTCATTTATGAATGGAAAGTGGATTCTGTATTGAGAAATATGTATTAACATTGAGCATATATCTATTTTAAATCAATGGTATCATTTGGAGAAGGACAACCTCAGGAATATTTTCCATGTTTGCTTCAATCTACTGAAAATTTACGAATCACAGTACAGGTGGAACTTCAAAAATGACAATTAACCCATTTATTCAAATAAAATGTCGGATACCCTAGGTTTTAATATCATTTTTTGATTAGATTCAGATATGATGTGCCTAGAATGAATAGTTTCAATGCTTCACATTTCTTGTTTTGTACGTAGGTTGGCAGTATATTGCCTCCCATAAAGTTTCCAAGAGATAAGGTTCTTCAACTCTGCTTAATACATACCAAAATAATATCAATCAAGAATAAGCCAATTCCAAGATATCATCAAAATATTTGGAAACGTTCATTTCAACAGAAAGAAATGAATACCTTGCGCACAAACAAATACAATATTCTGAATTTTCTGACGTTCGAAATGACTGCATATAGCTCAAAAACTCTCATCAATATTTGTCGCTCAAATGATCTACTCAGATGTCTGCAAACTTCATCAATTATCTCAATCAAACTGAAATGGGGTTCAGTTCAATTTGTTATAATATAATATATCAACTTTTCAACATATGTATTTCCATTTACCCCGTAGTTTTTCAGCTGAAAATTCTGAGTCATTATTTTGGACTCTTTATGAGAATTCAGAATATGTTGCTGCTTATTCAGGTGGTCGCATTTCATTTCGTCAAAATCAAAAATCAATGTTATCAAAATATTTTGATGATTTCTTTAATTTCGCTCATCCTTAATTGATATTATTGGTAGGTACCAGAGATCAGTAATCTTCTTTTGAAAGTGTAGACGTGGACAGTATATTGCCAGTCTCCGCAAAAAAAACATGAAATGTGGAGCATTATGAAAACTATTAATTTCAGGCATAAAATAACAACAAAAAATAGAGAATATAAACCAGATAAATCTGACACACGAAAAAATTCATGGAATGACAATCAAATATATGGGTTTATTCACATCAAAACAAAAACAGTGTTCTCGGACGTGTTGTAGGTGAATATACAGAGGTCTTAAAAACTTTTCTAGAGTTCAATGAATAAAAATCACAATTTTGTTGAATGGTTTTCAAGCTCTACTTTGAATCAATATTCAGTATTCCTCGAAAATATAAATAAGTTTTTCAAAATAAACCATACTGTATGTGTATATACTCACTTTCTCCTATCATCTAGCGACGGAAGTCTGCTCCTTCCCACCACCCTATCGATTTCTTCCTGTGCTTTCTTCTGCACATCTGTATTCAAAATTAAATAAAGGAACATGAAACCTAAGGTCTTGCTTGTAGTCTCTGAGCCAGCCATAAACATATCCATACAAATAGCCAGCAACTGATCTTCGGTAAAACTGGACTTCCTATCTGGAGAGTTCAAAATGTTGATGTAAACATCCATGAAGTCACGAGGTTCAGCTGGATTGTGGGATTCCTTGTGCCTTTTCAGCTCCCTGTTGATGAAATCCCATACATGAATGTGAGTTTTCACGTATCTCTTATATCCAGACAGTTCAGGGGCGATGAATCTTAGAACTGGGAACTGGCTGAAAGGTGCCCCAACCATATCGATGTGTGCAAATAGTTCACCAAGGATCTCCTGAAGTTCCTTCAACCCTTTGTCCTGTGAACTATATCTCACGCCCGCAAGCATCGTCCATAAAGTGTTCAATACGTGTATGTTGAATATTGATTCCATATCTGCGATGAGGTGTCCTTTGTTGTTCATCAACTCCTTGATGTCGTGCACCATGTGGTCGGATTCTTCTTCGATCATGAGTGACATATTTTTTCGTCCAAATCCGAATTCTCTCAATTGACGGAGGACAAAACGCCTTTGCTCTTGCCAAAAATCTGAATCGGTCAACATAATACCTGAAATTTAATAGTTGTTATTCTGGAGTTAGTTCTTGTTCTATTTGATCTGGGACAGGTTCACTTCCATTCCACCGTCCAAACGTCAACACGATAAATTTCATACAGGGTTTCCCAGATAAGATGGGACATATTTTAATAGAACGTTTCTGGAGACCTGGACCTATTTGAAATCTGTAAATCGGGATTATGATATTGTCCGACATCATCTACCAAGCTAAAATATTCTTGAAACCAGACCACTTTCATATAGGTACAGTATATGAAATAAAAAATTTTGTTGTTTTTTCGATTCACATTTTGTTGGCGTATTCAATTCTGAATACATTCCTATAAAAATCGAAATACTTTTCAAATTATGCAGAAGGAAGCCAACAAAAAAGGGAGAAAAGAGTACCTATTCGGTATTTTATTTGTTATTCCTATTCTAAATCTCTTATGCACAAACCGTTTTCACATTTTTGAAGTAGAAGACTGTGGAAATATTGTAACATTTCTAGAATTTTGAAAAACTCCTCACAGGGTCAAATATTGGGATCCAGATTGGCTCATAACTGTCGTTTTTTGAATTAGAATACTATTTCATTTATGTTCGCATTGGATTCTGCTAAGAAAATTGATTATAGTGTTCTCACATGTCAATGCACCTAAAAAGAATAATTCTTGAGTTATTTGGAATTTTTTATTTTATGTTGTACCTAGAGAAAAATTCATAAAATCTAATTCATATCAACAATGATAAATAAATTCGGAAATAGTTCTGTCACTAGTAAACTATTTAAATAATTTATTTTCTTCGACCATAGATCACTGTTGATATGAAACATATTTTATGAATTTGACTTTACGTACGTCATAAATCAAAAAACCGTGAATACTTCAAGAAGTATTCATTTTAGAAGCATGAACTGATGAGAACACTATCATTATTTTTCATCACAGATTCCAACGCAAACTTTTTCTAAATTCTAGAAATTTACAATATTTCCATAGTCTTCGAATTCAACAATGTGAAAACGGTTTGTGCATAAGATATTTAGAATAGGATTAACAAACATAATACCGGATACTCTTATCTCCATTTTTTCTTAAATTTTTTCCTCATATTTTGAAAAATATTTCGGCGAATGCAACGATTTTAATAGGAATGTATTCAGAATTGAATACTCTATCAAAATTTGAGACGAACAAATTGAAACAAAATTTTTTTTATATTTAAAGGAAGATATTATGCCTAATTTGAGTGAAACTAATTTATTATTCTCGGTGATTAGAATCACCATCCTCAGGAACTGAGTAACAGGACAAGATGCAGCAGCCCTGTCATGGCCCTGAGCAGGAAAATTGATCGACAGATATCGTCGTCAACAGATAAAATACAATAAAATATATAAAAAGCTCATAAACCGAAATATCTAGGTTTTGTCTTTGAAACTTTGGTGTCAAACGGATAAAAACAAATACGAACATACCCGGTATAAGTGAAAGTAGTCAGGATTCAAGAATATTTTAGATCGGTAGATAATGTTGAACAATATCATAATCTCAATTTTCAGATTTCAAATGGGTCCAGTTCTTCAGAAACGTCTAATAGGCCGTGGAACATGGTACACCCTGTATAGTATCTATGACTTGAAGAATATGATTTGCGGGGGTGTTTTTTAAAATTGAATGGTAATTAGAACCATTTCATCTCCTGAACGGAATCACCGATTCATTTGAACTTTGGGATAAAGGTAGCTTCCATAAAATTCCAGAGAAGTGCAATCAAATATCATTTTCAAGACCGTATCACATATATTCGGACAGTTCTAAAAAATTCGTGAAATCACTCTGTTGTGATTCATTATACAGATAATGAATTTCTTGATTTTTTCGATATGAGTAAACTGTAAGATTCATTCATTCAATTCCCCAAATAATATTGCAAAGCACTATCAACCTTGTTCGGTAACCTTCCCGAGGATTTTTTTCTTTTATGTCGATATTCAACATCCTGTTCATCTCGAAACCAAGTATATTTTGAATCAGTGTTTACCTAAATTCTTCATCAAAATATACTTACAGATCTGAGAAAGTTATCATAGTCCTGAACTTTTAATTCAAAGCATTGTTTGTAGTTAGATAGCGTGTTATTTCTATAAACTAAATACCGAATTTGAAACAAAATGGATCATCATGAATGGGAACATGTCTTTTATTTTACTCAAGTAAAGGATGTAGACATTAATTCCTCAAAGCCAAACCTTTGTCTTTTTCACTCGTCAAAAAATATAGCGGCACGCCACTTGTACCTACTTGAAATATTCAACTTTAAAACTTTGCGACAACCTCAGGTAAACACGGATCAGTCTTCATTGTTCTAATCCTATGGGTTTACTCACCTAGTCTTTTACCCCATGTCCTCATCTCGAAAAATATTCCTGTTGGTCTTCCGGCCAAGTCTTCGGACGTCAGGAACTCTTTCAGTGCTTGACTCCCATACACAATCACCAGTAGGTCCTTGCCCACCTTCAGACCTAGAACTGGACCATATTTCATAGACATTTCGGCCGTTGCTACGTACAAGTATCCTGTTCTCTTTCTTTCTTTGATTACTTCAAGGGCACTTCCTAAGAGCGGCAACCATTTGGGACCTGGTGGGTAGTTCTTGGGCTTCTTCGTGTCCAGAAAAACCAGCAATCCCAGAATTATGATAAAGAGACCCACAACTAACCACATCTGGAAAATAAAACCATCCAAGATTATGTACTTTCGTATACTATATACATCAAGTGATTTTTTTATGTATGTTTTTTGTTTGTGTTTCAACACAAGAAAAAAATTTTATAATTAATTCTCCTGTTTTTATTTTACCTCTGAAAAAGATGTCTGCTCCGACAAAAATTTTAAGGATTTTCTTTGTATTGTGGGAAAGAGGTCCGAATGAAATATCAAGACTTCTCTTAGAGAAATTAGAAAATATAATTCCATGAAAAACTTCCGAGAATATATATCGAAGATTCTAAATAAAACATTTTTCGATCAATAAAAACAAAGGTTCTTATTTTGATTCATATCTTTTCAACTCAGGTCATGAAACTTGATATTCCACAATTGTAAGCAGTCAAATTGATTTAGAAAACATTGCTTTTACACCTAGTTATATTATTATAGAAACACTCGAGAAGAGTTTCTCTAAATTTTTTGTTTCTATTGAAATTTTTCGAAATTTTAGGTTCAATCAGAAGTATATAATGATATATATTTTTGAAATTGCTTGAAAAAAGTCTATTGAAGCATAACACACTATGGGTTTCATTTGAAAAATTTATTATTTTCATTTTTCTAAAATTTGAGGAAACGGTGAAAAGTATTGAAAAAATAGTCATAAAGATGTTTATAGTTTATTAGTCAGAATTCGGAGAAAATCATAGCGCATAATAAAAATTGGCCAAATTCCAGAATCACCCTGTAACACTAAAACAAGACACCGTAGCGACTTGCGCTATTCAGCAATTTATGTTTATCGAAAAAAGAAGATGACATGTTTTTTACTTTTTGTATATATCTACTAATTTGGGAGATTTAGTACTAAATCATCGAAATCTGACCACCCTATACACGACACCCTAAACTCAGAATCTTACGGTAATCTTCATACAAAATTGTAACGACCTTGACCAAGAACACAAACGTCTTTTCAATTGAAAACTATGCGTCAGTTTTTATAGAATCAGAAATTAAAAATTGAAAAACTGACAAATATTATTTTATTTTTGCGGAGTCAAGGCAAAGCCCGTACGAAAGCCACTAAAATAGTAACATTTTCTTTATATCGGAAAATTCATATTTATGTAGCAGATACAAAAAAGATACTATGAGAGCTTTAAAATTTTTTTTTTAAATTTACCATAACACCCATCTCAGAAGTTAGTACGTTCACTCCATTCATTTATGCGATGTTCAGTTTTTGAAATGAGTTCGAAAAGCCTTCCCTTGAATATTATCAACGTGAAAATGTCTATTGAAATATTTCATGGAAGTTCTCCGCATTTTTCTGAAAGTTTTTTATGCTTTGTTCTATTATTTAATTAAAATTTCTGATTGAATTTTTTTTCCAGACACTGAGGGTGAAAACCCCAGTAAAACTTTCAGAAATAACTCGTGGATAGACTTTTTCAGGTACCAATGCAGCTCCTCATTTCATTTCTATGAAGTAACTAGCTAAGCGCCAGCCAGGAGAAAATGCTTTATCTATATTGATACTGCTTCCGTAAAGTGGTTGTCCAACATGGTGATCTACTATTTCGCATTATAAAAAAAAGTAGGACGGTTACAAAAATTAGTTAGGCCAGTGTAATTTATCGAACTTGAGTTGAGAAATCTACTCGGCTTCTTTGGATTCAACCATAAGATCCAGAAGTGATGAAAAATAATAAAGAAAATTTTTGCCCATGTTGAGTTTCTCGGAAACGTCTCCACCCAATTCAATCATTACGACATTGTTGCATAATGGACAAGAGAAAGCACGATCAAACGATATTTCACTGCTGAATATTCCCAGATCTCAGGCAAGGTCTTTTACTAGACTTCCTCAAGAGTGAAAGTTTTGGATGCTGTGTTTATGCGGACAGGTAGCACTCAATGAGCAGACTTATTATGTAATAACGGTTTTTTCCAAGAACATAATTTCTTTGTTGCCAAACATCCGTGGTAGGTATTCGATCGCATATATTTTGAAATTCATTCTCTCGTATATTTGCATTTTCCGGATATATCTATCATCCTTCTTGTTAATTTCGTAAGAATTCTCCTAAATCGACCACAAATACTGGGTTTTGTTTCGAAAATAAATTCAATCGCTACAACCTTATTAAGGTTGAAAAAAAAGTTAATTTTTTATTATAATGAAGTTTTCAAAAATTGCGAAGTTTTCATATACGGGCTTCTGAAAATCGAAATATACAACATACAAAATATTCATAGTCTTCGATAAGAAGAAGAATTTGAAATTTTAGTCATATTTCCAATGTTCTATTTTCTTGAGTAGGTACCCATTTGAAGAAAAAATTCATCTTCGACAACAAACACGTTTGATTTATTGGTAATTATAAAGTTTCCTGCCCAGTTGTATTTTTTTTGTATTTTTTTTTGTGATCTTGAGGTAGGGAAAATGAACCTAACCTAGACTAGAATGTTAACTGATTTTTCAGGGGAATCAGCAGGATAAAAATGATAAATACTAAGTTGTCGTCTCATTCTAACCAGGAACATATTTTGGTATTATAGGTATCGGGGATAAAATCTTTTTCATTTCCTTATTGTAGGAAACAATTGAATAAACCTAAGACTTTTGTGAACTAACTACAACCAGTTACTCATAAATAATTGATCACTTCATTTCATTCATTCTACATTTACAAATGTTGATAATCCAAGCAACTAGTTTCCTTCGATTAACCCCAGTTCAGTACACATTTGAAAATGTTGTCGTTGAATAATTACGGAATGTGACAGGACTTGCGTTATATGCTAACTCATATATTTTTTCAATACATTCAGGAGATATGAACTTTCAAGGTATCAAAAATGAAGCTGGAAGAAACGCTGTGTAATCGTCATAGGCATCAGAAAGTGATTCCAGCAATATTTAAGATGGAAGGCAAAAACACAACAATTAACTTTTCACTACGTGGACTGTGAGAAACAATTGTCAGAATCATTCCTATGTACATTTTCGCCCTTTATTCCTTCGTTGTTGAAATTCTGTCATATTTTTCCATAGTATCGGATTCAAAATGAAGCTTCAGAACGAATGCATATTACTTGGAATTTTTCATCATGAATTTTAGAGAAATGCCTGTAATAAATGAAGCAAAATGCAAATGCAAAATGGCAAAATGAAATTGAAAATAAATAATCTGCAAAAAAAATATTGTACGTTCTACTTCAATTTCCACTCAGGATTTCAAAAATACTTATCACATGTCACTAAAAAACTAGAACACTAAAATATAATCACCTTAACTGCCGACCCTTTCACACGAACACGGTGCACAAAATCATCTCCCTCTCTAAATGATACGCATTCATATAGTACTTCCCCTCCTGGCTGTCATGGAACAATATTAGCATACGGTGTGTCTCTTGTTTTGGCAAACTAATTCTTGTGACACTTTTCGTCAATCGGAACAATCTCCAAATCATGATACCTATTCCACTGTGACTCTGGACCGACAGTCCATTTACATTAATCGGAAACAGTTGTTGTATTCGTCATAAAAATTGAGAAATCTATTCATGATATTTTTTGCTTCTGGAACTTGAGTACCATTATCTTAGCTCCCAGATTGCTTGTTGATTTTTGCCGATTTTCTTTCTTACGATTCGAAGATTCCTCTCTGCTCTTAAAATATTAAGGATTCACATTTTTCATTCATCAGCAGGAAGCTTATTTATTCAAGCATGCTCTTTAGTGAGGTCCAGGAAAGAGTTTCTCGAATCAGTTCCAGAGAAAACACGTCTTTTCTTCATTCGAAAAAATAAAATGCAGCAATGTACCAACCTACTTTCTCGCTAATTTAATAGAGATCTGATAATTTTTTTTTTCACTCTAGGAATAAAATGATACTTTCAATCTTTCAGTTGAGGAACTGAAGGGACACTTTTAATCCCTCGACGATTATAAATAAAAAAGTGCACTTGACACCATTTTCGGTAGTCTGTGAACTCCACTATCGCCTCCTTTGCTGCTTTTTCAATGTCCATCTTTAAATTACATACTCTTTGTTTCACAGATCAGATTTAAAATAAAAAAATCACATATTCAACACCTTTTCTTGTTGTTTGTTGTTTTCTCTAATGTCATAGCAACGCTTCCAAGGCGCATCATTTTTCGATGACAAAACCGATATGATAACTAGCAGAATTGATATTTTGTCTTTAGAGTACGAGATGATTATCTTGTAAGTTTTTTGAGTCCTAAACCTAAAATGCATAAAATAATGTAGAAACTACGGGACTTCCTTCCGAACAGGCTACCAACTTTTCGGCTCGGGCTTGAAAGTATCAATATTGTCACATAGTTTTTATAATAAACCTACTATTTATATGGTCATCCCATATATATATATATATATATATATATATATATATATATATATATATATATATATATATATATATATTCTTTTGAATAAGAGAGCTAAAATAATACAATAAATGTTGAAACAAAAAGAACCTAAGCTGAGGGTATGATACTATAGTATCATACGATACTTTCATCACCAGTATCATACGATACTATAGAGCCAGGGGAAAAAACCTCAGCCGAAAAAACCTGTCTCCCCGTTAAAAAAATAAAATAAAATTGTTGTATCTGAATATTCTATATAGAAGGACATCACGATCAGCGGGACGGCTCTTCGGAGGAAGGATTTCCAAACACAAACTCCAATCTGAAAATAAAAAAAGCCAGAACAGCAAGAGAATTCAATTTATACTTCATCAAATTGATCTGAAATTTTCAACCCATTGCAAAAATGAGTTTGATATATTGTGTATGGCTCTAATGCCATCTTGGAATTTATAAATCGAACAATTATTAATTAGGTGTTCAACTGTTTCCTCTGATTCACCACATTCACAATTAGGACTATCAACCGAATTCCACTTGAAAAGCATGCTGTTGGTACGACCATGACCTGTTCTTATTCGATTAAGAAGGGACCATATTCTCCTGGGAAGGTTAAAACCAGGAACTTTATTCGATGGAACAGATATTAGATCTTTATTAGATAAAGAACATACATCCCATTCGGATTTCCAGATTTCGTTGTAGCTGAAGTTCGAATTCAGAAAGTTATTCGACCAAATAGGTTTACGAGATTTCAGTCTTGGAATTCTATTTTCTGGAACGTAGGAAAGTATCGGAAAAGAATCCGGAAATGAATTGAATTTATTCCAAGAATTCCAAGTTGCAGACTGTCTTCGAATATGGGGAGGAACTATATTCGATAGCACTGGTAGCCATTGGATAGGTGTAGATCGGATGGTTCCAGTAATTATTCTCATTGAAAAATTGAGCTGTGCATCGATTTTCTGAACATGAACACTATTGAGCCAAACAGGGCAACAATATTCAGCGGTGGAAAAAACCAGGGCAAGGGCTGCTGTGCGAAGTGCAGTCGGGTCAGCACCCCATGACGTACCAGCAAGTTTCTGTAGAATGTTATTTCTCGTTTTTAGTTTCATTCGTAAGTCATCCAAATGTGCTTTGTAATTCAGAGAGGAATCTAATTTAACACCTAAGTATTTGGGGGTAAAATTATGTTTCAAAGGAAAGTTCCCGAAAAGGACATTTAATTTTCTGAATTTTTGATGGTTATTCAAATGAAATAACGAAACCTCGGTTTTATTTGGATTTGGACACAAACGCCATTCGAAAAGATAATTTTTCAAAATTTTCAGATCAGAAGTTAAATTTTCCTCAATACTTCTAAAATCAGAATGACGGAAAGCGAGTGCAATATCGTCGGCGTAAATGAATTTTTCAGATGAAGTACAAGGAATATCGCATAAATATAAATTGAATAGAAGGGGTGCTAAAACAGATCCTTGTGGAAGGCCATTGTTCAATATTTTGAATTTACTACTATTATCATCAACAAAAACACGAAATCTTCTATCCGACAACATATTCTCTAATAAACGAATCATCTTTCCACATTTAAGATGTGTATAAAGTTTATAGATCAAACCATCTTTCCATACCGTGTCGTAGGCAGACGATAAATCTATGAAAGCTGAACCTGTTTTTAATTTATTATCGAAACCCGATTCGAACTGAGAACCTGATCATTGCAATTTCTATTTTTCCTGAAACCGCCCTGACAATTTTGAAGAACATCCTCTATAGTAGGTTCAATCCTGATGAAAATCAACCTTTCTAAAATTTTCATAGAAACACTCAATAAATTAATTGGCCTATAACTACTCGCTTCGGAAGGATTCTTTCCACGTTTCAAAATGCCTATTACTTTCGCTTTGCGAAACTCAACCGGAAAATTGCCAGTACACAAAATGTTATTGTAAAAGGATAACAACCACTTCAATGCCCTTTTTCCTAAATGTTTAATAAACTCAGGATAAATTCCGTCGAAACCCGCAGCTTTACGTGATTTCGTGCGTTTAATAGCTGCTTTCAGTTCATCAAGATTGAACGGTTCCGATATACTTTCTACAGCTTGAGCTGATTTCCTAAATCTGTGTAATTTTTTCTTTATATCCTTGACTTTTAATTTTGAGGTTTCAACTGAATTAGAAACATCAACGAGATGACGTGCTATTAATTTTGGATCAATTTTAGAGGATGTTATCACTTGAGGTGTAGCCTCACCTAGTTTTCTCAAAATATCCCATGAACTTCTACTAGAATGCGTGAAATTCATGCTCGAAACTACACTGTTCCATTTTTCTTTACGACTGGCATTAACTGAATTCATCAGTTTTTCACAATTTTCCGGGGATGGGGAATTTTGATAATCGTTGTATAAATTTTCGGTTTCTTCTGACCAACCAGGTACATAATCTTTGCGGAAACCTCTCGGAATAAACTTTTTCGCGGCGGCCTTAACTACACCTGCGAATCTACTGTAATTTTCGTGAGAGGGTCGGATCCATCTTATATCACTATCAATTTTTTTCGAGAATTGAACCCAATCAGCTTTATTGAAGTTCCAGCGTGGTTTTTGTAGACATGGAGCCAGAAAAACCGCATTGCCTAAACTTAATAACATGGGCCTATGTTGACTGCGAGGAAAATTAACTAAAATTTTACGCTTTACTGCAACAGGTTCAGAGTTATCACAAGAAACGATACATAAATCAGGGTTATACCCTCTATTCCATCTAGACGAATGAAAAGAAGGTTTATCTTTAGCATCAAAAATTAAAAAGTAATCATGGTCTTCCATCCAGTCCACTTAAGCTATGCCATTTCTGTTATTAACATCATAACCCCACATGACATGATGCGAATTGAAGTCTCCGCAGTAAATTGATGGGTGTTGAACATTTACATTGAAATTTCTTGGCCATGAAATATTTGGAGGTTTATAGATATTAATGACGGAAATGTCACAAAATTTGAATGAAATGAAAAAAACTCCTTCGAATTCATGATGACCATTATCGAAGAGCCATAAAATAGTAGAGTAACGGGTAATATGCGCCATTTAAGAAAAAACTCATGTAAGGGTTTTATTATTCTTTTTTCTTGTTCAAAAATGATATGATATAATTATTTCAACATATTAAAAGCACTTGATACAAAATAAAGAACATATTCCAGCGAACCATATGACTCAAGAACAATTTTATGAAGTCTTATATTCATAGGCGGCCGCAGAATTTTTTCTCAGGGGGGGCAAAATAAAAATTTGGTGAGGAGCAGGCGATATAAGTATTACGTTTTGTTCAAAAACAATAGGAAAATCAAAATCTCAGGGGGGGCACGCCCTCTCCCCTGCGGGCGCCCATGCTATATTTTGACACCTCAAAAAAGTGTCTGGTAGTATGGGCCATACGAAATTATGTATTTCTAAAAATAGAAAGGATGACTCATTTTTGTGTAAAGAATGCTTTTCATAGAACGAGATTATATGTTCAAAAATTCGATCAACTTGGGGTTTATTAAACCCGACACATCTCATCAAGCTGGTTGACTGCAGTTTTCTATGAACCAGATGCCCGGATGTCTTTTCATGAAACTTGCATAAAAATCTTTTCCAGCAATTTTCTTTTGTTGTTGAATATATGAGGAAGCTTCAGAGAAACATTCAAATCGAACGCTAATTTTAAAAACTTCAATATAGATAGAGCCATTAACCTCGAATTTAATTCTCTCATGTGCGCTACAAGCATCTCTTCATGATGTTCTCAAAAATTTTGTCTGAAAGGCCCCATCTGAGGTTTAATTTCTGTCTGTTGCCCCCCTGCAATGTATTTTAATCTTTTTTGAATAGTTGTTCTAGGTATATGTATAGAGGCGACTCTTTTAGTCACTTTGTTCCCTAGAACACTTGAAATAAAATCCTTCATATCTATAGCTATCCACCCCTCACAACCTTCACCCTGTGGCTTCTTCTTGAACTTTAGCATCTCCCGAAGAGAAAAATCACCACATGGGCCATACTAACTGATTTTGTTTTGGCCCATAATAACCTACCGGCTGTGATCAATTCGACATGATGTCAATAAAAATTGGCTTGAGTAAGCAACAGTGTGAAAATTTTGTAACGTATCTTTCGTATAAAAAAATTGGATCCAAGGTTACACGACACAGAAACTGTAGCACTAAGAAATTCTGAAGATTAAAGCACAGCAAAACCGTTCCGTTCGTTACACCTTGGTAAGCAAACTTCTAGCACTGGTCAAGGTTAGATATGTTATGTATTCCAGAGTATGTGTGCCTCTGCTACCTAACAACACGATCAAGAATTATGTGGTGGCCCATAACACCCGCCGGCCCATACTACCTGCCTGCAACAAGATCAGAGAGGTTATTCCAAAAATGAAAATGAACGGAAAGATCTGAAAAAACTTGAGGTACAAAAAAAACAAATCATCACAATAGCCTAGAGCAGTGTTTTTCAATCTGTGGGTCGCGACCCCTCAGGGGGTCGCAAAGCCTTTGTATGGGGGTCGCGAGAAGTCGAGAGAACTAGGTCCTACTTCGTTGGAAAACATCAGTGAATTCTAATAAAAAAAGATTTATCAAGATTATACAGAAATACTGGTAATGTTATTCATACAAATGAATTCTTCGATTACTAATTTATTTTACTGTGGAATTATTTTTTTTCAGTGAGAAGTTATGAAACAATTTATTCTTTCTTCACATTATTCGATACCATTTTCATTTCAAATATACCTGATGATTAAGGAGTCTAGAAAATCGAAGTTTTGATACTGGGGTCTTTGGTAATTTTGTCCGAGGTATCGAGTGGGCCCATCAGATTTTGAGTTTAAAAGGCCCTTATATATGAGGCCCAACCTTGAAATTTTGAATACAAGCCCAACTTTTTTATTGCAGATTCGGATGAAGTAGGAATTTTTTTTATCTGAATTGGTTGAAACCAAAACATTTTTCGTCCATATTTGGGCCCTATGCAGCATTTTTTGTTCAAAAATCAAAGTTGGACCTCGTATCTCGAATAAAACCCCTTGGGGCCCAAAATCTGATTGACCTAATCAGTATTAGAATATGAATTTTCGCAATCTTTTCTGAATGAACGCCTCAGATTTTTGAAAAATAAATGATGACGAAAACATTCAGATGAAAAATTTTCCGCTTAATCCGAATCTGCAATGAAAAACATGGGTTTGCATTTGAAATTTCAATGTTGCTCCTTTTGGGCCCCAAATCGTCGATTCCTCGCACGGATTTACTAAAGACCCCAGTATGTGAATTGATGTTATCCCACTTCCCATTTCATCAATGAAAAAAGTTGGCTTCATTTCAATTCCATTAAGTTTGTCTTTTCCTATGATGACATTTTCATTTCGTCCTTGAAGACGTTTATTCAAGCTATTTGAAAGCTGAAAAGCTTTATTTCCAAAAGAAATTCCAGGTCAAAAATGAATTCCAAGTTTACTGACTTTGCTTGCTGTGGAAAAAAAGTATTTTGTTTGTTTTTGTTTTTATACTGAAAGTTCAGCGTGAAGTTCCATAACTCTGGTCAGTACTTCGCTATCGAAAACTACTTTGTATGGTAAAGCAAATTTCAATGGGGTGAATCTATACTTGCAACACAAATGGAAATGATTTGAAACAGACGAGTCTGCAACTCTTTTCCTCTAATCGAATTTACAATATTATACATTTGAATTATTTCAACGTTAACATACATGGAAAAAGCCAGGGTTGGGGGGTCGCGAAATTTTTTTCGATGCTATGGGGGTCGTGTCATGAAAAAGATTGAAAAACACTGGCCTAGAGTAACAAATTCTTTCAAAAAAACATCAATATATAGATTCCAAAAGAAGCCCGCATTTTTTCAAATATGGGCCCAGAACCTGATATAGTCCTCCTTCTGGAACTAGAAGAAAGATGTTGGATAAAATGCTATCAGTTGAACAAGACGAGAAGACACAACCAGGGTGAGATGAATTGATGCATAAAAAAAGCGCTTAACTTCATGACCACACCAAATGATTTAGATCCCTTGAATAAATATTTCAGAACAATATTGAAATTCATAACGCACAATGCAGATATAATGATAGGTAAATCTAAAAATGGTACTATCAAATCAGTGATGTATAAAGACGAGTATATTAGAGAAGTTGAAAATCTGTTAGACGATAACACCCTTTACAAAGTTCTAGGCAGAGATCAAACAACAAAATTGCAATTTACTAATATACTGGTTATTCAATTAATTATGAAAAACATTGAACTTCCCATACATATATAGGGTGTCCCACTCTGGGGGACTGCTCATCAGAAGTATATCAAGAAGTAATAATTCGATTACTGTGAAATTTTTTATGAAAATATAAGCCAAGTTGATCCTCACTTAAGATATATTTTTGAATATAAATGAATTCCGCTTTCACTGGAAATGTTCTTATTTCTAATGAAACACCCCGCATATTATGACTTTTTCGGACTCATCTTCTAATTCCACCTTCACTTTTGTTTCATGTCCTATAGCTATCTAACACAGTTATCCACCGTTTTTTGAAATTAGTTCAGAAAAGATACAAACAATTAGATGGAACATCAATGGGATCTTGATCATACAGCACCATCGCAGTTAGTAAAGATTAAGGTATTTGACTATGTGGCTGGAGAATTCGATTTCACTGAACCACTAAACAATATATTATATTTAGATGATATTTTAATTCTATTACCCAAAAATGAAATGTAGTCAATAGCAGAGAATGAAGAATGTATCCGTATTCTAGATGTTCAAATATGAAACATCAATCAATGGCATCATTCATGCCATAATTGCCATAATTCATACACAACTTTGTCACTCAGCCATTAAATGTTCCATTACAAAAAAATATAAAAAAGTAACCGAGAACCTCCCAGATAAACCGTATAAACTTCATCACGTGTTCAATCAATTTGGTTGCACTGCAGCATTCTACAATCGGCAATATTCTCGACAATAATAGAAGATTCTTTGTTTTCAGTATATTAAAAGAAAAAGTTTTTCCAGGTACACCCAAGTGAAGTGTATGAGATTGCCAAAACCAATTGTGAAGAATTGTATGTTGGACGGACTAAACACTACTTAGGCGATAGGATAAACCCACATAAAAAAACATTATTTCAGTTTTCATCATTTTAAAAATGTTGGACGAAGAAAAAACCTATCGCCAGAAGTACGACAAGTAGCTGGAACTCTTCATCGCACGTTTTATTACATGGAAGTTTCCTGAAAAAGTAATGATACTTACTTAAGTGAAAGAACTAAAACTATGAACTCTGCTACACTTTGGTCGGCGTAGGTAATCAATGCTACGATCTTTGTTATCTGTGAGAAAAAACACTGACATCAGCCAATCTACGAATATCCAAAGCGATTCAAACTAAAACATTCAGAACTTTCACCAAAGAACTGTTCAATTTCCTCTGTGAAGCCCGAAATACTTTAAATGAAAAAGGTGAAGAAAATTATTAATTACTGTGTAAAGCTACCTTGTTGATAGGTATAGTTTTTGGTGCATGCGTACTGTTACTAATAGTGGAAAACTTGATTTTTCATCAATCCCGTGTTCGAAAATTGAATGATCTTCAACAAAGGTAACACGAAACTGCCTGCTCTTTAGGGAACAATAAGCTGTAATGTTATTCAACGGAGAGTAGAGCCCTTTCTGACAAAGGTCGCTATAGTCAACTCGGCTATTATTATATTTATCGTGATACAATCTCCCATTTGTCTACACCAATCTGCAACAGTTTTCTCATTGGATTCTGAAAAGGTCCAATATACATATATGCATTTTTTCAAATGGGATTCCCTGTATATTTAAAGAATTACTGAAAGAAAATTGAATTTTCTTTCAAATGATATATCAGATTCTTATACCTAGATTGTGAAATTCTCGTTGAACTCAGATTTTATAGTTGCGCACGTTTTATTGTTGCGAACCTCCAGCAACGTGCAGCTGCTAACCAAAACAAACTCAAAATGAGCGGTTTATACATACCAACTTCAGTGGATTGCTAGGATTTTCTGATGGTGATTGTGAACGACAAACTACTAAATAATGAATGAATTCTAATAATTTTCATTCCTCGAATGATTCGGCGGTTCTAGCCAAAAAAAAATGTAATCTTCGATGCACGTACATCTCAAATAGTCCAAACAGGTATTCATCGTAGATAGCAATTAAATACCTCAACACGATGAAAATTGACATTTTGCAGATTTGACAATGTATTATTGATGATAATACAATCGCTCATTTTTCATAGTATAAGAAATATAATAAGTGAAATGGAAAGAAATACCTATCCCGAGACCTATCCAAATAAATTTTTATGAATTTGTTCATTCGACTTGGGCAATGTGACCAAATAACAGCAAAAACATGCAGCAGGTTCAATGAAATGTTTCCCGATTAACAGGTTCGCACGTGCGCAACTATGAAATTTCAGTTGAACGGAGAATCTTACCATCTAGGTATAGGAATGTGAATATCATTCGAAAGGAAATTCAATTTTCTTTCAGTAATTCTTGAAACATACAGGACATCCCATTTGAAAAATTGCACTTTCACTTTCAACCGTTTTTGTATCTCTCGATAAACCATTGAATTCATTGGAATTCATTATTTGGTAGTTTTTCGTTCACAATCATCGTCAGCAATACCAAGCAATCCACTATAAAACGAGCGCAACTATAAAATTTCAGTTCAACTCAGAATTTCACAATCTGAGGGCCAGTTTTAGAATCAATTTTAAAGTGCCTTTTTTTTCAAAGCTCCTCTAAGTTCAAAATTTCGGTTTCATAACACATTCCAGGTTCTTAAAGCCACTTTATATATTTTATATATATATATATATATATATTTAGCAGCTAAAGTATCGTTTAGCCCTGAATTCCTAACCTCCCGTGTCCAAACTGTCAACTTATTTGAGGTTAGTTATGTTGTGTTTTATTTTGAAATCAACTTTCACAAGTAGAATGAGAATATACGGAACGTTATATCCACAGGACATGCAAATAACATAACCTCTTTCAATTTCAAGATGGCTGTGGTTAAATACAACTGCAACTGTCTATTTTAGATTAAATGAAACGATTTCAGTTATGCCAACATACAAAATTTCATCTAAAGTCTCCTTTACGTGAAGTCCTATTCAATTTCATTATGAAATTGGGTGGACCTTTAAAGTGGGCTTTTGTTTGAAGTGCACTTTATCTAAAGTGTACTTTAGGGGTTTATTATGAAACTGGCCCTAAGTATATTGATGTGATTTATCATTTGAAAGAAAATTCAATTTTTTTCCAGTAATTCTCAAAATATACAGGGCATCCCATGTGAAAAAATGCCCTTTTAACCGTTTCTGTATGCCATTTGAATGACACTGTATGAAAAGAAGAATACTTCGTTACTTTTTTGTGATGCATAGAATTTTAGCATTCTGCGAACGAAATTTCAGCTTCCTAAGATTTATAGTATAGAAGTTATGGCTGTTTAGCCAAAGCTATGTTTTGCACAAAAAAAAAAGGAAATCATTTAATTACTCTGAAACCACTGAAGGTAAGTATGAGGAAGTGATACCAAAATAATCGTGTTACTACGATTAATAGAAAAGTCCAATAATATAAAGAGTGTGCCATTTGAAATAACAAAGTAGTTACTATTTTGTGACATACGCGGCAAAACCACAGCACTGAAAATATTTTAGACCGATAGGGCATCTGTTCATTTCTAAGAAACTAAATATTCAATGAATTTCTGCTTTTCGTTCTCCGTAAACTGCTAACATAATATCGACCGTGGATCACGCTGTATATGAATTGAATTTATTTAATGACCATATCAAACGTAAGCGTCCTCTTTCATCTAAGTCCCTAAACTACTGTCCATTGAAGAGCTAGAGTTTTACTAATGGCTGTACTAATGGATTCTGACATGAAGGAAGGTTACTGTTTCTAACTCCAAGAGGCCTCGCGATTCACATCGATAGCAGACGGCATCTGATGGAGGTTCACGCCTCGCACGCCAGAGGACACCCTTTGTATCATCCTAAGAATCATGGACTTATATATCTTTACAAAAGTATTGGTAATATATTATTTCATGAAGTCAAATTTCTGAATAATTGTGAAGTTAGTTGATAACACCTATTAAAAAAGTTTCCATTCATGTTATGTCACATCAACTTTGTTCAAATTGTCGTTTCAAATCAGTTTTCATGACCGGAAAATCAAACTCATATATGACCGGAAAATAGAGAGCTATACAAGCTCAGAAAATTGGGAGTGGATTTGACTCGCTATTATGTCGTTAACATTCCAAATATTAAGTTGAAGAAGTACTTCATTTCGAATAAACGAACCCGTTGAAATGATTAATGATTTGAGAAGTAATAGGTGTGTAGAACATTCATCATATGAAAAATTACTAAAGCAACGGTTGAACAGAGAAACGTGAATTAAGACGAGAGATATTTGGGCCACAAAATTATCCCAAAAGTGTTTTTTTTCAGCAACTAATTTTCTCAGATTATTCGAGTACACAGGGGTATTCCGTGAGCAGAGATTATTATATGATTTTGTGTTGTACCTACCTTTATCTAATCTCACTTTTCTACCATTTTTAAGAATGTTGTTTTCTATGAATTCAAATTAAAAAAAAATACGAATTTCTCCTCTGAGCATGGTTATTCGAATGATTAAAACATAAGCACAGCTATTTTCAAGCTACCACAAAAGTTATTAGATGAAAAATACACGTGTTCAACTATGTCCCATCTTTCGGTTCTACGGTAGAGCCATTTATTTCGAAAATATCAAAAACATGCTTGATACACCAGGATAAGAAATACACAGGTTCGAAAAAACACTGAGAAAAGCGGGATAAGGTTGAATATGTTTTCTGTTTTGGTGTGTGCTATTTGAACATACTTCAAGTTGGCATATATCATCCGGGTGTACCAGCTACTTGAAATTACTAAAATATGAGATGAAGGAGCCATAATAGGAACTGATAAAAGGCAGAATGAAAGAAATTCAAGGAATATGTACGAATCAAGGTGATTCTCCAGCTGCCAAAAGGGCTCAGAATGCAAATCTCAATATTCTTACACTCAGTGTGATTGATTTATATAGTAATCCCAGAACGCTCATTTAATATGAGAAATGTTATTCAAAAATATATCGTTTACCTATATTGCGGCCAGTTCATTTCTACTTCATGAAAAAACATATTTCATCTTAATTGTTGAAAATGTTCGTGTTTTTTCTATGCAAGACATTATTTTTTGTTATGTTTTTTTTGCCCGATTATTTCCAGGTAAACTTCATATATACAGAGTGTCCTATAATTAGACCGACAAACTTCTAGTGGATGTCCTAGACATTATTCGTATAATGCTTAGTTAAGGAGCTAGGGCCCGGTGGAGATGACTTGATTGATTAAATAATAAACTGTTTTATGAGGCGAAGCTTCATTGAAATTATTGAAACCAAGTAAAATAAATTGATATTTCACCCATATAATGCTTCTTCACATAACGAGCATTGAGTTATGAACGAAGAGAAAATTTCGCATCGATTTTTCTATAAACTATTGCAGCTCTGAGATTTCACACGAGAGCCTTTTTTTTAATGAAAACATATCAAAGTTTTTGAATTTGATTTAAGACTTGTAAAATAATAAAAGTTAAAAAACTGTTGCTAAAAATATCTTTCGCACCCCGAAAATGATACGCTCATGAGTTAGACATTTCACGTCTTTCTTGTAAATAATTAAACTAGCTTAACAGGGTCGATAGGACTAATTGTGGTCTTCCTTGAAGAAACGCTGTTGCAAAGTCCCTAAAATTGATGAACATTATAACATCAAATAGAATAATACACTAAATTTTGACAGTGCCCTGAGGAAGTGGAAATATAACCACGAAACGTCGGCAAAGTCATAAATAGTGCTTCAATCACCATTAGTCCTATCGACCCTGTTAAGCCTGGGAGTCATCTTCAGAGGACTCCAGCTCATTAACGAAGCATTTTTGTACTATATGATTTTGGTCGAAAGTGTCTTGAATAATGTCCAGAACATCCACTGGCAGTTTGTCGTACAAATTATGATACATCCTCCATATATCTTTAATATTCAAAAATTGTGACATATATTTATGCAATTTTAAAAATCTTAGAAATGAAAAGTAGTGTATTGCATCAAAAATGAAGAAATATTGAAAATAATTTACAATGCCTCCGAACGGGTTGATGTTTTATTTGACTAGTGAGCATTAACTGTTTTATTGTGATGACATCTTTCCGATAATCGTTATTAATATTATCATCGGTCTAGGAGCGCAAAATCTAGGTAGGTAGGTACTGTTATGGAATTTTTGTTATGGTTCTATATTTATATCTAAATTTTGATTATTTAAAAAGGATACATAGTACGTTACCTGGTTGAAACTATATCATAACATAATTGCAAGTACATGAATCAAAATTCAAAAGTTTCAACATTTAAATTTATTGTTTACATTCCAGAGATAATTTCAATTCAAAATTATAGTCTTCGATTGTAGTATTCGATTTCCAAATTCATTGAGTTAAATTGCTGGTTTTTTGATGAGGCTAAAATTGAAAGATTTTGATAAAAAAAAATGTAACTAAATTCTATGTTATTGTATTATGTATTAGTGTTAAGAAATCTAGAGACTAAGGACTTTTGAGGAGTGAAACCAGGGAGACGAGAAATAATTGAAGGAGGATAAAAAAAATTTTGGGGATAGAGGAGAAGTGAAAAACAAAAAACGAGAATATACAGATACAGAAATTGATGAGTGTTAAATAATATGCAAATATAATAAAAAGTGATTTTGATATGAATGGAAATGGTAATACATACATGAAGAATGGTAACATCCGATATGGATTTATAGTAAAGAAGAAATGAAATAAAGACATTGGCCCAGTAAATAAATTTTCAAGAGTGTTCCTTTTAAAGCAGATTGTGAACTTAGAAACTGAGAAAAGTGAGTTGATTCATAAACAATAACCTAAAAATTAACCTATATTATGAACTCTGAACATTGAACTGAAAAATCATAACCATAGAACTAGAGTGTTTTTCTTTATTATTATTAGAATAGATTGATATTGAAATCAAATTTAATATTAATTAGTTATTGAGAGTTTTTTGTATTTGATAAAATTTAAATTATAATATTTTAAAATTCAAATCAAAATCTTTCAATTTTAATTGAAATAAAATTTTTGAACCCTCAATTGAGAAAGAGTCTAGGCTAGGTAAATTTTCAAAATTCAAAATTCTATATTTTTTATAAATTTGGTTCCTTAAAACTCAAATTAAATTCAAAAAAAAATTTTAAAGATAAATAAAAGGAACCATAACAAAAATGGCGCCCAACGCGTGGCTTGAATTCTAAGAAATTTTTCTATTTATTGAATTTCAGTTATTTATATTTATATAAATTTTAATCAAGTAACATAATAAAATGAATACCAGAAGTAAAACAACAATGGGAGAAAGAGAAGAGCAAGAAGAAAATATAAGTGGAAATGTAGGTGATCAAGGTAGAGATACATCTGGCATAATGAATATGTTATTAGAGATTACACAAAATATAGAAAAACAAATGAAAGAAATGAATAGAAAATTAGAAGAAAAATATGATAATATTAGAACGGATGTCAATAATACATTAACAATTCAGAGAGAAGAATTTCTTACTAAAATAAATGAAAATGAAAATAAAATAAATCAAATTAACCAAAAAGTTGAAAATAAGATAGAAATTGTTATAGATAAGATGAATCAATATAAAAAAAATTCTAGAGAAGAAATCGAAAAAAAAATAGAAGAACAAGAAAAAAAAATTCAAATTTTAAAAACAGTACAAGAAGAAAGCAATCATATTTTATTGAAAGAAATTCAAAGACATAAAACAGATCAAATTCCTAGTATTATGATGAATACCGAAAATAATCAAAAATTCAATGGAAATATAAAACATTTACATCCAAAAATATTTATTAATGATATTAAAAATAAATTGAAATTAATACATGATTGGGAAGATCAAAAGGAGATGATTAAAACACATTTAAATTCAAGTGCTGCAATATGGTTCATAAGTCGAGAAGAAGAAATTCTTAACATGAATCAATTTGAAAAGAGATTTTTAGATTATTTCTGGGGATTTGTACAACAGAACAATGTGAGACAAGAATTAATATGGGGAAATTTCAATTATAATAGAAGTAATAATTTAAATGATTATTTTTTAAAATTATATAATATGGCAAAACATCTCGACCCAAAAATGCAACAGGAAGAGATAATAAAATGTATAAGTCGACATTTTGGCCCAGAGATTGAAAGATATGTTTTATTCAATCAAATTAATACATTGGATAAATTTTCTACATATTTAAACACAATAGAAAATGATTTGAAACAAAGAAATGGAACATATGAGATTTACAATAAGAATGGTGATAATGGAAGGGAAAGAAATTATTGGAATAATAGGAATTTGGAAAATGGAAGAGAGAGAAATTATAGAAATAATAAAAATAATTATGATAGAAATAATTTCAGAAGAGGGAATTTTGAAAGGAATGAAAGTGGCGGAAGAGAAGTAAGTAATAATGATAGAAATAATTTCAGAAGAGGAAATTTTGAAAGAAATGAAAGTGGAGGAAGAGGAGTAAGTAATAATGATAGAAATAATTTTAGAAGAGGAAATTTTGAAACAAATGAGAATGAAAGGAGAGGTGTAAATAGAAATTATGAAGAAGAAAATACAATGAGAACAGAACCAATAAGGAGATTTCAAAATATGAATTGTCAAGGAATGGAAGAACAGGAAACTCAGGAATCCAACCAAAATTTTTAATAACGCACAAACCAAATAAATATAAAAAAACCATCTATTACGAACATCCATTAGAATTTATTGATTTAGAAGAAGAAAATATGATTCAGCAAGAAAATTATAGATTAATAATATTACAAGGAAAATTTAAAGAAAAAAATGTTTATATTTTAATAGGTACTGGATCGGAAGTATCATTAATCAACGAAAATTTGGTTAAAAATTTGAAATTAGAAAAAGAAATATTCAAAATTCCAAAAATGAATTTAATAAGTGCTAATGGAAAAAAATTAGTTGAAGTGAATTTTTCAATTATTGTAAATTTATATTTAAAAGAAGATATTGTGGTACAATTTCTTGTAGTGAAAGGTATTGAATATGATATGGTAATTGGAAATGATGAATTGGAAAAACATAAAATGATTATAGATTATAAGAATAGATTAATTCAATTTAAAGAATCCGCAATTCCGTTTGAAAATGAAAATATATCGATAACAGGGGAAGAAAATAAACAATCAAATATGATATCAGAAGAAGTAATTCAGGAACCATCATGTCCTGAAGAATTTAAAAATGAAGTGGTAAAATTATTACAAAAGTACAAGGGTATCATGATGATGGGAAATGGAAAAGCAAAAACATATGTTCATAAATTAGAAGTGAAAGGAATTGAAAATTTCAAATCAAAGAATTATCCAATACCATATCGATATAGAAAAGAAGTGGCAGAAGAGATTAATAAGATGCTGGAGAATGGAATAATAGAGAAAAGCAGAACTAGGTATATTAATCCAATAGTAGTTGTGAAAAAGAGTAATGGGGATTTACGGTTATGTTTAGATGCAAGAAATATAAATAAATATACAGTACCACAATATGAATCACCAATGCATATAGAAGCAATTTTTGGAAGAATCACTAAACCCAAAATTTTTTCGAAAATTGATTTAAAACATAGTTTTTGGTTAATTCCATTAGCACAAAATTCTAGAGATTATACTGGTTTTTCAATAGATGGTGTCATTTATAGATTTAAAGTAGTGCCATTTGGTTTACAGAGTGCATGTTCCGCGTTAGTAAGAGCACTACATCAAATTTTTGATAAATATGAAGATTTTATATTACATTATGTTGACGATATATTAATTTTTTCAAATAATGAGAATGAACATTTAAAACATATTGAAATTGTATTGAAAGAATTAGAGGAGGCAGGATTGAAGATTAATTTAGGAAAATGTCAGTTTTATCAGAAAAAAATAACATATTTAGGATATAAAGTTGATAAAGAAGGATTGGAAATGGACGAAAATAAGATAAAAGCTATTCAAGAATATAAAACACCGAAAAATTTGAAAACATTAAGAGGATTTTTAGGAATGATTAATTATTTCAAAAGATTGATACCAGATTTGAGTGAAAAAGAAATGAAATTAATAGAATTGTTGAAGAAAGGAGTGACATGGAAATGGACTGAAGAAAGAAATAAAGCATTCGAAGAATTAAAAAGAACATTAACTCAAAAATTAAAAGTATTTCATCCAAATTATGATTATCCTTTCATACTTAAGACAGATGCATCTCAAGAAAAGTTTGCAGGAATATTATTTCAAAAATATAATGATAAAGAAGTGCCAATATGTTTTATTTCAAGAGTAACAAAATCATATGAAAAAAATTATAGTGTATCTGAATTAGAATTAGCAAGTATCATATTTTGCATAAAAAAATTAAGATTTTATTTACTGGGAGATAAATTTTATATAGAAACAGATCATTCAGCACTAACAAATATATTGACAAACAGATTTGGGAATAGTAGAATACATAGATGGGCTTTAATATTACAAGAATATGATTTTGAAATTCGACGTATACCAGGAAAATCAAATATAGTGCCAGATATATTATCAAGAGAAGGAAACAGAAAGAAGATTAATCAAAAATATATAGGGATCAATATAATGAAAGATATAGATGGGATTTTTTCGTTGGATAAAATAAAAGAATCACAACAACAATTAAACGATAAAGAAAAGCAAAAATGTCAAGTAAGAAATGAAATATATTTGAAGAAAAATAAAGAAAAAGAATTATATGTGATTACGGAAGAGTTAAGTATGAAGATTTTTAAACAATTACATGAAGAATATGGACATATTGGATCAAGGAAGTTATGGCTGTTATTTAGAGAAAACTATATTACAAAACATGATCAAAAATTAGCGAAAAAAATAACATCAACATGTAGAATATGTCAACTGAGTAAAAATAAAAATAGAACAAACATTAATCAAACAAAAACAATAATGGCAAATCATCCATTAGAATTAGTTGCAATTGATTTTATGAGTGATTTGATACCAAGTGAAAATGGAAATAGACACATTTTGGTAATTTTGGATATTTTCTCAAAATATATAAAATTATATCCATGTAAAAAAACAACTTGTGAAGAAATAAAAAGAAAACTAAGAATTTATATGGAGGAATTGGGAACAATTAAGGCTTGTATAGTTGATAATGCTACATATTTTAGAAATGAAAGATTCGAAAGATTTTGTATTGAGAATAATATTCAAGTAAGATTTACAAGTATAAGACACCCAGCTGCGAATCCAGCAGAAAGATATATAAGGGAAGTAATAAAATTTTTGAGAATTATAAACCATGATGATCACTCAGAATGGGAAATTAATTTACAGAAGGTAGAAAGATTTATCAATTGTGTGCCAAATACAAATACAGAAGAATGTCCAATATATTTAATGAGAAACAAGTTACCGGAAAGGAAATGGGAATTTGAAAATAATAGGAAATATCAACAAATTGTGAATGAAGTTAATGAAAAGATGGAAAGGAATGCAATGAAATTTTTGAAGAAAATGGAAAAAAGAAATAAAAAGAAAACAAGATTCAAAAAAGGGGATTTAGTCATCGTAAAAACAAAAAGAGTATCCAATAGAAGTGCAAACAAGTGTGCCAAATTATTATTTCCATTTGATGGGCCATATGAAGTTGAAACAGAACATCCTGTGAATAGTTATTTATTGAAAGATATCAATACTGGAACAATCAAAGGCATATATAACATAGAAAGCATTTTTGAATATAAAGAATAATAGATAATGAGGATTTATAAAATTAGTTTTATATTTCCATAAATTTATTCTAAATTCATTTAAATATAAACAAATTTTTGGGGAATTTGTTATGGAATTTTTGTTATGGTTCTATATTTATATCTAAATTTTGATTATTTAAAAAGGATACATAGTACGTTACCTGGTTGAAACTATATCATAACATAATTGCAAGTACATGAATCAAAATTCAAAAGTTTCAACATTTAAATTTATTGTTTACATTCCAGAGATAATTTCAATTCAAAATTATAGTCTTCGATTGTAGTATTCGATTTCCAAATTCATTGAGTTAAATTGCTGGTTTTTTGATGAGGCTAAAATTGAAAGATTTTGATAAAAAAAAATGTAACTAAATTCTATGTTATTGTATTATGTATTAGTGTTAAGAAATCTAGAGACTAAGGACTTTTGAGGAGTGAAACCAGGGAGACGAGAAATAATTGAAGGAGGATAAAAAAAATTTTGGGGATAGAGGAGAAGTGAAAAACAAAAAACGAGAATATACAGATACAGAAATTGATGAGTGTTAAATAATATGCAAATATAATAAAAAGTGATTTTGATATGAATGGAAATGGTAATACATACATGAAGAATGGTAACATCCGATATGGATTTATAGTAAAGAAGAAATGAAATAAAGACATTGGCCCAGTAAATAAATTTTCAAGAGTGTTCCTTTTAAAGCAGATTGTGAACTTAGAAACTGAGAAAAGTGAGTTGATTCATAAACAATAACCTAAAAATTAACCTATATTATGAACTCTGAACATTGAACTGAAAAATCATAACCATAGAACTAGAGTGTTTTTCTTTATTATTATTAGAATAGATTGATATTGAAATCAAATTTAATATTAATTAGTTATTGAGAGTTTTTTGTATTTGATAAAATTTAAATTATAATATTTTAAAATTCAAATCAAAATCTTTCAATTTTAATTGAAATAAAATTTTTGAACCCTCAATTGAGAAAGAGTCTAGGCTAGGTAAATTTTCAAAATTCAAAATTCTATATTTTTTATAAATTTGGTTCCTTAAAACTCAAATTAAATTCAAAAAAAAATTTTAAAGATAAATAAAAGGAACCATAACAGTACTTATATATCGTGGGGTTACAAGCTAAAAGCACTAAGTCAACAATTTGGAAAAACGTCTTTTCATACCTACCAACAATTTTTGAGGATTGCAATATTTTTTAAATAATGTAAAACTATGGCATGGTATTCCTAAGGTGTATCTCTTCTATTTGAAACAGTTTTTAACGCCTACAATATTTATGCAAATTTTTGAAATACATTCAAACTTTAAATTGCTCGTAACTCCTAAACTTGTTTTTGGACTTAGTGCTTTTTGCATGTAACCCCACGATATAATCTATGTGCAATGAGAGATAAATAAAGGTTTATTCTATCATGATTGCATTCCACTATTGTTTTTGAAAAAGTATCATCACAATCTCATTCCCCTACTTTTTATACTTTTCAACTCCTCATTGTCAACTTCAGTTTTAACAGAAATATGGAAATTATCATCTATCATTCCATTACACAAGAGTGCTGGTCTGAGGAATCTCATTGAAAATTACCGACCCATTAGTATAATCTCTGCAATACCTACCAACTATTTGAATCCATCATCTATAGGGTGGGCCATCCATAACTTTCCACCCTGAATTTTGAGCTTTGGGATGAAATAACGAAAAAAAGCTCGGACAGGTCAAATTTTGTTGAAAAAGGGACAAATAAGGGTTTTCAAATGAGTTTGTTATCACTACCCGTCTAGCTGCAACCCCTAACAGCTTTAATTTTTGAATAGGGAAAAGGTGTCGAGCAGCACCTTGTTGGGAAGGCCATTCATCCAATAATTGACGTAGCGAGTCCTTCACGAAAAAATAGTTCAAACGTGATATCTGCACCGCTGGAGCAGAGCCAAGTTGTGCTCCTCTTTCGGTTTAAAAGGCCTACAACCCCCTACGCCCGCTCACAAAAATTGTTTTTGTTCCTCAAACTTGACCTGATTTTCTTAATCAATCAATAATTACATTTTTTCTTCACTTTTCACTCAATTTTTTTTAATGGAGCATAAAAAATTTTTTTTTATTTTCTAAAATTCACGAACTTTGAAAAAAAAATTAACATTCGAACAATTTCGTTTGATTTTGTTCTGAAAGTAAAATTAGACTGAAAAAAAAATTTTAATTTAAAAAAAAACGAGAGACTTTTTCTGACTCACCTCTACTGGAGCTATGGACTCTTTTCCTCAGAAAAATTGTTGTTGATACCCCTAATTTGCCCACGGTACTCATTAAGCGAAATTCTGAGCGACAGAATTTTTCCGTTTTCTGACACCACGTTTAAAAAAATAGTTTTTTTGAAAACCTTTCGACTCATTCGGTAAAAAAATCGATTTCAAAAGATTAGGTCAAGTTTAAGGAAAAAAACCCTGTTTTCTCGATTTTTCAAATGTTCAATCAATCGGTCCAAGCAAACCGCTGAACGAATCGATCTACCGGTTTGGAGGGGACTTTGGGGCTGCCAAATTTTTCTATAAACTAAGCTTTTCCCAAATTAGAGCTGAAGGAACAGGTTATGTGACATTTGCATCGGTCTAGCTAGAAAAAATTCTCCGTGAGCGTAGAGCAAAAAAATGAAAATTCGAAAAATTCTAAAAATTTTTTCTTCGTGCTTTTTCCGATGAATTCATGGTTAACCAATAATTTCAGAAACTAGAGTCTTCAAGCTTCAGAAGTTGGTTTTTTATTTTCTATATGACCATTTGTCGTTGAGAAAAAATTTTTTCTGTTCCTTCAATTGTTTCGCGAAGTGTATAAGCAATGAAAACTTCCTAAATATGTGGTAAGCAAATACCTTTCAAGCTCAAGAAACCGAAAGTCTTCAGTTATACGTTCACAATGGTTATTAACCCCCACCACGAAAAAAAGCTATATCCGCCCTTGTGTTTCATCAGCATATAGAGGAGACTGTTCGGAGTTGTTACAGGATGCCCGGTTACTTTTTTCGACATGGGCGCTCATTCAAAAAAAATGCTACTTTCATCACGTTGCATTACTACTATTATGCAGGATAAATTTCGAGTTGGTAGTATGGAATTCTCAATATATTTTTAATAATAATAATGACTTTATTTTCCACAATGTACAGTTTGACTTAGTTGACCATTTTTTTCTGTAGGTAGCTAGAATCCATCGTGAATAAAAGGCGAAGTCTAGGTTGGAATACTACAAGAGATGTCCAGCCTGCTCTACTTAAACAAGTACACATTATGTGGTACTTGGATATACTTAATTATATCGAACCAATTGCAAAAAGTACGTCACTACATTGAGGTACGAGACGTGCAAAAGTTCATCCTCGCCACCACATTACTAACCTGTACATCCCATTTCAAATATCGACGATAATTTACAAGATAGTTGATTTTGGGTCCAGTGCGTCATATAGTGAATAGGTGTGCAAAAACGTCCAGCTCCGTTCTCTTTCTTCAACCCATTTCATAACCAATTCATGAAGTTCGGAAAGAATCTTCTCTCCGTCCATGCCGTCTGCATCCGAAATAATGTTATTCACACGCGGCAGCCATCAGTCAATTCGGTGTCAGTCATATCCAGCTATCGCGCCATCGGCATCTTAAAGCACCAGCGTATCGCTGCCTCGGATGCGCCCCTGCTCTTCCTCCATCAATTTAATTCGAAAATTGACGTGTCAATATTTTGAAAATAAGAATAATGAGCAGGTGTGCCTGCCTTCCTTACCTATATAAGTTACGGACAGAGCCTTGTATCTTGGTATCTTAATGGATGCACACGTATACTTATCTGGATGCCTACATATTAATTTCTGGCTCGGAACGAGATCCCGACGCGTTGCGCTCAGATAAGACAACGGAGACGTGGGAAATTACCGAGAGGACTGGTCCAGGTATTTGGTAGAAAAAACGCGGCAGTCAATGCATCTGAACGGCGCTTCCTCATGCCCAGAGAAATTTTGTTGTTTCGTGTGTAATGAGGCATTATCAATCGGTCATGAGGCTAAACTCAAAATCCGCTTATGACAGATATCGTAAATATAGTCAATATTGAAATTTTTTGTGTAGGAAACATGAGAAAATAAAAGAACTAAAAACAAACGTTCTAGAAAACCATCGATTTGTAGTCGAAGCAGTAGGAGGCCGGGAATCCCCAAATATTACCTACTGCATTATATTGAATTCTAATGCCCACTTGCACCGTTTTCTGGTTAAGGCACCCTTATTTAAGGCGCACTCAAATTTTGGGTCATGCTTTTCCCCTCCTTAACGGATCAGATCTTGCACAGCATATCTAATAGAAACGACTTTGTTGAGCACGCGCTAAGCAATGCCAAATCTGGCAACACTGTATGAATCAGTGAATTTGTTTGTTTTGACATAGAAATGCGACATGACCATATGGTTTTGTGTCGGCACTGAGCACAGTGAAGTAAGAAGAATACGCGAATTCATAGACGAACAAGATAATTGGTCTATGCATTTTCCTTTTCAGTATTCTGATTCACAAAACGACATAAACTTTGGGCCGCTGACGAACTGGCCTAGTACAACCAATTTTTCTTTATTTGAAGCAAATGATTTGATTTGATTTCAACAATTGTTTATTCGTAACTTGAATGACATAATTCTGCGCCTGTGGAATATTATCGAAGTAATACTTTTCATATTCACAAGAGTAAATAGCACCTGCAGAATTAATAATTACATGGGTACAATCAATTGCCCCAATAACACGAGAAAATCCAGCAATTTGGTAAAATTGGGTTAGGGTGGAACGTAATTGAAGAGTGGAAATTCAAAAGGGTCTAAGTGCCACTTTCACGAAATTTTAGATTTCATTTGTTATGGGGTCTATGTGCCAAGGCCAATAGCCTACGAAACGGTTCATGTGCCATCCGCTTCAGGCAGTCATCATTTCTGATGAAAAAAACAATTTTTTTTAACTTCTTTCATCAGTTTGAGGGCGGGTTTCACAAAGCTTTAACTGAACATTAAAAAAACCTTACCTAAATTCGAATCAATCGAATCATCCGTTTTGAAATTTCAACGAATCGGGATGGCTCCAATAAATTTGATGGTACAATCAAAGTTTTGTGAAACCGACCCTGAGACATGTTTTATGTAATATTTCAGTTCGATTTTTTTGGCACTTAGACCCTTTTGAATTTCCACTCTTCAATTCTACTTCTGTCTGAGGCATTTTTATGAATACTGAAACTCGAAAAACTATTCTTGATACTGTAGATTCGTGGATTTTCATCAAATCGGCTGCAGCCAATGAATGTCCTGATGATGTGTAGAGTCGGAGCCACGTAAAGATCGGTGATACACTCTGATTCCTACAATCATCAAGGCTAAAACTCTCTTCTTTGAGGTTTGACATCATCATACATAAGATATAATAAGATATATACTTACATATCACTTGGCAATTCTGAATCATCCTCAATTAATCTCAGCAGTTGCAGAGTAGTTTTTGTTGGTCAAACGAAATCGGCGAAAAAATGCGAATTCGTCCATTTCATGGTAGTGATCGGCCCTATTAAATTCTACACTTCTAGCAAAGCCATGGTCAATGATATCTAATCCTCATATAGATCATCAATTTCATTTAATATAAATCTATCCATAATAATTATTAAATTCACGCAATCAAAAACAACACGTCAAAACTGAAGTTCGTTTTTGACGTTTGAATATTTGAGACGGGTTAAAGTCTTGTTTAAGCCATGAATATTCGCGGCTCAAAATAGTCATAACTTCTGTGGCACTTAAACTGCGGTGCAAGAGAATCGGTGTCTCAAACCTTACTTAAAATTTAAGTTGGACGTAAGTCAGACATATATTTGACGGTGCAAGTGGGCATAAAATATTCAAAATTTTAATCAATAGCAAGTTCGAATTTTTAGATATTTTTAACCTCAATATTTCTTTATATTCAAACATTATCCGCAAGAGACAATGAAACTGAGAAGATTTCGCATCGTTGCATCGTAGTATAGACATGCGATGCGCTAAAGAAATGAAGGATACAGTACAACCGAGGAGGCCAGGGAACCTATTCTCGAAATCATTCGCAACGCCATTTTCGCGAATGGCGATTTGCGTTTCAAAAACGGCCTTCTTGACAACTTCGGAAGGTGTATATCATAGATTTACATATCGGTACTACTGTAAGCTCAAATTTCGAGCTATGCGGACAATAAAGGTAAATATCGGTGAAATACAACACCTTACTTTCGAATTCAATGTCAATGATATCATTTGAACTGTCAAATATTTGCGAGTTCTCAAAACCACTCGCAGTGAAATACGAAGGGTTACAAGCACAGAACATAAAAATGTACGTCGTGTGTCATGCGGACGGTCAAAAATACATCTTCGTCCTTCATTCTCAAAGGTAATAGATGTGAACGATCGCATAAATTGCGAGCGGTCAAGAATAGGTCCCCTGGATCCTTCGAATCGAAGTGTGCTGAAAAGAACAATTTCAAATTTTTTTCCATACGAAGCACCGGCCAGTTGAAATTCGAGCTTGATGTCACGTGGCGGAGGCAGCTTTCCTCAAAGCGAGCCTAGCACGTTGTGACTGACAAATCCAATCGGCCAAATCCGATCAACGATAATACTGGCTGTTGTTTGTTGTTTTGATTTCTTCTTCCATCGTTTTCAGATAGTAGCGAAGGGTTATTCAGCGAGTTGTTTGTGATTTCGCGTTGGGATCGTGCGGCGAAAATTGTAGATAAGAAAGGATATTGACTAGATATTCAAAATAATGTATTATTTTATCGAGAAAAATAAAAATGAAAACCACAATTGAACATTGCAATGTGAGTAGAGAACATCGGGAAACAGATGATACTTTTACTTTTGCTGTAAGTTCTGTCTTGAGATTACGCTCTTTTGCATGTTTTGGTTTAGAAAAATGTATGTGAACATTTCATGCTGTTGTGGAATGATGGAATATACAGGATGAGTCTTTGACTTGTACATTTATGTTAACTGGAGATTCCTGATGTCAACAAAAGTACTTTTTGAATCTACCATTTTTTGGCGATTCGGATCGGTTGGAAAGATACAGGATGTTGAAAATCCATAAAAAAATAAAATTTCCGAATATATCTCATGAATGATTTCATCGAATGAAATGATTTTCAGAATATAGGTTTTAATTGATGTGGCAAATCTTCTACGAACATAAAATTTCACTCACATGTTTTAATTTTTTTCATTATGAACAATATATACCATTATATGGCATAATTATATCAGAAAGTCTGAGGTCCCATCCCTTGAAAGTAAGTTGAATACCAATTAATTTATTATTATTATTATTCAGCCATTTTTGAAAAATATAAGTATTCTTCGTGAAATCTCATGAAATGCGCAGTTTTTGAGTATTTTTGTGATTTAAAGAAATTTATATCAGCGAAGTTAGAAAAATTGGTTACTTTGGCTGAATCCAATTCTATTGAAAAGATTCACATAATTAAATTTCTTCCACATTTTCTCGAAGGTTTAGGTGGTAGATCTAATTGTCGAAAAAACTTTAGTGTCATATTTCCAGGATTGGCATAGCCCATAATGAAAGTTTAAAATAGCTGTATTCTTTTATTTAGGCTGAATCCGAAAAAATGATATATGAGTAACATATTTCTCTTGACCTCTAGAATCTATGATTTCAATATATGTACAAGTCAAAGACTCACCCTGTATAGGAAGAATTATGATCTAGTTTCAAGTTCCAGCGATAATCAGATGAGGGAATGCATCATGAACAATATTTCTGCATGTTTACAGATGATTCATTCGAAATTATGTACGGGTTCAACAAGCAAAAAGCAAACAGTTCTATATCTTCGTATGAATTGAAAACGTATTCGATTCATTATCGCAGAGAAAATATAACAGAACTTATATCAAGACAAAAAATACAATAGTTGAAACAAAAGGCATTTTCGTGTGTGGAAAATTAGTCAGAAGTTAGATTGTGTTATATATCCCAGCCAGAGCAGTGCTTCACGATATAGCGTTGCAAAATACAGATTATTTAGGAACTTCAAGATACATCATCTGTAATCGTAACCACGGATATTGAAATGACGGAAAGACTATTGATGTTACGGAAATAATGCTAGAAACATTTCTTGTAGTGCCTCAAAAGAGCTTTATAATTAGTCAATTGCATATAAACTCAGCGAAATACAATGCAAAAAAGTTTGACGACTCATATTTTTCACGAAAAAATAGGTAGTAAAACTAACCCCACATCTACCAGAATTGAAATGGATCGATTTCCATCGACAAAACCTTCTCTTTTATCGTTGTTTATATGCTCAAGAAGTTTGACTAGTTTAAAATGCACAGTTTGTTAAAAAAAAGAGATCAAAGCAGAAAGCGCACTTTACAATTTTCTTGAAAATCTTCCTTTTTCTCCGTGTGAGTCGAAACTGAAAAGGGATACGAAAAACATGATCCCGCACAAAATGCTGTATCTTGTTTTCTTCATGTACCATGAAAATTGACAAAGAGATATCACTACTTCAGGTTAGGTATCGTCTTTCTTGCGCCCTTTAACCCTTAACCGTTCGAAAACTAGAAATTTTGAATTGATGTGATCAAAATATGATTCATAGTCCTCCAAATTTTCTTCAAAATATTTTTTGAATGGATACGGTATCTCAAAAATGAAGGGAGTTGATGTGAAAAAACCGAACAAGTTTTTTTTAAATTTTGCTTGGTACCTACTGTGCAATAATTTTATATGGAGCACCTAAAGATACGAACCGAAAAAACACTTGAAAATATATCAGCTTTAGAAGAGTTCTTCGAGACAAGTACGATTCATTTATCAAAGCCACAACTAAAAGTTTTGCTGTAAAATTGGCATCTATCGTACCCACATCAGATGCTTTGGACGAGCACATTAAGAGAGCTTATTACCAAATTCAAATTTGGCTAGGTAATGAATAATATGCAAAAAACACCTGCACCACAAGAATTATTGAAAATGATTTTTTGTAACTGCAAAAAAAATGCAATGCGTCGTGCACATGCAGAAAACTGAGTCTTTTTGTAACGCTACATGTGGGGAATGTGCAGTTGTTAACTGCCAAAACAGTGAGCCAATCTTTGGCAACAATGAAAAAATAAATGACAGTGGCGACAGCGACTCAGACTTAGATTAAATTTTCGACACAAAAAGTATTAATTTCACATGAATAAAGTGATGAATAAATGAATTTTTTGAATGTTATTTTTATTTTGTTATTTTGAACAGATATGGGTGGCTTTTAGGGGTTGAAAAATAAAAACAACCAAACTAACTTTGATTCGAAATACTGTTATAAAGTTGATTGAAATTAATATTAATAAAGCTACATTTTTACACATTTTATGCTGAAAGGGGGTGGTTTATACGGTCTTGAATTATATGAAGACCTTCATTAAAATTCATAAAACGCTACTGAAGACCAAAAATGAGTTTCATTTACGTTAGAAAAAGTTTTTTTCTAATTTTGGCTATAGCGGTTGTTTTCACCCCTTGAAAATAATAAGCATATATCGGCATAGGGTAGACTTTGCAGTAGGAGACAAGAAGAGCTTATTCCCAAAATTTCATCAAAATCGAAGCATTTTAATAGATTTAGGAGGTAATGCCCTATTTTTACCCTCATTGATTGGAGTAAAAATTTATATTTTGTGTTTGAAAGCGCGTGGTCCGTAGCAATTGCTACTCCTGCTAAGTGAATAATCCGGAATTGACAACACAATATTCTGGAGGGTTTGGCAAAACCCAGAAATCATGGCAAAATACAAATACAAAATCATTTATGGATTACATTCTACCCATTATGATTGAAGAACAATTCTTGAACAACTGATGTATAGCAGTCTCGTACTATGCATTCCAAAATGAAAAAAAATTCCATGACTACAACGGAAGATTATATAATCCATACCAACATTTCTCTTTAACATGTGAGTAACTTCCGAGCTCGTCCAAATCACTTCACCATGAGTACTTACGTAAGAATTAATGATCGTTCTTAATGATATCCGAATATAAATGGAGATTTCGGTAAGTTGAGTAACACCAATAACTTATGGTATGTTAAAAGGGTTGGCGATGCACTTGCCTAGAAGCATTCTACTCCGATATATGATCAATTAGAATACGAAAAGCAAGACTATGTGTGAACTGGCCCAATAACTATTTGTCTTCAGGAAGGCTTATGCAGGGACGTATTCGTTTAAATTATGATATCATCATTTATATTTTCAAACTGATTATTGGTAATTTCACAATTATCAACCCGTAATACAGGAACTTATTGGCAGAGGAAGTCGAGTATTTCGTGGATTCTGGATTATTTTCATTTGAATTTTCCATTGAATTTATATTACTCCAACCTGAAATTACTATACCTAAGTGAGTTGAAGGTGTGAATTTCACATAAAGATTCTCTACCGTGGAGCGGTTATACTTGAAATCAGTGGGTAACTCAATAAAGTAATACATCCAATGACATCTAACTTAAGTAATATACCAACAACAGAGATACTCAATTTTATGCTCAATACGCAGCTAATTGGATTTACACAGGCGTTACTTTTTCTCGAACATAAATTTATTTTCAGCACGGAAAAAATCTTTCTCAGGTGTTGATTAGACTTTTTGGAGGTGTATAATTGTTTTTAGATATCTACTGTTTTCACCAACAGGAAAAAGCAGTTCAGGGTTGTCAAATTTCAAATTGTGTTTGTGAAAATGACCTTTTATGACGAGCCATTGCTCGTGAACGTCTGAACCGATTTGGGCGCTTTGAAAAATAAAAGTGTGAATTTTTCGTAAGCTACGTATTTATCGAGTTATAGCCATTGCTGAACAAAGTGCAGTCATCTCGCGATTTTTAGGCTCCCGAATCTGAAGCACAACCCAGAAACCGTTGCAAACTTAGATACCTGTTATTCAGTACCCCCAAGAAGGGTGTATCATCATCATCATCAGTGTCCTACACACCGCAGGGACAAAATCTTCATGAAAATCTTCGTTATTTAAAGCAATTAGTTATGACGTACTGACGATAATTACTATTTTGAAAACATCTGTTTCAAAAATTTAGTTTGTTTCAATTAGTATTTATTAGAATATCAATATATCAATTAATATTTATATAAGAATAGAGATAAAAAAAATCTATTTCGTCCCAGCCATGTTCATATACACTGAACCGGTCTTTAGCCTAGAACTAAATTGATTTTATTGAAACCGAAACAAAGCGCAGTCGGCATTAGCATAATTTTTGTTTAGCATAATTTATGTAAACTCGAAATTAACTTCTAGTGCAGAATAAAAAAGTGGAATTCATACTAGTAAATAATTTAATGACAAGAGAATCGGAGTATATATACAATCATGTACGTCATAGTCATCCAATCAATCAGCTCAACATTCTGAAGAGCTGAATACTGAAATGAAAACACCATCAGAAATCAATTTCATCCAACAACTATGAATTCTAGAAAAAAAATTCGAAATTTATTTGAACGCACCAAGACAAACTACTTTGGACTCCAAATGTAAGGCCACATTATTTTTAAAACTAATCGGTCATAATGCAGTCGCTCTTAATAGTTCATTCTAAAACGAGTTGCAGAATGGGCTCCTATTCCAACACGAATGAGTGTTGGAATTGATTTCTGCCACAAGTATTAGACGATATATTTTCTATTTCAGTCAAGACTTGTGAAATTTAAATGAAAATTCATATTAGTGACTCTTGTAACGTATCTTGGCAGCGGGTGTGACTTATGAAATTTGACAAATTACTGAATTTGAATTGATTTGATTTGAAAGTTGATAGGATCGGAGGTCAGTACTCAGTACTGACAACCACAAAAAGAAAAATATATCTGAAAACAATGCTGTAATGCAGCGTTTTCCAAACTAGGTGCGCGGACTAGACTAAAGGGAGCCGCGAAAATTAGTCACAGTGAAAAATTTTTTAAATTACTGCTTTCTCTTTCTATTAAAGTGCTAATAGACAATCACATCCATCCCATTAAAGACAATACCAAGACCATCTAGGATATTGAATGAACCAACAGATAAATAGAACAAGAATTTTTGTTCGTAGCGTGAATTCTTAATTTTGACTACTAATTTCACTTATAAAAATTCAAAATTCAACTTGGTTGAGACTTTCACAACCGAATATTATTACAAGGAACTATTTCAAATAATGTTTCGCCTACATCTGCGGTAGACATCAATAGACACTCTGGATTGCCGTGTTCAATCCAGAGCCGATATTTATATCTCCGCTTAGGTAGGGATGGACGTTTGTTGTGTCGACTGTGTAGTATCGTTGTATATACAATGGTAGTACCATTGTAGACTTCGCCAGTCTTAAGGTATCCTATGAATCCAGGCGTTTCTTTTTCTACCTCTGATAATTTGGCTAAGTTTTCGTGTGGGCTTAAAAATTGGTGTCGATGTTATTTCTCTTCAGTATTCTACCAATTCTCTCTGTAACCCTGGGAATGTATGGTTTTTCCGTTAGGGTGAAGTTGTGATGTTTAACCCCAGCGGGATAGCTATATATATATATATATATATATATATATATATATTAGACTGATTCAAAAAAATCGACTTTTTTTGTTTTCACGAAACCCCCCCCTAATTAGCTTCAGGGTATCGAAAAAAGACCTCTGTGAAAATATCAGCTCCAAATGATAACATTTAGAGGTCGCTCATCAATTATTTCTATTTTGCCTACTAATAGCAGGGAAAAAATTTCTTTTTTCAATAAAAAATTCCTAGAACACAAACCAATTGACGGATTTCTTTGTGTGATACATTTTCGTGTAGGCAATCAGATACACTACAAATATGTCTCTTACGATATTTCGATAAAACGGCCTCTTCAAAAGTTATTCGATTCGATGCTAATATTGAGGTATTTTTGAAGAAAAAAAATATTCAAAAAAATCGACTTTATTTGTTTTCACGCAACCCGCCTTTTAATCATCTTCAGGGCATCGACAAAAGGCGTCTGTGAAAATTTTAGCTTTGAATATTAATATTTAGAGGTCGCTCATCGATGGTTTCGATTTTCGCTGCTGATGGCAGGAAAAAAAATTCCTTTTTCAATAAAAAATTTTTTGTTCACGAACCAATAGACGGATTCCACTGTATGATACATTTTGGTGTAGAGAACTAGATACTCTACGAAAATGTTCCATACGATATCTCGATAAAACCACTCGTTTAAAAGTTATTTGAACTTTTTTTTCCAAAATAGCTCAATATAAGGTATTAATATAGAGGTATTTTTGAAGAAAAAGTTCGGATAACTTTTGAACGAGCGGTTTTATCGAAATATCGTATGAGACATTTTCGTAGAGCATCTAGTTCCCTACAGGAAAATGTATTACACAGTGGAATCCGTCAATTGGTTCGTGAATGGAAAATTTTTTATTGAAAAAAGAAAATTTTTTCCTGCTATCAACAGCGGAAATAGAAATCATCGCTGAGCGACCTCTAAATATTAATATTCAAAGCTAATATCTTGACAGACGCTTTTTTTCGATACCCTGAAGATAATTAGAAATAGAGTTTCGTGAAAACAAACGGAATCGATTTTTTTGAATAATTTTTTTCTTCAAAAATAGCTCAATATGAGCATCGAAATGAATAACTTTTGAAGGGCCGTTTTATTGAAATATCGTAAGGGACATATTTGTAGAGTATCCGATTGTCTACACGAAAATGTATCACACAATGAAATCCGTCTATTGGTTTCTGCTCTAGGAATTTTTTATTGAAAAAAGAAATTTTTTCCCTGCTATTAGTAGGGAAAATAGAAATAATTGATGAGCGACCTCTAAATATTATTATTTGAAGGTGATATTTTCATAGAGATCTCTTTTCGATACCCTGAAGATAATTAGGGGGGGGGTTTCGTGAAAACAAAAAATGTCGATTTTTTTGAAACAGTCTAATATATATATATCTTGATACAGCGGGACATATGGGGACCGAATGTACATATCGTATGGATCGCATACATTGATATACATTTGCATTTGGACGTATACATAACCATTCATTTAATTATGTATATTGCAGAAACTGATTTATATCGATTTTTTCATTTCTTATATATTCCGGTACATATGGGTACCACCCAAAATGGATACAGTGGTAACTATTGGGACCGCATTAGATTGTTTCGAAATGTAAATTGCCACGAAGATACTTACTGACACCATGGCTAATAAAATTAAGAAAGATATTTGTTTTATTAGTTGAAAATAGGTTATCGATAATATGTGTTAGTTTCAGGTATTTCATATTTTACTCGAATTAAGAAAATCTTTTTTTCGTTTTGTCCATGTAAATATAAAGATTTTTTTTAAATTATGAAACATTCTCTCGTTTGTACATTCTGTAAGTTATCCAAATCGTTTCTGTTTCGATATGAAATACTTGATTTCACCTTTCACATGGGTTTGAATTTGACTGATACAAAATGAATGCTTGGGGAAAGACCAAAAAAATACTCAACTTTGAAAAGGCACTCTGAGTATATCATGATTTCTTTGTGAATTTTTTAATAATCCAGTTTTGATCCCTAATATGACGAGTGCTGATTAATTCGATTGTTTTTTCATTCACTCTGGAATTTGATAGAAAATTTGATTTTGGTATTGTAGGTAGGTATGTTAGTTCAATATTAAGATAATTTTCTATTTCAATCAACATTCGAAGATTCAGTGAAGAACATACAGAAAAAAAATCTGATTAATTCTAATTTTGTAACATTAATAACGCCACATACACATGTGAAAATCTCAGCATAAACCAACTGCTATCAAGTTTAACTTCCCTCTATATTCATATAAAATATAGCAAATATTGAAAAAAAAAACAAAGTACTTATTCATCATATACAAGGAGTTTTTACGTTCGGGTTATTCATTTACGAAAGTTGGTAGGAATGTAACCCTCTGAACTTGTCACCCTAGAAAGACTGCTATCGTGGCAGGGAATGGGATATATTTTCCGAGGATTTCACGATATCATGATATTATTTCATTAATCATAAAAATTATAATCCTGAGCCGGATTGATGAAAGTTTCTTGAATTCAATATTTTTGTCGCAATTTCATCGAAAAATGTTCAAACGCGAGAATGTTCATTGTTTAAACCCTGTGCATTTTCATAAACAGAAAGAAAAAACTATAAAATTCTTCCCTAGTTTGGGTGAAATATGAAAATAAGGCTTGAAACTAACACATATCATCGGTAGCCACAACTTGACTAACCTTCATTGAAGGAAAAATAATAATATCGCTAGCATTCGAAAAAATTCTAGACTCGATATCTCAAAAGGTAAGTATCCTCGTGGCAATGTTACTTTCAAGATGTCCCATATTTACCACTATATCTGTTCTTGATGGCACCCTTTGTGTACCGGAATGAATTTGAAATGAAAAAATCGATATAATTTTATTTCTGCAATGAACATAATTAAATGAAAGGTTATGTATATTAGAAAATGTAAATGTGTATCAGTATATGCGATCCATACAATATATAGTGGGTATCCCAGACCTTTCAGACTAGATAGGTAAAAATGTTGTGAGGAGTTCTGGGCTCGATTTTCGTGAAATCCGTTTCAAGATATTATCGTAATTTGTTTAGAAGATGCAGGGACGGGCCGAAACGAAATTTTTGGGGGGGGAAATCCATCGAAAATTTTCCAACTTGAAATTGAATTGACAGGAATTCGTTATATATATTTCGGTATAATATTTGTTTCGGTAAAAAAAATTCAAAATTACGAATTTTAACAGAGTGAGGAGTGATTAACTTTTTTTCCATCTACCGAACATTCAATTAAGTAGATTTTATGAAGTTTTTTTTTCATAAAGAGTATCTTGATGTTGCTTGAAACTTTGAGAAACACTACTTGTTTGTTTCTTCAGTTTTGTAGCTTTTCTTCATTTCGTGGAATCTGGGAGCGAAGGCACGGCTCATTTTCATCAGAGAAAATATTTTTTCTGAAAAATCTATTCTTTCCATGCCGTGGAAGGAGTAAATATTGGGAATCAAAGTGATGAGAAATTATCGTTGATTCTTTATTTTATGGAATCGTTTTTTTTTTGTGAGGACTACTTTGAAATATGTTCGAAACTTTGAGACACACTTTTTGTTTCATTCTTTAATTTAGTTCAGTTTCATTATTTGTTGTATCTCAAAATTTCAAGCATCATAAAACAAAATATTTTTCACAAAAAAGCAGATTCCATTAAATGAAGAAATATACATGATTTAATGTTGGGTAGATGAAAAATTAAAGTTAATTACTTACCACTTTGATGAGATTCAAAATATTGAAACTGCTCATCCCTAACATAGATCCATTTCACAGAATAATGTGAACAAAATTTTCAGAAAATATATTTCGTTTGATGAAAAATAAGTATTACTTTTGCTTACCGATTTTATGAAATAAAGAAAAGCAAAATAACTCCCTAGTTTACACAGAAAAAGTGTGTCAAAGTGTGTGTCATAAATCAAGATCTTTCTTTAAAAAAAAACAGATTCCTGATTTGGTAGGGAAATGGTTTTGATCTAAATCACTCATATTGAAGAAACAATTTTGAACAAAATTTCCTAATTTGAGTTGGCGATTTCGAACTCTTTTGCGGCGTTTATTGCAATTAGTGTTTGGAATTGAGGATATATTTGGTGTTTTGCAGGTTGTTGTTGTGACTTCCGATATTTTGTGGTCACCACCCAAAATTTTCTATCACACTTCTTTTCCTTCGTGCATTTTCTGTTCATAAATTTTTTAAAAATTTTTTATAAGGAACCACATAACTCAAACTTCACTTTGAATCTTTTTTGGTTCATTATTTAAATTTATGTACAGGGTATCCCAAATTGCTTGATTTTGACTGTTTTAGGTACTTCTGGACCAGATGGCTCGATTTTCGTGAAAACACCATTAGTGAAAACCGTTTCACGATATCTTAATTTTTTTTTATTTTGCAAAAAATTATCAATTTCGAAAATGTGCCCTAACTTTTCTGTTTACGAAAATGTCTGAACACGATATGAAATTTCTAGAAGCGCTTTTTAACCGGAAATAAGGAACTATATTCAATTTTTTTCTTCTCGTGGAAAAAAACCATTTTTTAATTTCAAATACGAACGCATTTCTTTTCATATTTTGTCATAAAAAAAATTCAAAGATGAAGTAAATTTAAATGTCTTATTCCGGATGAAAAAATTCTTGTTGAAAGTTTTCATCTTTTTCAGATATTTTCGAAAATAGAGAAGTTATGGCACATCTTCAAAATAGAAAAAATTTCAAAATTTTATTATATCTTCGAAACTAATGAAGATATCGTGAAACGGTTTTCACTACTAGTATTTTCACGGAAATCGAGTCCAGGCCTCCTTTCAACGTTTTTACCTATATAGTCTAGAAGTACCTGAACCAGCCAAAATCAAGCAATTTGGGATACCCTGTACACATATTGTTTATTCGCAAAACTATAACACAATATATGTACGAAGAGCGTACCTAATGGTGATTCTGCTTATCTGAAAGTTACAGCTTAAATTTATGATACCAGATGGTTTTTTTATGACACAGTCTATGCGACGTAACTGAAAAATTTACAACTGGGTGCCTACTTCTTGAGGCCGCATCTCTTCCAACACTTGATGGTAAAAATATTGGGTTGAATACAATTTATTGCCGGCTATACATATATTGTCAAGTACTGATTGCAAACTTGTTTTTTCTAATTCAGATTCCTTCGTATTTCATAACTCCCTTGGAATGATGTATTTCAACTGCTTGGAAATTTTACCAACTGCTTTGAAATTTTACCAACTGCTTTGGAGTTCCTCCAACTGTTTTGGAATTTTTTCCAATGCTTTGAAATTTTGCCAACTACTTTGGAATTTTTCCAACTCTTTTGAAATTTTTTACAACTGCTTTGAAATTTTTCCAACTGCTTTGAAATTTTTCCAACTCCCTTGAAAATCTTCCAACTGGTTTGAAAATTTGCCAACTTCGTTCAACATTGGGGGGGGGATCATCCCCCCCCCATCCCCCCCTTGGGCCCGTCCCTGAGAAGATGTAACAAAATTTTAATATTTTATCGAGTTCGAAGATGACTTTTTCATTTTCGAAAATATCTGAAAGAGTTTCAAAACTTTCAACAAGCACTTTTCGACTAGAAATATCGCAATATTTTCATAATAGAACATACATGATAACATTCGTCGAAAAGCATACATGATATTGTTCGTCGAAACCATGTTTCTGGAGGCTTTTAAAATATGAACATATGAGTTACAGAAGGGTTGATGAAATAGCCGAAGAAGTTACATCATTTAAAAGTCAGATATATGCAGACCGAATGTATATTTATTTTATGGATGTTGCATTCTGGATTATTTGCATTTTTAAGTATACATAAAGATTCTATTGTTTCTGTTCATTGTGAATGAATACATTCAGCGTACCTAATGGTGATTCTGCTTATCTGAAAGTTACAGCTTAAATTTATGATACCAGATGGTTTTTTTATGACACAGTCTATGCGACGTAACTGAAAAATTTACAACTGGGTGCCTACTTCTTGAGGCCGCATCTCTTCCAACACTTGATGGTAAAAATATTGGGTTGAATACAATTTATTGCCGGCTATACATATATTGTCAAGTACTGATTGCAAACTTGTTTTTTCTAATTCAGATTCCTTCGTATTTCATAACTCCCTTGGAATGATGTATTTCAACTGCTTGGAAATTTTACCAACTGCTTTGAAATTTTACCAACTGCTTTGGAGTTCCTCCAACTGTTTTGGAATTTTTTCCAATGCTTTGAAATTTTGCCAACTACTTTGGAATTTTTCCAACTCTTTTGAAATTTTTTACAACTGCTTTGAAATTTTTCCAACTGCTTTGAAATTTTTCCAACTCCCTTGAAAATCTTCCAACTGGTTTGAAAATTTGCCAACTTCGTTTAACATTGGGGGGGGATCATCCCCCCCCCCATCCCCCCCCTTGGGCCCGTCCCTGAGAAGATGTAACAAAATTTTAATATTTTATCGAGTTCGAAGATGACTTTTTCATTTTCGAAAATATCTGAAAGAGTTTCAAAACTTTCAACAAGCACTTTTCGACTAGAAATATCGCAATATTTTCATAATAGAACATACATGATAACATTCGTCGAAAAGCATACATGATATTGTTCGTCGAAACCATGTTTCTGGAGGCTTTTAAAATATGAACATATGAGTTACAGAAGGGTTGATGAAATAGCCGAAGAAGTTACATCATTTAAAAGTCAGATATATGCAGACCGAATGTATATTTATTTTATGGATGTTGCATTCTGGATTATTTGCATTTTTAAGTATACATAAAGATTCTATTGTTTCTGTTCATTGTGAATGAATACATTCGATTTTTACATTTCCTATATATTCCGGTACGACCTTACATTTAAGGACCAACAAGATATACAGAAACAGCGTTTTACGAGAATATTATGAGAGCCGCATTAGGAGGAAAGATCTTCTGAAATGCCATGAGGATAGGTACTTACTAAGACTTAATTTTCCTCAATATAATGACTAGAGGAATAGTTTTCAGTTTTGAGACAAAATTGCAGACACTTGAAGTGAAAATTTCAATGAGTTCCAGTCAATCTGAATATTGAATATCGTATCAATACAACTAGCAGTTTCCACACGCTGCTCGTTAAAATTTATGAAACTATTCACAGGTGGTTTGTTCGATCAAGAACTGTGAAGTTTTTTTAAAGGAAACGAACAAATGGAAAAACAAAAAATTGTAATGACCAACTAATAGGTATTGAAATTGCCTAACTGTCAATTTCGGTCTGTAACCTTAACTCAAAAACAAAGAAACATCATGGTATAATTCGATTATCACGAAATTTTTTATTTTGCACATGCATTCTAGATATCCTTCCTACAGAAATGGTTTGAATCTCGTTTCAAAATCTCCCGATTAAAAAGTATCAAACTACGCATGAAAAGAGATTTCCAGATCAAATCCAATGTTATCGTCCTCGGGCGAATTGTTGGTTCTTACATCTAACATGAAAAATTATATTCTGTCTTTGTTTGTGTTTACGTTTAGCAATGCAGCTGTTGTGTCGTATCGGTCACCGCTTGATCATAATGATTTAAAGATCGTAAACGTCGAAGCTTCCGACTTGAGGAGCTGGGGTATTCGATGTTGCCGGCAACACTTTTTTAATTCATGTAATGGTTGTTATTTCATTATGAAATTATCGTTATCAAATTTTTCCTGACTCAGATACAGTTGAAAGGCATGAATAATATTCGAATAGATTTTTTATTTGAAAAGCATTTGAAGTTATGAAGAATCAATTTCGTGAAATTTGTGATCCTCTGATCTGTTGAAGTTCGTCCAAAACTTTTTGATTCACGGAAAACTTTGTTCTTTGTTGAATTTTGTTCGTGTTATGCCTGTTTGTTCAGTTAACGAAGGCCTGAAATCAATTTTTTCCGGAATGAACTGCATTTTTGATTTGTCATGACAGTAGGAACAAACAATTCCTTTGAAATATTCTCGAAAACGAGAATGAGAATATGTATGTAGAGCTGGAAATTCTAATGAATAAAACAGCCTTCTCCATTGTCGTAGTGTGCATTTTGACCAATTAGCGGAGCATTTCTGTATTTGCTTTCTTTTCTCACTTGCTATCTTCATTACGTTAGAGTTAACGAAGACGAAATTATGTTCATGACTTTAATAAAACAAGGCATACCAAACAACATAGTGTTTGAGAAATGCCTTGTTTTGAGTTCAAGAAAAATGTTGGAAGAAATAATCAATATTGCTTGCATTTGGATAGCGTCATATGCTGTCAGATTAATTTCTTCAATACTTTTTTTTTATTGGAAATTTTAAATGAGTGAGAAACGTTTGGTTTTTTCTCGAAACAAAGGAACAATCCCCATTCTAATTGCATTTTTTCGAAGTTTGCACTCCAGAATAGCGATTAGGAATTAAAGAGTCGCTTTTGCGATCAGACAGGATTTTGATATTTGGTACAACTCGCCCAGAGCGATTAGATTTGAGTATTTTGCTAAACTCACGGAGCGATACTCAGAACATATCAGAGTAACCAGGCCCCTCTTCCGCCTAGGGCACTTTGGGCAAGTGCCAGGCCACGCTCAGATCAATTGTTCTGAATCAAGAAGAACGAAGATTTCCTCAATAATGTTTGGAAATTTCCCATTTCATAGAAAATTCTCTCATATTATTATAGAACTGATTTTTTCGAAAAGATCTGAACGGTTCTTTCCTTCAAAATTCCCTTTTGCGTATTAAAATTACCTTCAGGTAAAAAGGCGGGAGTGATCATTCACAAGTCCAAATGGATTGGAATTCCCAGTTTTCTATCAACAAGTTCTCGAAGGTTGAAATTTTTATGACCCTTGCTCATACTGGCATACACTAGATAAGAGCAATTATTAGCGTGTGTTATTTGTTGGGGTGGTTAGCCATAAAACATCTGTTCGAACCGTGTTGTTGATCTCATTCTTACATTATTGTATTCATTGGGAAGCTTCCGAAGAAATCCCCATTTAACCACATAATTTCAGACAGCGTTACAAGACAAGAAATCAGTGGCGTATCAGAGGGCTCCACAGAACTCGCGATGCTGGTAGGTTCGGCACCAAAGGGGCCCCCAAGCCAAACTAAAAGCATGAAATGATGCCCCAATAATTTCATTTTATTGAGGGGTTTCTCAATATACCGTCAAGCTTTTCGGTACTCTCCTTAAACATGTCGCAAACATGTCTATCAGACTTTTGAGCTTACTCAGCTTTGGACAAGAAGTGGCCAAAAGCTTGGTTATCGACAAGTTGATGGATATGTTTGTACAAAAAAATTAAAAAGGGTGATCCAATTTTCTTATAAAAATGTTTTCAAATTCTTACCACATTGATGTGCTTCTAGTTCCTACACCGTTTTCAAGTGTTATTCAAAAACCGTCAAGTGTATTTCAGATTAGTCACTTTAATTTCAGAATGTATCAATTGAATTTCAGATTAGTAAATTGAATTTCAGAAAACGTCGAATGTATTTCGGATCACTTAATTGAATTTTATTTGATATTTTCTAAAATTTTATTGACAAATCTGAATAAATGGTGTAGTTTCTAGTTACTTTTATATCAGAATTTACATAATTTCGTTTAGAAATTTTTGTTTTCCATATATAAATTATTTTTATTACATTGTTCTCATTATTTCTCTATGAAAAACTTCAGGTAAAACTTATCATGAATATTAGATCTATAGAGGACACCCCAGATGGGGGGAGGCCGAATTTCGCTCCACGCCACTGCAAGAAATTTCAGGGCGAAATTCTGTAATTCGGCAAAATTCCCCCGACTTGATAATTAAATCACATCACGGCATAAGCGGCGGTAGGGAATTCCTCTGTATTTCTATTTTGTATGTGGTATTCTTCGTAGGTTCCCCATTATCCTCATGTGCCCAGGGCCTCCAAAAGGTTAAAAACGGCCCTGAGTGTAACTCGTATATATCAACTTTTTGGCTTTCAAAATGTTTCTCTGTAATCGACATTAGTCATATGCGAACAAAACTTTTAGAACTTGCGTTTTTGCTGAAGGTTGAAGTTGAGCTTGATGTCAGGAAAGGGTATGATTGAGGTTCCATCATGGTCATCGATTTCTAAAATATGCCACTACCTTTTCATTAACGAAAATATCTGAAAACGATTTAAAGGTAGTATAGGCAATTTTTCCCTGGAAATAAAGCACTTAATTCCATTTTTTCATATACAGTGGAACTTCCCTACAGCGAACGTCTCTACAACGAATTTCTCTGTACAACGAATTTCGTATCTGTCATTGCACCTTGAATCCAAATACCCTGTTAAAAACACCCTCTAAAACGAATTATTCCAAGAAAATCACTCTCTAAGTGCGTATTGGTAAGAAGGTTTTTCCCAGAGTATACTTAGGGATGGTTTTTTCAGTAATTCTGTCGGACGTAGGTAATAAATCCCGATCATAAACTAAACCATTACGGCGGACGGAGAGTTCCTTCTGAAATAGTTGTAGATGCACCCCTAGCTATACAGATTGTTCAGTTTTCAGTTTCGCTCTGATCGTAAATGAAAATAGTAGTGCGAAAATGTCTAGAAGGAAGTGCTTGAGTAAATTATGTATAATGTATTCAAATAAAAAAATGCAAGTTAACGTTGCTTTTTTTGACACTTGACACAATAAAAAAAAATTTCTGCATAACGAAATTTCTGTATAACGAAATTTTTTTGCGGATTTAGCGTATTCGTTATAGGGAAGTTCCACTGTAGTATGAAATAACAAATTTTTCATTTCAAATACGAACGCAATAAACTAGAAATTGAAAAAACTGAATATGATGTCATAATCCTAGTGAAAAAATGGTTCTTAAAAGTTTCAATCGTTTTTAGATGTTTTCGAGAATGAAAAAGTTATGGCCTAATTCCGAAATCTAGTCTAGAAGTACCAAAAACAGCCAAAATCAAGCAATTTGGGATGTACGCTATACAGGGTATTTCATTGGTGAATTAATATACGGTAACCTGAGCTAGAACTACCGTAGGTGTTTCAAGAGATACTTTCATCAGATTGATTCGTTTCGTGCTCGAATCTTCAATTATTCTTTTGGACGATAAATCTTGAGTAAGACCACAATAAAATGTTGTATGTTTCAGTAACTCGAATACAGTTTGTTATTTAAGGAAGATCATAGGCATAAGTCAGGTTATTATTTCATTTTTTGTGTTTATAACTATCGATACTAGCAGAATATTGGAAATGAATGGAATCTCCAAAAAACGGTACACGCATTAGAAAATTAAATTCCTCAAAGAATGAAAATATTATTTCCAGGCAGGAATATCTGTATTTCACGTGAAATTACTTGTTTTAAATGTACACTGGTCCTAATAACAACCATTTTATCTAAGTATTCTGGAAACGGTATCCATTACAAGAGATAATTTCATCAGATTGATTTGTTTCGTTCTCGAATCTTCAATAAAATGGTGTATATTCGAGTTACTCGAATACAATTCGATCCTTGAAAAATTCAAAAGATATAACTTAGGTTATGATGTTATTTTGTATTTCTGTGTTTATGAATATCCATACGAGCAGAAAATTGAAAATGATTGGAATATTCAAAAAACTATTAATGCATTATAGATCAAAATTCCAGAAAGAATGAAAATGTTATTCCCAAGTAGATTTGTACTTGACCAAGAAATTCCGTATTCGATATGTACACTGGTCCCAATAATTACCGTTTTATCTATTTCGGAAACGGTACCCATATCTACCTATACACCAATGGAAACAAATTGGGACCGGTCCTCGCATATACCACAGCGTCTATAAAACTATTGGGTCCGGTCCAAAAAGTACCAAAGGTCCCCACATTTACCGCTGGATCTCCGAATCGGTTCCCATATGTCCCGCTGTACATATATATATATATATATATATATATATATATATATATATATATATATTAGACTGATTCAAAAAAATCGACTTTTTTTGTTTTTACGAAACCCCCCCCTAATTATCTTCAGGGTATCGAAAAAAGACCTTTGCGAAAATATCAGCTCAAAATAATAACATTTAGAGGTCGCTCATCAATTATTTCTATTTTGCCTACTAATAGCAGGGGAAAAATTTCTTTTTTCAATAAAAAATTCCTAGAACACAAACCAATAGGCGGATTTAATTGTGTGATACATTTTCGTGTAGGCAATCACATATTCTACAAATATGGTCCTACGATATTTCGATAAAACGGCCGCTTCAAAAGTTATTCGATTCGATGCTAATATTGAGGTATTTTTGAAGAAAAAAATCATTCAAAAAAATCGACTTTACTTGTTTTCACGCAACCCGCCTTCTAATCATCTTCAGGGCATAGACAGAAGCCGTCTGTGAAAATATTAGTTTTGAATATTAATATTTAGAGGTCGCTCATCGATAGTTTCTATTTTCGCTGCTGATGGCAGGAAAAAAATTCTTTTTTCAATAAAAAATTTTTTGTTCACGGACCAATAGACGGATTCCGCTGTATGATACATTTTGGTGTAGGGAACTAGATACTCTACGAAAATGTTCAATACCATATCTCGATAGAACCACTTATTTGAATTTTTTTTTTCAAAATACCTCAATATAAAGTATTAATATAGAGGTATTTTTGAAGAAAAAGTTCGAATAACCTTTGAACGAGCGGTTTTATCGAAATATCGTATGAGACATTTTCGTAGAGCATTTAGTTCCCTACACGAAAATGTATCACACAGTGGAATCCGTCAATTGGTTCGTGAAGAAAAAATTTTTTATTGAAAAAAGAAAATTTTTTCCTGCTTTCAACAGCGGAAATAGAAATCATCGCTGAGCTACCTCAAAATATTAATATTCAAAGCTAATATCTTCACAGACGCCTTTTTTCGATACCCTGAAGATGATTAGAAAGAGAGTTTCGTGAAAACAAACAGAATCGATTTTTTTGAATAATTTTTTTCTTCAAAAATACCTCAATATTAGCATCGAATCGAATAACTTTTGATGGGGCCGTTTTACCGAAATATCGTAAGGGTCATTTTTGTAGAGTATTTGATTGTCTATACGAAAATGTATTACACAATGAAATCCGTCTATTGGTTTCTGCTCTAGGAATTTTTTATTGAAAAAAGAAATTTTTTCCCTGCTATTAGTAGGGAAAATAAAAATAATTGATGAGCGACCTCTAAATATTATTATTTAGATCTGATATTTTCATAGAGGTCTCTTTTCGATACCCGGAGGATAATTAGGGGGGGGTTTCGTGAAAACAAAAAATGTCGATTTTTTTGAAACAGTCTAATATATATATATATATATATATATATACCTCTCTGTTCAGAACGTCCTCAGTATTTAAATCCCGGGCCTCCATTGCTTCCTTGATCGTATCATTCCAGGATTTCCTAGGTCTGCCCCGTTTCCTTCTACCAGCAGGAGTCCACTGAAAAATTTGTTTCGGTAATCTATCCTCTTGCATGCGAAGCACATGTCCAAACCATTTGAGACTCCTCTGTTCTATACGCTGCAGTACCGTCTCCTCTGCCTTCATGATCTGTCTTATTTCGGCATTTGTCCTTCGTTCCATTCTCGATATACCGGCACTCCTTCTGAGGTAGTCCATTTCTACTACCTGGATCTTTCTTCTAGAGTCTGCGTTGAGTGTCCATAGCTCTGAGCCATAACACAGCGCTGATTCCACCAGTGTTTGGCCAAGTCGTTTTTTGGTTTTGGGGGATATGTTCCGATCCCACCAAAGACTATTAAGGCACCCAATTATTTTTTTGCTGTTTTGAATTCTTGTTCTTATCTCCTCTAGATAGCGGGATAGCTATCTTACCATAAAAACCATCCAATAATTATTTACTTACAAGCTCATACCCGCGGCTCCGCTCGCGTTATATTTCAATTTAAAACGGTACTGATAGGTCCGCAACCCCACATTCATAACCTCGCATCGAAGGAGAGACAGCACGCGTATACATGACGAAACGATGTCGCGTATAGATTCAATAATTTCTTGCTCACATTCACACTCGTTCAACCTACTGTAACTTTCAGAGTATCCATTAGAAAACTATACTGGAATAAGCATTTTTCATCAAGAATAAATGCCGCCGATAATAGTCAGATTCATTTTTATATTGATTCATTCCATGCCAGTCAAAAGCCTTTTTTAAATTGACCATTATTTTGGATTGAATTGAAAATGTAAAAAATGGCTATCCTGGGTTGTCTTCGGCAGGTAGACATATGACGTCGCGGACTTTTTCATAGAACTTTTTGAGCACTACAAAATTGTCTTTGACCATATTTCTCTATGTCTTATAGTTTACGCATCGTCGCCCGTAAAAGCTGGAATGTACCAGGTTTTTTCATGAAAATTCAAAATTTTTTCGTATTTCTTCATTATATAGGGATGAACCCTTCATGAAAAACCTCTACATTTCTCTACATTATAGTGAAAGTTTCATCAAAATCGGTCATCTAGTTCCTGAGTCCATAGAGGACAAACAAACACACGGACATTCACATTTATAATATAAGTATGGATTTTGATTTCGAAAGAATTCTGCTGATTGTGAAGCGTTATTATCACGTGTGAAATAAGACCAATAAATTCCTCACTTGCTGATAACACATCACAACTCATTCCCAACTTAAAAGTTATCTTACCATGAAAATAATTCATTAATTATTTAGTTTTCTCGAAATTGCAATAAAAATTCTGCTCCCATCTGTGGAGTCTGCACGATAGATTATTAGTCTTGTGTCTCACAACATGATGAAAATTGATAAAAATCACTAACATTTCATTGGTCATAAAATGAAGGAATGTTTCACTTAATGAGTATGATGTTGGTATGGAACATAAACCATATATATTATTACCTAAATCCTTTCGTTCCCCTCCTCAAAATTATTAGGAGATGAATGAAATATTATAAATGTTTCAAGCGAACTATATTATAGCATTGAGAAGAATAGTGTTCAATTCAGTGATACTGAATAAGTTGTATGAAATTATAGAAGAAATGTTATTCAAGATTGAACGTAGACAATGATGGAGCCTATTAAAGATGGGCGGCAAGCTAACTAATATCTTTTCATCAGATTTTCCCATTAGTGTCCCTGCGTGAATGAACATGTAGACACTGGAAATTTATTCACATAATTTATGGGATGTTGGAATTAATTTTTGTAATCAAAAATACAAGCCGGATTTTATGCAGCTATGTCGAGATGTAGTCTCGATAATAACAGGTCAGGAGTTTAAGATTTTCATTGAGATTAGATCACTATGGAAGGAGAAATGTGTCAGTTTTTCCGCTATGGTGAGTATCCTTTTCAGTATGAGTTCCAAAAAAAATCGAAGTAATGCATAAAATGAAAAATCTATTATGATAATGGAAAATCACATTAACCTCGATAGTGGCAAATATAGGGTTCACATAGAAAATAGGGTTCATACTAAAAGAACATCGAAGAATCATACAACTAGAAATATGGAAAGCTCTTCTGTTACCTTATATTCAAAATGATCGTTTGATAAATTTGCCGCATGAATAATCTTTGATCTTTCCTTGTGTCATGATCCAGTTCCGGTATACTGGCTGCATTTTCACCTTGGTATTCCAGGAATTATTTTCTTGAGTGTGAGTTTTTGACTTTTACATATATGTGAACGGAAAATTCTTGTGATCATAGGAAACAATTTTTTTATTCACCATTTTTTCTGATTCGGCTTGGTAGAAAACATACAGGCTGTAGATAATCCATAAAAAATTTGATTTTCGGATAAATCTCGTATTTGATTTTATCGAATTGAATTATTTTCAGAATATATATATTTTTTTTCGTGGTGAATCCTCAACGAACATATTTCATTTTTTTTTCATTATGACCATGATATTCCATAATTAAATCAGAAATTCAAAATTCAAGGGACTGACTGCTCTGGTCATTTTGAAAAATGACACTATTATTCAAGAAATCTCAAGAAATGCCAATTTTTGAACGATGAATCATTCTAGAAAATCTATATGAGCGAGAGAAAAAATGGTAACCTTGTCTGAAGTCTGAATGACTGAATCTCTAAATAGTTTAAGGCTTTCACGACCGGATATACTGGTATCAAAAGAGTCTTCTGGACTTATTGGCCGTGGTCCATTAGGAATAATTTCACCTTACGTTTCGCCTACAACTTCGGTAGGCATCTTCAGAGGATTCTCGGTCGGAACGCTGAATTTCTGACACTGACGTGTTCGAACCGGAAGCGTCATCTGCACCCGGGTTTATGGCGGGAAAAGGTCGTGAGTTTACGTGCGAGATGCTGATTGGCCCATCGCTCCCGCCTCGTATCGGCTTGATCTTTGTTTTTTCCAAGGTCGGTAACCAGACGCTATGCAAGAAAGGGGTCTCTTCTTTTCTGTTTATGTTATTTTTGTGTTTATAAATTTCAATGGCTTCCATGCTCAGCCTGGGATAGTACCTTTTGATATTGGAAATAATCTCCGCTTTTGAGAAATCTAGGTTGTGTCCATCTGTTAGCGCATGTTCTGCTAGTGCGGATTTTTCTGTCTGATTCAGTCGACAGCATCGTTCGTGCTCCTTAATTCTCGTATTAATACGTCGCTTTGTTGTGCCAATATAGACTTTGTCGCAGTCACAAGAAATCTCTGTTCCAAACATTCACGGAATAAAATTTCTGCTGAATTTTTAGCAAGGTTTTGGTGGTAGATATAATGCTTGTTGCATAACTCATCATGAAAGTTTAAAATGGCTAAAACTTTCTACGCTGAATCGAAAAAAATAGTATACGATGAAAGTAAGTTAGTTGCATTACTAATGTGCCTAGTTGGTAGTAACGATGTATCGAACTACCTGGATCTCCTCACGGGAGTATATTAGTATACTCCCACCAATATGTGAATTATCTCTCTCCTGACCAGAGTAAGCAGATAAAGATAGAGTAGGGATTAACCCTTTTTTGCGCAGTGCGCACTAATGGGTCTATGGTATATAATTTTGATCTTTGTTCCCTAATTATGAAGAGGAGTTTTACTGACTTCTTTCCAGCGATCGCTGCAAATCTCTCTTTTCAATGTGTTTTTTAATATAAATAGTTTAAGGCTTTCACGACCGGATATACTGACATTGAGTTGTCAAGAAAACAGAAAAAAGCAGCACTGCAGGATTAAAAGTATAAAATCTGAATTGAATCAGAATCTGAATTTTCTTTACAATTCAACACATTCCGAGCATGCTTAACCTGCTCTTTCAAAATAATTTTTTCATATTCAGGAAATAATTTTCCTTTCAATCTCAATATCAAGGTCAGGTTGAACGTGAACAATCTCGAAGAAATCTGAGAAAGAACACATAAATTTTTTCTTCCAGTTGTTGTTTCGTTATTGAATGATATTTCGCTAGGACAGTCCAGAATTTTTTGTTCAGCTGAGACAAATTGAAAATATTTACTTGGATTTTCTGATATCTTACACACTATATTCCATTATTCACCTGAAGAGCTTAATGTTTTGAATTCAAATAATAAAAGTTAATCAAAATACCGAAAGTCCTGAAATTTCCTAAATTTTCCAATAGAACTCTAGTCTTCAGACCAGTGACAGACTAGCTACAACCCAGAGCTCAATTAAACCACAACTTTTCCAGGAGGACATTTCATGACAACTTCTGGTTTAGAGTTAGAATACAACTGGAAAATATTGTAAGCTTCATAATTTCTTCAACTTTAAATTAAATTCTTCAATGAGAGTGGTCAAACAAGCTCTCGTCTGCTCATTTATAATATTGAGATGTCAATCTTTTTATGCTCATCTACCTCTGTAATAGTTTACAACTCTAACAACAGCGAGATGAAGATATTTCCATTTATCGACCGAGTAGACAGCCATGGCCAGCACCCATGATTTCATCACGTCTCATCATTAGGTCCTATATAAACACTGCACCATTAATAAGTGGATAACCCCGGAGAACCGTTAAAAATTACCTATGGGAATTTAACAAATTTCAGAGATACCTACCTGAGCAGGGCTCTACCTACGTGCCCCTGGTCATTCAGATATCAGAAATAACAGAAGCGGCTCCCTGCTAGTGGGTCTAATACGGGTTTTATCCTCGGAGAAATGAGGCCACTAGACGTCATAATTCAGATTGGGTGTTTTGATCATGAGTTACTTCGACTTTTGCTTTCTGCTTGAAGAAATATGGACAGATTTATCCAGCAGATTAAGGAGAAATGTTTTTGTCCATTATCACCACAAATGAATTTCTGATAATAAATTTAACAATCCCGCTATATTTTCACAGTTTATAGAATGAAGAATAGAGTGCATCAGTCGTGCAGAGCTCTACTCAAGAAAATGAAAACAGGATAAGCACTCATTGCTCTATTCAACTGAAAATCTTGTTGTTCATAATCTCTGTAACAATGGTTAATTACGAATTAAATAACTAACATGAACGTTGAAAGTGCCTAGAACTGAAATTCACATGAAATGAGAAAACATTAAATGAAATGGGAAGGGATTAACTGATTTGACAATTAATAGAATTCTTGAAAAATCTGCAGAGATCTGTTTGTAAAACTGGATTGATATTTTGTTGTTGAAAACATTCGTTTGTGACCTCATACCAATATTACATTCTTCGCAGGCGGCTGTAGAACAGAGGAAATGATAGAATAAGCTGAAATCTTTCTGTCCCCTTCTTGATCAAGTTGTCCTGAAACTTCTGCCACAAATCTGATTTCGTTCTCATCTACCAACCATCTGAAGAATCACTAAATGGTATTACCAAAACTATTTCAAGTGTTAAAAATATACTCAATGGTTTCATTATTGGTGATAATATATTCGTCAAATAGTGGTATTGGTAAAATATTTCGAAATGGGATTTGAGGTAATACTTAATTAAATTTACTACCGCAGCATAAAATAGCAGGGACGAGCCGAAGCCAAATTTTGGGGGTGGCAGGGGTGTAAATCCATCGAAAATTTTCTAACTGGACATTGAAATGACAGGGAACCGTGATATATATTATGAAATAATATTTATTTCGGTAGATAAAAATTCAAAATGATGAATTTCAACAAAGTGAGGAGTAATTAACTTTTTTTCCATCTACCGAACATTTAATAAAGTAGATTTTATGGAGTTTGTTTTTTTCATGAAGAGTATTTTGATGTTGCTTGAAACTTTGAGAAACACTACTTGTTTGTTTCTTCAGTTTTGTAGCTATTCTTCATTTCGTGGAATCTGGGAGCGAAGGCACGGCTCATTTTCATCAGAGAAAATATTTTTTCTGAAGAATCTATTCTTTTTATTCTGTGAAAGGAGTAAATATTGGGAAACAAAGTATGAGAAATTAACGTTGATTTCCCAATTACCCAATATTCAATAATGTGAGTTTCTTTATTTTATGGAATCGTTTTTTTTGTGAGGAGTAGGCTTTGAAGTATGTTTGAAATTTGAGACATACTTTTTGTTTCATTCTTTAATTTAGTTCAGTTTCATTCTTCGGTGTATCTCAAAATTTCAAGCATCATAAAACAAAATATTTTTCACAAAAAAGCAGATTCCATAAAATAAAGAAATATACATAATTGAATGTTGGGTAGATGAAAAATCAAAGTTAATTACTTACCACTTTGATGGGATTCAAAATATTGAAACTGCTCATCTCTAACATGGGTTCATTTCACGGAATAATAGGAACAAAATTTTCCTTTGATAAAAAATGAGTCTTACTTTTGCTAACAGATTTCATGAAATAAAGAAAAGCCACATAACTCACTAGAGTTGAAACAGAAAATGTGTGTCATGAATCAAGATACAGATTCCCGAATTAATAGGGAAACGGTATATTGACCTAAATCACTGATATTGAAGAAACAATTTTGAACAAAATTTCCTAGTTTGAGTTGGCGATTTCGAACTCTTTGCAGCGTTTATTGCAATTAGAGTTTCGAATTGAGGACATTCTGTGGTCACTACCCATAATTTTCTCTCACACTTGTTGTCCATCGTGCATTTTCGTTCATGAAATTTTTTTTTTTAATTTTTATAAGGTAACACATAACTCAAACTTCACTTTGAATCTTTTTTGGTTCATTATCTAAATTTATTTACACATATTATTCATTTGCAAAACTATAACATAATGTAGGAAGAGCGTATCTAATAATGATTCTGCTTATTTGAAAGTAACAGCTTGAATTTATGATACCAGGTTTTTTTTTATGACACAGTCCATGCGACGTGACTGAAAAATTTACAACTAGGTACCTACTTCTTGAGGCCGCATCTCTTTCAACACTTGATGGTAAAAATATTGGGTTAAATATCATTTATTGCCGGCTATACATATATTGTCAAGTACTGATTGCAAACTTGTTTTTTCTAATTCAGATTCGTTCGTATTCCCTAACTCTCTCGGAATTATGTATTTCAACTGCTATGAAATTTTACCAACTGCTTTGTACTTTCTCCAACTGCTTTGGAAATTTTTCCCAATGCTTTGAAATTTTTCCAACTGCTTTGAAATTTTTTCCATTCGCTTTGAAATTTTTTCAACCGCTTTGAAATTTTTTCGACTGCTTCGGAAATTTTCCAACAAACTTGAAAATCTTCCGACTGCTTTTAAAATTTGCCAACTTCGTTCAACATTGGGAGGGGGTCATCCACCCCCATCCCCCCCTTGAGACCGTCCCTGTAAAATAGTCGTAAAATATTGGAGTTTCAATGCGTTGATGCACAGGGTGAGTAAATTCTTGAGGTCAAAACAAACAGTCTTTTACAGGGGTATAATATAAGATCTATCACCTCAACCTCTACAAAATTTACAAAATTTTACAAACATTTTATTTTGTGAATATTTTGAACAGAGTTTCATTCAGCCAAAGTAACTGTTCGTTTATTTTTGCTGTTATAAATTTTTTAAATGATCAATTACTCAAAACATGCGCATTCTACCAGAAATACTCTCATTTTCCAGAATGAATAAATTTAAATAAATTTTGAGAGAAAGGTCCCTCAAATTTCTAGTTAGATTATGAACTGTTAGTCTCCTAATAAATAACATAAAATATATGAGTGCAATTTCGTGTTTGCAGAAGATTCACGATATCAATGAAAACTCATAATCTGAAAATAATTGCATTCAATAAAATCATTTACGAGATATATTCGAAAATTTCATTTTTTATGGATTTTCAACACCAGGTCTCTTTGCAACCCAATTTAATAGAAAAAATTGGTGAGGACAAAAGTGGTTTTTTTGATCCCAGAGATTTCTCTTTCAAAAGCCTGGAAACGGTGGAGCATCTGAATTTTGATACTGGGGTCTTTAGTCATTCGATCCAAAAGGGCTTCCTAGGAGATATGAGGCCCAACTGTAAAATTTCAGATGCAAACCCATCTTTTCAATTGGAGATTTTGATTTATCTGGAAATGTTTCATGAGGACTGCTTGAAACCAAAATTTTTTTCGTCCATATTTGGGCCCCATTCAAGATGCAAAAATTTATATTTTGGGGTATTCTGAGGTACTTGGGGTATTCTGAGGTATTTTTCTTGGTGAATCGATTGCGCCCATCAGATTTTGGGCCCGAAAGGGCCTTTAATGAGAAAAAAGGAGTAACTCTGAAATTTCAAATGCGCCAAAAATGTTTTTTGTCGCTTCTTGGGCTAGAAATCTAGTTTATTGTCACAGTGTCCGCCTCAAAAACCTCCAAAATTTATCTACAAAATTTTCTTGACCAATAAACCGTTCAATACTTCATCAATATTTATCTCATTGGTTAAAAAAGATATATTATGTAAAATAACTTTCATTACAGTCATTCATGATCTTTTAGCACTATTTTTCATTAGAAGTGCAACTGTTAAAAACAAAAATTTCAAACAATGCGGGAACGAGTTTCGTCCAAATACTTTCATATCAATCTTTCTCCTTTAATTGTATTTAATTTTCCACTTCGGAATTTTTATTGAAGACTGATCTGTAAGTATTTAGACGTTCAAGTTGTAATAATTTTTGGTGGCTAGTCAGTTCGCCTCCTGCATTCTCTCTTTCAAAAATATTTTTTTATCTTTGTGTTTAATTTTTGTTTTTTTTAAGCTTCGAACCCACTGTTATGCAGAGTAGGTTTTACCTAATTTTCAGCGACATTTTGTTTCATTAAAACTGACAAAATTGAGCTCATAGAGTACAAAACATGTAGAGCTGAATGAAAGCACTCTGAGAGAATTTATCTGGTACAGTCAACTTCTCCACTTATTATTCAATTTATTGGCCCACAGAACTATCGTCATGAAGATTTGAGATATAAAATTAATTTACCGGTTTCTTACTTTTTTTGGATTCATCAACATCGTATATCTCTCAGAGACAAAATCTTCATAAAAAATTTCTTACTTTATACCTACTAGTTTTTAGTAACTTAATACTAATTGCGACATGTAGCAGCGTCAAAAAAGAAGTTCTATTTTCAAAGTTTGCACGGTGAAAGAACCTCACTGTGTGAAAGTTCAGCAATGGTGACGTTTGCATAAATATTCATTTCATTATATTACACGGAACCACGAATATTGCAGAACTCTTCTAAATTTATAACCTGTAATTTTTAGCCGATTGGAAGGCATTGCAGTCGAAGACATTGCAGGCAGCTCAATTAAAAGGCCTTAATTCAAATCTTTTTCCAAAAAACATATTATGCAAATAAGTATTCACAACCTTCGTATCGCATCGCAAAATGTAAGTGAGGTGATTTATCACTGTGAAACACATATCGGCCACGACCCTTCACAGCGTGTAACTGTCATGAGTGAACTTGGTATGTGAAAAAGAGAAAATTTTTTCATTCCACACAGATGCAATGATTTTTCTGATTTAACGTGAGACTTCACTAGTAACAGTATTCAACCTAAACATACAACTGGTTACGCAATGAAAAACTCAGTATTTAGACAAATGAACCGAAATTTCATAACATAATAAGTACTATATTCATACCCATTCAATTCAGACAGAATCAATCAACATAACTGTCAGATCAAAGAAATGCAGTTTCGAAAGAGAACGTGAAAAATGAAATATTTACTATGTAACTGCCTTTTCATTAATGGCCACATGCCGATATTGAAATAACGGTTGATGCCGGTCCTGCGTTGGTCTGTTCATAAGGGCTTATATCTGACAGCTTATAAAAGCAACCCACCGTGATTACATATTCATAGTGCCCTGTGTAGTCAAAGGTGTTAGTGTTCTTCAAAGGTTTAAGTGTCCACAATGATTGTTTCAAAGCAGATTATTGTGAGTTCCATCTCAAAAAACCCAAAAATGATTGCAATTGCGAATACTAACTGATAGTGCCACTGCATTAATTTTTTTCTCGATTTTTGAGAAAATGAGTTATTGAAACAGATTTGGTTGAATTCACTGCTTAGGTTACTTTCGTATCATATAAAAATTAAATAGTAATAATTTTTCTAGGAAAATAGAAAAACTTGATTTCTTGAATAACTTCAACTCTCATTAAGCTATCACAACTAGAATCAAAATAAGTGTTTCTATTCCAATCCAATACAAAAAATGTTTTCACAAAACTTAGAATGCTTGAATATTTTTTAGAAGGCAATATCTAATTTTATCATTAATTCCTGATTTCTTCCGAGTTTTTTGGTTACGATTGTTTTAATTTCCACAGATTTGTGCAACAACACTATTCATGTTATTGAACCATGTCTCGGCATTTTTCTGGAGTTCTGGAGAAACGTAAGTGTGATATTATTTTCCGTTTTCAACGCATCGATTCAATTCGACACGAGGCAGCTTGATATTTTTAAATTCTCATTATTTACCTAATACTCCTATTTTGAAAAGATTTATAGAATTCGCCAAAATCTTCGCAATTTCAATTTGTATTTCTTAGATATTTCTTCATTTTCCTTATTCAATTCACATGCCCACACAGGAAAATTTCTGGATATATTAGGTACAATTCAAACTTATGTATTTATATTTTAAAAGGTGCAAATGTTCCCATATACCTATACAGAAAATTTTATATATATACAGTTGTCAGGTGTCTTTTAGTTAATGTGAAGGTCTTCCGGACTCCTCCGTAAAAATTAGTGGAGTTACTGAATATGCATTTTCCCGAAACCGCTTTCCATTAAAAGGTATAGACAAGTTGACGATTTTGATTTTTTTTTCATTATTTGTATTGTATTCAAACAATAAATTATTAAAAACTATTCTATGTTAAACGAAGTCATGGTATATAGTCCACATCTTATTTGTTTCTCGAGGGTTATTTTTAAAATGTTATATACTGAATAAGATTGATACGATATATACTGAATAAGATTTGACATCAAGGAAAATAATATTCGTTTTCATTTTTAAATGAATGCCATCACAATTTCAGAATCTTCTTTATCATTATTATTCCATGACTCATATCATCGATATTTAATTCGTTAAATTACTTACCGTTCATTCATCTATTTTCCTTCATGAAGTTGGATTTTTCCAGCTGATCAAATTGGAGCTATATATCATTGTCTTTTCTAAAGTTGAAGTACTGTGATCTGAAATTACGATTTTTAAAACGACATATAAAATTTATGTTTATATCCATATTCACGGTATTTATATGTAGTTATTCCACATTTATATTGTGAACGAGATATTCTTGATGATGGAATATTTGTTGAAACACTATATGGGCTGTTTTCATTATGTATGTGGATATATACTCGTATATAGAGAATAGAAACATCCCAAATAATGTTTCAAGACTTTTATATCGTTTGAAAGGACTAGTTTCATTCGATATAATTCTGTTTCTATATTGCTAGAAGGGTATATTTTAGGAAATTACTTTTTTTTATCTTTTGGTCTGTGATAGCATATGAAGCCTAACAAAGTTGGATAGGTTAAGGTCTTGTATGAGTCAGTACCTACCTTTCTCAAAACTATTTCCACATGGGTAGCAGAAATATTGCGTGCATTGTGCGATGTCGATGATATGATACATTTGTTCAGGAATCATATGATTTATGCATTCGAAGTTTAATTACATTGGCAGTTCGTTTCACGGTTGCCTGAATGAGCAAGCAATATCACATATTTTATAATAACAATTGTTAATAAATCCCTACTTTTCCTGATTATGAATGAAATGTTGAATAACTCTATCGAACCATCTTCACTGAACGGAATATGTTGCAAGTTAACTATGGTTATCTGGAAAAGTCGAGGGAAATGTATGATCCATATAGATCATAACTTGCAGCATATTCCGTTCCGTGAAGATGTTTCGATAGAGTTATTCAACTCTTCATTCATAATCAGGGAAAGTAATGATTTATCAACAATTCAATCAATTTTTCAAGCTGAGGTGATGAAAATATTTTCATCACAGGATCAGCTTTGAATATTTGGAAAAGGTTGAATGAATGAGAAGATACACGCAATATAGCCATTTATTGAAGGCACATATTTTCAAGTTTGTTTTTGCATCTATCACTACCTCAGAGTTGACTTTATGCGCGAGCGTGCTTTTTTTCATGAATAACTAGGTATGCAATGCTGCAAATGCTAGGTATTCAATAATTGCTGTTGCAAATGTTGAGCGGAGAGGCGTTTCGATCTGCGACATGCCATGACCTTGTTAGTGCCCTGCCGTAGCAGGTTAGTTTTTCAGCGATATAATTTTGACATTTTCAAATTCATAGAGAGCTTGTGAAATGAATACCAGTGAGAAAACAAAAACGATCAGTTAATCTGTTGAACAATAATTTGTGTGAAATAGGGCAAAACGTATTAAAACATATATTGAAAAATTCTAAAAATGAGCCTTCCAGAGAAATTTGGAAATATTCCGATTTTTATAAGGATGTCATTGGCGAAATTACCTAGCAACAAGCTTTCATATTACAACCAAGAAATTTTGCCAGCAAAATATCATATCTAGTGGTATTATAAATATATGATTATTCCTCGATGGTATGTCCGATTTTCGATTTAATTGAATCTAAAGCATCCTCTAATGATATTCTATAAGCATGAAAAATTTCATGGTGTTCGGTGTAGTAGTCTAGGGGTCGGTTTCGCAAAACTTTAATTGTGCGATTAAAAAACCTTACGTGAATTAAAACCAATCGAATCACTCGTTTTGAAATTTCAGCGAATCGCGGTGGCTCCAATTAAATTAACGGTACAATCGAAGTTTTGTGAAACCGCCCCTAGGAGTGGGTTTCACAAAACTTTAATTTTGCGATTAAAAAACCTTACGTCAATTCGAACCAATCGAATCCCTCTTTTTGAAATTTCAACGAATCGCGGTGGCTCCAATTAATTTAACGGCACAATCGAAGTTTTGTGAAACCGACCCTAGGAGATGGGTCACAAACGAAATACATCCTGTCGGCTCAAGGAGAGTTTCGCTCAAAAAAACCGTAAGTTTAGAACAATACGAATACGAATAAACACAATCATTAGAGTGGACCAAGATTTAATAAATATTACTGCATGTCAATATAAGCCGAAATTGAGGAGTTTTCACTAGTTTAAAAAGATAGAACCGCAATAATATTTTCATTGAATAGCTGTTGCATAATCATCTGCAACTGAATCTTCATTGATCAATTTGTAGGGCGAAAACGGAAATATGTTACAACTGCGGTATGCATCTCAGACGATGCCTACCGCAGTTGTAGGCGAAATAATTCCTGATGGACCGGAAGACCCTCTAAATCTCAGTATATCCGATCATGAAAGCCCCAACCTAAATATTGAAAAGCTCATTGTATTGCGTTGCATCCAGATTAAAATTTGGCCATTATTCAGTAGTATTTCTACTAATTGATTGAAAAAATTATTACTTTCATCAGGAAATTTGCAAACAAATGTCAATGTATCTTTGTGTGAACAAATATTAAATGACAAATCTACTATTCTGAAAATTTTCTGATTTTTTCTGATGGAGAAGTCTGATGCAGGCGTAGAGAAGTTACTCGAACGTTAAATTTTCATTCATTGTTAGGCAACAATTAAATCCGAATGGCTCCTGACAAATTAGTAACTAAAAAGTTTTATAAAATTTCTTCCAAGCCTCGGGTTGCAGAAAGGAATTTCTGCTCTCTCAGAATCAACACTACACTAACGGTTGATTTACTCTGTCAGAAACACGTTTGTTTTAATGGCCCATTGCGTTCATGAGCTCTTGTGGAATATTTGTTTGCTCAGTTCTGGTAGATATTCATCGCCTTCAAATGAATTTTTTAACAGCGATAGAATAATTCTTATACGAAAGTGATTACTTTATTTTTAAGTATGTGTTCCGTTCCGTTAACTCTATAATCAGCATATACATATGCATAGGTATACATTGTATTCATAAATGAGTCGGTCAGAGGCAAAGTCATAGGGAGGGTTTCACAAAACCCGCGATTAATTGGCCACCGCGATTCGTTGAAATTTCAAAACGAGTGATTCGATTGGTTCGAATTTACGTGAGGTTTTTTAATCGCACTATCAAAGTTTTGTGAAACCCACCCTTAAAGTCACAAATTCCGAATTTTTTAGTTAAATTGATATTCGAGTTCATATAATGTTACATATCATTCTTCTAATGAGTCGTATAAGTTAAATCATCATTTTGTCCGAGTTTGAAACAAACAAACATTTGTATACCTACCAATGCGATTTTCAATCAATTACAACGTGAAACCTAGATTTCCCAACATTTCACTTGATTCCAGTTAGACCACTTTTCCTCTGAGTGAACTCAATATAGCATTGTTTTCAGTTATATTTTTCGTTTCGTGGTTGTCAATACTGACCTCCAATCCTATCAATGTTTAAATCAAATGAATCAAAATTCCATAATCTGTCAAATTTCGTAAGTCACACGAAGTGAAGTGTGACAATTGTATTCGATATTAGATCATGGATTTCAAAGCACATCTTCAATTTCATCAAATTCATCTTTCTGACATCAGAGTTAGAGAAAATATTTGTTTCACTCTCATTTGGTCAGGAAATTTATTTATTTATTTCCAGATATAATATACATAATTTAAATCAACGAACTACCAATCAAATTTAAAAATGTCTTCATTTATTCCGTTGCCTAAAACATATTCATTTTCTTGCAGAACTCAGAACCCGTACTACATCTACCAGCGCAGGATGCCACCTTCCTACAATATTCCATACAGCGAACCATCTCTTCCAGCAGTACCAATGCAAGTGCCTCTTCAGGCACAACTCTCACCTCAGCCTACTGTGCAGAATGTTCAACTGGTGCCATGTTTGTGCCCCATCCAAACCGATTTCGAACACGTGAAGCCAGAAAACTATTACCTAAGTCCTCCAGCACATCATGCACCTCCTCCTAACAACGGAAATCAAAATAAAAACGTGCAAAATTGAGGAAGACCAACAGACCATATCATCAATTGGAAACTGGAAGTTATTAAAACACGAGTTTCCTGGCCATTAGAATAATTCGCGGGTTTTATTGTTCCGATATGACTTTCTCCTATGAGGAAACCGAGCAACGGCTACCGTTTTCCTGATTACGTATTTTGCACAACTGTACAGACCTTATTATTTATGTATTTATTTAATGAAATGTTGCTATTCATGAGAGACTGATTATTTCGAAGAGAAAGAATGTTTAAATATATATAAATATATTCATTCACTATATTATGATTTTTTGATTTTTATTAGAATTAAGTTATCATGAACTTAGATTTTATTCGAACTCCTTAGAATGGAATAATTCTGCATTCTTTATCGTAATTTTTCAAATTCTTGGCAATTCCCTGAAATGCCAACTGATTTTTTTTCTTCATATTGAAAAAAAAAGTATTCAACAAATAAGTCGCCGCTATCCGTCTTGAAGTATTCTTATTATTTGTATTCTTATATTTAGGATTTAAGTATCATCTGATACTCTCGATTACCTTTTCAATTCATCTGAAACTCATTTTGCAGCAGACAACAGATGATGAAATCACTGAGAATTTAATTCGAAAAGGTCAACAAAAAACACAATAGAATCACAATTAATTGATTTCACTCACATGATTCCTCACAAAAACGATAATACTACTTTCTATATTGAATATTTGATTAATTAGGAAAATCAGAAATAATTGATCGTTTAAATCACCTTCTGATTAATTACTATGATAGTGATGATATCACCAACATAGTCATTAATATTAATCCTTGGTCATCATATATTTGACGAAGGTAAATTGAGAGATCAAAAATCCCTACGATTCCGAAAAGTTTCCAGAAGTTAGGAAATTGTCTGACGGTTTCTGATATAGACTCAGAATAGTTACAAAGCTTGGAAGTTCTGAGTGTTGTTTCTTTCCTTTCTCCATTGCTGTTTTCGTTAATATTTTCTGCCCTTGTAGTGACATATTAGTGAATAAGTTTCACGAAAGGGCCTTTCTTCTTTTATTTCAAATTTTTTTCTAACTGGTTTTTGTTTCAGAGACTGGGGAAGAAAACACTGAAAAAACTTCAACAAGAATGTTTCGTTAAATTTTAGATTCCGATCAATAATTTTCAACCTTCTGAGCAAACTCCTAAACTCTCAAATTGGAAGGAAGTTGTCCACTTGATTTTTTTTTGATTATACTTCCCAAGAATAAAAACAAAGTGAAGAATAGTTATAAAAGCCTATATTGTAATGAACCAAGAAAATAATGGAAATTTTTTTTACTATGAAGGCTTTTCAAAATGTTGTCGATTAAACATAAACTATGTTCGAACTCGGCCTCAAGTTTTCCAAAACTTTGACTAGGATTTCTTGGCATGCTTTGCGTTTTGTTTCATCTTTTTTACATATCTGGGTCTTGTTTTATTTAAAATTGACTTTAAATTTTCCCAGAGGAACGAATGTTTTATCTTTTTATTTTTCGAGAGTACTAGCAGAAACTGTACGTCATTTCCAAAAAGGCAAATAATAAAATGATTTTTTTTATCACACTATCAAATGAATTCTCCCTCATCATAAACATACAATACAATTTCTTACTTGTTGATTACAGATAGTCGAGGTTTCAATTTACTCTAGACATTAACCAGTAGGTATCTGGTCACGTATGTTGACGATATCTGCTGAAAAATGAATGTTTATTTGAGCCAGGATCTTCGGACGCTAAATTAAAGCTAGAGCTTTTAGATTCCAAAAAAAAATCATACACTTCTTAATCAGCCGCGAGCGCTAGAAACTCGATATCACCCCGTGAGGAGATGAGGCATCCAGGGACATGTTTTAGCAAAAGATTTATCTACGTAAACGCCATGTCACCATCCTGTTGAAACACATCCTCCACATCCATTTCTTCAAATTTCAGAAAGATTGACTTCCGATCCTTTTTTTTTTTCAATTTTTTTTTCAATTCAGTCTTTATTCATCCTAAATTACAAAACCTGCTCGATTGTACCCAGGCCCCTCTTTCGCCTAGGGCACTTTGGACAAGTGCCCAGGGCCCCGCGATCGATAGGGGCCCCGCTCAGATCAATTTTTCCGAACCGAAAGGATCGAAAGATTTCCTCAATGACGTTTGGAAATTTTAGATTTCATGGAAAATTTCCCTATTATTATAGAACTGATTTTTTCGAAAAGATCTAAACTGTTTTTTTTTTCAAAATTCCCTTTCGCGTACTAAAATTACCTTCAGGTAAAAAGGCGGAAGTTATCATTCACAATAATTCCAAATGGATTGGAATTTCCAGTTTTTTATCAACAAGTTCTCGAAGGTTGCAATTTTTATGACCCTTGCTCATACTGGCATACACCAGATAAGAGCAATTATTAGTTTGTAAGAAAAAGAAAATTCTTTGCCTTTACGGAGGCCACATCGAGAAAATTTTTGAAACATTGCTTCAAATTTCGAAGTTTTTTATGAAGATTTTGTCCTGAGATGTGCGGGATACTGATGAGGCCCAACAAGGCCGAAACCGGTATATCCCTCATCTCAGTGACAAAATCTAATATCATTTCTCCAACCTCATGATAAAAGATCTCTGAGCCTGGGAATTGAAAATGGTATTCATTTCGGTGATAACTATTTTGAATTCATCTATGTTTCAAAAATTATTAGTTTGTGTTATTTGTTGGGGTGGTTAGCCATAAAACATCTGTTCGAATCGGGTTGTTGATCGCATTCTTACATTATTTTATTCATTGGGAAGCTTCCAAGGAAATCCCCATTTAACTACATAATTTCAGACAGCGCTGCAAGACAAGAAATCATTGACGTATCAGGGGCCCCCGCAGAACTCGCGCAGAACACGTCTATAAGACTTTTGAGCTTACTCAGCTTTGGACAAGAAGTGGCCAGAAGCTTGGTTATCGACAAGTTGATGTATATATTTGCATAAAAAAATTTAAAAAGGTGAAAGCAATGTTGTTATACAAATTTTTTCAAATTCTTACCACATTGATGTGTTTCTACAAGATTTCCAAGTGTAATTCAGAAACCGTCAAGTGTATTTCAGATAAATCACTTTCATTTCAGAAAGCGTTAATTGAATTTCAGATTAGACAATTGCAGAACAATTCACAACAATCAAATGTATTTCGGATCACTCAATTGAATTTCATTTGATATTTCCTGAAATTCAATTCATAAATCTGAATAACATTTGATGTTTTCTGAAATACAATTGACTAATCTGAAATACAAGTGATGTTTTCTGAATGGCAATTGACGATTTCTGGATAACAATTACAAATGGTGTAGTTTCTAGTTACTTTTATATCAGAATTTACATCATTTTGTTTAGAAATTTTTGTTATTTAATTTTTAATTATTTCCCTTTGAAAACTTCTGGGAAAACTTATCCTGCATAATAGAGGGGAACCCCCGATGGGGGAAGGCCGAATTTTGCGCCATGCCACTGCAAGAAATTTCAGGGGATTTCATGCAAAAAATCCCTTATCCCTTTCGAGTACCGAAATTTCGTATATCGGCAAAATTCCCTCGAGTTGATAATTAAATTACATCACGGCATTAGCATACGTGTCTATGTGTGTCGTGAATAAACCTACTCGGCGGTAGGGAATTCCCCTCTATTTGTATTTTGTATGTGGTATTGTGGGTAGGGGCCCCATTATCCTAATGTGCCCAGGGCCTCCAAGAGGTTAAACACGGCCCTGATTGTACCAGGTGTCTTCATGTTTTTGAACCTCCTGATTTTATTACTGTTCATCACAGTTAGAGTATACATATACCTATGAAAGAATCGATCTAAGATTAGGAACAAGATCTGCTGAGCAATATTAACGTGATTTCTGAACGCAGGGTGCGAGAAAAGTACAACTATACAGCGAACTAGAGCTCCATTCCCTTCTATGTCGTAATCTCCACTAAACCATTCAAAACCAACCAACATGACATGACAATTCAGATATCGCTCTTTTGAATAAGCACAACTTTGCCCTTTCAGAACGAAATTCGCTGGATGACGTGCGTTCCCAAATAAGTTCCCTATCGCACTCTGCACTATTTCTCGCACCCAACATTCACTGAGTTTTCGACGGAAATTCTTACGATTCTGAAATGAAAGAGAATTGTATAGAGAGTTCTGCTGATCTGATGAAGATATAATATGGGAGACAAAGAACGAAGCTACAAATGAGATATTAATCGAGGTGAGAAATCTTAAAAACTGGTTTACTGTACTTTTATGGGGATTTAAAATTGGTGAATAACAGTAACAATTATGTGGTCTAGTTGATCGTAGAATACCAGTTCGCCAATCAATGTTGCGAGTAGAGGTGTCAGGCTCTTTTCCAATTATTTCCCAGCGAGCACAAAAACATCTCTGATAAAAGTAAGAGATTGCGGGACATTGGACATCAACTGCGATGTTCTGTTTACACATGAATAGAACTTATACAGGGTGGCCATTTGAAAACGAAACAGACTAGATTACAGACGAAATAAATTTTTTCGATAGAAATGCTCGGACAGGTCGATTTCTGTTTCGAGGGGGACAACTTAAGATGTAGGTTATGGACGCATAGCGCTTCAACCCTTGCTACTACAACCCTCACCCCCAATTTTTGAATAGGGAAGATGGGCTGAGTGAAACCTCATTTGAAAGGTATTTTTATACTGATTTCAGCACAGTAATTGTTTTTTCATTTTATGCATTAGTTCTCGAAATACAGGGTGGCCATTTGAAAACGAAACAGACGAGATTACAGACGAAATAAATTTTTTCGATAGAAATGCTCGGACAGGTCGATTTCTGTTTCGAGGCGGACAACTTAAGATGTAGGTTACGGACGCATAGCGCTTCAACCCATGCTACTACAACCCTCACCCCCAATTTTTGAATAGGGAAGATGGGGTGAGTGATACCTCATTTGGAAGGTTTTTCACAAAAAAACACTACAAGTGCCACGAAAACACCACTTCATTTTCAAATGCTTAGTCGAGAATATTTCGAGAACTAATGCATAAAATGAAAAAACAATTACTGTGCTGAAATCAGTATAAAAATACCTTTCAAATGAGGTATCATTCACCCCATCTTCCCTATTCAAAAATTGGGGGTAGTAGCAAGGGTTGAAGTGCTATGCGTCCGTAACCTACATCTCAAGTTGTCCCCCTCGAAACAGAAATCGACCTGTCCGAGCATTTCTATCGAAAAAATTTATTTCGTCTGTAATCTCGTCTGTTTCGTTTTCAAATGGCCACCCTGTATTTCGAGAACTAATGCATAAAATGAAAAAACAATTACTGTGCTGAAATCAGTATAAAAATAACTTTCAAATGAGGTATCACTCACTCCATCTTCCCTATTTAAAAATTGGGGGTGAGGGTTGTAGTAGCAAGGGTTGAAGCGCTATGCGTCCGTAACCTACATCTTAAGTTGTCCCCCTCGAAACAGAAATCGACCTGTCCGAGTATTCCTATCGAAAAAATTTATTTCATCTGTAATCTCGTCTGTTTCGTTTTCAAATGGCCACCCTGTATATAACATCAAATGTCTGCCGCAGACGGCTACCATTAGGATGTACCAGGGATGTCAGAAAAAGAACGTCCCTGGAATGTCACGAAAAGAACTTCTTCATTTTTTTTTATAGGGTTTTCAGGCATACAATAGAAATTTAACAAAGAATTTGCTCACATTGCATCTCGGTTAATAATTAATTCATGAACTTATTTTCTGATTTCATAGATGAAGAAAAAATCTGAAACAGGAATTTCCTAGCCTTCAAACGGAGATTTTAGGGCAAAAAATTTGAAATACTAATCGTCGAAATATAATTATTATAATGATGAAATGATTATCACTATCATCATAAAATTTACGCTCAGCAAAAAAAAATCAGGTAATAGTATTAAGATGACCGATTTCGTCCTTAAAATTTCCGATTAATCTCAGAGTGCACATCCAGCACATCACGAAAAAGAAACTCCTACTCTTAAACCCAATATATTCAGGTTGTTCGGAATAACATAACGCAAATCACCACATCTAGCAGCAGTGGCGGCTTTTGGGGGTGGCGAACGGGGCAATCGCCCGGGGCCTCGCTCTTGGGGGGTTGCACAACACTACCACGAACTGCTCTGAGCTTTAGGACTTGATACAACTGAGACTTCACGTTCACGCCCTAAATCAAACTCATAATTAGTGGCTCCTCTATCGCTCGGTCATATATGGTGGATTTTGCATAGAAATTTTCGATAAAAATATCGTAAAAAACCATTGTTTCCAATAGAAATATGCATACAAGTTGGCGCCATTTCTCAAGAAACTTTCTATTCTGTTCATCTGGATCATAAAAATAAACAGTTTTATTTTTATGGTCTTCTCTTCGAAACCGAGAATTTCTTTTCAAAATACCTAATAGTACTTTCATCATTTATAATCACCACCTGTGGGAATTCCACTACCCGTCTCTTTTTCAACACCTCGTGTAGATCCAAAGTCTAAGACTTGTGGTTCAATTGGTTTAGATCATTAGAACGGAATGAACAAGCGAGTCAGTTTCATAGTGAAGAACCGAAAAAGTGTGAAAAAACTGTGTTACTTAAAAATTATTTCTGACACTCGGTGCGAAATTTAACAAGATTTTCGAAATGAGTTCGCGTGATCGAGATGACGATAGAAAATTCGAGTCGGATAGTTCAAAAAGGAAACGAGCAATCAAAAGAAAGCTTGACAGGCGCTGGATGATTTATTCACAAACAAAGTTTTTCTAGACTTAAAATCATAAAAACATATTCAAGGAATTCGATTACACAAGATCGGCTTTCAGCCCTTGCAATTCTATCAATAGAAAATGACGTAGCTCATTCGATCGATTATGATACTTCAATTAAAGATTTCAGTGCTAGAAAAAGCCGCAAACATGAATTTTAAATTTATCATTTCTGTATTCGTTAATTTTGTAAATCTTCCAAAGTGATATCCTATTTATATGTTATATTATATTATTATAATTCAATTTAAACTCAAATTTCATATCTTTATAAAATATGACAATAACCTATACAGAACAACCGGACTTACTTTCGCATCACATACTTTTCACGAAGGAAAAAGGGCCTCGCGAAGACTTCCCGCCCGGGGCCTCGCAATGGCCCGAAGAGAAGTTTAATATTCACAGCCCGAATAAACTTCGCATGGCAAACTAGGTGATGTATAGCAGAGATATCCACACGTTAACATTATTTTCTCTATTTCAGTATTGTAATGAGTTCATTACAGTACTAAAAGTAGTGCTGTAATGAAACTCATTACACCACTGTTTTCAGTTATATTTTTCGTTTTGTGGTTGTCAGTACTGACTGCCGATCCACTCAATTTTCGAATAAAATCAATTCAAATTCCACAATCTGTCAAATTTCGTTAGTGACACCAACTGCCAAGATACAATACAAATGTCACTAATCTGAATTTTTATTCGAATTTCGAGAGTTTTCCACCAAACTTGACTGAAATAGAGAAAATATCGTCTAATACTCGTTGCAGAAGGCAATTCCAACACTCATGCTTTCGAAAACTCGCTCCTTCGTCGCTCGTTTTCGAATTTCGCATTCGTGTTGGAATAGGAGCTCATTCTGCAACTTGTTTTAGAATATACTATTAACCTCGCCAATACCTTTCAGTAGGCAAACAAAGAATTGCCACAGATGGCACAGTTCAGAACAAATGAAGATTCGCAATAGCCTTCGAAGATCTCTTTGGAAGTACATATAAGAGAGATGTTGTCAGTTCGGATAACGCTGAGCTTGAATATCATAATGAACACTGGAATTTTCGATACCTAACGATTCGACAAATTATTGTGGATAACCACTTGGCATTAACTTTGATTCTGATTTATTGTATGTGAAATTAGAGTTTATCAATGATGGAGCGAATGATTCATACTGCAGAAGAACATTCAGATATGCATCTCATTTCTGGAGAAACCCATTTTGACAAAAAGGTGGTGTCACCTACAACGCGAGGGAATCTCTCTTGTATTTTATACAGACAGATAATAGATTTGTGAAATATTGTTGATGTTTTTTACCCATTTCAAATCTCCCTAAAATAGGGAAGTTTTTGAAACTCTGCGAAAAAGATTGGTATACCTAATATTTTTTAACAAAAAAAATCATGTAGAAAAAAAAATGCGTTTAATCTACATTTATTGAGCTTTTCGATTAACTATTCGAAATCATTTTAATTGGTAGTGATAATACAATAATCTAGTATTAATATGGGCTGAAATCACTATCCCTAATCTCATACGTACTGGCCCTGTGATTGAAGAAAATAGTTTTTCTATGAACTAATTTTGGTATCATTGGATAGTTCTCGGTCTACTCTGTCGTAGTGTGACGTTTGATTCACTAGTTATTGGACACCCTGTATAATTGGTTTCCTGAATGCCTAGGAGACATAACGTCTCTTAACAATTAATGATGAAAAGTTTCTCTACCTCATTGGCAACTCAACAGTTTCCTATTAAACTTGGTTCTAACTACGTTTAAAGTTTGAGCTGACATATTCCGTATTTCTCTATAAGCCCTACTATACTCCAGGTATCCATGTCAAAAAATTTTATCAAAACCAAGATCCAGAAGCTTATCAGGAAATGGATCTTAAAAAATTGGTCATAACTGAGTTTATAGTTAATTCCTCGATTAACTCAGATATTCATATGCCTGTATTTGGGTTATTTGAAAAAGGGGGATTGCTCTCATGGGTGAAGTGCTTCCCTTCCTGAATGACAGAACGTTCAGGGTGAGGGTGGGTGGTGATTTTTCTACACGCGACAGGAAGGTTATAAGCGGTGAGCCACAGGGATCTGTTCTTGGTCCGATCCTTTTTCTGCTGTACACAGCAGATCTCCCTCAGTCACTAATTTCCAAGTGCCTCCTGTTCGCCGACGATGCCAAATTATATAGTGTTCCGTCCCTTGCCGCTAACCAGCTTCAGTCCGATCTGGAAAATATTGTCCTCTGTGTTGAAAAATGGTTGTTAACCCTCAATATCAGCAAGCGCTGTGTTTGGCACCTCGGCAGAAGCAACCCCAAACTTCCCTATAAGCTGGCGGGACAGCCCCTCACTGTGGTACGAAGCCATCGTGATCTCGGGTGATCGTCAATTCTGATCTTGACTGGTCAGAACACATAACGGATTCTTGCAGTAGAGCTAAGAAGGCCGCCTTCCTCATTCAGCGATCTTTCAGAGGTTGTCGTGTACAGACTGCAAGATTGCTGTACACAACGTACGTGAGGCCAATTCTGGAGTACGCCGGACCAGTTTGGTGGGTAGCTCTAAGACGTGACTCGCAGCATCTAGAGGCCATTCAGAGATGGTGCACAAGAATCCCATTTTCATACTAAACTCGACCAAGCTACGAAGCAAGGATGGGATTGTTTGAATTGACCAGCTTCGAGGACCGTCGTGCCAGGGTGACATGATAGTGGCTTTCAGGGCGATGCATGAGTTCTTCAATGTAGACCTTGAGCACTTATTTCGTCTAAATACGAATCATCTACGCGGACATGGTTTCAAACTTCCCAAGGAATCGTTTAGGACCTCCTGCCGGATGAACTTTCTGTCTAACAGAATATTCCACTCTTGGAATCGTCCCCCGAATGAGGTGGTGAATGAACTGTCAACGAGTTCAAGAATATGTACGACCGATTGAGAAGGAGCCCTTAAATCGATTTTTCTGCTAGCATCCACTATATGTATATGTATTTATATTTTTTGTTTCTGTATTGAGTGCATAGGTTTTACCTCCATTCTTATTGTAGTTTAATAATAAATAATAATAAAAATTGAACGAGTGATAAATTTTTAATTGTTATTATTTGATCTGGTATTATTCATAAGAGGACATCCATTACATAATTCTATGAAATAAGGTTGCTGAGAACCATTTATAATTATGAGAATATGCAGGATGTTCTATTTGAAACGACAATTCTAGACTTGTCCGAGCCACCCTGTATATTTGAATTCATACTTAAAAGCGGAGCATTGAATTCAAAAGTCCAAGTGACCTTATGATCTTATTACATAAGGACCCATTCAAAGTCTTGCTATTGATTGGAACAACAGAAAGAACTCACTGATTTTTCCCATTTTTCCTTACCTAAATTTTTTTGTTATGCTGTGGTTTTGCGATTTCCTCCATGAGCACAATATTTGGGACACCTGTAGCTCGAATAGAAATGCTTCATAACGACTCGATGATGCAAGAGTGTGTGGAGAATCTGTTATCCGGAAGACAATATTATAACAGATTAGTTGTTTTTTTTTAAGAAACGATAATCAGATGTTAGCGTTTGCTATTCTATTCGTGAAATAATCGACTTTTTTCGTACGTGTTTGACGCCTGTTACCATAAGATATGACAGCATTTCGTGTCTGCTAAATCGGAATACCCACTAGTGAGAGCGAGTTTCTCCGTTCTGCCTGAGTTATACTTCTAGTATGGTGTTTCGCATTTCCTCAAAATGAGAATCCCCGTCAAATTGTTTTATATATAAAGCAGGAAATGGCTCTGAGCCATTCATAACCCTCAACGTCGATCATCTCATCACATCACTATCAGGATGAATTTCAGTTTTTGGGTAATTACGAATATATTTGATGAGTTCCTTTAAATTTTCTTCTTATTTTGTTCTAGATCTTGTCTGCCCTAGCATGTTTCTTCGGACTCCTGTCCACAGGTATTGCAGGAGGTGGTGAACAGTGAGTATAAGTTCCTTTATACATATGAGTATATATTTCCTTTAACCATCATTCGAAATAATATTTTTCTGAGTTCTCAAAAAGGGTAATAATAGCTATCTCATTCATATATAGAAAACTCGAAGTTCCCTCTAATAAAATAAAGCCATTGAATAAATGAAGAAATGAAGGGAAACAAGAAATTTAATATACCCTTGATATTTCTATCCCTAACTTCTAGATCAAGATCATAATTCATTAACTATAAGACATTGCACAGATACTTATGCTGCAGGTAGGAAACTACGAGTCACACTGAACGCATTGCTGCTGATCACTTAATTTTTATGGACGAATAACAAAATATATTTGATATTTAATTGGCCAGAATTCAGCTTTTCACTGAGAAATAATTTTGGTCGAGAAAAATTAACTATGAATTGAAGTACTGGGATTCGGATGAAAATATGTTTTTGCCATTGAAATTCAAACAGTCAAATAAACGAAATAATATGTAATAAAAGCTATAAAAACATAATCGATAAAAAATCTTTATTTGCATGATGTTGAAGTGGTTCAAAATCTGTCTGAATGAGATGAATCCTACTTTTTAGATTATACGTCAAAATTTTCCTGGAAAACTGGCTTTTTAAGTGATAAATGAGCTTGGATAATTTCATATTCGACCTTCTTGTTCTTGTGTACAAGTCTTCTGAATGTTCGTTTATCCTCTTTTTTTAGTGATACAAATTGTTTCAGAAGTTACCAAGAAATTTGCTCAACTAAGTAGTAATATATAGCTCACTTATAATTTCTCAAATTTTATATCAGACCTCATCATAGGAAGTGGATATTCTACTATTGCAATTAATCACGTAATAACAAAATGTTTTTATATACTCCATATCATAGTTCTTCACGAAGGACTCTAATTTTTTTTTATTAATTAAGGTTTTTCAGTGGATCATTTGAATGATCGAATGGTCATCATATTTTTCTCCTGAAAAATCAATTGGAAATTTTATTATTAATTGAAGAGAATCGCTTGCGTAAAACTTGTGCACAATTCTTTTCCATTTTTTGTCCGAGATGGATAGGGCTGGTATGTCAAAACGTTCTCAAAAATGTCGAACTTCACAATAGAACTTAATTGCCTGATTGTACCACTAGAGTTGTCCTATTCTGAAATATAAAAGGCAACCTCTCGTATCATTCAAGTGAGTCTCAGTCATCATAATAACCCCAGAATTGAGCGACCTATTTCGAGTAGATCAACTATTCAATTTCTTTTTACATGAATAAAATTTTTCACATTAACTGACATATCCCAAATATTTTCTCCATGTTATTCCTCGATTTTATAATGATTTCAATCACACACCGAATGATGATATCATTTTGTGCAATTTCTCCACTATTAATTTTGACTGAAATTCTGTTTTCGTCATTGAAGAGTATTTTATATTTTGCACATTCGTATACATTATCTTTGCTTATTTGAATTCTTTGATTGAAGATATAGTTGGTTCAAAACATCATTTACCGCTTTATAATATGGATTAAACTCTGAAGCTAATGCGATGTCAATATGAGCATCAACCTTGGAAGCTTTTGTTTCGGATTTTGCCTGATTTTTATTTTTACCGCTACGACGTATCAAGGAGAATAAAGAAGCCAACATATTTCTCGAAAGAAGAGCAACCCTTTTATTGAACTAGGATGTGTTATTGGTATATAAAATGTATCTTCAAGAATGAGTTTGTAGAAAATGAAAAAAAAATTCTGAGGTTAGATAACTTTCGAGTTCTAACTATTTTTTGTTTCTCTTGCTAATGGTATTATAGTATCGAGACAAATTATAACAAATTTCCTTTTTTTTTACAGTCACCATGTGATAATCCATGTGCCGTATAAAGTGAAAACAATCAAGCACACTCACACAATTTATAAGGTGATAAAGGAGGAGCCACATGAAAAATACGAAGAGCATGATTGGGCATGATCTATCTAGGAAATTCACTACACTTGCATATCTAAGATGTTTTCCGTTGTTAAGTTTCGAATAAGTTTATGTTTCTGTGATTTTGAATATATTTAACTGTTGACTATTAAACATTGTACCTACTTATTATTGTCTTTATGAAACACCCGTTAGGAAGAGAGGTCTTCATTTGACGACTTTAGTGCATTCTGAGGAGGGCGAAATACAACAGATTAACAGATTTCAAAAGCTGCTAGCAATATTATCACATCAAAAAGTTAACTGTGTCGTTTCTGAGTAATATACGCTTTCGAGAAAATATTGCCATTGCACATTCGGCTTTGGTTTTTTCCAGGTAAGTATTTGTTGCTTGAAATCATATATCGAGAAGATTTCGAAATGTTAGGTAAATCCTATTGTTGAGTAATTTCTGACTTTGAAAGATGACACAAAGGTTATTCAGATTTCATTTCCATTCACAGTAACAAGTGAAAAGTTTTTACCAACACGATAAGAAAAAACTAAAGAATGATTTAGTTCAAATTAATATAGCTATCGATTTCAAAGTAGATATAGGTAACTGAATTTCATGGGATTGAAAAGGTTTCTGGAATGAAGGAACAAGTTGTTGTTTAACACTTTTTTCTCTTATGGTTGTCTTGTAAATATGGAACAATTTATTTTGTTGCATCTACATTTCCATTGGACTTGAAATAATGACTATGGGGGATAGTAAATAAATCCCCCTCGCACGATTCTTTATCACCAAGATCCATTCTTGTTGAAACTCGCTTACGAAATGCAAATAAATTTGTTCCAAATTAAGAGGAAGTTGATTGAATATTATGATCTCGAACAAATAAGATAAAAATTAATCCATCAAGGTCCCCCCTCATGTTCATCTACTACAATGAATGCGATCAAAACACTATTCTTGACTATACAGGGTGAGTCTTTGACTTGTACATATATTCAAACCATAGATTATTGAGGTCAAAAGAAATACTTTTTTCGTATAGCATTTTTTCTGATTCAGCCTAGATAAAAAGATATAGCTATCTTAAACTTTCATAATGAGCTATGCCACCCCTGGAAATATGACACTAAAATTTTTTCCAGCAGTAGATCTACCACCTGAACCTTCGAGAAAATGTAGCAAAAATTTAATTCTGCGAATATTCTGAACAGAATTATATTCAGCCGAAGTAACCAAATTTTTTAACTTCGCTGATATAGATTTTTTCTAATCATTAATTACTCGAAGAGTACGCATTTCACGAGATTTCACGTGAAATACTTTTGTTTTCCAAAATGGCCAAATATTCATTAAATGGCATTCAACTCATTTTCAAGGGTCGGGATCATAGATTTTCTGCTATAATTATGGAATGGAATGGTATATATCGGTCATAACAAAAAAACTAAAACATGTGGGTTAAATTTTGTATTCGTAAAAGATTTGCTACATTAATGAGAACCTATATTCTGAAAATCATTTCATTGGATGAAATCGTTCACGAGATATATTCAAAAATTAAATTTTTTTATGGATTTTCAACAGCCTGTATCTTTCCAACCGAGCTGAATCGGAAGAAATGGTAGAGACATAAGGTGTTTCTTTTGACCTCAGGAATGTCCCGTTAAAATATATGTACAAGTCAAAGACTCACCCTGTATATTAACTACTTCCCCCAATGTTCACATTGATCACTGACAAAGGATGTTCCACCATGGACGGAAGGATAGATATTGTGTCTTATCAATATAAAAATTGAGATTAATGTTACGAAAACCATTTTGCTATACACTTCAAGCATTATAAGATCCTCAACCAGCCGTTCTGATAATGGAGTGCAAATATTTCTCATGTGCAATCATCTCTATAAAATTTTCAGAAAATCTTCATATATTGTATCGATAGGTAATGAATGAAAAGATTCAGTTTTTTTTCTCCAGTTTCATCTAACTTTTGGCATACCTTTAACAACAATGAATATGCCGTAAAACCGTTATTCGTTTTATAGATTTTGGTTTTTTCTCCTTTAAAATCTTCGTGAACTTTAGGTATGAAATTTATATTGTTTCTGATGACGATTTGAGGCACTTTGCATGTGGACTAAAATTTCTATAATGATAAGCCTCTGAGTTTGTGAGTAATATAAGGACATAATGACAAATTCTCATTGGGACACACTGTATCGTTCGATTGGTAGATTATTTGTTATTCGTCGTCAAGACCCTCTCGGTTTGAAAAATTATTCTTGAACAAAGATGTACTGAAATGAAGAATCAGAATATATTTTTCGCAAGAAACAGCCGTCAGTTTTATGTTTTGTACAACGTTTCGAGTAGGATTCATGAGAGAAACTGAAACAACATTTAACACAAAAAAATTTCATTTCGTTTCTAACAAAGGTTAGGTACCTACTCGTTTCACTGAAACTACATTGCATCACGTTTATAGATTTCAGAGGATACAAAACATCAGGCTTTATGTAACTTGCTCCAAAAACAATGAAATGCAATATTTTCACGCTTTGGAGCAGATATGTTATAATTATTCATATTCTTGCTCAAAAAGTTAATAGAAATGAGAAATAGAACAAATATCGAGCTTATTGACTTTTTTCAGTTACACAATGAAACTCCCAAAAATCTTCTGTTGTTCAAATAGTTCACTACTGTAGAAACAAAACGAACGATATCTCAAGTCGAGCGTAGCACCTTAATTGTGAGAAAGCATACCAGATTCTTTTAATGATTTTTTTGATCGGGTTAAATGCGTTTGAATAAGAGTTCGGCCAAAAACCACAAAAGAACATTTTGTTGGAAGCTGATTCCAATAATATAAAGTACTTTCCTAAGAAATATTTCGCAGTTTGATTCATGAAGCGTTAGCGGACGAATTGAGAATTTGTGAAAATTTTCGATGTGTTTTATCCCTGTGTTAATATCATGATATTTGAGTTCAACATTGTTAGTTTGATCTTTGTAGGATATTTTGTGCACAGTACATATGGAGGAGGAGGAAAACATGAAAAGTAAGTTTTTGAATAATCAAATCAAGGGTTCTGAAGTTTTTCCCCCCTCGCTCAACATAAGTGTACCTACGGTTCTTCTTGACCTTCAAATTCATTGTTTAGTAAATACCAGATATTTCTGAAATCAATAAAAACAAAAAAGTTCTACGTTCAAGTATTTCACATGAAATACAAAAAATTAACACAGAGGGCCTGGATATTTGAATCGTGCGCATTTTTCCCAAAAAATCATTAATGAAACCAAAAAAGGGGAAAAAAAAATAAATGCAAAATGTACCTCGATGAAAAAAAGTTCAGACCTTAATGAGCAGACTCCATTCAAGTCAAATCACTGCATGAGAGGAAAAATCAATAAATCAAAGAATAATGAAGACCACCGCAAAAGAAATACCAATGAATTTCAAATCTCAAGGAGGAAAATGCAGATCGCATTTTGACTAATTCATTTAGTTATATTGGTAGAACCAGAACATTATTTCGATACTTAAATGTAGGATTTTACTGGTTCTGGGGAATAATCAGGCACCAAATGATTTGAGAGAATGTTTAATGAATAGAATGAAAAACACTGACAACAAAGCAATTCAGATTATAGTCACTGAATGCACTTCTGTGAATATTTTAATAAACTTTCCTCAATTGAACTCTTGTAAAAATCTTGATTAACAACCTATAGACTAGCTTCCGTCTTTTCTGCAGAGTCTGAGGATCGCGTTTCAATGTCACCTATAATAGTAGTTGAGCCAAGGATCAAGGATTTAATCAGGTGCGCAGATTAATATATGGGGGGATTCCTTGTACCCGGTTGAGTACCTCCATCAAATATGAGCGCCATATATGTGGCCGCCCGTCGAGAATAAATGATCAGATTAGTAAAAAAAAATTGATCATCGGACATTCTCAAGAGCGTCAGATTAAGCTAGGGTGGGTTGATTACGTGCTAGGTAGTGTATATACCACTAATCTGACAATTTGAGAGTGACGAAAAGACAGGGGAGGGCTCCAAAGTTGTAGAAAAAAATCGTCGTCTGGACATTCTCGAGCGTGTTTTTTTTTCTTTTATTTTGAAGGAAATAATTCAAGGATTACGAAAAACATATAATCTGACGATTTCCTCAAGACGAAGTAACAGATATTCTTCGAGAAAGTTCAACGCGTGCATCTGGATAATGTCAAAAATGTCCAAAAATCTAAGGGTTGAAAAACCCTCACAATCATAGAGCCAGAATTCAAGGATTTTTAATTTGAATTTTGAAGGAATTTCGGAAGAAAAGAGTGATTACGTTTCGAAATTAGCCAATGAACATGATGTTGAGGTGATTTTTCCTCATGAGACACACACAGCAACATAGAAAAATCTTCGTAAAAGAGGACAATTGAGGTGTTATGCATGGCCATAGTTGTCGAGAACATAGAAGACCCGAAAATATCTTGCATTTCAAAAAAGTCAAAATCTAATTATTAAAATTCTACAGATTAAGCGAATCCCTCAAGGAAGTCGTAAGATTAAGATACAGCACATCTAGGACATAAAGATCAACCATATATATCTTAATCTGACGCGACCGAGTATGTCAAAATGTCGATTTTTTTTGCAACTTCAAAACATTGCTGTTTGCGTCACATCTATTATTGGATGAGAAATTTTTTCAAGTCCACTTACCATCCCCCTAAAAAATCTGACGCGCACGAGATAATCTTTTTTTAATTTTCAACCCTCACCTACGCCCAAACCCACCAGTCAAATGGCCAGATTAAGCTATATTTGTCATTAGAAGTGCGTAGGCCATGTATGCTATCTTAATCTGATGCGCTCGAGTATGTCCATGTAACAGTTTTTTTTTTCAAATTTTTGAAAGCCTACAGCTGCCCAAATTCATATTGTCAACTGATGAGATCATAAGAATTGGAAGAGCTAGAAGAAAACGGATGACAAATTATCGAGCTCATTTTTCCTGAGTAATCCAAATCTCAAAACTGGATCGGTTCCTAAGTGGACATTACCATAGCAACTATTAAATATGCATTTATGCTTCGTGAACTCCATACTCTGAGATCGTAATAAATTTTTTTGTGGTTAATGTGTCATATATTGTTCTTGAGAATGAAAATCCCCATTTGTTCATTCATCACAATGGCGGAAATGTTATGTAAAATTCGATATGTTGTTATATTCAAACGGAAGACTATGCAGAAAAATAACTCTAACTACAGAAACCAAGTGAGAAAACTTGCCAACGTTTAGTTCATAATCTATTTTTTGAAATCACATTCTAAAAAAACAACAAAAAAATGGAAAGTATAATACCTACTCTCAATGTTTTTCGAACGGTGATAACCAATTATAATATTTCATCTAGAAAACAGAAAAAAAAAGTAGGTATGAAACGGCGAAATATCTTAAAGATTCTGAAAAAATATCCTAAAATTTTTCAATGGCGAGGTGAATATTCTGAAAGGATGATTCAGTTCTGCAATTGGTACATATTTGAATATAGTGAAAGAAGATGGTTCACAATTCGAACAATACCTTCAGAATATGTTTTATTTCATCTGACTTTTAATTCTGGCTCATTTACCAACCATGAAATATTGATAATAAATCTTTGTATGAGGGAATACTCAATTCACAGGTCCTTTCACGAATTGAAAGAGGATTACTAAATCAATTTTTGGGTCTTATTAATGACAGAGGAAAGATTTCCAACCTGCATAGATGCATAGGAAAAATGAAAATCCCTGTCATATTTTGAAAATGGCTGGATCTAAAAATTCAATAATATCACTTTCGAATTAGTCATAAAAAAAGTGCGTATAAAAATAAAAAAATTTTTCGAGTATGAGTTACAACAACGAGTAATTCAGCATTATTTCATTGAAAATGGCAATTCATCAATTTTTGTTCTTGGCTCAAAATCTAAAAATGATAGGCCGGTTCTGTTTTCAGTTTAGATTAGTCAGTTCGTCATCCATTTTATCTAGCTATTATAGTTCTAGAAATCCCTCTAGTAGAAAACAAATTTTGAGCACCCTGTAGGTTCAAGTTCCAATTTTCCTACACCTTGCTTGGCCTATACCTTGAGGAGAAAATAAAGAGAAGCAGACTGAAAGATATCATGATTCTTGATTCAATTTCGGGACAACTTCTAGATCGTTGTCTTAATTGGAACCAGTTTTCACGGTCTCTGATGAGAATTAATGGAGTAGAGTACTAGACTATCTTATTGTGGAAGAGTCATTGTACATGAAAATGAGTTTGAAGATTTGAATATTCCCATCAGGCACCCTTTGATTATTGTTGTTTCGAGAAATTAAATATCTTATAATTCATGATCAAGAGTATTTGCGCTTCTTGTATCGTTTAATCGGATTTTTAGTACATACTGGTGTAGGTGAATTTTTTCATAAATCTGTTGAAAATCTAAAAAGAATAGGTTATTATTCGTTCTTTGCTTCGCATTATCTTGTATCACCATAGCAAATTTTGTTCACTTATCAATAAATTGTTGTCTGATTAATCAAATTCCTTAGTATCAGTTCGATATTCCAGGTCTGGACTTTGTTAGGGTCAAAACCAAACCTTTATGTATTCCTCAGTTACCATTTACAATCAATCTCCATGATTTCATCTAATAAAAATTCCTATCGAATAGGGTATTTGACGATGTTACCTCACACAGGATAACAGTTTGATGCGACAATAAATTACGCATATTACTTCAGGTTTTTCGAGATACTGTCATTGAAGCAAATTAAATTTCTTGAACGAATAGCCAGATTTAACTCATTAATTTTCTGTGCGCAAAGAAATTTTTTACAAAATTTTTCAATAATAATATATTCAAGTACACCTACTAAGAAACACACAATCTCGAGTGAACAAAATAATCTATGGTAACGTTTTCGGGGTAATCAAATTGACTATCAAAAGTCTCATTTATTTCGACAATATTATCACACTACTTTATTCACACAGATTTACTACGACTACTTATCACTTCGGAAATTCGCACAATACTCGACTATTCAGATACCAATTAACTCATCTCTAGCAATTCTTACCTACTTCATATTCAGTTAGCTCCTGCATCGATTCCACCACACGTTCCAATCAATAAACTATATAATGTTTCTATAATCGCACATTCACATAAAAACGCTCTTATGAGTTTTGTTGACATACAATTGTAGGATTTTACTCAGATCTGTCATGTAACTTTTTGCTTCGAAAACTTTTCTGTATAATTGACGTACATCTGGGAATAATATTTTGGAAATAGAACTAACAGAATTATACCCACTCTTTGAATTTCATCTTCTGGTTCTAATTTATGAAAAATCTGGAGCATTATTATTATTATATTGTTTTTGAGAGCGCACTATATACTCAATTGCACCGACTCGTCTAGAAGTCGTTTCTTCAACTCATTGAATAACAAACTCTGGTTCTTTTTTTTTTCATGAATTGTTGGTCTATTTTAGACTAGGCGCACACTTGCGATTTGTTGTCGCGCGACTGGATAATCGCAATCGCGAAGAAAGAAATTCGAAAATGATTCATGCGAGCATTTGCGACTAATAATTCGCAACTACATTCAGTAATAACATGGATTTTTCTACTATTCCGAGCCAAATTATATTGAGAATAGGATCTTATAAAGTCCCCCCAGAAAAAAAAAGAATTCACCTCACACAAAGAATTTCGGACCTCGGCAGCAATTGATTTGCGATTGAATTGTCGCAAGTTTGACTCATTCTGATTCCGACAATCGAGTCCATTCAAAAATGCGACTGCTTAGTCGCACTCCGAAATCCATTTTAGTTAAAAAAAATGATACTTTCGAATCAAGATTAAACCATCAAAGTTGCATGTTGTCGGAGAGCCACTCCCCCCCGAAATGTAATCCTCAGTGCGCCCTGAGTCGTGTGGACTGAATGGGTTTTTTATATGACCTGCCGAATATGTCCACTACCTACTTCGTGTTTAGTGAAGTCACCTAGTGTAGTTAGAGAAATAATAGAAAGTCTCAAAAATAGGAAATGCAAGGACATACAATAGATTTGATGTTTCATCACTAAAGTGTAGCAGAAATATCATCATTTGGTCAAGCTTATTAATATGTGGTTCGTGAACAGTATAAGATATGCTTTTTAATAATTTATTTACAGAGCCAAAGGGAAAAGTACCACCCCCAGTACAGGGAAAAGTACCACCACAGCTATAATGAGCTTCATTTAGAATATAGCTGAGGCATTTAAGAACCAAGAAATCGCTTCGTCAACTTTTTGCGAGCTGAGAAAGGCTTTCGATTACTTTTCTTATGAGGTTCTTTTGAATAAACTATGTACAACTTTCATGCATCGAGTGTAAATCAACTCAGATCTTCCCTCAGCGCAGGACACAAGTGGTAAAGATTGGGGATCTGAAGTCGGGCATCGGCGGTTAATCAAGGTTCCGTCATTGGTCCGCTTTTGTTTTCTATGAAAATGACTTGGCAAAAATTCCTGCCGACACGCATAACACCCTATACGTGGATGTTGCTACACTGACCATATGGTGTAGGACATTGAGGGAAGAAATATATATATTCTTATGAAAATAGAGAGCTAAAATAATACAATAAATGTTGAAACAAAAAGTACCTAAGCTGAGGTAAAAACAGAACGGGGCATCATAACATTCTTCGTATGATACTATAGATCATACGATATCATCACTAGTATCATACGATACTATAGAGCCAGGGGAAAAAAACCTCAGCCGAAAAAACATGCCACCCCGTAAAAAAAATAACATAAAATATTAAATATCAGGAAAAATCTTGAAAGACATCAGTGTGAGATCATCTTCATGTTATCCGTCGATAGATTCTTCCCAAAACGGCTCGCAATTCTTAATCTGAAATGAAAAAAGAAAAAAGCAGAAAAGAAACCGAATATTCAGAATAAATCAAATAATTTTGAAATTAACCACCCATTTTAGAAATGCATTTGTTACTTTATGTATAGCCTCGAAACCATCTTGAAATTTGTAAATGGGACAACTATTTATAAGATGTTCTATAGTCTCCTCATTTTCCCCACACTCACAACTAGGACTCTCAACCGAATTCCATCGGAAGAGCATGCTATTGCAACGTCCATGGCCTGTTCTAATGCGATTTAGAACAGACCATATTCTCCTGGGAAGGTCAAAACCAGGAACTCTGATGGAAGGATCAGAAATAAGATCTTTATTGAAAAAATTGGATACATTCCATTCAGATTGCCACATTTCTTTGTCGCTTCTATTCATATTAGTCAGAAAATTTGACCAAAAAGGTTTACGCGACTTCAATCTGGGGACCCTATTATCTGGAATATAGGTGAGTATGGGTAATGGAGCGGAATGAAGCAGCATTGTCGGAAGCTAAATCATGATTTGCTACTTATATATAAACCTAGACTTCTCGACGAAAGACATATTGAAGTAAGAAGGCAGGAGCCAGTGCGTTTCCAGGGTTTACTTGTTGACTCACTTCTATGGACCGATCAAAATTCTATAGTGTCTAAACTCCTGAGTTGTAACGTTTTTTTCCTCAGGAATCTTGGGAACTGTGCATATGATGAAGTTCTAAGATATGCATATTTTTAATTTCGTCAGAGTGTGATTTCTTATGGTTATGGTTATACTAAATTATAGAGACAGCTGTCTGAATGCGTTCAAACCGAGGTTCAAACGCTTGAACATATTGACGTTTCCATAAATCAACATGTTGTGAAAATCCTCGCTTCATATCGTTGGGTAGGTACTAAAGTGGACCAGGACAGGTCGGTCTGAAATTCTGCTGTGTGAGGGGCCTGACTGATGGAAATTTCGAAAACACGGTTGAGGAGCTCCATGTTTTTTACATCACTGCAAAGATTTTGGATTGCTCTTGCTTAGGATGGTTTCCCTAGGTACATGTCTCTGAAGTTTCTGCAGTTCTTAAGAACTAATTTATCTTAATGAGTGAAATTTGTCTTTTTACTTGTTTATTGTAAATCAAGATATATTTATGTATTTGTTTATATATTTGACGTGTGTATATACTATCGTATAGTATGTAATTTCATACAAGAAAAAAACCATTCCATGATTGGCACTAGAGGCTGCGGTCTGTCAGATATCTACATAATATTCTGCTGCCAAAAAAGGTGGATGTTAGAGGAATTTTAGACGTGAATTGCATATTGCCTAATAATTAGCTTCTCTACAATTATTGTGTTTCCATTTCATATCATATACTTTTAAGCAACAACTTTAAATGTTAATACATTACTCATATCGAAAAAATATCATTCAGAACTAAGACTAATGGAAATGAACCAATGAAGATGTTATCGTACTCATTCAGGTGGAGCTGAATATAGCAAGTTGATTCCATTGACTCTACAACGATATTCATTGTACCAATCAATCCTTCACCAACTTCTTACTTGGGAATGTTATCGTTTTCACTTTCGCTACTAATCGAAAGCTGATAATTGTAGAAAAGTATAATTCTGAGGTGACTGAACATTCAATTGTTTAAATGAGGAATATCTTCTCATTATGAATTATTTCTTGAATTTCTAAGTCAATATTTTTCTCATATCAAAATAACCTACACAATGCAATATATCATTTGCCTCATCTGTATTAATTGGTGAAATATTTGAATTATTTGTTATGAGAAAAGGAGGAAAATACTTGATTAAATTAAATTTGAACTCCTAAATAAAATATTCTCTCAGGAAAAAACCACCGAATATAGATCGGAAGCTGATATTTTTGCCTGTTTTGTGAATGAAGTAGAGTTTACTCATTGCCACTGATTGTTGCGGATGCTAATATGGTCCATGAATATTTTTCATCGATTGAATTACATTCTCACTCAAATTATTGTTTTTATCTGAGTGTATATTGCTGAGACTTTGTAGAAGAATATGAAAGATTGCTCCTTCAGTTAAATCTGCTCAATTACAAATCACGTATTTCAACATCGAACAAAAAAACAAAACAAAATGTGAAAAATATATATTTTTTTATTTCACAAGCAAGACCGAGAACATTTTCGAAACATTTTTCTATATTTCTGTGATATTTGTCCATAGTCAAAGCAAGGTATTTCGATTACTTTCTGAAGAATATGTAATGTCGATATTCAAATGTTCAATTGCCAAACCAGAAAATGTTTTTTTTTGCATTTTTCGTATGTTGGACTTGTGGTTTCTGAAATTAAGTGAGTAGTCATTATTGACAATTTGTAGTCATTTCGGTGCAATAAAGTCGATCATTGATAAAATTCCACGTATAACATGTGCATTTTCTACACAAGTTAGAGATTAAAAGAGAATTTTCACCAGACATGATTACAGATTTAAAACAAGGCTCCCAAGGGACTACCTCGATACTATGCTCTTAAATCTGTTCTAATTCTTCCTATTTTTTTCAGAGTCCACGTCAAAATTCATGTGCCGGAAATTGTCAAACATCATCACCATACAAAGGTAGTCTTCATTCATAAACCGCACCACAAGCCAGAGCCCAAGAAACCACTGGTCGTGCATCATCATCATCACCACAAACATGATCACGGCCACAAACATAAGCACGGACATAATCACGGTCACAAACATCAACACGGACACAAGCACAATCACAAACACAAACATAACCTATACCATCACCATGATAAGGTTCCACATCATCACCATTACCACCAAAAGAAGCATAATTATATAGTAAATGAACACATTGCTGATCATTTTCCAGTGGGTGGTTACAGGGCGTCCCACAAGTCTAAGAACGAACGTTATCATGTGCATTCACTGGCTCCTCTGGTGAGACCGAATTCCAAATACTACGAATCTCAAAGTAGCTACAAGGTTAGAGAAAATGGCTACGACTACTCGACCCCAGGATATGACTTTCCGGCTTATCCTCAATTAAGTAGTATTACAAATCCAGAGGCAGAGTATGTTGGCCAACAGGAAAATACTTATGACGATAGTAGTGAGAACTTATCTGATGGTAGACCACATGATGTTTCTGCAGATTATGCCTCTGACGAGCAATATGAGCACTTAAGGGAGCCTCTACATGAAGAAGGTTACTTCGATTATGAAGAAGAGACGCAGAGGCGGTTGTTAGGACCTGACGGTCAGGTCTTAGTCACCAAAACGCTGACAGTAGGTGACAAGAATGGCAGACATGTTAGTCACAGTACTGAAGTCATTTGATTATGTTTGCTCTATTTATATGTTTCGTAATACCTAAATTTGTTGTGTTTTATGACTTATTTGTCATTACCTAATATTTTAATGAGATATTGCACTTGTTATCATATGCCTTTGTGTTGAGTAATGAGAAAGTTTTTTGTTATCGTGTTTATTTTTGATTCAGAGAAATCCCTCAGTATCTTGTTAGTTCCGTATGAATTCATACAATGATAGAATGTCCATTTGGATGAAACTTTCTACTCATGTCCAGGTAAGATTCCTATGCAGATATTTTCCCACCTGATAATTGAAGAGACAAAGGTGAAGCGGTATGAAAATCATTATATTTCATGAAAAATTATGTGAATGGTTCGTTTCCTAGAAGGCATTCCAAAATTACTGAGAAACTTTATTTTTTGTCGGTAAGTTGTGGTCAACAAACCTTCAAAAACAAAGGCATCTCTTGCTTGCTGATAGAATATATATGTCTTTCAATATAATATTGTTTAGACAAGTCAAATATTCGTTTCTGATATGTAACAATATGTATATGTGTATATAGATCAAATCAGTAAAAAGGAGGTAGTCCATTCAATGTAAAATATCGCCAAACTGAATTAATTTTTCAATCATTCTGTCTCTCTGAAATATTCTTCAACTAAATGAAATGCCTAATTTTTTTTACATGGACTCACTTCTTTTTCAGCATGTCTATTTGATTCGGAAAAAATCAAGTGAAACAGTCTTCAGAATACTATTTTCATAGGTTTCATAGTTTTTTGATAAATAATTTCAGGCTTTCACGACCGGAAATATTGACACTTAAAAGAGTCTTCCGGGCTTATTGGCCGTGGTTCATGAGGAATAATTTCATCTAACGTTTCGCCTACCACTGCGGTAGGCATCTTCAGAGGATTCTACCTCGAACGCTGAATCTCTGACTCTGACGTGTTCGAACCGGAAGTGTTATCTACACCCGGTTAATGACGGGAAAAGGTGGTGAGTTTACGTGCGCGATGTTGATTGGCGCATCGCTCTCGCTTCGTATCAGTTTGATCTTTGTTTTTTCTAAGATCGGTAACCAGGCGCTATGTAAAAAAGAGGTCATTTTTTTATTTATTTTGTTTCTGTGTTTACAAATTTCAATGGCTTCCAAATTTCAATTGCCTGGGATAGTTACTTTTGATGTTGGAAATAATCTCCGCCTTTAAGAAATCTATATTTTTCCAATCTTCAAAGCCGTGGGTGCCGATTTTTCTGTCTGTTTCAGTCGACAGCATCGTTCGTGCTCCTTAATTCTTGTATTGATACTTCGTTTAGTTGTATCAATATAGACTTTGCCGCAGTGACAAGGAAAGTCACAAGAAAGCCTAATGGGAAACTAGGACACAGGGTTTATAGAAAACCAACCCACGCCGACAGATATCTACATAAGGAGTCCAATAACCACCCTAAACAGAAACGAATAGTTTCCAAACACTCGTAGAGAGAGCTTGACGTTTATGCGAGCCGGAATTTGAACATTTTCAGCATACATTCATCACCAATGGATATAATGCCAAAGAAATTTAGAGGGTGAAAAACCAAAAATTTCCACACGTTATGATCACACATCACAAATCACCCTCAATGGAAGCGCTATTTTATCATACATCCTTAACTTCACATATAGAATTGGTAGAATACTGAAAAGATACAACATCCAGACCGTTTATAAGTCGACAGAAAAACTTTGGCAAATGATCAGAACTACCAATGACAAGGTCGACCCACCTTCACAAGCCGGTATTTACAGGATACCTTGTGACAGTGGCAAAGTCTATATTGGTACAAACTAACGAAGTATCAATACAAGAATTGAGGAGCACGAGCGATGCTGCCGACTGAATCAGACAGAAAAATCCTCACTAGCGGGACATGCTCAAACAGTTGGACACAATATAGAATTCTCCAAGGCGGAGATTATTTCCAATATCAAAAGGTACTATCCCAGGCTGAACATGAAAGCCATTGAAATAAATAAACACAAAAAAATGAACAGAAAAAAGAGACCCCTTTTTTACATAGCACCTGATTGACGACCTTAGAAAACAAAGATCAAGCCGATACGAAGCAGGAGCGATGGGCCGATCAACATCGCGCACGTAAACTCACCACCTTTTCTCGCCATTAACCAGGGTGGAGATAACACTTCTGGTTCGAACACGTCAGTGTCAGATATTCAGCGTTCGAGGTACAATCTTAGACCAAGAATCTCTGAAGATTTTTTTTCGTTTTGAGACTTCTCAGGATAGCCTTCTACAAGAATTTCGTAATTTAGTTCATGATTTTTACTTCAAATTGTAATTTCTATAGAATTTTTTTTATCCGGAATAGAGGAAATTCAGATTGATTGAAATTAATTCACGATTCCACAAGAAAAACTCCTGAGAGAAAAAAAAAACAGAAGCCTAGGAACGGTTTGATATCATATTAGTGGACATTTCATAAAGAATTTTTTGCAACCCTGGAAATGTTTTGAATGAATTGGAAAATTATCTCGATTCCGAAAATCATTCCACTGAAACAAGCAAGGTTACATAACCTCAATGCCAATTTTTAAATATTTTTGGGATACCTTTTGTGATACATTATGATTAGATTTCTCAAACTTATTCTGATATTTCCTGCGAGGGAATGGCTACCTGGGACTGTGAATGGTCTATCAAGTGCTAGGCAAACATATCCAGCTTAAAATGCTTTTTAGTTCACTAGTGCCTCCTTGACTCTTGCTGAATTATTCGATGTGGAAGCCATATATCGAAATTTCCAAAATAATATGTAAAAAATGTTGCAAGCATTTCCAAATTAGGTTGAATCGCTCGCTCACGTTCTTCAAAATCTCATTAATACAATATCAGTTTTTTCTTTAAACACAAGTATAGAATAAAAATTGTAGTTTCATATAGAGGCAATGGAGCGACTCGAAATAATGATAATTTTTACTGGAGTATGCACATGTCGTCATTTCAATTTGGAAAAAAAGCAATCTGTGCTTGAGAACTATTGTCAATACTAATATTTCTGATCCATCAAAAATCATTTATTGAACGTGGTTGCTAACTTTCAACACTTTGAAACATCCATTGTTTGACTTTGCTTTCTTCAGCCTCGAAGATTATCACAGAATTGCAATAAAAACAGCTTAAACTTCAACAACTTTATTGATAACATTTTAAGAGTCAACAAGAAGGTACTTAAATCTAAAAATAAAATAAAAAAGGACTAGTGAGATTCTTGAAGGTACAGCGGAGTTATTTACAAGTTAAAACTGGTCTTCAATTAATCGTAACCTGGATGACCTTCGTCTCCACCACCACCGTAACTGTCGTAGCTAGAATGGCTGTCGTAGCTACTGCCACTGGCTGGTGGTCCGTAACTGTCACCACCGCTGTAACCTTCTAAGCTCTGGTGATCAGACAATCCTTCGTGACCTCCTCCATAAGAATCGGAGGACTCCTTGAATCCACCACTTCCGTAACTGTCGAAACTGTGGTGTCCTCCGTAGCTATCTGAGCCACCTCCATAGCTGACGGCGGAACTGTGACTATCGTGACCGCCTCCGTAGCTGTCCAAGCTCTGGTATCCACCGCTCGAACTTCCGTGGTCTCCTAGGCTGAAGCCATGATCACCTCCACCATACCCTCCGTAGCTTTCAATGCTGTGTCCCCCATGGTAGGATTCGTGTCCCTTGCCAATGAATTCGCCCTTGATTGGCTCCAAGTGTTCGTGGTGGTCGTGATGGTAAATAGGGTGCTCTTCCACTGGGGGTGAATGTCCAATTACTTTCTTCTGTTCCTTGACATGTTTGATGATTGTGTGGGTATGGTGGATGTGTTTCACCTTATATGGTACGTGAATTATGACTTTCTTGTGTTCGCCACTAGAAAAAGAATATCATTACGTTTGTTTTAATTATTTGGAAATATCTTAAGTAACATAACGAGTCTCCAAGAAACTCAAATTAGCATATAATATAACAGATAATAGTATATTCTAAAACAATTCACAGAATGGGCTTCTATTTCAACACGAATGCGAAATTCGGAAACCAGCGACAAAGGGGTTCAGATTATACATCCTAGTGACTTCTGAATTGTATCTTGGCACTTGATGCGACTGTTAAGAAAATTGAGAGATTGCGGAATTTGAATTGACGTGTGTTGAAAATTTATAGCATCAAAAGTCAGATTTGACAACCACAAAACGATAAATATAATCAAAAACAATGCTGTAATAATGTAATGTAATAATGAATTTGTTACAGCATTGCTTGTAGTACTCTAATGAATTCATTTCGATACACAAATAGAGAAATATTTATAAAATTTCAAGAATAAGCTTAAACGTGAACTCATATAAAACGTTAATATGGTAGCAAATTTATTGTTGGTGCTCGATAATCAAAAGATAGGATCAACCAAAATTAGTGTGTAAGCTTTTGATAGCTCATTCTATTTCGGAAATGATCAGTGTCTTTCTGGATTCCCAGGAGTTGTCAGTTGAAAATAGGACTTTTAGATTAATCGAGAATAAGAGTTGAATTGAAGATCAATGCAATGATCATCCAAACCAAAAGTTGTTCAGAAATCGAGATCTTTTTTGCCAGTTCAATGCGTTGTGCAAACATTAAATGAAGATAGAATATCTCTTTATCATATCAATACAAATTTAATTGCCAAAGTTTTGAATCATTCCATTTATAATTTTTTTTCATTCGAAACGGCGCCAATTAATCATTCATAATTGATTTTTTTCTGAGAGAAATTCAGATGAAAATTGGGGTTTTGCCAATGTGACATCAACATTTTCAGTGAGAAATAAGTATACGGTGAATCAATTCATAATTCAAGTAAATAATTGAAGTTGTAAAAATATGTTCGGTAATCCTATGTGCAATCTGTTCAATCTGTCATACTTTCTAGGATGAAATCGTACGGGAATATCTCACAGATTTCATGGAGATATTTTATTATTATGAGATGGTACCTGAAACTCTTTTATCTTAAAATCAATAAAAATTCAGTAAATCAGAAAAAATAACATATTATACTAGTACAGAAGACTAAAAGCATGTTTCACAAAAATTTGATTGTCCCATCAAAAGTTTAATTTGAGGTGAAATCAAACCACGCAATAAGGTGGCTCTAATCGACCTGACAGCTTAATCAAACTTTTATGAAAACCACCTTTAATCTGACACTCGTTCGTTCAAATATTTTCTTACCCTCCATCTGCAGTGCAGAACCCTAGAAGGATCAGGAGACCAAGAGATGAGATCTGAAAAAAAAAATTAATATAATTGTTTCATCAATCTTGTAGGTCGATAACTGGGATAAAACCCAATCAGTGAAAATTACATACTATATTTCATCTACGAACTAGATTTCATCTATTTCCATTTGAATTGCATATACATTAATATACTGCCTCCCCCTTGAAAAATTCAAATGATTATGGTAAGAAATGAAACAACAAAATTTATATATGTATTCTATGGAGACAAATTAACTCTGAATTCAGGATAAATATGTTGAACTAAGAAATATCACTTTCAAGTTCTTATGACGATGTGTTTTCGGAAAATTAACAACTAAGTTCTGTTTTCGATAGTAGACTAAAGAATTAGGAATTGTGTTTGACCGGTATAATGAAATGCATAACAGCCACTTTCATAGAAATATTGTTGAGCAATTTTATTTGGGATATCCCCAATGGTAAAATGTTTATTTGTATTCAATTAATAACCAAAAATCTACTTTCCGTTTGGGAACAAAAGAAACGAGATTTCGGTTCAATACGAAATTAGAATATTCGATATGGTATGCATATGTATCGAAACCTTGCCTGAACGAAAAATGGACAGGTAATATCATCAAAATAAAAACTTTATCAATATTTTGATGAATATGAAATGAAATCAAATTGAAGACGGACACTCATTTTCGATTATCTTGAACCTTCTTTTTTTCAACATTCGAGTTTTGCTTCATCGAATTTTCAAGAACAAGAAATACGTGATGATTATTAATTTCATAAATGAAATGAGGTAGGGATGCATCACCAAACCACAAGGAACTATGTAACTGAAGAAAGTGACATTTAGCAGGAGCAAAATGGACTAAGTGAATTAACCCTATAAGAGAAGCACACCTTAGTTTGTATCGAGAAGAAATATATTTCTTCTAAAAAGTTTAACGGATTTTTTTTTTGACGAATTCGAAGCTGTTGCAAAAGTAATCAAATGAAATGAGTATTTATGGCCTTTAATTTTTTTCAAGAAAACATGAGAATTGGATATAGTTGATGGATGGAGTTGAGATTTTTACCAGCTTTTTGACACGTTCTTACGTACGCGTACGGAGAAATTTCTACTAGAAAAAAACACCAATCGGCAGTCAATTTTGAATAATTATGGAGGATCATCATTCACATATTATTTTTATGAAATCACCAAAACCACATATATTTCCCAGTGAAATAATTGACCAAAAACCGCGATCACAAGTTCACAAACACTTCTCTCACCGTTAGATGAAGAGCCATCTGCATGATTACGACGCTACGTTGCTGCACCTTAGATCTGCACTACACTAAATCCAAGTGTGCTTTGCTGAATAAACCAGATCGTTCCAGCTATTTATGTCGTCCATATCATAGATAAAAATGAAAGGTAAGATGCATAAATGATAGTAAGAAAGTACACCTTAAAAACGCACTCAAGCATTCACCCCAGGCTAACAAGATCCCCCCCTCAAAATGTGGAGGTACATCGGTGGATGTGTGGTTGGAAGTTGCATCCAAGTATGACCGGAAATTCGCAAAATCCAGTTCCTGAGTTGAATCGAGTTCATTCTGACAGGGCCGACTCAGTTCGTGTGAAATTTCTTGGATTAATTAATACGTTCGTGTTGTCGATCCACTAATGGTGCTGGAAACGATTTAATGGGTGGAATTGAGTGATTTACAATGTTTCACGATAAAGCTATCCTTTTACATTCGTTCTTCATGAATAGATAATGCACATAGTGGTCAGATTCCGATGATTTAGTACTACATCTCCTAAAGTAAAAGATATAGACAAAAATCTCCATGATGTCATGTTCTCTTTTTTCGAGATGATTTTGGAATGTATTCAATTTTTATAATTCGATATGACTTCCTCAGTTTTGTGACTGAGCTTTCGAAATGAAAACAGTGCCATAGAATTTTCAGTCGATTCAAATAAAATTAAATGAATTTTTTTCATGGAATTTTTGGTATGCTATGCTCAATAGACTAAGAAAATTCGAAGGATATATATCATGATATTCCTCCGAAAAAACATCACAAAATCGAAGAGCTTATGATTTTGATTCATATTTTTTTAATGGCCAAAAAAACGTTTCAAGTATTCTTATTAACCAAATAGCCGAAGCTGCTTCGTTTGCATAACTTTCAAGATATCCTCCTTTCGTGGCATGTTTTTCCATAATAGTACATCATAGAGGAGAGCTGACTAAAGAACGTCGAAGTACTCTAGCTTTGCAGCCTGATGTTTAGTTTTTCCTAAAATAAAAATTTCGCTTGACGGAGCTTTCTCAATTCTTTTACAATGGTATGAAAATTTCAAATCAGAGTGAAAATGCATCCCAAAGTGAATGGGTGTTTTCAGGGTTAATTTCTTATCTGTTCTCTCTGAATCGATGTTGAACATCAGTCAGCGTTCACTCTGTGATTCTCATCAAGCTCTGATGACCTAATGCTTCATTAGGTTCGCCTTTTTTCTTATTTGTCGGAAAGTCGTTAATATATACCAAGAAGAGCATCGGTCCAAACTTGCTGGTATCTGTTTTCCAAATAATTTTTCATAACTTCCGTAAAATTTTAATTTACTCAGTAGTGACTGATGGTCAACGCTATCGAAGACATATCGCATTTCATTCCTCGATCTATAGCCTCAACTATCATTTGGAATATTTCTGCCAGTGCTGTTGTTGTTGATCCACCTTTCAGAGAGCCGTGTTGATGTTTGGTCCAGATTTTAAGCTTCTCGAAAAAGTACTGCATCCCGATCTTCATCGCAGTTTTTAGCATTTTCGATATTTCACATTGTTCACATTTCCAGTTGTTCTGTGAAATAACACTGCGAAAGACTACTGAAAACGCAACACTCAACGGAAGGGATATGGCAGGAATTGTTTCCAAAATCTTGTAGACATCGTTGTGAGATAAATAAGATTTCAAATATCGAACCGAGATAAAAACGTATTATTTCTATGAAAGAAAAAATTCATTACTCCTGAATATCGATGGTCCATGGGTGTTATTTCATAAATTGAATCGATGAATCCTTCGATTTACAGAGATATCGAAGGAGACATGAAAATTGCTTTTCAAGTTGTTTTCGCGAAATTCTTACAATTATCAAAAATTTTAGAATACGGTCCTGATAATCGAATGATATTTGTCTGTAGTTTTCTTGAACGTGATATCAGAAGACTCAGTGATTTTGTAATATAGTGGACTTTAGTTTAATGCAAATTCGAAGAACAGCTCTTGAACCAGAATCTAATATTCTTTGATGCAACATATCATGGTTTTCTCTGATCTTCCATGTGTCTTCTAACTCCACTGAAATGTGTTCCATCCAATTCGGAATACCTAGTATAATTGAATCTGTTCGATAACTCATTACGAACTGCCATTGAGGCATTTTGCGAGCTTTTTTCCTTTCATGGAATAAAAAGTATTCGTTGGATTGAAAGTAGCAGTTTGAAATTTACCTGTGTATTATCGATTCCTACATTTCCACCAGAATACTACTGTTTTTCACGGAAAGAGATAAGATATATGGTTGAAAATTTTTGAATAACACATTCATTCAGAATGTTGAAGGAAATCCAATTTCGTTGATAAACATTCATTGGAACCGCTTCTAGGAATAATTATTATCTAAAGACCACAAAAGTATGGCGTAGGTAATGAATTGGTTTCATTTTATATAGGTCATGTTAGGAATTTTTTACAAGTTAGCCTTCCGACTGATAATTCCTACCGAATAACACAGAATTGTATTTATGTCGTTAATTTCTTCTTTTTTAATTTTTTTTTAAAATCATACTCATTTCACTTGGTCATTAAATTAAAAAGTTTCAATCAAGCATAAATCCGTTTGTTTAAACCAAACTCAGCAGTTATTTTCGCACATGGATGATATTCACAAAATTGGCAATAGTATTTATCTCTTTCTGTCCGTAAACGTGAGATGTGACGTTCGAAATTTTTACTTTATGACATTTGAGGTCCTGATTAAGTCTCAGGGAATGGACATCTGAAATATTCGAATCATGCGTAAAGGTACTAGATTCATTCAAATCCCTCTCCTAAAATCTATTCTCCACGTTTTGTTATTATTTTGTTAATAAAGTGTATTTATTAATGAATTTGACTTGAAGGTAAATTATATTCAACCCATCAAAAAATGAATAACTGAAATGATTTTTTTCAAGATGAAGACATTTACTTTGATATTATGTTCGATAATTTGAACTAATCCAAATTTCCAGTAGAAAATTCCTAGGAAGGGATCTTTTCTTAAAATACTTTCAGAAACATTTATTTGAGAAACAAAACTCTTTTCTCCGTAAAGAAGTTCATTACATTACTAAAAGTAGAGCTCCAATTAACTAATTACAGCATTGTTTTCAGTTTTATTTTTCGTTTTGTGGTTGTCAGTACTGACCTTCGAACCTATCAATTTACAAATCAAATCAATTCAAATTCCGTCATCTGTCAAATTTCGTAAGTCACATTAACTGCCAAGATCCAATACAAAAGTCACTAATCTGAATTTTTAATGAGTATTTCACGAAACTTGTCACAAATGAAGGAAATATCGTCTAACAGTCGTAGCAGTCGTAGCAGAAGGCAATTCCGAAACTCATGCTTTCGAATATCGAATTCGTGTTGGATTAGGAGCCCATTCTGCAACTTGTATTAGAATAGACTATTTGAGCTCGACAATTACGAACTGATTGATTTGCTTTGAAAACAATATGATATAGTAATAGAACAATTAAAATGGAAAAAAGTGTCGATAAAGAAATCGAAACATATATCTGAATTAGAACTATGAACGAATTTAAACCCTAAAAAATAAAATATCCCATAGAATAGGGCTCCTTATCCGAAAGAAACTAAATTATTTTTTTTCTTCAATAATGTGAGGTCAGATTTCCTTTTGATTTCAGCTGGTAAACTGGTGAACATTTTTAGGCATTTTTATTCCATCTGCTCCTGTGTTGTTGTCAATTTGTATTTAGGAAGATTGTAATGAATACTTATATGGTTAAATGTCGTTTCTGTGATTGACTCATAGAAATTTGAATAATTCTTGATCTTATTGTTGGTACCATTTATTATTCAATTACCTACTCAACTAATCGAAATTTGATCTAGAAATATAATCCTGCGTTTGAATTCGTTGATGAAATGCAACAGAAATGAAAGGTTATATTTGAAATTGCTCAGAAGTAGAGAAGAATTCTGCCTCAAATTGAGATGGATAGAATAAAAGTAAAATGAAATGATTAAGTCTTACCATATTTAATGTTCTTATACAAATAAAAGTTGATTGCATTAATATGACTATTATTAGGACTTCCGCAGCGAATAAGAATTTCGTTCCATCCAAAGAAAATATAGAAGCAATAATATGCAGAAGGCTGTAATTCTATCTACATGCCCAGCAATAAGAAGAGTAATAGGCAGAGATTAAATCGTTGTTCTAGTTAACATCACCACCAAGTGAATTGCAAAAAAAAATTTATAATAATAATAATCTCTCTAATCCATACAAAATTAAAAATGAACCAAGATTTCAGAAATATTTCATGTGAAAATCGTAATGTCTTCATCTCAATAGAAACGAATTAACTGGACGCAATCTCCCGAACTCATCATATTCACTGTCTCCCATACAACATGCAATTTTAAACTGTCCAACAATGAAATATCAATTTGAGGTAGTGAATGAAATCGTGTTAGTTGCCATTTAACACAAATTGACCATGTACATGAACATGTTCGTTAATTTTCCTATTAATCAGAGAATTTTGATGTGGTAACTACACCTTTTCAATTTCAAATTGTTCGCATTCAAATTGGAACATAACAAATTTAAAATGAGAATAAACAACTTCAGAATAGTAAACACAATGGATTTGGGAATAAACACATTCAAAATGGGACTAAACAATTTCAAAATGGTCATCACTATCAAATTAAAATTGAACACATTCATATTGACACTAAACAATTCCATATTGAAAAAAGTCGTTTTGTGTTTCATTTCATATTTCGAGAGAATTGTTCTTAAGTACCTGAGAATCGAAATGAAGAAAAAATTTATGCAACAAAGCAGAAGTGTTTTGAACGATTTCGTTGAAAAATGTGAGATTCAATACTCTGCACTTTTCTCAATTTCTTTTAAGGTTTTCCCTCCCAATCTCTGGATCAAAAATCAATCAGAAAATTTTTTGAATACATTATACTACTGTGTAAAAACATTTGCACAAATTGGTCAAAGGCCAAATCCATGCGAACACTTGTTGCCTTACAACTGAAAAAGAAATGACACTTCGAACTTTCAAAGATTGTAACAAATTCATGAAAGTCTTCTTTGATATATCAAAAATAAATTCCATTTCCCAATATAAGATTGTTAAGTCTCATTTCGAATGTGTTTATTCTCAATTCGATTTTTCACTATATTGAAGTCACTTGTTCTCATTTTGAAATTATCGCAATTTGAAGTTGAAAAGGTACCGTTTTCGAATTGGGAATAAACAAATTCAAAATGGGACTAAACAATTTTGACATATCTTTTTTTATATATCAGAAAATGTTCACGATCCTGAAGACTTTTCCTAATAAAATTTGCTACAATCTTTGAATGTACGAAGTGTTATTTCCTTTTCTATTGTAGGGCAAGAAGTTCTTGAATTGATTTAACCTTTGACCAATTTGTGCACACGTTTTACACGTCTTTCTTCTATTATGTATTTGAAAATTTTTCTAATTGATTTTTGATCCAGAGATGTTGAGAGATAACCCTGAAAGAAATTAAGGGAAATGCAGAGTATTGATTCTCACATTTTTCAACGGAATCGGTTATAAATTTATATACCTACACATCTGCATTGTTAAGAAAATTTTTTCCTCATTTCGATTCTCAGTTACTTCCAAGCAATTCTCTCCTAATAAGAAATAAAACACAAAACTACTTTTTTCAATATAGAATGATTTTGTGACAATATGAATGTATTTAATTCCAATTTGATTGTGATAACCATTTTGAAATTGTTTAGTCCCATTTTGAATGTGTTTATTCCCAAAACAAATACGAATGTATACCATTCTGAAGTTGCTTATTCTCATTTTCAATTTGTTTAATCCCAATTTAAATGTGATTAGTCTCAATGTGAAGTTGAAAAGGTATATAGTACAGTTATTTATGATGCAAGGGCAGAAGGCATAGATATTCTTACAAGAGTTCAAAATTCAAAAACGAGCCACGAACTGGCATTTTTGTGAATGATCGAGTGTTAGAGTGAGCCTTCTGTATGAGTATCATACATTATTTTCCTAATTCGTTGAAGTTTTTCGAAAAAAAAATGAAATATTTCCATAAATATCGTTAAGTGATTTTTGCATTGAGAAATATCGACTGGCAGAACTGTTTGGTCTCTCATAAATTTGACAGATAATAAATAACATGTGACTAACATGTAATCATAAATATTATCATGAAAACTATGCTAGAATGAAATATTTTCGCATAAGTTTGTTCTGCAAAATGTGACAGAACAAACAGATTCGACAAAGAACTAGAGAAAAAGTCAACCGTTATAAGGATGAACATTTTTTGTTCATATAGTAACTGCAGCTCCATACCGACATTTTGAGATGAGGATATCTTCCTTCGAACCTGAAATGAGATCAAGGATTTCGCAAACGCAAACTTCAATCGCCAAGGCTGGAATTCCCTATCAAGTATCAAGTTCAATGTTTGCAGCCCGACTGATAAAGGGAAAGTCATCGAAAGTTCTGTAGAACCAGTTGCTCCGCCTATGCATGCAGTGCAATAAGATGTCAACGACTGATATTTATTTTTCACTTAGTGCTGCTCTTGGCTCTGAAATTCGTTCGAATTCAAAAAAGCATGACTAGTTTAATAGATTCATACCTGAGCAAGGCGTTTCCTCCCGGCTACTTCGAAGAAATATGTTTAATGACCAAGAATTACAATCTAGAACAAAAAATTTACTTTCTACGATCGTCTGGAGAGCTGACCGGTGCACCTTCACCAATGATCATTTCAAAATGATCACATTCGTCTCAATTTTTCTCCTCTTACACCTTTTCCTTTCTAATGGAATGCTTAGAGATGTTGAAGGGTCTCGAATAATTATATGACTTTAGTACGAAAAGATGCCGATTCATAGGTTGTTATACCTTTCCGGTCGTTTGTTGTGAGTGAGATATTGGGTTCTGTTGAAACGCATGGATCTTTTTTCAAACTATTGAAGCATTGACTAAATTAACTTCAATATGAAACATATTACAACTATCATCAGTTACCCCTTATTTTTTAAGTGTATGATTAAAATTAGACCTCAGTATATGAGCACCGAATGGATTTGGACAATCAGAATGTGTGTCTTTATTTCTCCGCATGGCAATATCAAGCAATGTCGAGGAAACAATATGACACTCAAACGTCAATGGGGTAAGTGAGAATTGAAAAACAAATAGAAAGTTTTTTCGCCAATTTTAGTGTATTTATGACGCGTTATATTATCGTCTAGTTTTTCTGCTCTATGCCTATTTCATGTACTATTTGAAAGCTCATTCTTGTATTTTATTCTGGTTCAATCATTTGACTGTCTGTCCTAAACAATGAGCAATTAACGAAATTACAATATGATATGACAAAAATATTTTCATCAAATGAACATAAATATGCATAATTGATCATGAATTTATTAATGGGGTTTAAACACAAATTATGATATATATGTTTTCATCAGCTGATATTTTCTACCATATTAATATAGAGGAAATTTCTCAAAGTTTTTTACTGTTTTTTATAGAGTAGTTCTGTAGGATTCGGTTCATTTGTCTTTGTGGTTTACATTCTCCCAGAGTAGAAATTTATTGGGAAGTTGATATCATAAGTGCTTCGTCAGTGAATCTCAGGCTTTTTAATTTTAAAATAAGTCATTGAATTTCTGATAATCTCTACATATTTCAAATTTTTTCATTTTCAAAATACAGAATCTAAATAAAAAAATTACAAATACGTTTTTCCAATTGCGGGAAATATTAAATAAGGACATGCTCAATGTCTTATACTACTCATAAGTCGAATCAAATTCGAGATATTGCATTGCGGTGTGGGAGGACACTAAAATGATGTTTTCAAAATTGTTATGACTTGCTAGAATTTGATTTGATTTGATTAAAAATTATGTATAGAAAACCCTTCACCCACCTTCGATCGATCTTTATAAAGGCGGCCAGATTCTGAGAGTGAATAATTTATATGTACAGGGTGGGCATATTTCGATATTTTGAACCAGAAGAGATAGACAAAATCTGATACCCCATTCTCGATCTCATTTTCGGAGAAACTAACAAGAGTAGTATTCACGTTCGGCTACCTTCTTTTGTTTTCGAGTTATAAATGTATATCTCCGATAATACTGATGATAGAGCTCTGAAATTAAAACATTATAGGGGCACTTTTTTACGTAGAATGCATATTCGAAGGAGTTTTTATTTTTGTCACATCCTATACAGTGCCTGAAGAATAATTATATCTCAAAAAAGTGAACATATTCGTTTTCGCCCCGTCATTCAAAAACAAAATAAGTTGGAATATTCGTGTTTGTGGATTGAATAGTTTTAAGAAAAAGTGACACAAGATCGCGAAAACCGCATGTCTCTATCTTCAATAATAGCTGAAATACAGTGCAGTCTAACCCAATTTGGGACACAGTGTACAGGGTGGGCATATTTCGATGTTTTAGCACTACAACTTTTGAACCAGAGGAGATGGACAAAATCTGATACCCCATTCTCGATCTCTTTTTCGGAGAAACTAACAAGAGTTGTATCCATTTTTGGCTACCTTCTTTTGTTTTCGAGTTATAAGCGAAAATTGGAAAAATAGCGATATCGGAAAAAATTAATATCTCCACTAATACTGATGATGGAGCTCTGAAATTAAAACTTTCTACAGGCACCTTTTCACGTTGAATCCAGTGGCATGCTCGTTTTTCTTGCACCATTTTTAATTAGGAAGCTATGACCCAGAGTTATGTTTTTTCGAATAGGAGCACTAGATTTCTGTACCATTTTCTGAAAGCTTAATTTTTTCCGATTTTAAAAATATATAACATCGTATGGTTCGTATCAATAAGTCAATATAAGTATAGAAATTGGTCAAGAACTTATATTCATCTGAGTCACAATACTTTCTATGGTTTCAATTGTCGATAAGCACAGGAAAATTTAGTATCGTATAATTACCCAATTTCTTTCAAGTAGTCTTTTCATTTCTATGCTCTTGTTATAGAAAGCGCCATTTTTCTGTGCTCATCAACAGTTGAAACCATAGAAAGTATTGGAATCACATGAAAATAGGTTTTTGACCAATTTCTATACTCATATTGACACATACCTTACGATGTCATATATTTTTGAAATCAGAAAAAAAGCTTTCAGGAAATGGCACAGAAATATAGTGTTTCCATTTGAAAAAACATAACTTTGGGTCATAGTTTCGTAATTAAAAATGGTGCAAAAAAGACGAGCATGCCACTGGATTCAACGTGAAAAGGTTCCTGTAGAAAGTTTTAATTTCAGAGCTCCATCATCAGTATTAGTGGAGATATTAATTTTTTCCGATATCGCTATTTTTCCAATTTTCGCTTATAACTCGAAAACAAAAGAAGGTAGCCAAAAATGGATACAACTCTTGTTAGTTTCTCCGAAAAAGAGATCCAGAATGGGGTATCAGATTTTGTCCATCTCCTCTGGTTCAAAAGTTGTAGTGCTAAAACATCGAAATATGCCCACCCTGTACACTGTGTCCCAAATTGGGTTAGACTGCACTATATTTCAGCTATTATTGAAGATAGAGACATGCGGTTTTCGCGATCCTGTGTCACTTTTTCTCAAAACTATTCAATCCACAAACACGAATATTCCAACTTATTTTGTTTTTGAATGACGGGGCGAAAACGAATATGTTCACTTTTTTGAGATATAATTATTCTTCAGGCACTGTATAGGATGTGACAAAAATAAAAACTCCTTCGAATATGCATTTTTACGTAGAGGTCAGTGGCGTAGTTTAAAAAAATTAAAACGACATGTGACTCAAGCCTATTTATTTCATTATATTCAAACATAAACTCAAAATATCACTCGTCAACATAAACTTGAAACTTGAATATATTTAAAACAACAGAAAATTTAATATATATATTGAAATTTTCTTATGTTCGTTGAATTTTTATGCATATGTGAAAGAATTCATGTCCTACTATAAAAAAATAAATATTCAAATTTATTACATGTTAAGTTGTGATTCAGAAAAATAAATGCAACAATTTGACGTCAAAATATGCAGGATGTTCCATCAGAAAAATTCCACGTTTGTGGTCAATCTAAAAAAGAGTGCTCTGAAAATTTCTTTTAACTATGATACTGACTTCTACGTGAAAATATATATTAAAAGCAGTTTTCATTTTTATTTTAGCTTATGCAGTGCATGTGTATTTATATCTCAAAACATTTTCGTGTTCGCCCTGTGTTTCAGAAACAAAATTATTTGGAATATTTCAGTTTCACAAAAAACTGATACAGTTTCGCGAAAACCGCATGCCTCCATCTTCAATGATAGCTGAGATACAGTGCAGTCTCACTAAATTTGGGACACAGTGTACAATGTGTACATGTTATTGTAAATTATTAGATAATCAAAGCAGATCAAACCAAATATGAGAATCGATCTTATAACACGAGAAATGTCGATCAAAATAATTCGACATTGTTTTTTACTCCTACGCATTTATGTCAGAGATTTTTAACTAACAATGGACCTTAATTATTCAATGAACTATCAGAAGAAATAAAAGATAAGTCAAACTCAAAAAAATTCAGTGGTTACCAAGAAATTTCTTCTTGAAATCAGAAATACTTCGACGATGTTTTTTTTTATTTTTGAGAATGATATGTTTGGATTAAAATAGACTGGTCCCTAACCACATGCTCTTATCGGTGTCATCGCTTTTCCTTCATGCTATTGGCTGGCGAATTTTGTTCGGCACACAAGACAGTAGGTATCTTCCTCGAATGTTACAGAGTTGTATTATATTAATTGTATTTATGAAATTGTATTGATATTTATTTTTAGCTCTCTGTAATTGAGTTGATTCATGTACCTGTTTAATAAAGAATTGATTGATTAATTCCAAATATTTGGAGAGAGTTATGTAAGTAGCAAAATGCATTATTAATCAAATTATTTTTTAATCACGTATGATTCCAAAGGAAGACCTGAATTATTTCATTAACCAAATACTTCGGGGGACATTTTGATTCATCGCTTTCAGTAATCTGTTCGTATGCTTATTGGGAAGAACCAGAGGATCAATTATTCAACTATGTCCATGAATTTATTTGCAACTGCTCTCATTGAGAATAACGAACAAGCATCCCATCTATCTTTATGGACATCTGCATCTGCTTAATTTCATCTTCCCACTCTGTTTGGGAAGTATATTTCAAGATGAATTTCGTTTTTGAAATATTGCTATGATATTGCAAAAACCGGTGTTTCTATAATTATTGTGGCCGCAGTACCAAGATGAATTCAAAATTTTTCATGGAAAAAAATTATATATGAGGGGTTTATGAATTTGATGCATTTTCAATAACAATTTGACGTGTGTTTTCATAGATATTCATTGAGTTAGTTAAGACAGCTTATGGGAGCTGTAGGTTTTCTTGAATAAAATTGTTAAAATAGATCAGAATTAGTAAGGTAGAGAAAGTGATTTTATTTCAGAATACTTGCAGTATCACATAGTTTTGTCAATAGATTACACAGCATTTCATTCTCGATTTCATTGAATAATGAAATTTTCAACAAGGAGTTTTGAATCAGATAGCAGAAATATGCGTTTTAAATAAGCAAATAAATAAAATGAATGATGGTGATGAACCATATACATGGATATTTAACGTTCATCAATGAATTCTGGTATTAGTCTAAGATCTCAGGGCCGCTAGACCTTACTTATTTTTGAAGTAACGAATTTTATAGTATAGACAGTCTTATATGTGTTAAATAGTGTGTGCATACTCGCTAGCTTGGCTATGTGGCCCGTTCGCAGGCCACAGGCAGGTAGAAAAAGTGGACAAAAACATACCGAACTTTTCTTAAATTCGAAGAAGTGATTTTTATATATGTCACGCAGAATATTATGAAAAATAAATATTTCATATTGCCAGACAGTTTCCGTGGGCCGAAATTCCTCCCAGACGCTTCAAATTCCAATAAAAAAAATGACAGGTTAGAAACATTGTGTCATTTTGACAACTTTCGGAATCAAATGACAAAATTTCTAGCTCCTCCAAGGATGGAGGTTTGGTCGTTGGGCCAGCAACCCAACACCTAAAGGGTCTGGGAGAAATTACGGCCCACAGAAACGGTCTAGCAATATGAAATATTCCTTTATCTATAATATTTTGTGTTACATATATCAAAATTATTGTTTCGAATTTAACAAAAGTGCTGAATCTGGCCATTTCGCAACAATGTTTCTATGTATGTATGTAGATGTATATTCTGGGCTTAACAATATGCAATCTACAATACATATCATCAAGAAACAGCTTGATGACGTATACCCAGTTCTCTTCATCAAGCCTTTCAATCCTTTTTATTTCTCCGAACTGTGCTGCTACTTCATTTTCAATATCCAATCCAACTCTTACGTAACAAACAACTCCAGCAAAAATGATCTCCTGGTGCTCAATAGTCCCTGTACATTTCAAGTAATCATTCTCATTTTTAGTTCATTCACTCACGTCGTTGAATACTACCAGTCCTATTCCGAGGCTTGTTGAATGAGAAATTCAGCAACATTGTGAACTTTTTTGGTGTTGGGTTGCTGGCCCAACGACCAAACCTCCATCCTTGGAGGAGCTAGAAATTTTGTCGTTTGATTCCGAAAGTTGTCAAAATGACACAATGTTTCTAACCTGTCATTTTTTTATTGGAATTTGAAGCGTCTGGGAGGAATTTCGGCCCACGGAAACTGTCTGGCAATATGAAATATTTATTTTTCATAATATTCTGCGTGACATATATAAAAATCAGTTCTTCGAATTTAAGAAAAGTTCGGTATGTTTTTGTCCACTTTTTCTACCTGCTACCTGCGAACGGGCCACATAGCCAAGCTAGCGAGTATGCACACACTATTTAACACATATAAGACTGTCTATACTATAAAATTCGTTACTTCAAAAATAAGTAAGGTCTGGCGGCCCTGGGATCTTACTCTATATAAATTAGCTGGAATTTTCAGATCTCATGTTGATCAAAATCTTGTCATTTGGAAAATAAATTAAAGAAAAACAAGGATATAACTGATCCGTAGTGATGATTGATTGTAGCCATGTTTAGGACTCTCATCGAAGTTGTGCGATGCTTTTCATGTACGGAATACTTCTGAAGGTTTTAAAATCATACGTTGACGAAGAGCAATTTGAAAAGCTAGCACCTGCAGAATAAAGGCCTAGAAAGGTAAGATAATTTAGAAAATCTGAAGATCGGAAAAAATTTCAAATTAAAAGAAATTGTTATTGTTTTAGACAGGTCTATTCCTTATTAGCTGGGATGAGCTCGTGTAGCCGATAGTTGCATTTTATATCGATATATTTATTCTCTTCTGTTCGTTGAAGATACCTCCCGCCTCTCATTGTATTACAAATACATATTTCTGTGGCGATTTACATTGCTATTTTTATCCATCTGATAATTAATATTATTATGTCTGGTCCCTCCAATTTCTAAGAGTAATGGTTAACTCATTATTTGTCTTCAGCTTTGACTTGAAACTTCGACCAATCTAATGGTCTCAAAACTAGTGGCCACAAATAAATAATATGCGAAGAAAAGGATCTTTCTTCTTCGTATTCGATGGAATGACTACTATCAGCTTTGATTTATATTGATAACACTGAAAAAATTTCTAAAACAACATTGACACCAGAGAAAATCAATTCATACAAAGGTGGGAGTGGATATTTAGATTCCCTTTTATTTTTTCTCTGATGTCTGATATCGTTCAGAGGTAATGTAGTCCGTAATACAAATTTTTCGTTTAGAGCGTTACTTGTAATGCTCGTAGTGCCGTGCAAACGAAGGAAAGAAATGAGAGACAAACTCCAATGTTGATTACGTGTAGATTTTTCATCAAAGACCTTTCAGGAGAAGAAAAAGTGATTAGTATAACGATTTCAACACAAATTGATTAATTAGAAAAATTATCATGTAGATTGTGGGAAATTAGTCATAATTGAAGTTTTTGCTTTTAGCCCTCTTCATTCAATATGACAACGAAAGATTAATTTCCAGGTCATGTATTCATTCCATATACATATCACTTAATATCTATGTTACCCAAAATAACCAAGAAAAATTCTGTCAACTTCGATATATATATAACAATCACTGTATAAAATAATAGTTTATTCTAAAACAAGTTGCAGAATGAGGTCCTATTCCAACACGAATGGGAAAACGAGCGACGAGTATTAGACAATATTTTCTCTATTTCAGTCAAGTTTTGTGAAATACTCTCGAAATTCAAATAAAAATTCAGATTAGTGACTTTTGTATTGTACCTTGGCAGTTGGTGCGACAGATCACGGAATTTTTATTAATTGGATCGTAGGTCATTACTGACAACCAAAAAATGAAGAATATAACTGAAAAGAATGCTGTAATCAGTTTCATTACATCACTACTTTTAGTACTGTAATGATCTCATTACGATACTGAAATAGTAAATAGTATATTCTAAAACTAGTTGCAGAATGAGCTCCCATTCCATCACGAATGCGACTTGAGTGTTAAAATTGCATTCTGCAACGAGTATTAGACGATATTTTCTCCATTTCAGTCAATTTTTGTGAAATACTCTCGAAATTGAAATGAAAATTCAGATCAGTGACTTTTATATTGTATGTTGGCAGTTGGTGTGACTAACGAATTTTGATAGATCACGGAATTTGAATTGATTTGATTCGAAAATTGATTGGATCGGAGATCAGTACTGACAACCACAAAACGGAAATTATAACTTAAAACAATGCTGTAATGAGTTTCATTACAGCACTACTTTTAGTACTGTAATGAACTCATCACGATACTGAAATTGAAAAATTACATTTATTTTATGGCATGGAATTAATTCACGAAAACAATCTTATTTCGTGTTGTTCTTCATTTATCGAGTCGAAATGTCCTAATTTTCCCAGAAGAGGAATTGATTTTGAGTAGACCTTCGAAAGCCCTTTCCTTCAAACATTTACCCATATATTATACGAAATAAAACAACAAATGCGAAGAAACAAACACCTACTAAATGAAAATGTTAATTTAGATGATCATACAAATTCAATTTTAACATATTATGCACCGTGCGCACACCAAAAATTACTAAGAGATAGAAGATCAGTAATATTGGAAGAATATTTTTCCTAACAAGATCATGTTATGTTAAATAGAGTGGAATGTATTGGACTCAAACTCTTTATTCATGAGAATCATATTTTTACCATGTGAAAGATAACGAATTCATTAGCGGTATCCAATAGCTGATGGGTGAATCCGATACCCATCTCGACTGTTGCATTCCTACAATCTCTACGAAAGGATTTGGTCATTGTTTTGGACTTGAAATATTCATATTCGACATATTGAAGAGATCTCGTATAGAGCCGAAGCTTTTGAAGAAAATAATAGTGAAATGACACCCTTCCTCTAGAAAAGGGAGAGAATATAAAAAAAATTATAGGGAAAATAAATTTTGGAGTACTGAGGTCTGAAAAGAGTAGAAGGTTCTTTGCATTTTCTGAGGACTTTTACCAACCATAGTAATGTATATTTTTTCGCGCAGTCAGAAAGTAGAGATTTCCACGAACAAAAAACTCATCGACTTTTCGAAAAAGCAGATATTCGAGCGTGAAATCTTTCGATTGAAAATAACAGTAAGAAAAAGAAAATTCTTTGCCTTTACGAAGGCACATCGAGAACATTTTTGAAACATAGATGAATTCAAAATGGTAATCATCGAAATGAATACCATTTTCAATTTCCAGGCTCAGAGATCTTTTATCATGAGGTTGGAGAAATGATATTAGATTTTGTCACTGAGATGAGAGATATACCGGTTTCGGCCTTGTTGAGCCTCATCAGTATCCCGCACATCTCAGGACAAAATCTTCATAAAAAACTTCAGAATTTATAGCAATTGGTTGTGAAGTGATGAGTAAAATATTACAAAGTACTAAGGTGGTGACATCCAATTGCGTCAAAATGAAGTTTCACATCTCCAATCAAATGCAAAAAAAGAAATCTGTACTTCCTCTTTCACTGAATGAGATTTTAGCAGTGGCTCTATTCAGGGCCCGCTTGCTAGTTTCTCAAAGTGATGGAAACGCCCAATTCTTTTTGTGACTGTGAAACCTGATGTTTTTAAGAAAAAGAAAATTCTTTGCCTTTACGAAGGCACATCGAGAACATTTTTGAAACATAGATGAATTCAAAATAGTAATCATCGAAATGAATACCATTTTCAATTCCCAGGCTCAGAGATCTTTTATCATGAGGTTGGAGAAATGATATAAGATTTCGTCACTGAGATGAGAGATATACCGGTTTCGGTTACAAAGTACTAAGGTGGTGACATCCAATTGCGTCAGAATGAAGTTTCACATCTCCAATCAAATGCAAAAAAAGAAATGTGTACTTCCTGCTAAAAATCTCATTCAGTGAAAGAGGAAGTACAGATTTCTTTTTTTGCATTTGATTGGAGATGTGAAACTTCATTTTGACGTAATTGGATGTCACCACCTTAGTACTTTGTAATATTTTACTCATTACTTCACAACCATTTGCTATAAATTCTGAAGTTTTTTATGAAGATTTTGTCCTGAGATGTGCGGGATACTGATGAGGCTCAACGAGGCCGAAACCGGTATATCTCTCATCTCAGTGACAAAATCTTATATCATTTCTCCAACCTCATGATAAAAGATCTCTGAGCCTGGGAATTGAAAATGGTATTCATTTCGATAATTACTATTTTGAATTCATCTATGTTTCAAACATGTTCTCGATGTGCCTTCGTGAAGGCAAAGAATTTTCTTTTTCTTAAAAACATCAGGCTTCACAGTCACAAAAAGAATTGGGCGTTTCCATCACTTTGAGAAACTAGCAAGCGGGCCCTGAATAGAGCCACTGCTAAAATCTCATTCAGTGAAAGAGGAAGTACAGATTTCTTTTTTTGCATTTGATTGGAGATGTGAAACTTCATTTTGACGCAATTGGATGTCACCACCTTAGTACTTTGTAATATTTTACTCATTACTTCACAACCAATTGCTATAAATTCTGAAGTTTTTTATGAAGATTTTGTCCTGAGATGTGCGGGATACTGATGAGGCTCAACAAGGCCGAAACCGGTATATCTCTCATCTCAGTGACAAAATCTAATATCATTTCTCCAACCTCATGATAAAAGATCTCTGAGCCTGGGAATTGAAAATGGTATTCATTTCGATGATTACTATTTTGAATTCATCTATGTTTGAAAATGACAGTATTCGATATTGAAAACTATAGAGGTGAAAAAATGAATATTCCGAAAGAAAAAATCACAGTTTGTTTCTGTCTTGTCCATCTTATTTTAGTCATTGTGTTTCAGTTTTTTTCTTGTTGTGGCCTCTTAAATGCCGATTTGTTGTTTCAGAATGCAACGTCTCCTAGTTGAGTCATATGTGTTCGTTATGAATCTTCCTTCCAGCTTGAACATTTTATATCCCATGTTCGATCTGTACGTGTATATATTCTAATTATTTTCCGGATGGAAATTATCATTACAAAAAAATCCACAACACTCTCAGCTTTGATACTTGCCGGTCGATGTCTATGCTAGTGGAAGCTTATCTCGTTTGTCTCGCTACTTAAGTACTAGTTAGTACATAATCATCTATAGACGTTACCGTCTGTGATTACAGGAGCACTTTCACTTCAAATGAGCAATGATTCAATTTGTTTTTTCTTCATTCTCATTAGAGTTCATCTTTGACCATTTTCAGAATTTCTTGAATCAATAAGAAATATTCAGTAATTTGTTGCATTCTGAATATTATGAAAGCAAAACATGATAATTGAAAATCTTCATCGTATATGTAGAACAGAATTTGAGAGGCAACAACACCGTAGTTATTCAACAATTATTTCTCAAATTGATAATCGGCTGTGAGTCGTTTCATTATAGTATCTACTGATTGAAAACTCATCGATTAAAAACTGGAAAACTTGATAATTTTGCTGAAGATATCATTAGGCGAGAAATGAATGATGATTTAATTAATAAAAAAATTGAGTGATCACATTCGTACTTATGTGATGAACTGATAAATATAGCTAGGTATGTATAACTGTCAGTCCAGTTATGAATATCAGATTTCATATTTGGTTTTATTGCTTTTCGTCAACATTATTGGCGCAAAATTACAGAAACTCAAATGGCTAGCTAGATGGCAAGAAAAACTGATATCTCAATGCTTTATCTTCCAGAAGCAACAGAGAGTTTGTGCTGTTGGATTACATAATTTTCAATTTGAAATTCAATAAAATTCCGAATTAGATGGTTTTATGTTTGTAGTAGGGGTAGTCTCCATAGTTTACGTACCGAGCATTCGCAATGTCTTACATCCTCACGCATCGAAATTCTTTAAAACTAGCACAATTTTTTTATGATCATGAGTGTGCAAAACTCCATTACAAATCATTTTTCAAAAAATAATTAAAAATATTCCAAATAGTTTGAGGATTTCACGACCGGATATCCTGACATTGAGAGAGTCTTCGTGGCTTATTGGCCGTGGTCTATTAGGAATCATTTCACCTAACGTTTCGCTTACATTGTCGGTAGGCATCTTCAGAAGAATCTTGCTCTGAGATTGTAACTCGACCGCTAAATTTCCGAGAGTGATGATGGGTTCGATCCGGTGGACTTTATATCCCATTTAATGGCCGAAGGAGGTTGAGGGTTTCCTCGCGCGATGTTGATTGGTCCATCGCTTCCACTCCGTATTGGCTTGATTTTGGTTTTTTTCCAATACTGGCAACCATGCGCTATGTATCAAGGGAGTTTCATTCTGTCTGGTTATGATGTCTTTTTGTTTATAAATCTCAATGGCTTCCATGTTCATCTGGGATAAGTGAACATTGTACCAAAATACTTAGATAATTTTCACCCTGATTGTGTTGTGTGATTCTACATTTTTTCTTTCCACTGATCTGGTGGGACAGACATCTGGTGCCTCAATTACATATTTGGACGTTTCGACAAGGCCCAATATTCAAAAACTACATCATGTTTTTATCAATTCTGTTTTGAATTAATGTATTGGTTAACGAACATTTTTGGGACTTACCCTGATGTTTAAACCTTCATAAATAATAAGGGATCTAAATCAATATCAAAAATTGCTCGGGTGTTTGCGTGCGAGGCCCTACCAAAATCGAGGCCCCGCGCGATTGCCTCGTTCGCCACCCCCTAAGGCCGTCACTGGATAGTACGATAGTCTCGAAAAAATACAGGGCCGACCCGATTGTCCGAAATGATCAAGGATTATCAGCTTACTGTGATTATGATTTGGATCTGCCTGATCCTGGTGAATGGCTAGTTATGGATGATAAAATGAGGATTTTTCTCATTCCTAAACAACCTCATCCAGTTGGTACTGATTCTAATTTCCCCTGCAATTTAGATGAAAGACGTTTTTCAGTATGTCATTAACAAAGGGTCCTATCCATAGAAAGTGTTCATCGGCGGTGGTTAATCTATCCCAAATCTCTAGATGAGGTTTTCTGTTTCTTTCATAAATTTTCCAAAAAACTGATTATTAAATCGATAGATAATTTCTTCAGTAAAGGAACAAACAATTGGAAAAATCTCTCATCTAGAAGTAATGAATCTAGTTCAAATCCTTTCACTTGCTACAAGAGTTGAAATGTATTGGAAATGCAACTGAAAAGCGACAAAACTATCGAACAAGAAAATTTAAAAAATATCAAGGAACAAGAAGAATACTGTTGCGGAGTTTTGGAAATAGAAGTATTCCTCGTGAGAACTCTTGGAGTACAAAATTTAGCTTTAAGGGGAAGGAATGATATTCAGCTCACGGTGTTGAGAACATAGACTATCGAATATGCAGTTTTTGCATTATTCAGAAATGACTTTTGTACGGGCGGTGAATGACTCTCTGACTAGGGCGGCACTTTAGCTAGCGACAGCCTTGCTCTTTTATCAAAACATTCATTTTGTAGGAGAAATATTTTTTCGAATGACTTAGATAATATTGAGAGTAATCCAGTTAGTAATAGATATTTGAGAATCATCAGATAGACATAATTTATCTTAGCTATCTCTGTTAGCTACCAGAAAGGACAGGTTCGTATAGGATATTTTGGGCGTCTCATCAAATATGAGCTATTCACGGAAAATTAGCTTGATAGTACTTAAGGACAAAAATGGACCGTGGATCCTGAACCATTGAAGCTTTAATGAAAGCACTTTCTGAATGGAAAAATATTCTTGAAATTTAATCCATACAGAGGTATAAAATTTCATGAGTTGTTCGTGATGGAAAAGCCATACACATAAGGTAAAGGAAATGTCGGATTGGATTGATACAAATGAAGATTCGTTACACATTTCCTTTCGATTCTCAGTATTGCAAAAATCGAAATTGATATTAGAAGTGAAGGGAGAATGAGTCATGAATCGTGTCGCCGAACAAACGCCATCCAAGCGGCAACAAAATTGGTTATACGATGCCAACTAGCTCCATTCTAATTAATAGGGCTATTCTCTTTTACAAAGCAGACGTTCTCCAATTGCATTCGTTCACGCAATGCTGCCTGGAATTATTAGAATCCCCGTACAAATGAAATGTTGTCCGGAATCGCTGAAGAAACAAACAAGAAGTTCCTGCTTACCTCAGCGGACGTCAGCTGTAATGATGATCATTTGGCAATAATATCCTCAAATTGCATGCAAGAAGAGAATTGCGCGAGGCGTATTTATTCTTCAGTGAAGAGAGTACCGACTTTCATCGAAAAAGGTTAGATAAAAGCGTGCCGTGCAAAGAGTGCATCATCAGTAGAGAACGATCAACATGAAAAGTTATTTGCATATTTATCAGGTGAGAAAAATATTCAAATACTTATTGAAGCATTGTTGGTGGTTTTATAGAGTTGCAAATTCAATTTCTCAGAGCATTGATTATTACTTCATTTAAGAAGCAAACAATCTAAAGTGAATTCTCAGAACTCTTGAGTTAATCGCAATCGATATCAAGTTCAATTGTTCAATTGTTGAAGAACAACGCACCACCCTCTTGGCCCTTCTTGAATAATTTGACGTCTAATAGTCTGTTATCAGTTATATCTAATTGAAGACTTCGATCTATATACTCCGTTTGAGAAAGATTGTCATCTGAGCAGGCCCTGCCAATTCAAGTTGAGGCTTAATTTCTAGTTACAAAAAGAAACGAAAAATGGCTATGTTACCATTACAGGAAATATACAGTAATTCTTGTAAGAAAAATTAGTAAGAGTAATCCTCGCACCCGTTGATTTTTAATTTCAGAAGCAATTTATCATATATGCTTTTTGAATTTGATATTTCTCAGCCCCTACCTCCCAAACGTCTCCTCTTCATTTTTTCAAAGATAGGTTATTTGATTCTCTATTCGGCGATGTGGCTAAAAGTAGAATGTGTACTGGCCTTCTTTCAATATCAAGTAAGCGAATAATTTACAATTTGTGATTTGAGAGTACTGCAACCAGACGTTACCACTATTCTTCTACTAATTATTATTAAGATGAATCCACCTATCCATGGATTTGTATTTTTGAAAGCAGATCTCCCTCTGCCTTTTTGAATATGAAATCTCTCACTCCTTACGCTCCTCACGCCTTTACTCTTTTTTTTTTCAAATGGGAATTTATGGAATGTGTTTAGCTTTTTGTTGTTTTATTTGTGATTTCATAAATTAATTCGCAGCTAATTTCAACTTGTGTATAAATTTATTTTTTCATAGTAACATCTTTATAGCATGAATTTTAGGTTTTCCTTCACAAAACTGAATTTGTCATCGAATGTCGCTTCATTCGATATATCACAATCCAAAAACATTCATACACAAGTTGAAAACAGCTGCCAATTAATGTATAAGGTCGCAAATAAAATAACAGAGAATTAATCACAATCGAAATATTCCTATTTGAAAAACAGTAGAAGGATGTGGATCGTAAAGGGTGAGAGATTTTGAATTCAAAAATGCATAAGGAGATGTTCTTTCGAAATCAAAAATCTATTGAATCGTGAATTTCTCATAATGATAATTAGAAAAAGAATAATGGTCTGATTGCAGTAGGTACCCCTCCAATCACAAATTGTAAATTATTTCCTAATTTTTATTAAGGATTTTCTGCCATGGACACAACTGCTGTTGATGTATCTGGTCACAAATTGGGTGTTATTTCAGCACTACACGTTCTAAACACTTCATTAGCTATTTCTGTCCTGCGTGCTACCGATTCATTAACATACCCTTCAGTCACTGTTGATGACTTCCAACCGGCATGTTTCTTTAGTGTCATCAAGTCTTCCCCACTAAAAGTGTAGCAGACGATCTTCGAAATGAACGAACTGTATATGATTTAGCATTTTCAGGTTGAAGAAAATTGGCCGCTGTTTCAGGAACCTACCTCATAAAACTGATTTTCACCCACAACTTGATTGATACATTTTCCATTGCAATATGCATAATCGGTAAAATTTAATATATTCTTCATTTAACACCTGTTAACATCATTCTTTGTTTGCTCCAGATTCACAATTGATAAAGTTCCCGAATCTTCAATTTAATTTAATAGCACCCGGCTGATTTCACAATTTCGACAAGCTTTTGCAATTCCCTTAGACTAGAGAAGAGAGAGGACGCGTAACGTCATGCGTCTTTGTGATTCAACCTGCCACATAATGGCGTATCCTAGATAATGTGCACCATATTTGAGAAAATATTGAAACTACTAATATATTACCAAGCGATTAAATATTTGAAGAATAAAAGGAGAAGGAAGAATTTTGAAAGCAAAGAATTTTTTGATATAAGGTATACAGGGTGATTTCTTCAAGTGCCTCACTAGAAGTTCTTGAGGAAGGAATTGAAATACAAACTCAAGATTTTGCATTATTGTTCAAGAGGACATGAACTTGAACTGTGAAATATTTTCAAGCAGAATCTACGCCTTGTATGAAATTCTCTTAAGTTATATACGCAACGGGATCATCGTACTTCATTTCATTCTGCTGTTGCGGAAAGAACGTTTTACAATGAGGGATTTTGAAGATATGATCACTAATTTGTGACCATCTTTCAGACAAAAAACTGTCAAATAGGCTATAACTCAACAAACGTTTGCGTTGTTTCGCATGTTATACATCTAATTAGTGTAGGAAAGAGGAATTCAAATATGTTTAAATATAGAGGGTGTTACATTTAATAATAATAATAATGTTTATTTTCTATAATCGTTCACATTCCTCTTCGGTAGAACCGGAAATAGATTCTGCTTGTAAATAATATAAAGGGTGATTATTTTAGAGGCGGAGAACTTCAAATCATGATAAAACTCCCAAAATAAAAATGAAAATTCATTAACATAGGTTTTTATAACAAATAATCCTTTGGCATTTAACGTCTGAAAATTATTTCGGGCATATGGCTACCTCGGCTTGCACGTACATCTTGGGGTCAAATTTTCACACACCTATCGCAGTAAACCTGGCTGTATTCCGGTAATTACCCGTTGAATATTGGCTTCCAGGTGCTCAATCGTTTGTGGTTTGTCGGCGTAGACTTGTGACGTCACACTCCTCCAGAGAAAATAGTCCAAAGGTGTCCAAAGTCGCACGAATACGGTGGCCAGTTAAGAGGTCCATTTCGGGAAATCACTCGATCATCAAAGGTTTTCCTCAGTAAATTAATTGTATCGCGGGATATGTGGCCTGGGACGTCTAACGGGATTCGCAGTATAGTTTAAGGTGAACGTATTGCAAAAATGGTCTACAGTTTCTCGAATTAATCGTACTGAAAGACGATTATGATAACCATAAAATGTACGTAATAGTTGCTCGAAATGAACTATGGTTTCCGTAATAAATTTTAATAATTTGTAAGCGTTGCACCGAAGTAACTCTAGATATGATGAATTTGCCAAAGCAGACTTAATGAAAACTAACAAAGAACTGTCAAATCGGAGACCATGGAAATTTTTTATTTGAATTTAAAGTTCTCCGCCTCTAAAATAATCACCCTTTACAATTCAAGTTCATGTACTCCTAAACAATAATGCAAAATCTTGAGTTTGTATATTTGTTTTTCAATTCCTTCCTCAAAACGTTCCAACGAAACACTTAAAAAAATCACCCTGTATAAGTGTCACTATATGAAATGAAAAATTCAAAATTCTTCACAATGAGAAGGTTTTATCATAGTCATAAAAATGATATAAATAAAACATAATCGGCATACCTACTTATATACAATTTTATTGCCGACGGAAAAGAATGAGTTCTGTATATGTGTTCCTTATACTGAATTTATTATTAGTTGTGCCTTGCTGAAAAGTGGAATTTAATATTTAAATATTTTTCACGAAAGGATTTCATTAAAGAATATACATGGTTGACTGGGTTATTCATAAAATGAGTTTGGAGTGATACAAATAATTCAGTGTTCACAGAGGCCATCATTATTTGATTAGATGACAGCAAGAGCATATTTTTCAGTTTAAATTATTTGTATGTATTTTAAAAAAATATTTCGATTTCTTACAAATTTTGACAACATCATCTGAAGAATATGTCAAACCTCTATAACTTTTTTGGTAAATGAGGTAATCTAAATAACGTCTAGAATTCCCTATCAGTGCATTCACACATATTTCAGAATTATTTTTTTTTAATCTGAAAAATTTCTTCTGAATATGACGAATACGATTTTATTCACACTCATTGGATTATATGCATACGGAAATATTAGAATGTATATCATTCACGAATAAATTTTAACTACGCCACTGCTAAAATGGTTCCTCGAGAGGAATCCTCAATTGAAATGTATTAATTTGAACATTGAAATAGGCAATTTGAAAACTCAAAAATTCATTATTGTACATTTAACTTAATCTATATTCGGATATTGAAAGGATTTCAACTATGGTTAATTCCAAATATGGAAATAAATGAAAATGTTCGTTCATAAAATTAACCGAATTCTTCATCGACTATGAAATTATATTTCTGGTTCTTTGTTCTCGCTCCTGCTTTGGTACTGACAAGCACAATAATTCATCATCTCATTTAGATCAAAATTAACTCGAATAAATAATTAAAATCACAAAAATTCTCAATATATTCTCGGACCAATTCGGTTTGTTTGCCACATAAATAATGGCGGCCACTCTTAAGTGAGCTTCAATTTCGTCCGATGCGTTCAAGTTATGCGCGGTATCCTCTCTCTTTCCTAATCTAAGGCAATTTCTAATAAAACAACTTTGGTCATTGAATAAACTTCATCGGGAACATTATTTAAAAAATCACTAATTTTTGTACTCGTAGAAATCTTTTCATTTCTTTACAGAAATAAAGTTAGTTCGGAATATTTTGAAATGTCTACATTATTATTGGATTGTAACGTGCTTTTTATCATTGAATAATTCGATCACATCGTTGATGGCTTATGTTGGTTCACCAGTTCCGAAAAATAAGCCAATAACACCATTTCCGACAAAGAACTCCATGTATTTTCATCTTTCATTCCATGAATCTTGAATACGCGGTTTCGTAAATTTTCCGCGACTAATGGCGGTATTCTGCTTTCATCTGTAAGCGAATCTGTAACTTTTCATAAGTTTACAGGACAATTACGATTCTCGACGCTTTCTATAAATCTGTAGCTTACAGGTGATCGAAAACATATCGAAAGGTATTTTGTGAGGTTATGTTGAATGATTTTTTTTAGTCACAGAATATAAAATACTTTACTAAACCCAACTACTTTTGTAATTCATCTTTGTACTTCGGTTGTTAATTTTTCTTTCTAGTTGTAACGAACACGAATTGAACATAAATATATACAATAATCAACACTTACGAGCCAAAATGATAGGAAAATAAATTCTATTCTATGATCTTATTACGAAGTAGTTACGATCTTATTAGGGAGTAGTTCAAAATTGACACTTCTAATACGAGAGTTACAGAAAAACTTCCAGACTGTCATAATTTACGAATCTGTGAGTCAGCCACATACAGATCCATAGATAAATTACAGATCAATCGTACGCTACAGATTCGTAGCTTACAGAGAAAAAGCAGAATACCGCCATTAGATAGCAATAATGTTTGCTTCGCTACTCTGGCTGCTTCCATTATCTCAGATGGAGTCTAGACTCAGAAAACTAGGAATCAGACATTTTTTTACCCTTCATCATTCGAAATAACTACTAAACAACTACCAAGCTAGCAATTTTCAAATCAAATTACAAAATTCAATTCACAGATATTTTTTGTTTACTTTGAAGGTTTCCTAAGCAACGAGGTCTAATTGACAACAGCCTTCCTTTAAATTTCACACGGACAGTTTTCTGACTTTGATTATATTGTAATATTTAATATTCGTTTTCCCTGTAACATAAAAAAATTGTGTAATATACACGGGAAAATATCTCGCTTTGTCCCTATCCGCTTCGCGTCGGTGACGCCACATAAAATCAAATACTTTTTCCCTTGTATGATAAATAACTATTTTATTTCATATATCAAAATTCGAATATTCCCATTTGAAAAACTAAAGTAGTAGACTGAGGGGCGTAGGAGGTGAGAAATATCAAATTCAAAAAAAGCATACGATAAATTGCTTTTGAATTTAAAAATTGACAGGTGGGAGGATGTTCCTTGATAAATCATCGTACAAGAACGATTGACGAGTTACGTTACTATTTCGTCTCGCTGTCGGAATACATTCTAGAAAAGTATTTATTAGGTATTTTTCAGGACGAATCAATTTTAAATTGATGAATTAAAGAATGAATGACATGCTCCGTAGAAAAAATTCTGAAAGAAAGTGCTTGATTTGAACATTTCCTACAGAGAGTTTTGATAATAGGAATTTGATATAATTGTTGGAAAAAGGAAATTAAACTCTTTATCACAGTAGAAAATCACAACCTCAATTATTTTTTTGATGCAACAGCGTATAAGAATCAAGGTCAAATCTTTCAGCTAGATAACCCTCATACACCCGAAATATGGAAAATTAGGATTGAGCTCTTTGCCTTTTCTTCAGTGTGGTTAACCGAGGAAATTCTCAGAAGCAGAAACTTGTCAATTAATTCAAGAATATAATATACAAAAACAACTAAATTTCCAAATCCCTCGTTTCTAATTTTCCGTCTGTTAAACAATTTTAAGAAAGTCACTGCTTTTATTCAACGCCAACCTAAACCTTCAAATTGAAAAGTTACTGATGGGATATTATCAACATAATTTTGATTTTCTGCAGCCGACTTCGATAAAAGTAATTCTTGAAAAAATCATAGATTTGGCTCATAAAGTGGAAATATTAAAAAATAATAAAAACTAAAAAAAATAAATCTCATATTTTCATTCAAATTCGAGTGCTCCGTGTTCTGTGTGTGTTTGTGGATGAATCAGCACTTAACTGGTATGGTAGGGTCTATTTTGACCAAATAAAATTATTCTAATTCCTCCCCACTCCAGCTATTCTCCAGGTGTGTCGATATGACTAATATACGCTAGTAATTTTTCTGTTAGTGTCTGGCATAAAACCGTGACAGCGAGCTTGGGGTCGAATTTGACCCTGCCATAGCATTAACGTCATGAAGTCAGTGGAACCAACCGAAGATTATGTTAGATTCCGAAACGAAGCTAAGTGTGTTTATATCCATACAACGATAATAAACATTTCAATCAATGTGCTGAATGTAAACAAAAATTGTTTGCAAAAATCAATGTTCGGTCAGAACACGGTGCCAAAATTGTGATCACCAAAGCGTTTTTCAGGTTAAAATTCATTATTTTCATAGTTGTTTTATCTCAGAGATATATTATAGTATTTGAATTTTTTTTTAATTTTTCTGGTTTCGTTATTTCATATTTTCCTGTCATATACTTTCGAAGAAACTCAGACCAAAGCTTTTTTCGAATAAAATTTCATTATTTTCGTAGTTCTTTTTTTCAAAGATATATTATAGTATTTTTTCGAAGTTTCTGAAAAATTTATTATTTATTCATTCTACATGTTTGGAATACAATAAATTCATTTAAGATGTGTATTTTGATTATCAGAAAGATATTACTGATGTAGAAAAGACTATATTTTTCTGAAAATGATAAAAAAAATACATAGGGTCAAAATCGACCCAACCATAACCTGAAAGTATATTTGAAGCACCATACCAGTTAAGGGTTAATCTATGAAAACTTGTTAAAATTGATGATTTTTTTTAAAATGGTCTTCAGGCTTTTCCGGATTTTCTAACTATGTTTGATCTATTCATTGTGACCACCGTAATCGAGTGGAACCATAAAATGTTTTATTGAAATTTGAAAGGATCTCGATTTTCGTTCAGTTTCACAATTCTTTCAAAGTAGTTATTGACGTACCTGATGTATGACTTTTCATTCATAAGAGTTGAATAATCTGATACCTAAGCTGTATTTTGGCGTTGAAACTAGGTTCAAAAATATGTATTTTGAAATATTTTCTATGTGACATCACTGGTTCAAAGATCGCCAAAATGCATATTTTTGAAAGCTTGACGTCGTCTAAGTAATAAAAATGAAAATCAGGCAGAACCACGACAAAATTGCCAAAATCTGCTTTCAATTATCACGAAATATTTTCAAACATTTCTGTGCTTGAATTCACCGTTGCAACGTCAGAATACTTATCTTTCGAAATCCATGAAATGTTTGAAGATTGGCACGCCAAAATGCAGCTCTAGTTTAATAAACCGAAACTCTATGGATGCGCAACTTATAGACTAGCAGTAATTTAATTAATTTCTTTTTTCTCGAAAGCCACGAAAAACTGAGGTTCAAACAAAATCTGAGATGTCTATCAACTGTCAACAACTGATAATTGAAAATTAACCAATATTTCATTAACCATAGTCCCGATGAATGATGCGTAGAATTGACGAACAGAACTCGGATACGTCTGGGCCGTACGGAGTCCGATAGAGAAATGGGTTGAGGGAGTCATACGCTCGGAAATCACAGCTTACACTGAGTCCAATGCACGTTTTCAGAAGAATTGCGAAACGTGTATAAAGTTAAATTATATTCATTGTATTTTTGTATAATCCTTATATCATTTTAATTGCGTTTGTTCTTTTTTAATTCAATAAGAAACTGTAGTTTCCCAGCTTCCATATTGAACACACTATTAAGCTTTCAAAATTTGCAAAAAAGGAGGTACCATTCCGATCGCAACAATATTCAGGATCGAAAAGTCAATTGCAATGAATTTATTATACCTCATCAGTCATGGAAACCCAAACTTCAATGCCCTTCGGAAGATAGGTACAATCCTCAATTTTTCAAGAAGGAAGTATGGGCTTGTGATACACCGTTTGAAAGTTCGCGTCATTTTTCATACAGAAATGTCGTCACTCATGTTCGTTACAGAAAAGAAAAAATCAAGCGACTAGAAAAATTCATTATTTCCCTTATTCCTGGAATTTTTCCAAAATTTATGAAAATAATACTCAACTTATTTATTATTTATTTGAATATAATATTTTTATTCATTTTATGAGAATTAGACTCACCCTTTAAAGAAGAGCCTACCATCTGAATCCGTGGCGGCTTTTGGGGGTGGCGAACGGGGCAATCGCCCGGGGCCTCGCTCTTGGTGGGGCCTCGCGCGCATCAACTTGAGCAAATTTTAATATTGATTTATATCATTTGAACATAAGGGTGAATTCGAAAAAAGTAAGTTATCCAATACATTCATTCAGAACAAAATTGAAGAAACCATTTTGTAGCTTTGTTGGAACGTCCGAATGGGTAATTGAGGTACCAGATGTCCGATCCACTAGATCAGTAGGTAGAATAGAATGCACAAAACACAATCAGGGTGAAAATTATCTAAGTATTTAGGTACAATGTTTACTTATCCCAGATAACCTCATAAAATATTTATTGCCCTGTTGACTGTTCTTTGGCGGTCCCTTTGAAATATTCCTTGAATTGTCGTCTTATAAATGAATTCACTCCATTGTAGATAATTACAGAAGGAGGAGAGCGAAATCTGTTTTTTCAAATCTAGTGATTATTGATAAGAATATTGGGATTAGAATTTTTCTTGTCATTGAATTGAGAGATTAATTCAATTCGTTAGTTTCTCAAGCCGTTCTTTTCAGTGTGGCTCTTGTAAGTATAAATTTGGATACCAACTATCCAATGAATTTATCTCGGAATTTATCCAATATATAATACTTGTTTTAGTATATCGGATACTCAAAAGTATCCAAGTTGCACAACAATACCACGAACTGCTCTGAGCTTTAGGACTTGATACAACTGGGACTTCACGCCCTCAACCATACTAATAATTAGTGGCTCCTCTATCGTTCCGACAATCCCAGGAAAAGTCATATATGGTGGATTTTGCAGAGAAATTCTCGATAGAAATATCGTAAAAAACCACTGTTTCCAATAGAAATATGCATACAAGATGGTTCCATTTCTCAGGAAATAGAATAGAAATAGTTTTATTTTCATGGTCTTCTCTTCGAAACCGAAAATTTCTTTTCAAAATACCTGATATACTTTCATCATTTATTTTCACCATCTGTGGGAATTCCGCTACCCGTCTCTTTTTCAACCTCCGTTGTAGATCAAAGTCCAAGACTTGTGGTTCAATTGGTTTGATTCATTAGAACGGAATGAGCAAACAGCTCATTTTCATAGTGAAGAACCGAAAAAGTGTGAAAAAACTGTGTGTTACTTAAAAATTATTTCTGACGCTTTGTGCGAAATTCAACAAGATTTTCGAAATGAGTTCGCGTGATCGAGATGCCGGTAGAAAATTCGAGTCAGGTAGTTCATAAACTAAACGAGCAATCAAAAGAAAGCAGGAACAAGAAAATCTAAGTGGATCTTTATATAAATTTATGAAATATGATGATCAAAAAACCTCTACGAATCATTCATTGCCTGTAAGTGATTCTAATCCTGATCCAGCTGAAAGGAGTTTTTCTAGACTTGAAATCATAAAAACATATTTAAGGAATTCGATGACGATGACACAAGATCGGCTTTCAGCCCTTGCTATTCTATCAATAGAAAATGCCGTAGCTCATTCGATCAATTTTGATACTTTAATTGAAGATTTCAGTGCTAAGAAAAGCCGCAATCATGAACATTAAATTTATCATTTCGGTATTTGTTAATTTTGTAAATCTTCCAATGTTATATTATATTTATATGTTATATTATATTATTATACTTTAATCAAACCTCAAATTATATATCTTTATAAAACTCAAGCATTTCTTGTCAAATATGACAATAACCTATACAAAACAAATGGACTTACTTTCGCATCACATACTTTTCACGAAGGAAAAAGGGCCTCGCGAAGACTTCCCGCCCGGGCCCTCGCAATGGCTGAGGCCACCCCTGATCTGAATTCATATTTCATTTATATATTTTGTATTCCCATATTGTAGTTCTTGATATTTTTACCAAATTTGCTAATCACTTGATTTTGATTCTATTTTGGTGTCTGCAATAAAAATATTATCAAAAATGAAGTGTTTATTCGATTCGGCTATGAATGAATAACATGTGAGAGCTGCATAAGAGGCTTGTGAAAATTTTTGCATTTTCCGGAGGGTAATACTCGATTTATAGGTACGTCATGAATTTATTCGATTCATGCATGTATCAGAATTAATGAACCACCTATTACCAATTTTAATTAAATTGAAACATTCTCAATGTGACGCAGTGGCGTAACAAGACCTCAATTATATGTGGGCGAGATAAAATTTGCGAGGCCCCTTCATGAACAAAGGTTTCCATAAGAAACAAATTGTCTAACATATAATAAAATATATGTAACGAATTATGAACTAAAAATCAAATAAAAATTGTCTGCTTCTAGCCTCACTTAACTGCTTAATTATAATCATAGCCCAGCTGGGATGTTAGAGATAGATAGAGAGGGTTGCCAAAGCAGAAAGTCTTTTCTGATTCTAAATTTGTACAATTGCTTGATTTTGGCTGTTTCTGGTACTATACAGGTAAAAACGTTGAAAGGAGTCTTGGGCTCAAATTTCGTGAAAACACCAGTAGTGGAAACCGCTTCACCATATTTTTATTTGATTCGAAGATATATGAGAAAATTTTGATATTTTATTAATTTCGAAGATGTACCATAACTTTTTTCCCAAAATATCTGAAACGATTAAAACTTTCTACAAGCACGTTTTTACTAGAACTAAGACTCTTTTTTGAATTTTTCCTCTCAATTTTTTATGATATGAAATGAAAAAAATACCCTTAGTAGACGACACAAAAAAATTATTTCCTGTGAAAATAGCCTATAAAAATTCCAATCGTTGTCACATATTTTCGTTAATAAAAATGATATGGCACACTTTCGAAATCGATCGAATTTCAAAATTCAGTTATATCCTACAAAAAATGAAGGTATCATGAAACGGTTTCCATTTATAGTGTTTTCGCGAAAATCGAGCCCAGGAAAATTTTTCCCTATCTATACCTTTTCGACTTCAAATTGAGACTAATCACATTCAAATCTCCTTTTAGAAAAGACAATTTACAACATAAATGAATTTTTGTATTGATTCCATTTTGGAAGTGTTTGTCGAACTTGTAAATGTGACCATTAAGTCTTATACTAATTTATATTTTTTATGTTCATGTTGTATATAAATGTTTATCTATACTGAATTTCGATGTAGATTTTTAATGCAACATCTTTAGTGACAAACCGTGTATGTTTTGACGGTAAATTATTTGTCCACTTTTACTCTGTAAATTTGATTGACAAATAAATTATTATTATTATTAAATTATTATTATTAAATTGGGATCAAACAATTTCAAAATGAGAAATGGTAAACACAATCGAATTGAGAATAAACACATTCAAAATAGGACTAAACAATTTCAAAATGGTTATCACAATCAAATTGGAATTTACCAAATTCATATTGACACTAAACTATTCCATATTGAAAAAAGACGTTTTATTTCATATTTCGAGAGAATTATTCTGAAGTAACTGAGAATAGAAATGAGGGAAAAATGCAGAGGTGTATAAGAATTTATGAAACATTTCGTTTAAAAATTCGAAAATCAATCTTCTGAATTTTATTTAAAGTTTTCTCTTCCAGTCTCTTGATCGAAAATCAATCAGAAAAAAATTTCAATACATAGTAGAAGAAAAACCACTGTGTAAAATTTGTGCACAAATTGGTCAAAGGCCAAATCCATTCAAAAACTTGCAACCTCACAATTGAAAAAGAAATAACACTTTGAACTTTCAAAGATTGTAGCGAATGTTTACATGGAAGTCTTCAGAATCATGACAATTCTCTATGAAAAAAAGACATTTTCGAATATGAGATTATTCAGTCCCATTTTGAATGTGTTTTTTCCCAATTCGATTGTGTTTACCAATTTGAAGTTGCTTATTCCCAATTTGAAATTGTTTAATACCAATTTGAATGTGATTAGTCTCAATTTGAAGTTGGAAAGGTATGGACCAGATGTACCAAAAACAGTCAAAATCAAGCAATTTAGGATCCCTTGTACAGGTTCATCGCTGCTTTCATAGTCAAAAAATATTCTTTCTGATTTAGGGCGGTGGAGATACGCTCTGGTCACCCTCAGGTGGCGACCAGAGTAAACTTATGTATGTAGGTATTCCTGGCACGATTTAGGTTTGTGTGAATTTCTGCAAATATATTGCGCTATAGAAAGTTAATAAGTAAGCTGAGAGGTACGAAATAGAAATCGTCGTCAACAAAGAAAAAAGTCTTCATATAGATTCATCTGTAGATAAAATGATTGATCTTAGAGGAAAAGGTTATCATTTGGCCGCGAGGCCCTTGAGGGCGCGAGGCCGTAGGCAGTCGCCCACGTCGCCCACGCCCAGTTACGCCACTGATGTGACGGATGTGTCGGTAATTTTTATACAAGACTTTCAGGTCGTCGAATCAATAGTTCCGACTCTAGCCGACATTCAACAGCTCCGGTAGCCGTGATCGTCTAGTGGTTAGGACCCTACGTTGTGGCCGTAGTAACCCAGGTTCGAATCCTGGTCACGGCAATGTGTGAACATTGTCGCGGTGGAGCTTTTTTTCTTCCATTTGCAGAGTATTGCCTTCTTTTTGTTCGTAAGGAGTATTTCTGATATTGTTTTTCTTAACAATCAGATGGGCTAGAGTATGTGAGTCGGTAATGACAAAATGTTTGTCAATTGATATTATTTCAAATTTAGGAAAGTAACGTTCTTTGACAGAAACGTTTAGGTATATATTTTAGAGAAAATCAGAAAACGGTATTCTTCCGGAGAAATAAGAATTGGAATATCCTAAGTTTGTTTATTTTTGATAATATATGTAGGTACTAATGAAATATTATCCGAATGATCATCAAATCAGTTATAAGGAGAATGAAGTAGATGTATTATTTATTCCAGGTTCTAGTACTTCACATAATATCTCAGGAAACCACTGCCCTTTTCATTGAAAGGTGAGTTTAAAATTGATGAATTTTTGCGTTGACAATGATTGAATTTGCGAAATTTGAATCGCACCATAACTTTGATCCATGAGTTTTTATTCACTTGCAACTCGCTTGCAACTCAATATTCACGAGAGCCAATTCTGGTAGGACGAGAATACTAAAGGCTACGTTATTCAGGAACAGATTCTCAATCAATGTATGAGCTAAAATTGAAGGTAATTTTCTTATCATGCTTCCCCCGAATATGAGTATAGAAAAATACATTATTACAGAATGACTCAGGTTTCAAAACCATTTGGATATTCAGATGACTATTTTTTCAGCTTGACGGAACTCCAGCAGACAAAATACGTGTAACAAGAAATTTGAAGAAGTTTGAAAAACATTTTCCGGCGACACGGTTGAGTTCACAGTTAATTTTCATTTTTGCAGACGAATGAGGAAAAATTTTTATGACTCCGAAGTTGATTCTGGTCAGAAGTGAAAGCACATAAGATTTTTAGCTACAAAATAAATGGAAAAATTGTATGTAAAGAAAGAAATAAAATCATTTTGGTATTTATTGTTATATGAAGTTATTTTTAATTCATAGTCAATTCGCGCTTTTATTTTTCTTCAAATATCTAACATCTAACAATGAATGAAAACGAGTCTATAGATATTAATGTATGTCCACAGTACCTATGCTCATATTGATTTATATCCGGAAATTCATTTACCTAATTCCATTTTGACGTTTGAGTACTAAAGTAATTAAACCATCCTCTCAGTAAAATATTACAAAGTGGCAACATATAGTAGCATCAAACGATGAGTTAGACATGCTGAAAGAACTGCATACATCCCTTTCAACTTCATGAGATTTTAGCAGTGGCCCTAAATCAGGGCTCCCATGCAACTTTCTCCGAGATATGGAAACGCTCGATTCTTTACGCGACTGTGAAGCCAAGTGTTTCAAAGAAAAAGAATAAATGAATATATGGAGCGTTTTCGCCAAAAATTGAATGAAGTTCATTGATGCACTGCTGCTGAGTTAGTCGCACGAAAATGTTGACAATTTAATTTGAGTTTTTGGCCGAGATGAATGTTATTGAGTTACTGTAAACAACACAAATCAACCATATATTTCAAAACGTTCTGAGTACCCATCACCACAATGATGTAATTCTTTACGAAAAGATGCCAGTTGCCAGTACAGTAGGCTTGTACAATCCCGAAACAAAAAAGGCGACCTCTCGTACAAATGTCAGTTTTGTAATGAACCATAGAAACATCGTGTTATTTGTTTCTCGCTTACTACATTACTCATTAATTTTAGTCAAGTTTGATGAAGCGAGAATAGCCTGTCAACAAATTCAAAATCAGAATTACTCAACTACGTATTACAAACTTTCCATCCAGTAGATTGAGAAGATTCAAATGAAGCGTATGATTTTTGATTTTACAACAATTTTCAAACAGCGCTTCAGGAAAAGCCTTCTCCTTCTTTTTTCGTGAATCAATTCAATTTGAAATTTTTTTATAAAAAGCATATTTCATATTAACTTGGACTGTCTAAAACAGTTGAGCAAATAAGTAGTTTAAGGTTCACGTTTTTACGGATAAATACTTACATTGAGAGAGTCTTCCGGGCTCAATGTCAGTTGAACAAATGTTCAGTTTGATCAGAGAAATTTGCCTTCTGTTGCAAAGGAAGAGGTTAATTACCCATTCGATCATTTGTGTTCTATAATCAGTTTGTATTACCCAACAACTTTCTTCTAATTACAGCAACAATTCTAATCATCTCATGGCAGAACTTTTCAGGTAGTAAAATGTCTTGGTATGATATTATTATCCTTCAAATTTCCAAAAACGACCTCGACCTTATAATTTTCTCGACTTAAAATCTGCACACGGTTGTACCTATTGCAGATCTTTCACATTTAACCTGGTGACAAAGTCACACCGCTAGCCTAGCCCCAAACACACTCATTGAGTTTTAGACAATATTTGCAATTACTCAGTATTTTGCAGTATCGGTTGAACAAGCCAAGGTTGTAAATGCACCCAAAACTGCCACTTTATCTGATGTTTGGCCTAGTGTGAGATCCTATCTGCCGCATTCTGCTACATGATATTTTCCTCGAGCGCATTTTGTATTAGGAACGCTTCCTTTGATGAGAGAGTACTGATAATTCTGGAAAAAAAAGAGCTTTGGAGGCTGACAGTTGTATATTGAGAATTTCTCGCTCGTTGACACTAAAATTGAATAATGATCCAATTCTTATTGATAAATATTTTCGGTTCTGTGGGAAGAGGCCAAATTCATTTTGCACTCTGTCCACTGAATTTGTGTCCTGACAAAATTAGATTTATGATTATAAATCGTAATGTACCCAAAAACTGTTTTGTTCCTAATTGGATATTCAAGAATTTCGAATTGGTTGGTCTAGGAAAAGGTTTTCTCGGATAAGCTCTCAGATATCAATTGAAAATAAATTTTGATGATTTTTTATGAACAAGTCGTTAATAAACCAGTTGACTTCAGACTTTTACGGCCGACGATGGGTAAACTATAAGCACAGAGGAACTTGATCAACGACAATTTTGTAGTACTCAAAAAGTTCTATAATAGTCCGCTACAGCATACGTATTACTCCCAATGATAACCCGCGATAACCAACTTTAACATTTTCGAATCAATAATAAATAATGGCATAAAATGAATTAGAGTGAAAAATAATTTCACTGGCTTCGACAATTGATTTCATTACATTAATTATATTACATTAAAAAATTTGCAATTAACTCCATGAGGGATTGTATTGAGCATCATTTAAATTACTTCACAACTGGACTGATGTTTTTCAAATCTTGTGGGATACAATTACATATTTTGGGTCCAGTGGTGCAGATAAAACTTTGGGACATTGTGGTTTCGGGAAACCCTCAAATCTTTTTTTTTTTTAGTATCACTTGTATTCTTTGTCATCTTGTTTCAATAATGGAACTTGGGAACATTAAATATATACAGTTGCTGGAAGTCAATCAACGAATTATGAGCAAAAAGTTCTCTTGTTGTCTTGTTGAGAACATCTAGGGTCAAAATCAAAGTTTTTATTCGGGTTTCATAGGTACCACCCCTTCTTATATTCCTATATAAGTAAACATACTTGACCATACACCATTTTCAGAACACTTATAATCTCCCTCGCATCTTTATTCTTGACATTAAAATGATAGCAACCTCATATTACATATATTGAATGGCTCATACTTTAAATTGTTATCTGATCCATTCGATCAACATATTATTACAACATCTCAAAAAAAAATCAGTTTTGTTCACAGGATATTTTTGGGCAACCGTATTGGGGTATATTCTTCTACGCCTCAAATTATTCTTATTCAATAAGTTTAAATGACTTATTTAATGAGTTTAATTCATTAAACAGATGGGTAAATTTTTTTGATTGTACAACTACGACTCTGCGTTTTATGTCAAATACTTGTTTCTTCAATTTGTTAGATTTCATGTAATAATGATTTATATGAGAAGTTGTTATTGCTCAAAATTAACGTGGATGAGAATTTTGAACCAAAAATTATTTATTCATCTATTTTCTGTTTTTTAACATTTTTGGCTGCTATGGGGAAGAACCTATGAAATTATAATTAACTTCATTGAAGAAATTGCAGGAATAGGAAATATTATTTCCTAGATTTGTTTCGTGAAATCTTCGCCGGTTCGTATCCGTATACTTATGATCAGATTATCACTGCTTTGTATAATGTTGAAAACAAATAGAAATAGAAAGATATTGGAGCATGACAGATGCATATGGATGGAATTAATTCAATTTGCCTCTCATCTAATGATCCTATCGGTTAATGAACTTTCCAGCATCGGATAACTGGAATTGAATGTAAACACCCTATTTCCAACGAGAAAACGCATCCCGCTGTATCAGAGCTCATATTTATTTCTCCTCTACAAACGTCATGACAATAAAATACCTCAGAACAAGCGGCCATTAACTGTGACTCAAAGCCGCAATAAACACTCATGAATCGTCGTAATCCAATTTTTTCAGACGACCGAGAGGTGGCCTCCTAATCCACGCAGACGACGCCGACTACGACCACGGTCTAGCCTACCAGCCACCTTCCCATGTCACGTTCGAATTCCACCACACGAGGCCCATTATCGAGGATAATTTCTATTACGACCTATCGAAGGTAAACAAAAAACGCCCAAAGTTTGGTAAATTGAAGCCAACGCCGCTCGACGATGGATACCAGGAAGTGGACCTCCGCCATCTCCATGGACTGGGTCAGTTGTTCCGACAGGTTTCTTTGCCGCCGTTTGAAAACTATGGAAGCGCGCACGGAGATGTCAAACCGGTTACCGAAGTTATCGAAGACGATATCAAGTACGATTTCAGGACCAAAACTCACTCGATTAGGTAATGGATTCGAGCCAGCGACCTGTGATGCAATTGCTTATTATGTGTTCAAAAGTTTAGCATCGATTTGAACTCCACAAATGAAGCGTATAAATGCAAAACCAGACATTTGACATTTCCAAAAAAAATGACGTAAGGAAGGAATACAAATAAAAAGTTGTTGGCAGTGTGATTCTTTTACCCTTAGGTTCATAAGTAAACATTCGAAAACATTTATTCGTAATTCAAATCCAGCCTCGGATGCAAAAGCGAATATTTGTGTGAGCTCCTTAGGTGCAAAAGCAGACATTTGCCATTTTGCCAAACAGAGTGAGACTTTACTAGTCACGTATCCTGGAAGCAGCGCGACAAATGTAATTCTATAAAATGTATTAAATATCATTTAATTCAATTCAAAAAGAGAAGTTCAAAATTTAATAAACGAAAAAACGTCTCAGCTCTAGTATGCTTCTTTTTTCTTTTATTACAAAGCCTTATTGTTGGCAGCAAGGTTTTTATTTTTTTTTATATACTTTAAAATACAAAATAATTTAAAAAACTCCTTTCAACTTTATTCCCACAGAAAAGTAATACAATATCAGATGCAAAAGTAGATATTTGCGAATACTAGGTGCGAAAGCAGACATGTCAATTTTTTCAGCAAAATATCTTTATTCTGACACGCTATATTTTTAAGAGTGATGTAACAATAACTTCTATAACCATTTTGAATATTTTGGTCGCAACGGGAAGTTTGTTAGTTGAAAATACGATTTCGGCAGGTTTTTCTCATTTTACTCGAAACAGCTTATACATCAAATGTCTAGTTTTGCATTTATACGCTTCAAATATAATTTCGATGGGACAAAAAGCTCTTATGAATGGATACATTTCTGTAACTAAGGTGTATCCTTTTTTTTGGTTTCGCGAGATATTGCGATTCTTATCTTAGTCATGCCACACAGATTCGCTCTAGCAACCATATATTTTGGTAAAAAGGTTCCAATAATTGTACGGTTAAAATCGAGGTTGATATTATATAGCTTCATCGAATAGTTATAGAGATTTTCACGTATGCTGTTACCTGGTCAGATTTCGATGATTTAGTACCTCCAAAATTAAAAAGATAGAAAAATTGTATATTTTAAAACAAGTTGTATAATGGGCTCCTATTCCCATTCTGCGAAATTCTAAAACGAGTGAGGAAACCATGAGTGTTCAAGTTACCTTCTGACATGAGTTTCAGACTGTATTTTCTTTATTTCAGTCAAGTTTTCAATTCAGATACATCCTAGTGACTTTTGTATTGAATCTTGGCAGTTGGTGTGACTTACGAAATTCGACATATTACGGAATTTGAACTAATTTGATTTGAAAATTGATAGGATCGGAGACAAACGTAAAACGAAAAATATAACTGACAACAATGCTCTGATAGGTTCATTACAACAATACTTTTAGTACTGCAATGGACTCATCAGGCAGGATACTGAAATAGGGACATGTAATATACATGTTATGTTCTCTTTTTTCGAGGAACATTAATTGCTGAATACCGAGAGTCGCCACGGTGTCTAGTTTTCATAGTACAGGGTGATTTTGGAATTATAATTGGCTATAGCGCACTATTGCAATTACGCTCTCGAAATGATACATCTTTAGGGGAGTTTTTTCAGTATTTGCTACGGGTGCTATAGAAATTTCCAAGCTGCTCCAAATTTCAGGGCAACTAAGAAGTTTTTTTTAAGTGGAATCTATAGCGAGCTTTGAGTTTTTTCAGTAGTCTTTTATCAGACAATTTCAAATTATATATCATGATATATATATATATATATATTCTTATGAAAAAGAGAGCTAAAATAATACAATAAATGTTGAAACAAAAAGTATATCATGATATACTTTTCGATCAACAAAATTCAAATAGACTCTCATTAACTTTTGTGGACACTGTGATTAATGATTAAAAATCTTTGTTTTCCAATTCGTACCTACTCTAAATAAGTAGCGACATCATAGAAGAAACAGAAAACTTCGAGATACACTCTTTTAGTAGGTATAATGATATAACTATAACTAATGTGTTCCAAATCAATTTGACAGCTAACCATTGTGGAATATCAAATTTTTGAGTTGGAAAGATATGAATCAAAATCAAAATTTTAGTGATCGAAAAATGTTTTTTCGGATTATTCGACATAAAAAGTCGGCAGTATATCATAATATACTTCCGAAATATAAACATATCGTTATATGTATATATTTTTAAAAATCTCCCAGAAAATTTTTCTTATTGCTCTAAAATTCGAATCGGCACTGACATAGAGATAGCAGGTGTCAACTATACTGAAAAAACTGCCCTGAATGTGTTCATATTTCGGGAGCCTAGTCAAAATAGGTACTGAGGACCTCATAATGAATTATAAAAATTGGCCAAATTCAAAAATCACCCTGTAGCACGGCAACTAGGCACTGTAGCGTAAAGGGGCATTCACAGTCAACTCGCCTGCCGAAGTGCACTTCGGCACGAAAGTTGGCACGCAATTTACCATTCACAATAAACTTCGATAACCGCTATAACCAGATTTAAAACTGGAATGGCAGTTAAACATGTGATTGACCAAAACAAAAGCACTGCGCAAGAAATTTAGCCAGCACGAATTCCCTGCTGAAATGAAAGCTTGCAAGAAATTTTGCTGACGTCGAATTCCGTGCCGGCTTCGAATTTCATTGCGAATGGTACCACAGAACGCCATCTGCTTGCTTCCGTGCCGAAGTGCACTTCGGCACGCGAGTTGATTGTGAATGCCCCCTGATGCGCTATTCAGTAATTAAGGTTTTTAGAAAAAGAGTAGATGGCATATTTATATTAGTTTTTTTTCTATCTGTTTTAATTGGGAAGATGTAACAAGTCTCGATGATAGTTAATGACATTAAAGATGATCTTGTTTATGGTTTATGTCAACATCACACCTAGTTATTTATTTTCGAAAAAAAAAAGCTCTAAGGTAATGAATAGAGTGAAATGGAAAATATAGAGGATTCAAATAGGGATAAAATCCAAGTTTTTTCAATATTTCCAAAACTATGAAACTGATCTCACTGAATTCAACATATCCTGGGTAGCTGCATAATTTCATGGAAAGACTAAGGTTCATGATATTCATGGTCCTAACATAATATTTCCAAGGTCAAAAGTAACACAATTTTCCTCAACCTTTTTCTATTCGACCAGTAGTGAAGATGCAGGCAGTTGAAAAATAAATTCATCGAATGGAATAATTTTCGGAAAATTGGTTTCGATAGATGCAATAAATCTTCGAAATCACAAATCCACCTACATCTTCCAATTTCTTCTGTAGCTATTATACAACAATATAAATTATTATTATAATATCTATCAAAAATGAATATTTCGATGCTTCCTCTTTCAGGAATATTCAAGCTACATAAAATAGTTTTGAAAATTGAAATTGTTTGAATGAGAAGAAACGAAAACTACGCGAAGACTGCCTGTCGATCTTTCGCAACTGTAGACAGCGATACTAAACTTTTGAATCTCTGTGTTATATATGAGAATTGTGATATTCTTTGTCTTTATATTTGTTTTGTGTTTCACTTCAGATGATATGATAATGGAGAGAATTATTTCATACTTATTTATTATTTTACATTTTCTCAATATAAATTTAAGGATTCGAAACTGATTCAGAAGAAAATGTTTCTTTATCCTCCACTCGTTACCTGCATCCCTCTTTGTAGTTTCTGGGTCGTAAATAAGAGTGAAAATTCAAATGTGAATATAGACTGCTCTAACGTCATATCAGGCATCTTGGGGACACATTCCAGATAACATTATCTTCTCCTTTCCACTTCACGTCACCCCATTGTGAACGCAAGCATAAAAAACCCAAATTCCTATGGGATTTTGGATCACATACTTAACCATCACGTCAGAGGAGAGAGCAGTCTTTGTTCTTAATAACAATTCTATCAAGAAATTTCTTACGGGAAGAAAGTCACTTTATAAGATTTTAGTCAAGCCCTTTATTAAACATAACTTAGCATTCGATTTTTCACGTTGTCATCTTTAGAACACTACAAAAAGAGAAAAATATTATTTATCAGATTGATGCGGTAACGAATCTCAGCAGGAAGGACAATACAAATCCACCATCTAAAACCCCATCAAAAATATCTCCGAGAACAAAAGTGATGAAAGTCACGACAATTTAAATGAAATGGATACTACTAGAAAACTACTCGATAATTATGAATACTAAGTCCAATAGGATGCGTGTCACCATCCTTACTCCTACTCATTGAATCATTGAGTACAGTAGATGGACTGAATTCAGCCACTGGCCTACCTTCAAAGGATGGTAAAGATATTTTTTTCAAAAAATATGCTTTTAGATTTGTTGTCAGCGGTCCTCAGAATTTTCGCTTCCTCGAGTACCATAGATCCCATTAGTATTTTATATCTTTTTATTTTGTATTAGACCATGTAATTGCAGACCGGTTTACTCACCTCTAGGTGACAACTGAGCATGTTTGCTCAATTGCCAAATCAGCTGCACAGAAGCTTAGCTATCTACTTCATTCAAAAAGGTTGTTCATTCCAGAGTTTGCTCTACAAGGCGCAAGTTCGTCCAGCTATGGAGTATTGCTCCCATGCTTGGAGTTCAGCTCCTAAGCACTCGTTGCACCTACTCGACTCCGTTCAAAGGAGATCAGTGCGCCTAATAGATGATCCAACGTTAACTGTCAACCTTCATAGCCTCGATGACCATAGGAAGATCGGAGACTTATGCCTTTTTTACAGATATTACCACGGAAGGAGTTCTGCTGCCATTGCCTCCATAATTCCACCAACAGCTCAATTTCGTCAGCGAACAAGGCTAGCCGATAATAGTCACCGGTTTGCCGTGCATCTTCCTGCAGCTAGGACATCAGTTTATCAGAAGGCTTTTCTTTACCGAACTGCAAGGCTATGGAATACCCTACCACAAGATATATTTCCTTCTGGTTACAACTTGCAGCAGTTCAAGACGCGCACTAACCAATTCTTACTGATTTCATCTCGAGACGAGTGAAAACGCGCTATAGGCTCAGCCTTTTCCCGAGAGTTGCATATAAAAAAAAACGTTGGCGGAGTGCTCAAAATTTAATAAACAATCATATCATACAGGGTGTCCCGGGAGGAATGCGACAAACGGATACCATGAATAAATGTGATCAGGGTGATGTTCATAATATGAGTGAAATTTCACAGTTCAACTCTTGAACTAATTGATCGAATGATTTCAAGTTTCGTCACCCCTTACTATTGCCTTCCTTTAAAGTTTCTGAAATCGAATGAACCAGATCCAGACTTGAAAAATTTTCAACTTTTTCTATTTTCGTAAATATTTATTTACAAAATTCGCTTCAACCACAAGGGTTATTAGCGATGGAATAATAATGATACATAATATATTAACACTATGAATTAAATCATTTTTGTCAAATGTACGCTGTTGAGAAAGTTCATAATATTTTTAACTTCACACTTTTCCATCAAAATGTCTTTCAAAGTCCCCGTTATGAGATGTCTTGTTCTTTCCTCTTGGTATGTTGGACATTGACACAGGATATGTTTGACACTTTGTATAACGTTACAGTCTTCACAGAAAGTTTCTTGGGTTTGTGTGATTACAGATTGCTGAGATATCGATAGTCAAAGACAAAAGGATCCCTTTGTATTTGATAGTCAATATGTCCATGATAAGTAGATTAAAAAAAAAGAATTGATGCTCAATTATCGAAGTGTCCGAATATTATAGCGGTCAACAACAAAAAAGTAATAATCCTAAAACAAGATGGCCGGGGCTACAATTTCTTTTTTTTTGTACGACCATTTCTCTCGAAGTTATAGCCGGTTGAGAACTAATCAAAAAATTTCATTTTCATTTTGACCCTTCAATTCATTTCAGGAGTGTAGATATACATTCTCAAAGCTTTCAATTTTCATACCAAACTTTAGAAGGGTGGGGGCGCCATTATGAATTTTTGCCCCGGTCAGAAAAAATCGTAGATCCGAGCCTGCCCTGTATACCCCAAACGAAGGCACCCAGGCGACATTATTTCATGTTATCCGTTTGTCGCATTTTCCCGGGACACCCTGTTTTGGCCAAATTCCCACTTTCATTTTTTTATAATATACTTTGACCGGGATGCAACAAATCAACCGAACAGCTTTTAATTCGATGTCTTCAGGTACACATCTCAAAATGTATTGTTCAAGATTCCTCTCATTTCACAGCTAAATGCTGTTAATTCAGCTAAGTATGTCAGGCTCAAACATATTGTTTTAGATATACAGTGCAAAAAGATTAATAATTTATATTTCAATAGAGATTCTCAGAAATCGAGTCCATCCTCAAGGAATATCAAGGTCTTAAGTACATGAGAGGAAGCCTCTCCTCCAATTTACTGAATCTTGCCTAGAATTCCAAGATGATTTATAGAACCTGACCATAATTGACCATATTACCCCATGATAATTGAACTATCAACATAACAGATACATTAGCCGTGAGTTCGTCCTACATTAAAGGAATATTTGTTTCATTCACTATCGTGCTGGTGTATCATTATCATAAATTGAACTTTTTCCATTAGGTATCAGTCGGGCTGCATAGCTTGAACTTTTCTTGTATACAGTGACCGAGTTTTCGTAATGAGATGTTTCCAAAATATTCCCACAGTTATTAGTTAGCCTGAAGGAAATATAATAGAAATTAACGAATATCCCTATTACATTTTTTCACATATACAGAGTGATTTCATATTATCAATTTATACATATTGCACATTTACCTAACTATCATCAGAATGGCACAGATAGTCACAGAGATTCTCATGAAAGATTGTTTGGGTGAAAAAAATTTTAAAAGGTTTCCATTTGAAAAATCGAAGTTTTACCTTTTTTTTGTGACTCTCCTTTTACCTTCCAGTATTCCAAAACGTTATGTTCTCTCAGGCCCGAATCTACGATTTTTTTGACCACCCTCCCCCTCTAAGGTTGAATATGACAATTGAAAGCTTCAAAAATGAATATCTACACTAGGTACTGGAATAAAATCGAAATTTTTTGTGCAATTTTCAACAGGCCATAACTTCAAGAGGAATGGTCGTAAAAGAAAAAACAAAAAATGGAAATTCTAGCCTGGGTTTCTTGTGTTTAGACAATTACTTTGAAATTCGTAGCGAAACGTCGAGAACTTATCCACGACGAAGGCCGAAATGCTCGACAGATCAGGTCACATTGAACAACGAAAGTCTGGATCTCAGCCAGTCAATGGTCACAACTCAATTTCAGTTTGTTTAATAACCTATCAAGCTTCAATAAATTCCGTCGATAAATATGGCTCTAATGATTGTATCAGTCGATGTTGGAATTTGGAAAATTTCTGTAGATTTCTGGATAAGGAAATAAATTAATTTTTAACAGTTGATAAGGGACTGAAGTTAGAACAGTGACTTCTAGGACTTCCTGTATATAAACCCTTACTAGTTTTCCGTCTTGCGATATAGCAGCAGAATGAACAAAAATGAACAATCATCGAAGTAAATTTTGACTCGAAGTTTTACTCGAGTTGCAATTTGAATTTCTTCAGTGTCTGAATTGTTGCATAAAAATGAAAAATTGAAATTGCTGTATACTTCTTGTCTCCTTCAACCACCAGTTAGTAAAAGAGTATTCTGTTACCCTGAATGTATATCTACCAACTGATGAAGATTAGTATATTGAAGTATAATGAATAAGTGGATATTAAGGTCTTTAAAACACACGCGATTTTTCGAGTACGACGGCTAAGCCTAAGTGCTCGGAATAGAGCAAGTGCTTCAAAGATCAGTTATCCACGAATACCTCAGAGAATTTTTCTTATCGGTAGAATTTGAAATCATATAAATACTGATTCAAAAATAACAAAAAATGCAAATAAAACCTAATAATTGAGTGGTTGATATCGTGACGTTATGATTCTATGCGTTTCGTTTCAAGGCAATAATTCACAATTTGTCACATAATATTAATTTATGGTTTGCACTATTGTCATCAGTTGTATTTGATTGTGCTTCGTTTCCAAATGAGTTCCGATATTGATTATTTGAACAGTAAAGCTGAGTCACGATTAATACCGCAAAAATCGGAACTTGCATATAAAAAATAATTCGATAAGTTCATTGAATGGATGGAAAAGCAAAACGTAACCGATATAGATGAATGAGTTGTACTTGCTTACCTTCAAAAAATGTCAGAGCAATGGAAGACATCAACGATGAGTACTATTCATTCAAAGTTGCAATGTATGTTGAGAATAAACAAAGGAGTTGACATAAAATCATTTGTGAAAGTTCATGCGTTCATGAAAGCAATTAGCAAGAATTTTCCATAGATGGAATACATAGCGTATTTATTTTTGAAGGTGGTAGCCATTTTCGGTATTTTTGACTCTTGCAGAAGATGTGAATTATGTGATTTATGCTTACATGATATTAAGGAAGAAGCAAACGTATTACTTATTACTATTCGACCATCTAAGACAGTAAAAGCTCGACGTTTTACTGTTGCCTATAGTGATGGGATTAGTTATGTGCATTTGGTGAAGCAATATTCATCATTACGCCCCCGAAATGTAAGTGCAGACCGAGTTTTCTCAAGGTATGATAAGGGGAAGTGCACCAATCAAGTGGTTGGTATAAATACTTTTGGGTTATGTCCTTAAAATTTGCATATTATCTTAAATTAGAGGATCCTGGGAAGTACCCGGGTCACGCGATTCTACGTACGTCTGCTACTATTATGACAAATAGTGGCATGACAATCGATCAAATTCAACTACAAGTGGGAAGGACATCGGTGACTGTCGCAACTGGTTACGTTGAAGAGATAATCAGTAATAAGAAAAATGTTGCGCACTTTCTTGGTAGTTTCATTAGTGGAAGAGCTGCTTCACTGACTTCCGAAAATGTTAATTATATTTGAACAGCATTTCCTCTGATTTAAAAAAAGAAAGTATTAACATTTCAAACAATTCAAACTGTATTTTTCACATTCATTTGAAAAATTCAGATAAAATTGTTCAATATTTGAATGATGTTTTTGAAGTATTTCTATTTCATTCAACATTCGAAGGTACTTTTGACAGATCAATAATTAAAGGTTGACGTTTAGATTTAAAGTTGTTTGTGTTTGTGATGATAGTAACCATAAAAACTTTAAAACACGCGTGTTTTAAAGTGGCATTTAAACACGCTGAGGCGTACTCAAACTGAGCAAAATAGGGTACTAATAAAAAAAATAATATCGGCGCCCTCTTTTAGCCTCGTACTTCCTGGAATTTGCCTACTTTGCCTTGGGGATAATCCGCCACTGTTTCCTATATATTACGTATAACATTATGGAGATTCAAGCGCCTTCTTATATAACCTTGCAACATGACACACAACATCCGAATCGGATCCGGTGAGAGTCAGCTGATTGATAAATTCTCTCGCAGAATCTCATTCGAGTTGAAAGTAAAAGTCCTTGGCAATGGATGTTGATTCCAGTTCATTGGCGATGTTGTTGGTCGGTCCTCAACTCTGTTCAATTCTATCAATTAGTTTCCAGTAACATTCCAGTTTTTTATGATGCTGAACTTGTAGCATTAACTTTCATTTTGTCATATCTACTTTCATTATCGGATAAGGGTTCAGAGAATGCGTCTCGGTACGTATTCTTCTAGAAGATTGATATCTTTCAATGCATTACCTGAATTTGAAGAATTTTTCACGACGAGATAATCAGGTCTGAATTCTTGAAGTGAAATATATCAAGTATAAATTCTGAACTTGGTATGTACAAAAAAAACAGGGGTGAGAAAGTAATTTAGAAGACTGAATTCCTAACAGTTCTTCTCTGATTCTGATCTTGGATACATTTTTTTTGTCCAATTCCTGTATTTAGTTCCATTTTCAAATTCACCTTGACATGGAGACAACCATAATTGTGCACTATCTATAATTGAATGGTACTTTAGTCATAAGTATTATTATTATTATTCTGAACAGGGGTCGTTGTGGCTACGTTCAACCATCCGGGAACTTCGACGGCTAGTCATAAGTAAGTAAGAAAAAATGTACAAATCTCAGCAAATAACAGAAGAATGATTTGAGACAAACTACGCAATTACCTAGTACCTACCTATCATAATATATTTCTGGATAAAAATTTTTAAACTTACTCTCAAATTGTGCCAGTGAATTTTTTTATTCTTGTAGAAGTATATAATGGAGTCTGGCAGCCGTATGATTTGGACCTTTATTCCTGTGTGTTTCTCATTCATTTATAGTGACTTGCAACGCAATAGTCGGCAGATACATGTGTTATATCTGGTTTATTTGTGTGGTTCTACTCTGACTTAGATTCTTCTATAAGTCACTTACGTCTGAATCAAATGAAGATTCACGGAGGAGGGGGTGCTGCTAATGGGGGTAATTACCCCCCATGAGTATCGAAACCCGAAAGAAAATGAACCTACGCAACGTTATACAAAAAATTTAAATTCGTGATTTCTTAAATATTTCCCAATATATACTACGCGCAGTGTGCCTTATCCGAAAATTGCATGGCTACCGGTACTCCGATAAATTGTTAACCATTAATTTCAGCAACTAAAGTCTTCAAGCTTCAAAAGTAAGTGTTCTTTATTTTCTATACGACCATTTTTTACTGAGATACAGCCTGTTGAAAACCAGGAAAAAATTTTGAAAATTTTTCTGTTAACTTACTTGTTCCGCTAAGTGTATTAGCAATGAGAATTTTCTGAATATGTGGTAAGCAAATACCTTCCAAGCACAAATCGAACGCAAAAAACTGGAAGTCTACAGTTATTGGTTCTAGTTCTCAATGGTTACTACCCCCCAAGAAAAAAAGCTGTCGCCACCTTTGGTCTGAATAACAATATTTTTGGGTGTGAACGTTGTCGAAGCTGTCGTTCATACAGAGAACGAACAGCATAGACCCTAGAAATTAGCCTTGCGTCATACCGATCATCAACTCCAACATTGATAAGTCATTTCTCTGTACACCTAAATGGACTGAAAGTTTTCATGAAGAAAATTTCAATACTTTACAAGCCTTTCTTCTGATATCATGGGCGAATTCGAGCAAACTTTCATGATGCAAACTGTCAAAAGTCTAGCTTAGTTAGAGATTTGGTGATCTCCAGAATCAGACCCCTGGTCAAAGTCACAACAATACATATTCTAGAGACATTACAGAAAACACAAGTTTGAAATTTTGTAGCAACAGAAAATGTTTCTGTGGTAAATAATTCAACTAATTGAATTTTGTTTTGAGAAGGCTTAAGAAATAGTTATTTGTGAACTTATCAAACGAACACCGATAATTTCGACCAATTCCTGTAATCAATAAAAATCAATTTAATCTGTGAGTTTGCAAAGTTCCTCATTTTCCCATATACAACCTTCTGAATCAGCAATTTCTTCACGGCCTCTTTACTTGGAACTAGCGAATTCCTGTCAGGAAAAAACGCATAATTGAAGTTGAAAGGTGATAAACAAGTTTGACTAATGAATTGGTTGAGGCTTTCGCGGCCATCGTTCAATGTGACATGTTCTTTCGAGCATTTAGGCCGTCGTCGTAGATTAGTTCTCGACGTTTCGCCAGTTCGAGTGTCTGGCATCTTCAGGAGTTATATTTCAGGAGATGTTCTCACTGGTCCAGTGAGAACATCTCCTGAAATATAACTCCTGAAGATGCCAGACACTCGAACTGGCGAAACGTCGAGAACTAATCTACGACGACGGCCTAAATGCTCGAAAGAACATGTCACAAGTTTGACTAAAATTTCATTGCGCAGAATTTTTGAAGTTTGGAAATTCCAACATAACAATTACAATAATCAATAGAAAATCAAAATTTTAGGAAAATGAGTTAGTTCTGGTGAATGCGCTGAATGTAAATTGATATGGGTAAAATTTCAGACGCACTATCAATATAATGGTGAAGGAGCCGATTGTCTTGCTGATTCTAGCGTTCTTTCTGTTGAATACTATCACCCTTGTTTATAAATCTCTAGTTATTCAATGAAGTGTAATTGGGGGAGTTGACTGATAGAGGGCGCTCTATTCGACTCCTCTATTATTATATTTGTCGTGATAAAATCTCACATTTGTCTACTCTAATCTACAACATAGATTACATTGGATTTTGAAGAGTCGCATTCAGTGTCCAATTTGAATTGAATTCATTGAATAAGCATCTCAAGCTATAGCGGTCTCTATCATCTAACTCGCCCAACTACTTTCCATTGAATAACTAGAGTTATATAAACAATGCTATCACTGTTGTCAGGTAGATTTCTATCTCCAGAATTCATCCATCACTAGAAAGGAGCTTCATGATTAATATGAGGTAACCCGACTCTTTCAGTAGATGGCACCACCTATGCAGTTAGCGAATTCTCAGTTCAGGATTCCATTCCAATGATACTTTATATGTCTACCGGCAGATGTGGACACAGATATCAACCAGAGTAATATTGAAATAAATAAATATTTCGGTTTCACTCTTCAACTATCCCAATTCGGGATAGCTCCTTCTAAAATGCAACCAAATATTATACAGGGTGTCCCATAATTAATTACAACAGAGTGAGCAGTAATTAACTTTTTCTCCCATCTACGAAAATTCAATTAAGTGGATTTTATGGAGTCTGTTTTTTTTGTGAGGGAGTACCTTGAAGTATGTTTGAAACTTTGGGAAACACTTTTTGTTTCATTCTTTGATGTGTCTCAAAATTTCAAGCATCATAAATCAAGACATTTTTCACAAAAAAAGCAGATTCCATAAAGAAATATACTTGACTGAATGTTGTGTAAATGAAAAACCAAAGTTAATTACTAACCACTTTGCATGAGATTCATAATATGCTCATCTCTAAGATGGGTCCATTTCACAGAATAACAATAACAAAATTTTCAGAAAACATATTTCGTTAAAAAATGAGCCTTGATTTTGCTTACAATAAAGAAAATACGAATAAAAAATACAAAAAAACAAAACATACAAATAGAGAAAAGCAACATAACTAGGAATAAAACAGGAAATGTGTGTCAAAGTGTGTGTCATGAATCAAGATACTTCATAAAGAAAAAAACAGATTTCCAATTCAGTAGGGTAGGGGAGGGACCTTTCGATATTCTGTGGTCACTGCCCATGATTTTCTTTCACACTTGTTGTCTCTCGTGCATTTTCTGTTAATAATTTTTTTTGTAATTTTTCATAAGGCACCACATAACTCAAACTTCACATTTTCGGTTCATTATTTGAATTTATTAACACATATTGTTCATGCGCAAAACTATAACACAATGTACGAAGAGCGATCCTAATGATGATTCTGCTTATCTGATGGTAACAGCTTAAATTTATGATACCAGATGGTTTTTTATGACACAGTCCATGCGACGTAACTGAAAAATTTACAACTACTATTTATTGCCGGCGATACATATATTGTCAAGTACTGATTGCAAACCTTTTTTTTCTTATTCATATTGCATCCATCGTATTTCATAACTCTCTCGGAATTATGATTTCAACTGCTTTGCACTAGTGCGAAATTATCAGGTCATTCAAAATAGATGCAGACGTAATTATTTAAGTAACATGGTGATTGTTAAACCTAGTTATTGAAATTTTGGCATTTAATAAATAATGTATATTCATAAGAATTTATGACTGATTAAGTCGAAATTTTTTGTTGGTCAGAAACAACGTTACTTGAAGCAGAAGTTGAAACTGAAGAAACACTGAACTAGTTGCTTTCATTGTTTCTCATTTTCTTTATCATTTCCTCGTGGAACTCTTAATCGAGTTGTAAATAAGGTTTTATTGAACTGAAATTTCCATGTCTTGTTATTTTCGTTAGCTGGTTTCGTTTACTCCAAACTTGGCTAGATGGCTTACGGCAGTTGCTCGGTGAGAATGGTTTGTGAATTTGAACTTTTCGCTATCGAGACCTTTTTGGACAGACAGCTCTGTCCATTTTGCGATCTCGTTTCTGCCAACTGGGATGTTCTTGAACCATATACCATTATTTCGTTACTCTCGATTCGGTATAAGAAATAGACGGTTCGTCTTCACGTAAAATCCTCGTTTTGACAAAAATTTTTTGTAAAATCTTGAAGAAAAAAGCTTTGTTCCGAAAGTTCAATAAAAAACCGGTTGATTTGACCTACCTAACAGGGCAAATATCTTCCTTAGTAGTGTTCCTGATTAAACATTTACTTTCTGTTAATCTGCGGCTTCCTCCATGACAGGTTTTTGAAAACAGTGGATCATATTTAATTCTATTTGTGCTTGTTCCATCATTAAACTTTTCTTCTTGAAAGAAATCCATCAAACAGATGGCTGCCTCACCTCCTCGAAACGCTAGCTCATAAGATATGAGATGAAAAATTTTTTTCTGCAGACCCTTACATTCTCTTTCACTCCATGAGATTTTAGCAGTGGCCTTGAATCGGGGCCCCCATGTAAGTTTCTCCGAGTGATGGAAACGCCCAATTCTTTTCGCGACTGTGAAACTAAGTTTTTCCAAGAGAAAGAACGAAGGGAAAAATATTGTTTTTCATGAACATTCTCTGAGGGATATGGAATACTGATGATGCCAAATAAGGCTGAAACCAGAATATCTCTACTCTGATCTCATTTCTCAAGCCTCATGATAATAGTCCAGTCACCTTAGCATGAAAAAGGGGCAAACTGAGGAAGTTTGAGATTATAAGCTGAAAATCTGTATACAACTTCATTTTGAGGTTCTAAATAATGTCTCAAAAGTCTCATATTATCTCTTGTCTGCGTCATAAGTTATTCGTGGTCAAAGGTCACGAAAATCCGTTTTTTGCAATTACCTCCGTTTCTATAGTTCGAATCACTTGAACACTCATTATGAAAATGAGATAAATGTATTTGCCACAGCTATTGTCCCAACGTTTTTTCTATACATCCAACCCTTTTCGAGATAGAGAGCGGAAGGATTTCTAATATTTCAATAAGCCAATTCCTGAGTCGCAGTCAATTATTCAGCAGGAATCACTCATAGCTCTAGAATTTTTTGAGACTCCGATACGGAAACATCTTTTTCCAAGCTTAAGATAATCATGAATTATCTTAAGAATTCAATGTCGCAAACACGTCTATCAGGCTTACTTGAGTCAACTCAGCATTGAACAAGAATTTTTGTTGAATAATTCTTCAAGTTGCATATCACATTGATTTCTTTCAAGTTATTTTCATATCGGAATCTATATTATTTTATTCAGATATTTTTTTATTTAATATAGGGTTATATAATTTTCAACACTTTTTTTAGGTATATTTCCGAGTATATTTCTTTCGGAAAACTTTGGGAAATACTTATCATAAATAACATAGACCCAAGAAGAAAGTACCACGACTAAAATCTTGCGGGGGATCCCTCGAATTTTCCTCTACGCCACTGCATTAACGTCATATTCATAATACAGACTCCAACTGAAAGAACATAAAGAATCAGTTTTGCTACAAATCTATAGTGTTGTATTTTTCTCTCAAAAGCGTCACTAAAATCTATGCCGCAATTTAAAAAATAATGTGGCTCAACAGTGGTGCCAACAAATTTGAGTAAATTTCATGGCAATAGAATGATTTTATTCGAGTATACAGCTTTCTGGTGAAATCACTTCGCAGAGAGTCCGAGAAGAATAGTCCACTTAAAATTGCTACCTTGGATGAGTATCTCCGGAACCTTTCATTGTGACATCCTTGCTGAGCATTTGGACTCTTTTTTATAAATGGTTGAATCATTGCTTCGAATCTGTTTGTCAGGCAGTTGAAAAAAATGAAGATAATAGTTGAAATAATTAATTGATTGCATTTTATTGGAATAACAGTAAATTAAAAAAAATATTGAATAATTTCAGCAACAAGGCTATAGCGGAATTGATATGCGTTTTTATCGAGTATCCTCCAAATTGTTAATACTCATTCAGTTAATATTAAAAAAAAATGAGGTTTGTATCGATAATGATGTGTTCTGATGAGTTTTTTTTCTGGACTACAGATTCTTGAGAAAAAATGAAATCGATTGCTTGTTGAGAATTAATTGCTTGCTAGATGAGAATGATTTCGAAGTGGACTATTCCCCGGAACATATTGTCTCATTCTTTACCTCAACAGCCATAGTGGTTGACTTGGAGTACTCAGATATTCATTGCCATTGATTAGTAAAATCGTGACCTTGTTTTAATGTAAAATGATTCATGTACTCATGCCAGGATTTATAAAAATAAAAAATTTCGCAATTTTGGATTTTCTTTGGAAGATGTTTTATATGAGATTCTCATATTTAGGAAACGCATGGGGAATTTCATTCGAAATCAATCATTCCAGATGTGTATCTTTTGCGGTGTGGAGGTCTGATACGTACCTGAAATATAAAGCTCAAGAAACTGAAGCCTGGTAATCAGATGGCATTTTTATTGTTTCAATAAATCATCCTTGACTACTAGCACTACAACCCTCTGACAGGTTGATATCAGGCATTTTCAATAATTATTTTATGAGAATATTGATTGTTAACGAGAGAAATGCTTTCTGACATTTTCTACAGGTGGAAGGATAATCAATTAATCAGCATTTCACATCGTGAGAATATTTCGAATATCAATACGGATCCCCATAATGAAGAAAGCGAAAGTATTTTCTGAATCGCGTAACTTTCATAATATTAATGCTCCTGAGGCTACAGCCTCCCGTAGAACTCGCCCAAAATCAGGGCCGCACTCTACTACAGGAGCGGCAATCACGTTTCATATCCTCAACCGCACATATTGGCTTCAGAGTCCACTCATTTGATACTAATCAAGGACGTTCTTATAACTTACAACTCTAACATCTATGTGAGGGAAGGGCAACCAGTTCGTCTGAGCAAATTTCAGAAATATTTTCAGGTATCATCTGTAGGGGAAAAACAATATGGATTAAGAATAACAACATATTATGTTAAAAAAATTATTAGCAGGACATCATAATAATTTGTTTTTCATATTTGAATTGGATCCATTTGAATGTTAAATATGCCAAGGCAACAACTTCAAGTGGTTGGGTAGTGCTGACATATCTTGAACGGTCACTACTCGATTCATTTTGATTTATTTGGAGAGGTGAAAACGAAGAAATTGGTATGCACCATATTCTGATGATGAATTTTGTTATAGTCTCATGAGGATTTTCATATATTGAGATTTAGGTTATGCTCAATGTTTATGATGTATGATATACAATTGAGTCTCAGAGCAGTAGAAAGAACATATTTTTTCGAATAGCATTTTTTCTAAACATTCGAAAGTTTCATTATGAGCTATGCCACCACTGGAACTCTTCCACTGAAGTTTTTCAGAGTATGAGATCTATACCAACTTTCAATTTAATTCGGTGTTTCTTTTAAACAGAGTGAAGTTTAGCGAATGTAACCAACTTTTCTAATTTCGCTGAAATAGATATTCTTATCATAGATTTGAAATAAAATACTTCTATTCTACAAAATGGCTATTATTATTATTCTTTACATTGGTCGTTTTGGATTTTCGGAAATTTTTTTGTTGTGCTGAATCGTGCTAGGTTTGTGCTGCTTTGTGCCGTTTAAATATTTTCTTAATTCTACGAGGTTCTCGAGATATTTCAAAAACCGAAAAATTGGGCCAGCCCAGCACTTTTCGAAAAATTGAAATCCAATGACTAGAAAAAATTGCGCTATTCATATACTGAGTTTTGCCGTTCGAATTTTTTCGAAACTCCTTCTAGTTTCCTGAAAAATCGAAATTTAAAAAAAAGTTAGCCCAGCACTTTCGTTTTTTTTTCACAAATGAATGGAAAAATTTGTGCTTCATTTGTGCTATTTTGTGCCGTGAATATTTTCACGAAAAATCTTCACATTTCCCGGAAAATTAGGAAAATCAAAAAAAAGTCAGCCCAGCGTTCTGCTTTTCTTCCAAAGAAAACAGGTTCGAAAGATTGTGCTAACCGTCGGCAAAATAGTGCCGTCTTCATTTTCACGATTTTTTTACTAATTAATCCAAAAATCCGAGAAATTAGAAAAAAGTTTTTTCGGCATCTTCGTTTTTTTTTCGACGAAAATTGATTTATATGATTGTGCCGCGATTGTGCCAACTTGTGCCGGTTAGATTCTCAGATAAAATTCACAGTTTCTTTCCTGAATGGAGAAAATGAGAAAAATCAGTAGAATGTGGGAAAGTTTGTAAACCTTGCAACAGTGTGTGTGAAGTTAGCCCAGTACTTTTGGATTTTCGACAAAAAATGTTGATGAACCTAATTGTACTAGATTTGTGCTGATTTGTGCCGTTGAAATCATACGGTTCTCAAGATATTTCACAAAATGTGTTTTTCGAAACAGCCTAAAATTTTCCATACAATTGATTTTTGACAGCTGAAATAGATTTTGGTATTCATGTACTGTGTTGTTTACTGAGTTGTGCCTTTCAAAATTTTCCAAAAGTATCTCTCATTTGCAAGAAAATTGAAATTGAAGAAAATCGTATTTCAGCAATTATGATTTTTCTCCTCCCAAATTTGTGAAAAAATTTGTGCTATATTCGTAATGACTGGTGCCGGTGAAAATTTTCAGAAAAAACTTCAAATTTATACTTCAAAGGTGGAAATTGGATAAATCAGTATATTGTAGGTAAATCCGTACACATGGCAACAGACGGTTAGAACTACGAAATGCGTACAAACAGTGACATCCCGATAGTTCCTCTGAATTTGCACTGTTGCCATAATTAATTGAAGGAGGTCATATACACGACAATTTTGTTGATGAATATATGCTCCCCAAAGATTTCATTATAGTTTCCCGTGAAAATTGAATTCGCTATTGTAACAATAAAGTCGAGGTTGGTATTGGCAAATTTAGTCGGGTTTAACTAAATCGAATTGATGGTCGCATAATTTTTCTGAAGGTTAATGCAAAACCGCTATTGAATTTCCCTGAAAACTTAATTTGGGTTTTCTCTCCCAGTCTCTGAAACAAAAAACGAAAATGCTGGGCTAACTTTTTTTTAAATTTCGATTTTTCAGGAAACTAGAAGTATAGTAGTATAGCACAATTTTTTCCAGTCATTGGATTTCAATTTTTCGAAAAGTGCTGGGCTGGCCCATTTTTTCGGTTTTTGAAATATCTCGAGAACTACGTGAAATTAAGAAAAAATTAAACTGCACAAAGCAGCAGAAAGCTAGCACAATTTAGCACAACAAGAAAATTTCCGAAAATCCAAAAGTGCTGAGCCTACTTCACACACATTCAGCCTTCCGGGAACTTCGACCGCAAGGATATTTTGTTCTTTAGCCAACTCGGTCATTTAAATCCCAAGAAGGCCATCAATGGCTTTGATAAATCCAAGACATCCTTAGAAGCTTCAGCTGTTACCTCTTGAGGATCTGGAACAGACTTCCTCATGCGAACGGCACTTAGTTCCGCCTGCTCTGGACACTTTCATACAATGTGTTCAGCACAAAAATGCCAAATATTCATCAAATAGCATTCACATTACGCTGAGTGTTATGTCCGTTGAATTTCTGGTATGATAAGGAATGTTAATGCAAATGTCATAGTGAAGAAAAAATCATGTGAGTGAAATTTTTCGTAATTTGTATTCGTTGATTATTCTCCACAACAATGAATCTCATTTTGTAAAAATCAGTTCATTCGATAAATTCATTTGAGATATATTTGAGAATTAATGATTTTTGCATTATTTCCTCCAAAACTGTGTTCTTTTTCTTATGGATGTAGGTATCGTTCTGAACGAGAAAACATTATGTTAAGAAAAAATGCAGCCTTAAAATGTGGAACTCAGAAATTTCATTCAGTTTCCTAATTCTTCTACGAGATTTTCACCAGTTAAGTAAAATGCAATTGCTTAGGTACCCTGAATGTCAAAGTCCCCATTCAGCCTATTCGTGAAATCGCTATCAGGAGATCATAAATATGTGAGGATGAAAGCATCAGCCGCCTTCCAAAAAATTATCGAAATTGGTGGAAAATCCAAAGAGTTATTCCAGATTGAAATCAGGCGAATTTTTTTCCGACCGATTCATTTTGCGATGCAGTGTATTACGAAAGAATTTTTTCTCGTTTCAATCCAGTCATCTACACTCTGTCAGGCAACCTAACATACATTTATGTATTAAATGTAGAATCAAAGATTATATAGAATACCTTAAGGTACTACATAGTTTTTGGGTAGAATATTCTAATATTATGATAGCTCACTCGTAATCTGGGAATTATTCATGATAAAATTTTTCATTTTCATCGCTCTTGTTGTATTTAGAGTGGGTAAGGACCCTGTTACGGAAATTGTTAGTTATATTATATATTTTTGACCTATGAAATGCACTGATTCTACTTATCTTATGGGAGACAAGAGTTGAATCAGAAAAAAAAACGTTGAAGGGTGATAATCGAACGGAATTTGGGGAAAATAACACTGGATTGAAAACGCGCGCCCCTCCTTTGTCTAACCCTTGGCGAAAATTCATCAGGCGGGTCAAAAAAAATTTTGAATTTTACTTCTTTTCATTAACACTCCTAATATTTGAATATTTTTTCATAAACCGATACTTTTTGTTGGACTTGACCATAATTTTGAATAAGCTCGAACCAACAGGAACAAATAATGAAAAACTGATTTAGTTTATGCAATGAATATTTCTCAACATATTTATTACTTCAACAGGAATTTATTGGAAAGAACAATATATTCGCAGCAAAATATCACCTCAAACTCACTTGTTTTACAATAAACAAGGCAAAAATCATCCTAATATGATCCTTACGCAGTATTTGTACAGTTGTCAGTTCAACCCTTAAAAAATTTGCTGGATATATATTCAATTTTGAACTTAACACAAATGTGTTATCCATGTATAATTATAAAATAGTGGTTAGTAGTTTGTTTCAGGAAATTCAGTTTTTTTATTGCCTGTTTGACGAATATGTCGTTTCAGTATCATTTTATGCTTTTTTTATAAAGGTGCCTAATCTCATTTTACTATTGAACTACTCGTTCCGAAAGATAGAATGATTGTTTTGTTCAGTATATTTTCTGATAATTGATCGTTGCCGAGCGAAAATAACTCTCCATCTTAACACAGATACATACAGGGATATGAAAAAACGAAGTCTTTTTTCGAACAATTAGATTGCGGATATAATAATTACCATCTTCCCTACATGGCCATATCTAAACAATTTTTGCACTGTGCTACTATTCTTGAAAGAACGTTGATTAATTCAAACTTTGAACCTGTCCTAGTCAATATATTTAAATTATGTTATGCTTTATATTCAGGAAAACCCCAGAGACAAGGTTGGACCATGACGAAATGATCCCGAAACTGTTTTCTGCTTGTGCATAGAAAAAGAATTAACTTTGTAATGTAATGACTAACGGAAAATTTATATCAAAAAAGCTATTTATCATTCAGATACGGAAATATGAAGATCATTTTTTGCTCATGACAAAAAACTCATTAAAGCAATCTTTAAGTTGAATCAAGGTGAAGAAATACCAGCTTTTAAATCACGAAATATTCTGCCAGTCGTGTATATGCACGGAAACCGAGAACGAAAGCGACTAAAGCGAGTGCTTTATTTTTCATAAATCGAAAACTTGGACCTGTGAGATCTAATTGGGAATACAATATAATACATCCTGATACCGGTGAGTACTTTATTTCCTTCACGAATATATTTTTATGAAATAATGGTTCCCACTTTTACATCACTGAGGATCTTTCAGAGTGCTTGACAGTACGTTCTAATAAAAGCTAAAATGACAAATGATACAATCTCATGATCACGAGAGACCTTGCCCGAGCCTTTATGGTAGAACTTATGTCATCCAGTGCGCCTCGATGTTGACATTGTTCCGTAAGGATATAAATCATATATGAACATTTTGAAACTCTATTGGTTTAACGCTTCAAAGACGATTTGACAAAAAATTTTTGAATTGAACGGAAATTATATTTCCTGATTACCTATTGCAATATGGGATCAATCTGGAAAAAATGTATCGTGCCGAAGAGGGGTGAAAGTAGGTCATAATAATACATGTCTATACAGGACATTCTAAACATTGAATATTTTCAAGGGTGGATATAGCTTTTTTTTCCTAGGTTGGCGGTTACAACTATTGGAAAACTTTGAATCACTTACATTTTTCATTTTGCACCCTACGTGGCATATTTTTTTCTCAAGTTTTTGATTAACAACAATCCCTCGTAAATCCGCTCTGGTTATTTTATTAGCTGAAATATTCCTGGTGAATTTCATTTTCAATAACCAGAACCACAACTCATACACGTGTGCAGGGCCGTCGCCAAAGGGGGGATGGGGGGTGAGTCTCTTCCCCTGGCATTATCGAGTGGCAAAAGTTGGTCAATTTTGGGTCATGAAGAAAGGGAAAAAATTGTAGTAGAAAAATTAAAAAACAAAAAAGGAAGTGAGAGATGATAAGAAATGGGAAAGAACCAGGAGAAGCATAGGATATCCCCTTCAGAATTTTTCTCTGCTACTTCGACTTGAAAGAGTTGGTAAATTTCGGGTCGTGAAGAAAAAAAATTGAAATAATATGAAAAACAAGGAAATAAGAAATGGGAAAGAGCCAGCGGAGGAGGTAAGGATTTCTCCTTCAGAATTTTTTCCTGAGAATATAAAAGAACGAAAAGAAGGAGAGAGGGAATGAGAAATGAGAAGGTTCTAGGATTTTCCCTTCAAAATTTTAGCCTGCCTAGATCAAATTTGGATCATTCATTTTTCTTTCGTTTTTTATTCATGTAAATAAAATCATTCTCGGGCTAAACTTTTAAGTTCGTTTTTTCATCAAAATCAAAGTTCATTTACATTTTTATTGTATACTTCATTCGCATTCAAATTCCTATATTTCTTGATAACCACAAGATTATTCATGAGTTGTTGCGTCATAAGGAGAAAGACAGAGAACCTTAGTTTAAGGCAGAATAATTCTCATTTTAATTTTTGTAATGACTAAAATTCATTTCTGTTTGTGTTCAGTTGGCATGAGAATTCAGCCCATCGTCAGAAAGCTGAGTAAAAAAAAATATTATAGTATTCGAAAGTTGGGAAATTTTGCTGCAGGAGTTGGTAAATTTTTGACCTATACCCCCCCTGGTTTTTCTTCTCACTACGGCCTTGCACGTGTGCTTCAGGTGTTGTATTTGTATACTTGCTCCAATGACTCCAGGGAGACCTTTATAAAGAAATTAATTTTAGTCAAGTCCGGCTTTCTAGCTTGACAGTTTTACGAGCCACCCAGACCTATCCATCTGTTCCAATAACAGGACATAACTCGGAGTCTTGTTATTCACCGGGTGAAATGTGATTTTATATTTTTATTACTATCTTCGAAGCTACTGACGTAGTGAAATAAATGCGAGGGATATTTCTCAAATTGCCTCCACGCAAACATTTTTGAATTGAAAATTACATGAACATCCGAAAAGTTATAGAATAATTAAAATTTTCGAACATGTATGTACCTGATTTTTGAGGTTCTGTAGATCAAAATTCGAAACCGAAAAATCGATCAATCTTTTCAAGGGTTACAATTCAGCAGTTGGGTTGAAAATTTGAGAAATCAAAAAATTTTCATGACAAACTAGTTTGATTTTGCGGCAAGAAATCACCTCCTGGGTTATTTCGGTGCTTTTGTTCACCTTTTGGGAAGCTATCGCAGCAGTACGACTGTTGTGCGGTGCGTTATACTGATAATGCCGTATTAACAATCCTACTCCAAATGGATGTCCATATGTTGTTTGACTTTCTTCAATGAGTTAACGTTAAGGTTTTTCCGTGGTCAATTCATCTTCCAGATTCAAATACCATTGGATATGTGTAGGATTTAATAGGGAGTTGACTGTTCAATTTGGTTTATCCTTCATTCACTCAATCGTCTCTGGCACAGTTAATTCAATAAGTCAAAGTTGCTGAGCATGAGCTTTCCCACCAGTCACGGAGTACTTATGGACCATTTCATTTAATCGATACCTAGACGTGTATTGGGTGAGCAAACTCAGTGGGTTTCAACCCTAGCGATAGAGTAAAATGAATGTGCTTTCCTTTATGTTCTATCATTTTCGAGTTATAGGCCAAAATTGAAATTTGTGCGTTTTCAAATTTTTTTTTATTATCTCTATTTTGGTTCGTGCTACGTTGCTGAGCTTTAACGAAAAATTGGGTTTTCTCGCATGGAAACAAAATAATTGCTTGAATAATAAATAGACTAATTATGAAGGATGGCCAATGTAAAAAAGTCCAGCCAAATTATTCCGTTGGTTGGTGAGAGTTTTTCTGGAAAATACTCAGGCAGCTCAATAGACACAACTTCTTGTTATAGTTCAGCAAGAACAAATGGATAGTTAGCAAATGAATTGCTATTGAAAAGGTGTCTGTATGTTTTTATTTTAACAATGAAGCGCAAACAGAAACGGAGATAATGAATATTGTTGAAATCCCACATATTTCAAATTTGGCCTAGGAATCGAGAACACAAAGAGATAGAGACACGCAGTTGATTTAATATATTATGTATGTTTCTCACAAAAAACATGGTCAAAATGTGCCTGTGTGTCCTTTATTTCTAGGGTTAAGCAGTTGTATTTAAGAGATGATCAATTTTGCCCAATGTTTATAAGAGTTATGTAGCTATGAGGTGATAGAACATCTCATTATACTTCTCGATTTATTTTCCTCCAATACAATTAAGATTTTCTGTATGTTTCATGATTTAATTCTAAATCAAATTCTACCATTCCAAAAATTACAGAATGAAATTATTGATTGTTAGTGTACACTTTTGATAGGAAAAACTTATTAGGTAAGATTGATTAACATTTCTGCTAGACTTGGCTTTTTTGGTAGGTGGAGGAAAATTCCCATGTAAATTTCTTTGTATTTGTCATATGGAGTTATTTTGCCTACTGAATAAAGTCAATTATTTTTATTATTATTAAAAACAAAAAAATCTTTGCCTTTACGGAGGCCACATCAAAAACATATTTGAAACATAGATGAATTCAAAATAGTAATCATAGAAATGAATACAATTTTCAATTCCTAGGTTTACAGATCTTTTATCACGAGGTTGGAGAAAGGATATAAGATTTTGTCACTGAGTGATTTACGGGTTTCGAATTGATTTGTTGCCAAATAAGGCTGAAACCGGTATATCTCTCCTGTCATCTGTCAGTGACTTAATCTGATATCATTTCTCCATCCTCATGATAAAATATTTGTGAGCCTAGGAATTGAAAACAGTATTCATTTCCATGATTACTTTTTTGAATTAATCTATGTTTTAACACTTTCAAAGTCATGAGCTCACTACAACATACCCTGTATATCAAATAAAATCCATGAATGCGACCTACCCCTTTTAACTTGATCAGCTCTGAGCAGAATTAGAACCAACCTTCCGGTGACTCTCTTTCTAAATGGGGTCAAAACCTCTCCCCTGATGTGACGGCCCCTATATTGTTGAAGACTGCACATTGAGGGCCTACACCGTTGACCCCTCTAACCAGATAGCGACTTCGGATGCAGTTGAATATATATACCCACTTTACTTAGATGTTTGTTTGTTAAATTCATTTCCTGTGTCTTTTATAGAATCATGTTTGTCTTGTTAACTTTTGTGATGTGAATAAGCCATACGGTAAGAATTAATAAATGTCATGAGCATATCTAAACTTTTCAACGGCTGCCGAACGTGCAAATCCTTGCCTATACTTCTGTGAGGTAACCGAATCTTTCAGCGCTCCTCCACTTGCTAAATCCTCTCTTCCGGTAGTGATAAGTCATTGTAAATATAACCGATACACTCCTGGTTCGAATTCAAATTAATGCCGTCTTCAAGAAAGTGGTCTTGAATACCTTTCACTTTATGTGCTGCAAATGCGCAGCATGGCAAACCTATGGTAAAGGATCACTGAACTTTCCCAACTGGAACTGACTGACAATACCGAATGTGTCGAAGATTAACTGCAGGTCCGAAACGTGCGGAGGAACTAACAGATGGACTCGTTGCGTCACTCCGGCGGAAATGATGGTGCAACCTGTAGAAAATTGACCCTGTGGATATTCACGAAATTGATGCGAGAGCGAATTCGACTGTTGTTACATAGCATCTTGACGTATTTCGTCGCACGTTGCTATACATAATGATTTTGGTGAGAGTTATTGTGGAATGCTCTGAGATATTATCGCGTCTTCTCGGGTTGCCGAATGGAAGGAGTTGAAGGAAGTATATCATGTAGAAGCAAATCTGGGTATCTGCTCAATCACAGATATATTGCATTTTATCAACATTTTTTGGGTTTCCGCTGTCAGTTCCTGAAAAAAAAACCTGATTACTAAAATTTCGAATTATCGAAATGCTGTTTTAAAACATAGATAAATCGACAGTAATATTCATTGAAACGAATACCCACTATATTCAATTTATAAACCGACATTACTGCCAGGTCTGAAGATTGAACTTTTTCATGAATATTTTGTCTATGAGAAATATGTGTACTGAACTCCAATAATCAATCCTTCTTTCAGTGACAAAATCTGATTTCGTTCGCTTGATTAAGGTTCTGTGAGCTTATAAATTGAAGAGGGTATTCAGAAACTCAGGACCTTGATTTAGGACCACTGCTAAAATCTCAAAGTGTGAAAGTATTGCTTTTCAGCATATGAACTGAAGCGGTTGAATTATTTCATGTGTCAAAAGTTATCTGGGTATGGTAAAGGCCAACAATGGCAATCTCTCGAAGAACTTTTCATGAGAACCTTGATTATGGACGATATGAGCAGTGTTTTTTAGCATATGAACAGGACGGATAGAACTTCTCTCTTGACGCTGCTAGATATGGCTATTCATATAAAGGTACTCCAAACAACATTACTGGAAGGTTGAAAAGTGAAAGTTTTTTCTGAAGATTTTGTCTCTGAGATATTTGGGATACTGAAGAGGTCGAATAAGGCTGAAACCGGTCTATGTCTTCACTCAGTGATCAAATCTGATTTCATCTTCAAAGTCCGCTAGATGAACGTTCTGTGAGCCTATTCCTGGATGATTGGTTCGGATGAATATTATTTTTAAGTTTATATGTTTGTGGTTCTGAATTTTTCTCGATATATTGTCCGTAAAGGCAAGCGATTTTTTTCTTCTCGCAAGTACTTGGAATCACAGTCGCACAAAATTTGGCGTTTCTATCACCCAGCGAAACTTTCAAGCCCTTGGGTGAAAAGGGTGAAAGAGGACATGATCAGTGCTTTTCAGCATGTACACTGCGCAAAAAAATTAACGCACATTCTGAAAATCTCAATTTTAATGAAGGAAGGTTTTGAACGAAACAAGACACATTAAATGGAAGAAAAATTCAGGATTTCACCGAATCTTATGTGAAAGAATAGAAATGAACAATTTTCAAAATACTGAAATGCTGATAAGTGATTTAATACTTGGTATTTCCACCCCTTGCGTTAATTACAGCTCGGCAACGACGGTTCATACTCAAAATGAGTGATCTTAAAATGTTCTGATCTAATCCTTCCCAGATTTCTCCGAGTTGGATTCCTAAATCATTAAGAGTAGCTGGATGATTTTCTGAACTTCTCAGCCTTCTATTGAGGTTGTCCCAAACCTGCTCAATCGGATTGAGATCTGGACTTCTTGCTGTCCATTCCATTCGAGAGACTTCAACCTCTTCAAGGTACTCCTGAACGATGCGCGAACGATGGGGTCTGGCATTATCGTCCATAAAAATGAAATTTTCACCAATGTATGGGGCATATGGCACTACATGCTCTTCAACAATGTTCCTTATATACTTGTCAGCAATCATAGCTCCATTATCAACGACCACTAGGTCTGTGCGAGCAGTCAAAGATATTCCACCCCATACCATAATCGATCCTCCCCCGAAACCAGTACTATTCAGGAAATTGCACTGAGCATATCTTTTATGTGGACGTCTGTATACAAGGGAACGTCGATAACTATTAGGCAGAATCTAGACTCATCTGTGAAGAGAACTCTTTCCCAATCGGCCTCTTCCTAATGGATATGCTCTCTCGCAAAATCCAAACGCGCCCTTCGATGGGCTGGGGTAAGAGCTGGGCCTCTTGCCGCGACACGAGGCCTTAAATTATATTCTCTGAGACGATTTCTTATTGTCTGAGTGCTAATTTGCACCCCATGAGTTTGCTCAAGCTGATTCTGAAGGAGGCGAGCGGTTGCAAACCGTTGTCTCAACGAAGAAACTCTCAAGTAACGTTCTTGAATGGCAGTTGTTACCCGTGGTCTACCCTGTCCTAGTCTTCGGACATTCATACCTGTCTCCCTGAATAGCTGCAACATTCTGGACAAACTTGTATGGGAAACTTCAAACCTTTCTGCAATTCTTGTGTATGTCTCGCAAAACTACCGCTTGGGCACATACCTCTTGGATCCAATCGCGTGTTTCGCGTTGCATAGCGATCGAGTGTAGAAAATCAAACGAAAGAAAAACTATTGATTACTAGAATTGATCGAGAACAACTGATTTAAGAATGGAGCCAATACATTCAAAATCTGATAATATCATCTTTTTTCATTCCTGTTGAGAAAAAACATCTGTATTGAAGAAAAACGTTGAAAGTGGATAACATATGCATGCATAATACTGATAAAAATAATTATCATTGAGAACACTTTCAGTTGTAGAATAAATTTGAGATTTCCATAATGTGCGCAGTGTAAATCAAAGCGATGAAAATTCTCTTAATCGAGACGACATTACTAGCCGGTTCGAAGAAATTTTTCATGGAGATTTTGTCTCTGAAAGATTTGGAATACTGAAAAGGCCAAAACAAAGGCGAAACCGGTATATTCCTTCTCTCATCTTTCTAGGGCGACTGATGAAGGTTCTGGGATCCTACAAATTGAAGAAATATTTATGTCGATGTTGACTATTCTCAATTTAGCTATGTGTGAAAAATTTTCTACTTTGGCTTCTGTAAAGGTGAAAAATACTATTTTTTTTTTTTTTGTTCAAAATGAATATGCTTTCACGTATTTTAATTAATTTAGATCTCAGGCCCAAAAATTGTGGCGTCACAATAATTGGATTGCATCCACTTGGATCATTTCCACACCTTCATTCTTTCGAGTAGTATTTAGCTGATTTGGAGTCGCTCTTTTAAAAATGTAGAGAGAAATCCGGCTTAGCAATACATGTAGAACCTATGGAATGAAAGATAATCATTGTATCTGTATAAATTAATGTGAGGTACTCAGATGTCAGGCTGCATTGTTCTCGAATAATTTGCAAATGACATTGTTTCTAGGAATTCATAAAAACTGCAAGCTAACAATATGGTTTCAAAATATTTACTTCAAAGTTAATGGTAGCGTTGAATCTAATAGGTCATGAAATAATCAATATCCATAAATTTCTGCCAAATGTGTTAAAACACAAACAAATTTTAGAAATAAATCAATTTTTCCCAACTTTATCCCTCTTCTGAAATAGGCGATACAAAAGAAAGACATTATTGCGTGTATGGATGATTTGATTCTTTCACTTCCTAAGCTATCTTCAGTTTCGAATATAATAGATTCAATTCTTCTTGTGATCCTGACAACAACTCGCATTACTATATGGGTGATAGTCTTGTACTATAATTCACCCAACCTCAATTCGATAATATCAGCCTATTTAGCATTATGGAGTTATGTAGGTGAAAACTAATATTTTTCAAATCATTCAGTTAATTAATTTGGAAAACGAAGTTTGTAACTTTCCTTACGAATTATATTTTGTATCTGAGGTTGATGTCCCATTTATCGACACTGTTCAAATTACAGACAATTCTGAGATGTTTTCGGTATAATAAGAAAAAAAAACGATCTAAATCTCGATCTAAATACAATTTTTAGGGAACAAATTTTCGATTTATAGTTTGAAGAAGAAGATCTTGAATACGAACATAGTAATGGTTATTTTGCTTTAAAATCATCAAATTATGATCAGGTATATATCTTTAATTTTCATGAGAATAAATATTCCAACCCGAAACTTATTATTTTCTACCCAAAATTTCACTATGGTGTCGATGAAATATAAAGGAAAAACATTTGTATTAGTTTTTAGTCTGTAATGAGCTCAAATTACCTATAAAAACTGGACATAGGTATCCAACAAATAACGCTACAAAAATTATCAAATAACCAATTCAAATTTGACAGTTAGAATCAAATTATTGGTTCTTCAATATAGACGATTCAGGGCAAAGCAGTTTCAATGCTAAATCGGCAATATGCTATTTTAAATTCTTTATCCTATGATTGTGTCAATAATTGGGCCATTTACCTCACATACCATTATTTCATATCATGATTATTAGTGTTATGGAAGAAATTCTGAGGAAAATTTTCCTGATTTCCTCTAACCCTCTATCTGAAAGGAGAGCATCGATTCTTATAAGGCTTTCCAAATAAAATTAAGTCCTCTGGTTCAATTATCATATACTTATGTATTACCGATTTTGGAATCGTTCGATACCCTTTACCGAACAATTTTTGTGTAGAAGAATACATAGAAACTTCTACATCATTTAAAGCGCAAAAATCAATGCGTCTTGAATCACAACTACATAACGATCGTCTGAAAAAGAGGTTTCATCATGTTCCTCAACTAATTATTCTAGTGACGCTTTCTCCCATTTGTCACTTCGATTGTAAATTGGTGTTTATTATTTGCCCGGACATTAGATTCAACTCTTTACAATGGTTTTCCGATGTTTGATACGATCTTTGCGATGTAGATGTAGTGGATGGGAAGGTCAATGCAACTTGAATGGTCTTGAACTCTGACTCGAAAGTGAGAGTGTGAACGCTGAAGATGATCGCTCTTCGAAGAGAGAAATTCACGACTAACATGGAAGTTGTTCTGGAGAGTGAGCCGCAAGCATTTAAAATTCCGGTGATTATTCAGAATGCGAAACGTCTTCTTCGGTAGTGGATTGGAAGATACGTAATAGAGAGAGTACACATGAATTTTTGTGCATGCACAATAATCAAATTATTCATGTAGTTTACATAGTGCATAATCAATTCCACTTATGCTCCACAAAGTCAATCACTTCCTCTTGAATATAATAACTGAATTTGCAGCTATATGGTTTTTCGAGCAACTATTTTCGGGAATGGAATATACAGGGTGACTTCTGATCGATGAAATTTCAGCAATTTCCGATCACGAATGAATAAGTTATGAATGGACTTTTAACCCTTAACTGGTATGGTGCTTCAGATTTACGTTCAGGGTATGGTGGGGTCAATTTTGACCCTGTGTATTTTTTCTATCAAGTTCAAAAAAATTCAGTTTTTTGTTCATCGAGAATTTCTCTTTGATAATCAAACTACACAGTGAAAATGAATTTATTGTAATTACACATATTGAATGACTGAATAATAAATTTTTCATAAACTGCAGCAAAATACTAATTTATATCTTCGAGAAAAAACAACTATAAAAATGATGAATTTTAGCACGAATAACGCTTTGGTATGAGTTATTTAAAAAGTATATGCTAGTAAAATATGAAAAAACGAAACCAGGAAAATTCTAACAAACATGTTATATATGGTACTATTTCATTATATTTTCATATCGATCACAATGTTGGAACAGTGTTTAAACCAAACATTGATTGTTGCAAACAGTTTTTTTTACAATCAGCACATGAATTGAAATGTTTATTATCGTTTTTTGGACATAAAAACACTAAACCTCTTTTTCGAGTCTAATAAAATCTTCGGCAGATTCTACTGACTTTCTGATGTTAGTGGTATGGCAGAGTCAAAATTGACCCCAAGCCCGCTGTCAAGGTTTTATGACAGACGCTAACAAAAAAAAATTGTAGCGTATGTTAGACACATCAATATACTAGGAGAATAGCTAAACGGGGAAGAAACCGGAATCACTCCGTATCTGGCTATGGTGCAAAATGATTCGAGTAGGGTCAAATTTGACCCTGCCATACCAGTTAATAGTTGAGCATGAAAAACATAGAATTATATTCGGCACACTTATTGTTTATGAGATACTCGAAAGAAGCAAAAGCAAAAATCAAGGGGAACAGGACCCTACTAAATTATTAATTTTGTACCACAAATTTTTCTTGAAAAGAAGGAGTTTTTGTATGAAGTAGTGCCATCAGAAAAAACTAAAACATCTCGAATTTTACATTAAAAACCGAGAACATCCTAATTACACAAGAGACAATCGATTGATTTCAAAAATGGTCGATTACACTGTTCGACAAAAACTGAAAAGCATACGATGGAAGAATGGACGTATCGAAATACCGAAATGAGAATGAAGATGTTGTACAATATTATGTCTTAAGAAAAAATTTTGACTTTTTTTACCGTATTGATGCCCAAAAATCCTTTTACAACACTGAGCAATTACCTGATTAGTGGTTCATTAGAAATGCCTTCTTCAAATTTGGCATCACTTAATTTGAAAAAAACTTCTTTTAAGTATTTGAATCCATCATCATTTTTATTTATAGCTTTCACAAAGTATAGGGACTGCAAAAAACATTTTGATGATAAGATATGAAGAACGCCACATGATTAATATTTTTCGGTTTTCGCTTCCATATTCTGGAAAAAATAAATTAAACAAACTTCAAGGAATTTTAGTTATTCGTTAGAAGCAAACTGTTGCTTGAAAATTAACGAAAATCAAGAACTTTGAACCATTGAAACATTTCAAAATCTATATCACACATCTTCAGTCTTCAGAGCAAATATCAAGAAAACTCACAGTCGTAGATTTGCACAATCATGAAAGTCGAAATAAGATATCGAAGAAAATAACATTCCTCGTCTTATCACAATTTGTAAAAGCAGTGAGTTCTGGAGTGATGAAAAACTAACTCTGCAAATCTTCTACCTAAGGGCCACTTGTCACTACGCTAAATTCGGAACTGATTCAAGCTCTGAGACCTAAATCAGATGCGCACGCATAATAAATGTGAGATATTATTATGCGCACGCATCTGATTTGCCATTCAGTACCCAATGTAGTTCCGAATTGAGTGTAGTAGCAAGTAGCCCTTAGAATTATTCTGTATCTAAAGTATCATTGACAACAGAATTCAGTTGGTACTTATGTCAGATTATTTGTTTTCGTGCACAGGAAGATAAATATTATCACCAAAGGGATAAAAACTGTACCGCATTTCGAAAAACTTACATGAAGCATGAATTCGTCCGGTTCCTATTCTCTTCTGACAAGTGTGCCATGCAAAGTGAAAATTGAATTATTTAAAATAATTCATGTTATTTGTCATAGCAATGATGAAATTTCTGTGAGGAATGTAAAAAACATAGATTTCGGGGCTCGAAAGAAAAATAAAGAAATTCTGAGTGCTGCCCTGAAATTATAGATAATTCATGAACTGTTTGAAAGAGCTTCCTGAAGTGAACAAACCCATAGAATTTGATTGAAATCTGACGATGCATTCCAGAGTTACAGCTTTCGCAAATTTAGGCCAATGTTCATGAAACACCCTGTATCTACGAAACTAATGGTCTAAGGACACAAAACAACCTGAAAAGGCCTAGATGTCCTGCATTCACCATTAGGATATGGCCAACGGCTCGTAAAACACCCTATATATGATAGATTTATGCTTTTAGAATACGTTGATATGATTCTCGTGAATCATTTTCATTATACAGAGTAATTTTTTTTTATCCGATCATCCAAACAAAACCTCAGATATACCTATTAATAAGCACTATATCATTAATCATATTTTCAACATCATTGAGATCAGTCGATTATTGTTCGAATCATAGAAATTATCGAGATATGATTCTCATGAAGTAGATGGATCTAGTCCATACAAAAATACAGCGCCATTCAAATTGGTTATCAACTTCCGTAGCATCAAAACTGACTATAAAATGTTTTTCTCTATTACAGTATCGTAATGAGTTCATTACAGTGCTTAAAGGAGTGATTTAATAAAACTCATTACAGCATTGTTTTCAGTTATATTTTTTTGTTTTGTGGTTGTCAGTACTGACCTCAGATACTTTCAATTTTCAAATCGAATCAATTCGAATTTCGTTATCTGTCAAATTTCGTAAGTCACACCAACTGCCAATATACAATACAAAAGTAACAAATCTGAAATTTCATTTGAATTTCGAGAGTTTTTAACAAAAGTTGACTAAAATAGAGAAAATATCGTCTAATAAACGTTGCAGAAAGCAATTACCAACAGTTATGCTTCGTGTTGGAACTTACATGTACATTATGTCCCAAATTGGGTGAGACTGCACTGTATCTCAAGTATTAAACCATAAACTACTCGCGATGGTGTAAAAAATACACCATTTCTCGTAAAAACGCAGCAGTTTCGTGTACAGTGGTTTTCACTGGCCAGCACTCAACATTTCCTCCATTTGATTCGTTTTCTATGAATGAGCTCAGTTGCGATGAGCTCGCAGACATAACACGTCATAACACATAATATCAACATTTGTCACTGCTGGTGTAGCAAATACGCCAACGCGAGTACTTATGTGTCTTCATTTTGATAAAACGTTACTACTCACAGGACATTGGATGTCATACTAGTCTCATCTGTTATTCTTTTTCTGCTCTGAGTGGTATTTTCATTTCGACATATTGGTTTTTTCTTTGAATTTTTTTAATTGAAATTGAAAATCGAGCAAATCTGACTTCTACTGCATTGGAAGCATTCGCGAAAGTAATACACCATACCTGAACATATAAAATGTTCACTCTCGAAAAATGACACTCCAGCTGAACTGGAGAAGAACCCCCTTCAAAAATTCGAGGATGGTGTTTCGTTTGTAAGACAGCTAAAAGTAGAATAACCACTATTACCTACTTGTGATACATGTTCTAGATCAGGGCTGTCCAACTTCACGTACCTCAAGGGCTACATTTTGGAAAATTCCGATGCGGAGGGCCGCATCAAAAAAAATTTGCTGCTTAATGCTGTTTTTCAGATATGTTCTACTTACATTCTGAAGAGGCTGAGCAAAAACTGAAACTTTTCTTACAGTTTTTTGATATTCGCTAAACCTATTTTCGACTCCTTCTGCAGTATTTTCGATGCATTTTATCCGAAGTTGATATGAAACTTCTTCAAAATAAAATCCTTCATTTCTTCAAAGGATGGTAGGGTGAAGTAACAGTTTGCCATATGTGACTTCTGCTTCGTCTCGAAAATCTCAAAATTTTCAAAGAACGATTGCCCTCTCGCCTAATGTTAGTTATTTCAACAACTACTTTCATGACATTCATTCGATTTGACAATTTTTCACATTGCGCCTCTTGGTGAACAATACAATGTATCACAAGACTGTTGACTGTTTATGTGGTTTTATTTCAAGAGTCCTTCAAATCTCATTTCAGTTCCTGTCATAGCTCTGGCTCCATCAGCGACAATATAGGAACGTTCATGGACACCCCGTTGGCCGATAGCACCTTATTAACAACTTCAAAATCTGTAACCTTGGTTGTACCATTCAAAATCAAGCATCCCCTATGAAAATTTCTCACAAAAATTGCAACCTGGCTGATATCCGATAGATCAGTACTTTCAACTAAGGATAGCGAAAAATACTCACACTTTTCAACTGAGTTATACAGTTTTTCAGATATATATTGATCAATATGGTATACTCGTCTTGCAATCGTTTGATGCGATAAAGAGACTGCTTCGAATTTTTCGGCATTCTTGTTTCACTAAACTGTTATGCCATTATAAGAGGTTTTTTCGCTTTGGTGATTTCCAACGCCCCTCTGCGGGCCACAAAAAATTAGGTCGCGGGCCGCATGCGGCCCGCGGGCCTCGTGTTGGACAGCCTTGTTCTAGATCGTAAAGAGTATACAGACAGGTCCGTTTCTTGTCACAGCTGTGAAGTGCTGAAGTTCCTAGACAACAAGTGGAAGCATAAATTGTACTCTTTTCGAATTTTTTCTTTTTTTAATATTTTTATTTCAATTATTTTATAAACAAGAAGCTTATATTCGCATTTAATTCAGAAACTATTATTTTTCCAATAACCTTTATTTATTTGACTGCATTATGGCTATATGCAGCTGAATAATAGCACTTTAAAGTACATGGTGTACAAAGTATACCGCGCGAGTAATTACTTGAAATTATATTGCGCGAGTAGTTAAAGGTGAAGTAGGGAAACTTTCAAATCCACAAACATAAATATTCCAACTTCTTTTGTTTCTGGAGTGCAGGGCGAAAACAAATATCTTCACTTTTTTAAGATGCTATTATTTTCCAAGCACTACATATGATGAAAAAAATTAAAACTACTTCCAATATTTATTTTAACGTAGTCAAAAATTTTTTTCAGAGCACTGTTTTCGAAATTGAGCACAAACGTAGAATTTTTCAGATAGAACACCCTGTATATTTCAACATAAAATTTTTCCCATTTATTTTTCTGAATACGTTGATGTATCACAACCTAACCTTCAATAAAATTCAGCTTCAAAAATCAGAAGAATTTTTGTTTATTAATAGTAGGGCATGATATCTTTTACATATGCATTTAATTAATATTTTTTCTAAACGCCATGTGACTTAAACCCATGTATTTTATATGGGATATGAAATTGTTCAAAGGGCAACTAATAAAATTGATCAAGTAGAACTGAACCTTGTAGTAATACCTGCTCGAAGGTGTGTTTTTTAAAACAAAAAACTATGGAACTTCTCCTGAAGATAATTTTTTAAATCTTATACTCCTTTTCGGCCTCCCAAGAGGATATATTATCATAATAAAAAGTTGAAATATTGTCCGAATAACAGGCAGTGAGAGGAGCATTTGTAGTTTGAGATGAAAGAATTTCTGCAGTATTATGGTCAATGTCGATATTGAAGATTCGTTTTTCTTTTACATCATGAAAGCAGGTGAGTCAAAATTTGAAGGATGCCATCATAAACTATTATAACGCTCATCATTGGGCTCACAAAGCGCAAGGCAAAAAAAATATATTTATGCATGCGGATGGGGAGATGATTCGGAACTTTTGTTGTGAACAGTAATTCGAATGAAAATAATTAGATTTTGTCTTAGAAATAGGTGCGGCCATGTTGAACATGAAGTATGGGAATATTGCTGTTTTTCATATTTTATTCAGGTATTTCAGCTACTTTCATTTCAAACTGAAAATGTATCCTCTAAGAACTTAATGGTAATTTGGTCAATGTTTTGCATATTTGATAGAAAGTTTTAGTGGCGGACGCTCAGAGGATATATTATTATTATTATATCAAAGGGAAGAGTTGAGGACAAGCCTATAAACTCACATTACTGCAACGATAGGATCGCCTGTTGATTATTTTGATTTCTTCTTGAATTGTTGTCAGTCCGTAGCGAAAGAGTTTTCAGCGTGATCATTGTGATTTCTCGTTAAGATTCGGGACACCCTGTAAATCGAAAGATGTATTTTGTAGTTACACCTCTTGTTATACCATACTGCTTCATTTAAATTTCATGAATTGTCTAAACTGCTATCATCAGAAATAAAAAAACTAAACATTCAAGAGCAACTTCGTTGAATTGAATCAAACATTTATGACACAAATGTCCTTGATTCTATGACCTCAGATTTTGAACGTGGCATAAATATGAGCTTATACAGTAGGGTCCAACGGAAACTTAACACTAAGATTTCGTGGCTTCAAAATAAAAATTTGGAAAATCGCTAGCAGCCGTCGATTTCTGATTCAAGGGAGAACAAATAGTGAAATATGCAATGTGGGATTTATCTCGATAATATTATCCGTATCTGACACATTTCAAAGGTATTTTTCATCACAAGAAATATTAATTTTTTGACCAAAAAAGTTGTCAGAATCATGAGGATTATTGCATTTATTGCCTTATAAGTATTTTCAAATGATCAGTACATCTTTATCACCATAAGATGCTGAATGACAATGATTTCTATGACCAAAAATAGGAGTTTTCATCAGAAATTACAGTAGTTCAAACAATAGTTGGTTTAAGATCCATGTCTGATCTTGATGCCTCATCTTATCAGAAATTGATAATTGTATTTATTCGGATGATTACTTTTTCCAATTCATATATGTTTCAAATATATTTTTGGTGTGGCCTCCGTATTTTTCGATTTATTTTTTTTCTTGAAATTGTTTGTTTTTATAATTTCTATGATGTCACAACAAATTCTGAAGGTAGTCACCCCCAGTTGGCGAATGTTAATTAGATGAGAGGAGATACTTTGAAAGTATCCAAAGTATCTCCTCTCACCTATTATTATTATCATTATTATTATTATTCCTCTCATTCAATTCACATTCTAATATTCCCAGAATTCACTCATCAAAGGAATTGAACTGCGCATACACTTAAAAAAATATTCAAATGTTTGGTGTCAATACCGACGGCAAAAATCAGGTTTTAACCCATTTAAGTTTCCATAAGCCAAATGATTGATGTTACTCCTCAATGTTGACACAGCAAACAAACAGTAATTTCCTATAACACTGAAATACGTATTTGCGACGAATTCTACCTCATTTTCTTCAAATTATTCTTTATAAAGAAAGTCAACTACTCTATTTGCTTTCGACACCTTGCTCCCTGAAAAAATTTAATGCACCGTGAGAATTGTGAACGAGATTTTCTTGATAACGGAATATTTGTTGGGACATTATTTGGGCTATTTCCATTATCTATACTGTTGGTATTTACCGAAGTTTCGGCAAGCATTCGCCTGCCGTCATCAGGGTGTTGTTGGTCCTGAGAAGGACCAAACTTGTTCGGTCTGGACTTTTGCGCTCCATACTATCCAACTGAGTTGAATAGTATGTCCCAGCACCGTGAGAAAGTGGCTGCGATGATAACCACTGAAAATATCTGTCTTGTAGACAGTCTTCTATAAAATGTTCAATCCTTCACCCATTTCTGTGTATGAAGGTACTCACAGAGGAATCCGTTGCCTCCGTTTTGTTATAGAAAAATTCAACATATTGAAATCGTTGGTAGATATTGATATTTTTTGTATCAGACATCAGAACATATATGGGACAAATACTATAAATAAAAAGCATATTATTCGGAAATCAAGATTTTCTTACGTTTCTCATCATTTCTTATCTCCAATATTCTTCATAACAAAACAATATGAACTAACAAAGCTTTCATCATTAACACAAGAAAGTTAGAATAAATTAAACATCTGTAGTTTTTGCTTGCATAAAACGAGTTAAGTTCTCAAGACATAAAGTGCCTATTAAAAAATGCACCTTCTCTTCTTTGTGATTAATTAAATTACTCAGGATAAGCAATTCAACATCGAATGGAGTCATTGATATCTCCGAAGTATGAGAATACTGCTTATATTGTGAATTGAATTGAAATTTCTCGGAGGGGAAACTTTCAAACATAGCTTGTTTTGATATAATTAACAGTATTCATATTTACGTTAAGCATGTAAAAATGCCTGGAGCAATGAGATCGATGTGAAATTACTGAAAATATTGGGATTGTTAGAAATTCCCGCATAAGTTTCGTTTCTTATTAGGTTCGAACAAGATCATGCATTCACTTTTATCGATTGATGGCAATTCGAACACCTAGTACGTAGCGGAATCTGGAGTCTATGCTTTATGTACACTGCAGTTTGTTTAAATAACTCTTTAAGAGGTGTTTCAATTTTCACATCTGTTTTCATGATGAAATGTAAAGTAGTTAGAACGTGCAATTAACGCCTTTCCACCAAATCACAACCGAGTGTATGAATCATTTGTGAGAGAGGAAGTACCTTTCCATAGTATACTTTAATTTGAAAATGACTACTACATCCGACATCATCAATCTGTAATGGAATCGAACACAAAATTTTTTCGACCCTATCAAAATTTTCACTCATCAAATGATTGAAATCAGGTAGCTGTTCCATTTCGTCCAAATTTTTGTAATTTTGAAATACAGACTTACAGAGCAAAATACGCAAGAATGATTCGGAGATTAATCCTTCTTCGTTTGTTTCAATAATTCCCAGAGTACCTATCGGATGGAATTGAAATTTTAGAGCGAGTTTAATAATAACCGAATGACGCTTATGCCTTGGTGAAAAGATATAGTTTTTTCCTAACAAATGCGGAAAATAGTAGTTTCCGCACGAAACGAATTTCTCACAGAACTGTAATATTCATGAATGTTGTATTGATCAGAAAGAAGACGATATTAATTAACAGCACATAAAAATAGATTGTGAACAGGAAGCATTGCACGGCTCATTTTATTTTGTGTTATTAGTGCTTTCGATTGAATATCCAAGGACGTCATTATTAATGTAGTTTAAGATTGAGTTGTTTCTGGAACATGGTGTCCGAAACGCCACCGTTATAGAGATTTTTCAATACATCAAATGTCTTTTGGATACTTCATCAATTTATGTTGATCGGTTAGTATTTAGTATTGGAAAAATGTTGGTTTGATGTGTGAATTCTGGGAATATTTGAATGTGAATTAGATGAGAGGAGATCTTCTTCTCTTCATTTGCGGTGCCTTATCTGGCAGAACCGAGGCCTGATGGCCCATTGTTCCCCCACCTGTAGAATAAGAGACTCAGTTCCTTAGACACATCAACAGAAATTTTGCGAGTCGACAGGGAGGGGTCCCTCTCACCATGGAAATGTTGGGTGTAGGGTTTCCTAGGTGTGTTGACCTTAACTCATAAAGGTCATTAGTTGAACAGCATATGTTCAACGGTTTCATCTGTGCTCTTGCACCAGCGGCACCTTGAGCAGTCAGTTAGTCCCATCCTATTAAGATGTTTGTTAAACAAGTGCGCCAACTACCAGAGTTAGTTGTTTCCTCCCAAGGGCCAGGAACTTTTTGACCTCAGTTGCAGAGGAAGGCCTCTTAATGAGAAGCCTCGACTGCCTAAGACCACTCCCGTGCTCCATTCAGAGGAAAATGCACCGTCTAGCCATCTCTTAAAGAAATGTCTGACTGTAGTTCGGCAGATGGGGAGCGAAGGCTCTGGACCAACAAAAGCTGATCGTACTCCCCGCTTGGCCAGTACATCTGCCTTCTCGTTGCCGAGGATACCCGCGTGTGCCGGACACCAAATAACTTTTAAAAATTACGAGAGCCCAGCTCACGCAGAGCCTCCCTACATTCTCCTACCAAGTATGAATTTACTCTTGTCTCAGCAAGGGCTTTCAATGCTCCCTGGTTGTCACAACATACGTATTTGTGTTTACCAAAGTAGCCTCTGTGTATGATTTCCAGTGTGCAGACAAGAATTCCATACAATTCCGCCTACATTATCGAGCAGTCCTTTCCTAGGGGGATGGACCGCTCGAAGCGAGGTCCCACGATCCCAGCTCCAGTCCCTGTAGATCTTACGGAGTTGTCGGTGAACCATGTAGGGCCTTCAGGTTTAAGTAACCTGTTTGTATCAGACCAGTGGTCCCAATCAGAGACAACCCGGTAGGTTTCGTCGAAACAGAAGCTAGTTAGCGCGCGGTCCCCTCTATGGAGAAGGGATTCATTAGCATATATCACCAATTTGAGAGCTCCCGCATGCCCCCTGAACATCCCATCATTGTGCCATTGTCCCTGTTCCCAGATTCTAAGAGCTGTCTTCATAGCTACCACCCTGACAGCGAGGTGCACAGGCGGAAGACCCAGCAAACACCCCATTGCTGCCGTGGGGGAAGATCTCAGGGCGCCTGTTATACCCAAACAGGCTTTTCTCTAACATTTTGTCATGATGGCTCGGTTGCAGGTTTTCTCTGTTGAAGTCCACCATACCAGCGCTGCATAGGTCAAGAGAGGCCTCACCACCATGGTATACAACCCATGAGAGGAGATACTTTGGATACTTCCAAAGTATCTCCTCTCACCTAATTCACATTTTCCTACTGGGGATGACTTCCTTCATAATTTGTTGTGACATCATAGGAATTATTAGAAGAAACGTTCAAACATTTTAAAGAAAAAGAATAAATCGAAAAACACTGAGGCCACACCAAAAACATTTTTCAAACATATATTAATTGAAAATAGTAATCATCCAAATAAATACAATAATTATCAATTTCTGATAAGATAAGGCGTCAAGATCACACATGGATCTTCAACCAACTATTGTTTGAACTAGTGTAATTTCTGCTGAACACTGCTATTGTCGGCGGTAGAAATCATTGTCTTTCAGCATCTTATGGTGATAAAGATGTACTGATCATCTGAAAATACTTAAGGCAATAAATGCAATAATCCCCATGATTCTGACTACTTTTTTGGTTAAAAAATTAATATTTCTTGTGATGAAAAATACCTTTGAAATGTGTCAGATACGAATAATATTATCAAGATAAATATTTCACTATTTTCGCTGTTAAATACTTATCGATGAACATTTTGAAGCGAAATTTTAGGGTCAGATAGAGTTCGATACGATTTTGAAAATTAGTTATCGCACTACTACTCAAAATCTAGAGGTTGAGCTCATACTCGTTGGGGGGTTGCAGTTACGGAGAAGCAAAGATCAGAAAATTTGTTCTCCTCGAATCAGAAATCGACGGCTGCTAGCGATTTTCCACATTTTTATTTTGAAGCCACAAAATCTTGGTGTTAAGTTTTCGTTAGACCACACTGTATGAGCTTATATTTATGCCACGTTCAAAATCTGAGGTCATGGAGTCAAGGACATTCGTGTCATAAATGATTGCTTCAATTCAACAAAGTTGTTCTTGAATAATTAGTTTTTTTTTATTTATGATGATAGCAGTTTAGACAACTCATGAAATTTAAATGAAACAGTATAGTATAACAAGAGGAGTAACTACAAAATGGGGAGTTTCATCTTTCGAATTGCAGGGTGTCCCGAATCTTAACGCGATCACAAAGATCACGCTGAAAACTCCTTTGCTACGGACTGACAACAATTCAAGGAGAAATCAAAACAACAAACAACAGGCGGTCCTATCGTTGATCGGATTTGGCCGATAGAGCATTCAGCACGTCCTATTCGACTAGGTTCTCTTTGAGGAAAGCTGCCTCCACCACGTGACATCAAACTCGAATTTCAACTGTCCGGTGCTTCGTATAGAAATAAATTTGAAATTGTACGTTCCATCAAACCTAGATTCGAAGGATCCGGGCCTCCACTGCTGTATTTTTCAATTCTTTTGCGCACTGTCTGTAGTACGATACAACGATGGAGAAACTTCGTAGTTTCAATGTTTGTTACGGACAATGTTTGAGTATAAAGAGATATTGAGATAAAAAATTTCCATAAATTTTCCATTGAATACAATTGGAATAATATAGATGAACGCGAAAGGCCCGGTCTCCTCTGCCTCCTCTGAGCGGCCGCCACTGACACTTTCTATGAAATAGGCAAAAAATTGACCAAATAACCATCAAGTTAGTAGATGTTACATTTTCAGTTTGAGATGAAAGTAGCTGAAGTACCTGAATAAAACATAAAAAATAGCAATATTCCTTTAATTCATGTTCAATATAACCGCGCCTATTTCTAATTTTCTTTCTAATTATTTTCATTCGAATTACTGTTCATGACAGAAGTTTGCTGGATACCCATCTCTCCTCTTCCACGTTCATATATATTTTTTTTGGTTGCCTTGCGCTTTGTGAGCCAAATGATGAGCGTTCTAATAATTGATGATGGCATCCCTATCAAATTTCGACTCATCATCTACATGATATAAATGAAAAACAGATCTTCAATATCGACATTGACCATAATGCTGCAGAAATTATTTCATCTCTAACTACAAATGCTCCCCCTACTGCCTGTTATAAGTATAAGATTTGAAAAATTCTCTTCATGAAAAGGTCCATCAATTTTTGTTTCAAAAAACACTCTTCAAAGTTGAAAACATCTAGTAAAAATTATTCAATTTCGAAGAAAATACTCGAGCACTCCTTCGAATGTGTTACTACTAAATTGAGTTCTTCTTGATCAATTTTATTAGTTGCCCTCTAACTAGATACACCAAAAAGCGGAACCTAAGAGCTCTCATTTGACTAAAATAAAAAATGTTATTTCAAATCTTCATAGGTCAATATCTCCATAACACTATATTATGTAATGAAATCCATTTGAAATGACCTGAATAATACTGTTTTTCGATATTCAGTTCGACTTTTCCTGCAACCCTGTGTACAGGTTAGTGACAAACAACGAATAAATATTCAAGGAGGTGACTCCTTGGCCAAAAGTAAAATTGGTTATAACCTTTGTGAGGATGGATTTAATTTTCAGTTTGGAATTTTCATCTGCAGAACTAAAATACTCAGACACATAGATTATCAAAAATTTCAATGAACCATATTTCGTACAATCATCTTTTTTTTTCAATTGACGCTGTGAAGTAGTGCAAGAAACAAACTTTTTTCAAATTGTTTTCCTCAAAATATGATTTTTGATTTTATGATTTCATTAATATCTTAGAAGAAATGTAATAATTTATGGAAGGGGTTATTTCTTTCAACCTAACGCAAATATCGTAGGAAGCTAAAAAAATATGAGTACTCCTATCACTCGTTTAATATAAAGTATTGCCTTAGAAAAATCTTTTTATTACAGTTCGTAGGGAACGAAGCATCCAAACTGAGAATTATGGTGTGGTTATTTCTTTTTTCCTGTATATACAGGGTGGCCATTTGAAAACGAAACAGACGAGATTACAGACGAAATAAATTTTTTCGATAGAAATGCTCGGACAGGTCGATTTCTGTTTCGAGGGGGACAACTTAAGATGTAGGTTACGGACGCATAGCGCTTCAATCCTTGCTACTACAACCCTCACCCCCAATTTTTGAATAGGGAAGATGGGGTGAGTGATACCTCATTTGAAAGGTATTATTATACTGATTTCAGCACAGTAATTGTTTTTTCATTTTATGCATTAGTTCTCGAAATATTCTTAACTAAGCATTTGAAAATGAAGTGGTGTTTTCATGGCACTTGTAGTGTTTTTTTGTGAAAAATAGACATTTTGAGCTTCGAAACAACCAAGACTGTGGCTTCCTTCCTCCAATCCACTGACATAAAAATCTTTAATCAAGATGTCGAACAAACAAAGCGTATTGCGAAGGAGCTCAATCTTGCTGAAACTCAATCTAAATTATCTTCGATATAATTTGCAGTATTTCCAATAACATGCGGTAACACTTGATCGATAGAAATCTCCAAAAAGTCCAAATACGTACAAATCTCTAATCAGATTACCAGGTAAGAAAAACAAATCATTAATGATGCCACAGAAATATTCCAGTCCCAATTCGTGAAACGATTTCCGACTTAATTATGAAGTGTTTTCCCAGTTGGCTTCAATAATGTTTTCATTTTGTTGAATATTGAATTCATATCTTTTTCAAAAAAATGAGAATCGATAATTTTTTATTTATTACGAACAGATCATCAAATTGGCTTACTGGTTCTTTGACATGTGAATTATTTTTAGTTTTGAATCGAGACTTGTATGTATTCTAATTCATTGTTCGACATGGTTTATTCAATTGCAGAGCGGGTGGAAATAATTTCACTTTTTTTCCAAAAAATCAATGTGCGAATAGAACCGCAGAATTCTTCAATCAACGACATTTAGATAAACATGTTAATAGGAAGTATGTTTTGGAATTAGTGTCAAAGTTTCAAGAAACCGGGTCAGTGGCTAATAAAAAACGAAACATGGAAAGAAATGAAGCAGCTGTAGTAGCTGTTCTTGGACAGATTGCTCTGAATCCAATGACGAGGACTAGGCAGCTAGCACATGAATCTGGTTTTACACGAACTCGAATTGCAAATATTTTGCAGCATCATAAATTCCATCCTTACAAAATCCATCTTTCACACGCACTAACCGAAGATGATTTTGACCGTCGTGTTGAATTTTGTGATACAATGAGTGAACGAGTAACTGCTAATCCCAATTATCTGTACAATGTTTGTTTCTCCGATGAGTGTTCGTTCTTTCTAAACGGCACAGTAAATCGACACAATTGTCGTTATTGGGCCGATGCTAATCCGAGATTGTTCCACGAAGTTTATACTCAACAACCACAAAAACTCAATGTTTGGGCTGGAATATTTGGTGACAACATTGTCGGCCCGTTCTTTTTACCTGGTAATCTTACTGGAGATATGTATTTGGACTTATTGGAAAATCACATTGATCCAATTTTGACGGAAATTATTGAAAACAATGCTGGAAATTATGTGGAAGATCAGATTGTGTTTCAGCAGGATGGAGCTCCTCCAGACTACGCCTTACGAGTTCGAGAATATCAGGATAAAAGATTTCCAAATCGGTGGATTGGAAGAAGGGGTCCCACTGAATGGCCAGCCAGATCGCCAGATCTGTCACCACTAGATTTCTTTCTTTGGGGCCACTTTAAGAGTAAAATTTACTCTACACAGCCCGATTCCATAGAAGATTTAAGAAGACGTATAGTGAACGAATGTCGTCAAATCACTCCAGAAATGCTGCAAAATGTGCGCCATCGTTTCGAACAAAACTTATTTCATTGTATGGAAGCTAATGGTGAACAATTTGAATATTTAATTAATTGATGTGAGTTTTTGATAAATTATTTACTTTACTTTGAAAAGTCTTATTTCTTAGATCAATAATACTTCAAATCGTTCTGATACCGTACAGTTGGAGAATTATTTCAGTGAATAAAACAGCTAGTCGAACATCTGACCCTGGTATAGCATTAACACGTACGGTATGACTTCATTTGCCCAGTGGTAGATGTTTTGCAATTTCAAATACAAGTACGGAAATTTTGGTGTTTCGGAAGCACGAAATGTCAATTATTCGCAAAAAATTAATTTAAGTGATAAAATTAACTAACGCATGAATATTTCGAGAACTAATGCATAAAATAAAAAAACAATTACTGTGCTGAAATCAGTATAAAAATACCTTTCAAATGAGGTATCACTCACCCCATCTTCCCTATTCAAAAATTGGGGGTGAGGGTTGTAGTAGCAAGGGTTGAAGCGCTATGCGTCCATAACCTACATCTTAAGTTGTCCCCCTCGAAACAGAAATCGACCTGTCCGAGCATTTCTATCGAAAAAATTTATTTCGTCTGTAATCTCGTCTGTTTTGTTTTCAAATGGCCACCCTGTATAGATGATTGCAGAAGCTCCATCCACCTGGAAGTTTGATATTTTTTAAACCTTCTCCACGATTATCCAGGTAACTAGTATGAAATTATATAAAATCGGCCATGTGAAGATTCCTCTGAACTCAATTTTGCATATTTTCTCTTTTATTTTCAAAAAATACTCATTGATTAGTTCTTGACATCTGGATGAATGATTAGTGGCATTGATTTTTCTTGTCTGAAGGCACCAGTGGAGATCGACATCTTTTGGACGAAAAATTAATTATGTCTTTCAACAAAGACAGCTAAGTAATTCATGAATTTTTCCAAAACCCTAATGTTGTTTTACTTAACAAATACTATTCATCATAGAATATCAAACATGCTCGGTTCAAAATTTCGGAATAATAAGCTTCAAAACTTACTTTTTTCTCGGTTTCACCGCGATGGCGTATAACTCGAAAATGAGAAAAGATATTTAGGGAAGTCCTTAAACCGCAATTTAACAGCTACTAAAGTTTGCATATCAGTCACGACCAGGAGGTCAAGTTCTTCATGAATGTAGCTGTAGGATACACAGTACTACAACTTGTACTTGCTTCAAAAATCATAATTTATGCTATACTCAAGAAAGTTTGGCATGCAGTATGAATGAAAAGTTTGTTTTAAATTTTTCGTTACACTTTTGTAGTAATAATAGCGTAGTTACATTCTTACCTACTTACATTTCAAGAATCTTTAATATTTTCATGGGATTTGTTTTTTATTTTGAGTTTCATATTTTTGTTAGGCAGTAACTAGAGTTAACAACAAAATATTTTTATTTCATGCAGTGTTAACTGTGTTTTCTCTTTCTAATGAGAGCATTAACTGTTACTGCATTATTTAAATCAAGCATTTTTTCAAGTTAACTGAATTGGTGTCGGCATAACATAAATGCATTTTATGAGGGCGATTTGCCTGTTTTGAAAAATGCATAGACCTAGCCTGAATTTACATTCTGCCTGCGACATAATATACCTCTTGTGTTTCCGATAAGCTCTTAAAATTTAGCATAGTTAGCACTATTTGAAGAAAATGTTGGTGAATTATCAGTACTTGATACTTTATATTATTTCCTCCGAAGAGCCGTCCCGCTGATCGTGATGTCCTTCTATATAGAATATTCAGATACAACAATTTTATTTTATTTTTTTAACGGGAAGACAGGTTTTTTCGGCTGAGGTTTTTTCCCCTGGCTCTATAGTATCGTATGATACTGGTGATGAAAGTATCGTATGATACTATAGTATCATACGAAGAATGTTGTGGTACCCCGTTCCTTTTTTTACCTCAGCTTAGGTTCTTTTTGTTTCAACATTTATTGTATTATTTTAGCTCTCTTATTCAAAAGAATATATATATATATTATTTTTATTGAAAATTTAAGGAAAAAAAATTTGGAAAATATGGAAAATTCATATTCTGATACATAAAGCTTCCCATTTCCGCTGAAATTTCCGTACATTCATTAGAGATATTGTCAGATGGTTATTCGTTTGTTTATTAAGATTTTGATAATTGTGCTGCTCGCTTGTGAGAGTTTTCCGCGAATTCATTGTAAGCATTCAACTGCAATTTTAGAAGTTTTCAAAAATTTTTTCAATAAGTTCACGATATTGACCAAACCTCTTGGTATTGAAAGAATATTTGTTCATCAAAGTGGTAATGAATTTTTCAACATTAAATCAGAATATCTCTTACCTATAATGATTTCCATGTTTGAAATAATAATAAAAGTAATAATGATAATGACTTCATTGAAAAGTTATGAAAAATGTATAAAAGAAATTAGGAATATAAGGGCGAGATTCACTTCACATAACTTTGTCTGCTTTTCCATCTAACCCGAAAATGATGAAATTCTATTTCATAGTTTGCATCGAATTTATGGCGGTATTCTGCTTTTTCTCTGTAAGCTACAAATCTGTAGGGTACGATTGAATCGTATCTATGTGGCTGACTTACAGATTCGTTAATAATGAAATTCTGGAAGTTTTTCTGTTATTGTCGTATTAGAAGTGTCAATTTTGAACCACTTCGTAATAAGATCACAGAATAGAATTCATTTCTCTGTATAATTGAACCGTAAGTATTGATTATTGGATATATTTATGTTCAATTTGTGTTCGTTTCAACAAGAAAGAGAAATTTACAACCGTAGTGCGAAAATGAAACACAAAAGTAGTTGGGTACAGAAAGTATTGTATATTCTGTGATAAAAACAAAACATTCAACATAACCTCACAATATACCTTTCGATATGTTTCCTGTAAGCTACAGATTCATAGAAAGCGTCCATAATCGTAATTTTCCTGTAATCTTATGAAAAGTTACAGATTGGCTTACAGATGAAAGCAGAATACCGCCATTAGGGTCTTAAAAGTATTTCTTCGATTTACAGTCCTGATTCTTAGCATCTTCAGTATTTTATAGAAAGAATTCAATATACATTTGTAAATTATCCTGATCAATTTCGAATCTTCTTGAGTTTCCGATATGATCCCTTTGTAATATGTCGTTCATCCAATTTATAGTTATTCCAATTGGTAGAACATAATTCTTGTAGACTGTCATATTTTGATTTACCTTTGTTTAACCGGCCACAATCATCACAAAGCCAAGCAGAAAGTAATACAATAAATTTAAGAATCCTGCATTTAGATGTTGAAAACCACAAGATATGCGGAAAAACATAATTCGGAACTCAATTAGGAACTCACCTTCTAATCATTCATATAAATATTCAATGCCTTCCTGAACTAATTGATGCATGCATCACCTTGGGGGAATTCCATTCGAAAGAAATTAATTTTAATCAGGGAGAAATTTTGATAACGCTTGAGGATGTAGAATTTCGGTAGAAAGTGATCAGCGGTACACAGATTATTAAAACTTTGCAATACCATTTTCGCACGTGGATAAATCCAGAACAGATTATCTGTAATGTCGAATATATCCATTCGATGAATTCTCTTATTTCAATTATTGGTTAAATGGCTTGCACATTATTCGATAATATGTCAAAACAGATTTCGATATTCAGTTAGCTAGAACCATTAAGACTTTTGTTGTGTTTTAGCCACAAAAACCTCAGTCTTTTCGATGAGAAAATAATGAAATTATATCAGTGACTCATTGAATCAGGAGTATTATGTTCACAAAAACCATTTGACCTTGTACAAAATGAAAACCGTAACTCATACCTCATGACTTCAAGTGTTTTGGGGAAATATGGACAATGGCGTGAAATAAAAAGTTCTCATAACATCTTCATGACGGGTTTTTTAAACATAAAACATGAACATTATGCAGGTATTTTTGAGTAGAAAGTTAGACCACTGCTGAAGCATTTAAAAATGGGAAAAAGTTAAAAAAAATAATGCAAAGATGAAACCCATAGGGAAAAGAAGAAAATAAGAAAAAAATATTTATTTGCGGTAAGTCTTTACCTTTTCAACTTCAAATTGAGACTCATCTGTACACTTCGATTATTCCAAACTTGTAGGAATCCGCATTTCATTGATGACTCAATGAAATTCAATCCATAAAACATTATTTGCATTCCAAAGCATATTTTCCGTAACCACATGACAAACTGATGAGTCCAATTTTACAGCTCTAAAAATGTTCTTTCCATTTTCTTCGGAAATTTCATTCTTGTTTATTTATACTATCAGAAAGTAGAGATGCAAACGAACATAACGGTCACCGCAAAAATCGAATTTTTGGATAGAAGATTTTTCGAAAATTAGGCTGTTCTTTCTATGTTGAATTAAAATGAGGTGAAAAAGGAATATAAAAAAAATTATATTTGATGATATTGTCGTGAAAAATTATGCTCAGCTTATTTAAATTTCCACGTAAATTCTGACATTATGTGATTAACAACAATGGGTTGTAGAGCTTTTTATCAAAAACAACTTTACCATTATTTTTTTTTTCTCGAGAATCAAGACGAATTTTTATATATTCTTCACTAGTGATGATTTATATCATCCTACTATATTTTTGTTTCTGTTTCAAAACTAAGCCACCGTGTTCGAAGTAGGACACGGTTGGCAAAATTTTTTTCATAATTTTTTTTTTCACGAAAAAATTTAAATCTTACCGTCATAAAAATACATGGTACTTAACAGAGGTGTAATGAAAAGAAGTGTCTAAGGAGATTTCATATTGAAAAAGTATACAAAATATAACGGTTCACATTGTATAACAGAAACTCAAATAAATGCAGGCTAGACAAACTTAACAAAAATTTTGACATCTCAGGCCCCAGCTTCAACTTTTTTATTCTTTCTGACAGTTTTTTGTTGAGCTTAAGGCAAATGTGATTTGGGCGTTTTTGATATTTTTTCGACGGTTTCTTTGAAATGACAAAATTGTTCTTTTTCTAGTCCCATAGTTGTGGTACAAAAAATTTGTTAATCCTGAACTATCTTTCTTTCAACAAACTCTTGATGACATCAGCCGGGTTTCTTTATCGTTTTTTGTTTTTGAGTTACAGGCCGAATTTGAAGTTCGAGCGATTTCAACATTCTTAAATATCGCCTTTTCTGTTTCTGCTAGTGTTTGAATGAAAACATCATAGAGACACATTTTCGATGGCAATCCAGTGGTGTATTTTGATTTCCTTGCTGAAATAGTAGGTACATATATCACAAAGTAGTGTTTTTCCAATGCAAACAATATTTGATTATGAATTCGAAAGAATAATCATCATGTCCGTTGCAAAAATATAGGTACAATAAATTATACAGAGTGACCGACGCGTAACAGTCAAGCCCGTGAGAAAGCTCTAGAATCTAGAAGATGCATGGACAGGTTGATCTTTTGCTGCCTTTCGACTGCGAATTCCAAGGTGTATGATCATTGTTGGAATTGGACTACTTTGTTTTTTGAGATATTGGAAGTCAAGTTGACAGACTGTAGTTTTTAAGAATCGTCACTTCTGTAATTTTGGAAATAAAAGTTGATGATATTTTAAGTAGATCGTGGCTCTGACTGAAAAGTACACCCATATTTTGAAGAAGGAAACTCTTTTAGAAGACTGAAGAATATCAGTTTTAACATTTGGCGACCGTGACAGGACCCTTCTATTACAAGTATGGAAAAAACCAGGAAAGCCTTAGCTCTACACAGAACAGTTTTTATAAGGAAGTATGAAAAGTTGACGGAAGAATTCTCCAGAGAAAAATGTGATATCTCAGAAATACATGGTAACATCAAAGTTCTAGATGACAGAATGCTTCAATTATCCGAACTGAATCAACTCATGATTGATCTAATGTTGGATTCAGATGTTGATGAAGCAACTATGAATGAAGAAGTGGAATTGATGAATACGATGAGATATCAATATCATAAGATGAAATTCAGTTTTGACAGTTTTATATGTCAAGGAAGAGGCTCCAAGAAATCAGAATCAAAAATCAAATTGAGAGTTCCCAAACCTGAATCAAGACAGTTTAATGGTATTCAAGTTTCTGAAAGAACTGAATCACGTCTGGAGCAAGAAGAGCTTATTGAGGATTTTTCAACGACAGTTAAACGAGGAGATGATGAGGGATATGAGGTGTGCATGTCTTTGATTGAAGGTCATCTTCCTTCATCAACCAATTTCGACTCCGACTCCTCAACTGGGAAAGAAAATTGCGAAACCTTGATTTGGAAGAGTGAAGAAATGCAACGCTTTTCCAAACCTATACACAGGTATTATATTTCTGTTGAAATTAATCCAACGGATCTTCCATCACGAGATTGTTATACTCAAGAAGTAGATGGAAGATGGTGGGAGGATCTTCCTAGGTGGTTATGCGATTCAATGTCCCAATGGTCTAGGCAGAATTTTGGCATTGACGAAGAGGAAATAAACTCCGAAAGAATGAAGGTTGAAGGACTGAACAGATTGCAAACGAAAATATTTGATAGATATGATGCAAAGGATTTTAAAGAGCATATCAAGATTTGTCATGTTGGAGTAGAAGTTTTGATGAGTATTCTCAGAGAGAATAAGAAGACCTGTAAAGGTCCCTAGCGTAATATTGAATTTGATTTTGCCATTAATTATTGTTGTTTTAATGACACAAGGTGGGAGTGTGTTGGAATTTGACTACTTTGTTTTTTTGAGATATTGGAAAAGTCAAGTTGACAGATTGTAGTTTTTAAGAATCGTCACTTCTGTAATTTTGGAAATAAAAGTTGATGATATTTTAAGTAGATCGTGGCTCTGACTGAAGAGTACACCCATATTTTAAAGAAGGGAACTCTTTTAGAAGACTGAAACGTTCAGTTTCTAACAATCATACTCCTTTTAGGGGTATGAGTCTTGATCTTCCTCAGGGCAACCTGGATCTTTTGGACAGGAATTTAAGTTGGTACAGTCATTGCGATCTTGTCTCGAAGCGACTAAGTAGTGCATCTTATGATATCAAAAGTCTGAAACAAGGATTGCCAATTGATTCCGTCATCGGAATATATTTTACCCTCGCATACTCCAACATATTAAAACAATCCCCCAACTTCATCGACACCAAACTTTTCAATCATCCCCCTGAGAGACTGAATATTTTGGAGCATTTAAATTTTAGAAGGGCGATAAAACTTTCCTTATTAGAGAGGTGCTTTTTTCTATAGCAAAACAGACAACCTCAATGAAGTCATTAAGGGAGGTGTAGGTTTTTTCTCTTCCATTTGTTTGTCGAATTTGATATATTTTTTTGTGGTTTCAAATGACCTGTCTTATATATGAGAGAAATGTCTTATACATGAGATGAAATAAATTATCATTATTTTTAACATTATTAACCGCATCGAGACTATCAAATCACCAGTGGGTTCGAGTGATACATCATTTCGAAGGTTTTGCATTTTGATTGATGAACATGCTGAAAATTTTCAATTAGCCTTCATTTCGTGGTCAAAAATATCACTCAATGTATTCCTTACTTCACTTGTTTTTATTTTCCCGACGAGCGCCAAATAGATCTGTTCAAGCCTATTCAAGAATAACCTTCGACATTGTGACACTTGAACCCAATGGCGATTTCAGAATTTTGAAGGAGCTGCCATTTCGATGAGGGGTATGAGCATACACCCCTGAATTCGCTGTCAAAAAGCGTCATGAGTTCAAGCCTAAGCAGAAATATTGGAATATATTTCTGAAACGGGAAAAAACTAATGATTCTTTCTGAGTCATGATCAACTATTGTTTTAATCAGAAAAAAATGCCTTATGACATATTTTAGGAAGGAAAAATCTTAGCGAAAATCAAAGTAAGCTATCAAATCGAAAAAATGTGTCTATTATGTCTTCATTTCACGTAGCACAAACAGAAACGGAGGTAATGAACGATATTGAAATAACCAAAATTTCAAGTCGAAAGTAAAAGAAGAAGAGGAACGCAAGTCATTTTGAGTTTCTGGAGAAAAGAGGTCTTTTACGGTTAAAAAGTTGTAGTGTAGGGATCAACAATTTGCCCACCCTATAGACTGTGTCCCATTTTAGTTTTTATTTCAGCTATTACTGAAGATAGAAAAAGACATGATAGATATTTTTACATAGGGTCATACCCAATTTTTAATCAGGGTATTTTTTTTTAATTGGTCACGAAAATAGCCTGTTTATTTCATCGTTAAATTTTTGCAATTTTTTTCTGAATACATCGATGTATTACATCTCATTCTTTAATGAATTTGAGCTTCAAAAATCAGGAAAATCCATATTTATTTTTGTTTTTTTTAATAGTACAATGCAGTCTCAACTAAAACGAGACACAGTGTACTCTTAATATAGATATTATGAAAAGAAATCGAACATGACTTCAAATCTCTCGCATTATGATTTTTGCGAAGAAAACTTTGAGTCCACACCGTACTTAGACCTATATAATTAACATATTTTTAATCTATGGGGAGTAAGGAACGAAAAGCATGTGCTGAAGTAAAATTGAAAAAACAAGCGCTCTTCGACTTATTTCACATAAACGCTGTTAATTCAAGTCCACATAAATCGAGGAAGTAAACAAGCCCGTACGCAGCATACCGTTACTGCCGCTATTCAACGTGAATAAAAGCGAATTTCAAGTGCAAGGATCGACCTCCCATACCAATCTTTCACTCTCGCTCAACCATCCGCTGTAGGTCAGGGCTGAGATCAGGTGGACGAAGAATATCCCCACGGTCTTCTCACATCCCCGCCTTCCTCCGTTTTCGATGAGACACACTGAGATTATGATCCCTATAAAATAATCGAATCGAAATTATTTCTTCACAATACAAACGCAGATCCTACAATAAACATCTGTGTTTGGAGTTCCGGAGGTCTAGTCTGATGGCTTCCAAGTTAATTGTAAGTAAAAGGAAGAAGAGAGTTGTTTTGGAGAAAACGTATTGATAATTCGTTTCCGTTGTTTCAGGTGCTGTTGGTATTACCAGCACTAGTAACTTATTGTGCTGCAACATTTGGGAAGGAACAGTAAGTAGCAAAATCTTCTTTATTTCACTTTTTACGCTTCTGAAAATTTTTGACGATTCATTTACATAACAGCCATAAGATCCACGTATTATCAATCTATTCATAAATCAGTAACTGTAAACAGATAGGGGAAGAAAAAAGTATCGGTTTTTGAACCCTCAGAATTCAAGTTTTTACAATTTACCCTTTGAATATAGTTCAACAGATCCTTCGAAAATTGTTTGTTTTAATTTCCCACCACCCATTCTGTTATAATGCAAAGTTCAGATATTCTGCAAGAAAAACGGGTTCTTCATTATCATGAGGGCACAATTTCTTCTTTTTCATTCCACTCTTGATATTGGGGACAAATTTGGATGTTATTCATTCAAAACTAACTTGAGTTTTTCTGGATTTGATTTAATTTCTAATCTTTTCGTCGATTATAAACTATGTTCGGTTCTTCTGATGAATTTCAAATTCAGATGCATGAATTTCGAATGTTTTATACAAATTCTGTGAGAGTTCCTTTTGCGAAACAACTTTTTCTCACTTCAGAGCTTTCTCTCGATTTCTTGCGATGGAATATAAATTATAACTTTTCATTTCGAGCATTTCGTTCTGATGTGAGGCTCAATTCATGGCGAACTCTGAAGATGCCAGACACTCGAACTGGCGAAACGTCGACAATGAATTAACGACGAAATCTGAAATGCTCTGAAAAAGAAGCCACAATAAACGATGGCCGCCAAAGTCTCAACTAGGAATATGAGTTAAAGTTACGGATCTTATTAAGAAGTTTACAACAAAGATTCCTTTGAAATTTGAATAAGATATTTCTTTGAATTACCGAGAGGGCAGAAGAACATCTTGACGGATATTTTTTAGACGAATAATTTTTCTGATTGTCTCAGGTCTTATCATGTTGAAATATACTTCTCGAAAAAAAAGGATAGATAAATTTTCAAAATTTTTTGGTGATTTCCAAGAGACTGTATTTCAGTGAAAAAAGGTCGTATAGGAAATAAAAAACCGACTTTTGAATCTTGCAGACTATAGTCTCAGAAATTATTTGTAAAAAATTTTTCGGAATACCGGTAGCCATGCAATCCTCGGACAAGGCAAGAAGAAAAAATTTTTAAAATTTTTTTTTTCTATGCTTATGGAAAAATGTTTCCGAGCTTGGCCGATGCAAAGGTCACATGTCCCTTTCATTCAGCCTCAATTTGCTTTTTACGGGACTCGGATACGACCATTTGTTTTCGAGATATCGAATTTTAAATGCAAAAGGATCCTTTTTCACTCAACTGCCGATATCTCCGGAAATACTGATCGCCTAGCGAGCCGACAGGCTGTTTTTTTTTTCTGCAAAAAAAGTAACAACAGACATCTGTTATGGTTAATTAAGAGACGAAATTTTTCACCTGTAATGTGGACGTGAAGAAAGAGTAAAAAATGCCATTTTGCCATTTTTTGGTTAAAGGAGTCTATCTTCGTCAATATTTGCGGGAGAGCTTAGTTTATGAGAATATTTTACAGGCCCCCCTGAAACAGTAGATCGATCGGTGCAACGGTTTTTTCGGCCAATTGATTGAAAATTTGAATTTGTTCCTTTAACTTTTGATAGAAGTGTTTTTTGGAAGGGATAGAACAATTTCTTTCTGAACCAATTTCGGAAATAATGATATCAAACAAAGCAAGGATGAGCCTATGAAATATTTAATACCGAATGTTTTTTCTTCTTCTTTTCTTGAGAATAATGATTTGATTCTGGACGAATAATTTGAATTCATCATTGATCGGATATCATTTAGAGCAATGTTTTTCAACCTTTCTCATGATACGACCTCCCTATAGTATCGAAAAAAATTTCGCGACCCCCCCTATCCTGGTTTTTTCCATGTATCTTAAAAATATTGAAATCTACATATTGTAAATTCGAGAAAAATCGTAGGAGACTCGACTGTTTCAAATCATTTCCATTTGTGAAGATGCGAGTATGTGTTTACTCAATCAAAATTTGCTTTACCATAGAGAGGTAAAGTGGTTTTCAATAGGCTGACCAGATATAGAACTTCGCGCTGAACTTTTAGTATAAACACAAGAACAAACAAAATACTTTATTTCCACAACAAGCCGAGTCAGTTAACTTGGAATTCATTTTTGACATTTCCCTTTTGAAAATAGCTTTTTCTTTCTGACCTAAACATCTTCGAGGGCAGGATGCAAAACAAAAACCTCGAGGCTTTACAAGAAAAATTCAATTGTGGTCCTCGTCTCTCATTGAAGAAATGAGAAGTGAGATTACTTCAACTGACATACCAGGTGTTTCAAAAATCTGGAAAAGGTGAAATTATTACTGGCATAGCTGAAAGATCGAAATTCCGATATTGGGGTCTTTGGTAATTTCTCCGAGGAATCGAATGGACCCATCAGATTTTGGGCCGAAAAGGGCCTTATCGAGATATGAGGCCCAACTTTGAAATTTCAAACGCAAACCCATCTATTTGAGTGCAGATTCAGATTTAGCGGAAAATTTCCCATCCAAATTGGTTAAAACCAAAAATTTTTTCATCCTTATGTGGAACCTATGCAGCGTTTTTTGTTTAAAAATCTGCGGCGTTCATTCAGACCAGGATGCGAAAATTCATATTCAAACACTAAGTAATTTTACGCGGACAATCGATCAGGACCATCAGATTTTGATCCCGATGGAGCCTTATGCGAGACATGAGGTCCAACTTTGATTTTTGAACAAAAAGTGCTGCTTGGGGTCCAAATATGGACGAAAAAATTTTTGGTTTTAAACAATTCCGATTAAAAATTTGCTGCTCCATCCGAATATGCAATAGAAAAAGGTTTGCATTTTAAAGTTCATATCTCGTATAAGGCCCTTTCGGGAGAAATCAGGAACTGAAGACCCCAGTTTCAGAATTCCGATTTTCCACCTGTTGCGGAATAAAATCACAGTTTCCAGACTTTTGTACCATCAGGTATATGCGAAATGAAAATGTTATCATATAATATGAGGGAAAAATAATTTTTTTCGTTACTCCTCAGTGAACAAACACAAGCATTAAATTGAAATAAACTAGTAGTCAAAGTTTTTTTTTTCTGATTTATTCGTATGAATAACATACCAGTATTTCTTTCATACCCATTTCTTGATATATCTATCCTTTTAGAAGTTTTTGATGTTTTTTAGTGATGTAGTACCTAGTTCTCTCGACCACTCGCGACCCCCCAACAGAGGTTTCGCGACCCACAGGTTGAAAAACACTGATTTAGAGCAAGGATATCAAAACTTTGAGACTGATTTATTTTCGTATACTTTTTTGATCGAACTAACACATGTTCACTTTACAGCGTCCATATTCGGGTGCATCTTCTACCTCCCAAACATCACGAACACCACGAACACCACGAGCACCATGATGATGGCGGACACAAGGAGATCATAACCATCCATGGCGGCGGTGGAGGATTCGGCGGTGGCGGTGGATTCGGCGGTGGCGATCACCATGGAGGAGGCGGTGGATTCGGCGGTGGCGGTGGATTCGGCGGTGGCGATCACCATGGCGGCGGCGGAGGTGGCTATGGAGGAGGCGGTGGATTTGGAGGCGGAGGAGGCTACGGTGGTGGCGATGACCACCATGGAGGTGGAGGCTTCGGAGGAGGATTCGGTGGCGGATTCGGAGGTGGTGATGATCACCACGGCGGAGGAGGTGACTTCGGAGGCGACCACCACGGTGGTGGTGGAGGAGGATTTGGAGGAGACGATCACCATGGAGGCGGCGGATTCGGAGGAGGTTTTGGAGGATCAGGAGGCGGTGATGACCATCATGGAGGAGGAGGCTATGGCGGCGGTGGTGGACATGGCCATGGCGGTGGCACCATTGTACTTAATACCGCTGGCAGTTCCTTAGGCAGTCTCCTCAGCGGAGGAGGTCATGGTGGTGGATATGGAGGCGGCCATGGCTCTGGAGGTGGTGGAGGATTTGGAGGTGGCCACGATGATCATCACGGCGGTGGTGGATTCGGAGGAGGATTTGGAGGTGGATTTGGAGGAGGTCATGATGACCATCACCACGGAGGAGGAAGTGGAGGCGGAGGTTACGGAGGAGGTTTTGGAGGAGGCTTCGGAGGTTCCTCCGGAGGTCACGACAGTCACCACGGAGGAGGAGGCGGAGGTTTTGGAGGTTCCTCAGGAGGATACGATAGTCATCACGGAGGTGGAGGTGGTTTTGGGGGCGGCTTTGGAGGTTCCTCTGGAGGTCACGACAGCCATCATGGAGGCGGCGGCGGAGGATATGGAGGAGGTTTCGGAGGTTCTTCCGGAGGTCACGATAGCTACCAAGTAGGCGGCGGTGGTGGTTATGGAGGAGGCTTTGGAGGGTCCTCTGGAGGTCACGACAGCCATCACGGAGGTGGTGGAGGAGGTGGTTATGGAGGAGGCTTTGGAGGTTCCTCAGGAGGCCATGACAGCCATCACGGAGGTGGTGGAGGAGGTAGTTACGGTGGAGGCTTTGGAGGTTCCTCAGGAGGCCATGACAGCCATCACGGAGGTGGTGGAGGAGGAGGATATGGTGGAGGTTTCGGAGGTGGTCATGGAAGCGGTGGTTTTAGTCCAAGCGCTGGTGGTCACGGTGGTGACAATGGTGGTTACCACTACTAATTTCCGTACTTCATGCCAAAGTACCTCTCAATCAAGTCTGTGTCAATTAGCCCTTAAGTCCGTTATTTATCGTCACTCTCATGTGTCTCGTGTGCCGTATGAATGTTTTGTATATATTGTTAAGTTTTTACTCCGTTGCAATAAATTCTTAAGATACTATAAACTTTTTGAATCACTATAATCACTGTTAGGAATGCAAATTGTCAAGGTCCACCGTCCAGGAGGACGATGATAAGATGCCTTCTTTTCCTGAACGAATCATGTAATTCCAGATTTTTAGTGATGAGAATGAGAGTAGGATTGAACTCCATTTTTTAGTTATTGAAATGAAAGTTGGGGAAAGTAAAGTAGGGAGAAAAAGAAATTGAGTAGAAAACTGGATTTTTCAAATAAATTTTTTCATCTATTTTCATTTATCAGAAAATAAAATTATATTGGGAAAGTTTCTTTCATGACAATGAAAAAAATTTAAGGATCTTGAAAAACTATTGAAAAAACTGCCTTCATTTTCAACACGAAGCAGGTGTTTCTCGAAAAAATTCTTACCTAGAACAAGTCAGGTAATAATAATAATAATAATATCTTTATTGTTTGTATCACCTAAAAAATACATCATTTAGAATTTCACAATTATAATAGATTTTAATTTAGGGAGAACAACAAAAGGCCAACAGTTGTCAGAATTCCATAAGGATTCTGTTCTGGCCGTAAACTCGTTGACATGAAAAATCAGGATACACTAAAAACAAAGTGCCAAAATATGAGACATGAGAGACAACCGGCAGCAAACCCAGACCACATCACAAGTTGAAAAACAATTGAAAGGAAAATAAATTAACAATATTATATGTATAAGAATTAGACTGAGTGACTCTGCTCAAGAAGTATTGCAGATTTAATTTCTTTTCTGAAGGAAGAGAGGGATCGATTTAGATCTAGTCTATTCAGTGCATTAATATGATCAACAATATTGTACGAAAATGATCTCTTGAATATTTCCTTTCTATGTTTGGGGATAGTTAAACGAACCCTCCCTCTTAAATTCAACGTGTGAACATCCGTGCGAAATCTAATCCTATTGTATAAATATAGAGGTGTTCTAAATTTCAATATCTTGAAATAGAAGCAACGCATAAAGAACTTCGCCCTCTTCGCCATATTAAGCCACCCAGATCTGTTCAAATAGGGATTCCCCTACATATTCATGTGCTCTCTCCTTTTTACACCGTAAAGAAGTCGGAGGTATGAATTCTGGACCTTCTAAATTCTATACAAACAGTGGGAATCCAGGCATGGGACGTAAACAAAGCAACAGAAATTGAAATGGAACAGTACAAGAGCTTCAAGTAACATTTTCTTAGATTTTTTCCGGTAGATAATGCCTATGACTGTAAATACTCTTCAATCTACCATAAGAGCTCTGAGCTTTGAAGTGACGTACTCCCTGAATCGCAGCTTAGAATATAATATAAGTCCCAAACTTCTGCCAGTGTCCGGAAAAGGGATTGAAATCCCATTCAACCTTACTGTAGCTGTATTCTTCACCTCACTTATTTGAGAGTCACTTCCAAAAATCAAAACGGTTGACTTCTCTGGGTTCAAAATGAGTGAATGGTCAGCCGCCCACCGACAAAATGATTCCAACTCACCATTGAGTACCTTCGTAGCAGACACAATATCATCCTCAGGAAAGGAATAATATATTTGAGTATCGTCTGCATGGCTGTGGTTTCGACAGCGACTCAGAGAATAAGGAGATCTTGAGGTATAAATGGTGTACAATATTGGGCCCAGTACTCCCCTGGACAACTCCAGCCAGCAAATCCATCCAATCAGAGGATTCTGCCTCATAAACTACCTGTTGCACACGATTACCTAAAAAAGACTTCATCATTATACACGTCTCATCACCGAATCCAATGTAATGTAAGATGGATAGTAGGATCTGGTGATCAATCAGGTCAAAGGCCTTACTGAAATCGAGAAGTACCAGTATTGATACTTCATCCTGGTCACGTGCAGCAATAATGTCATCTAAAACATTTGCTGTAGCAGTGTCACAGCTGTATCTTTTCCTGAACCCTGACTGCTTTTGCGGTAAATATGATTCAATTGGAGGTACTCATTTATTTGTGAGGCCATGATACGTTCTAATATCTTCGAGAGAGTGGGAAGCACATTAATGGATCGCAGCTGATTCATATCTGTTGGATTAGCAACTTTAGGGACAGGACTAACAAGTGCTCGCTTCCAGAGATCCGGAAAGTAAGACGTCAGAAGGCATTCATTCATTATATGCGTGATATAAGGAACTATTTGAGGGAAACACAGCTGAATCAGGGTCGAGTTAAACTGATCCACAACGAAGGCCTTCGACTTTATTCCCAAAATAGCCTCTCTAATCTCCATTTCACCCACCAGTTTGAAGTTGAAATGACTATCGATATGGGGTAAAATATTGTGTTGTAGAAATGTATAGTTTCAGGTTTTGTCGACCAATATTTGGCGGATGCGCTAAGTAACAAACATTTTCTGATTGATCGACAACATAAGAGTTGATGTGCCATCTGCAAATATAGATTGAAAAAAATGCCTCCAAGCAGGCCCGTATCCAGGAATTTGGGGTGGGGGGCTCATTTGGGTATACAAACCTGTAGGGAAGAAATAATTCGTGAATGTCCTAAAAGTCTAAAAGTCAACACAGTCAACACAGGTTTATTGATATTTCAATACTTTGGGGGGCGGGGAAGGCCTCAGCACTTTAGCCACCCTAGCTACTAGCCTGTCTCCAAGATAGCAACAGATTTATGGTTTGCCCTTCCGATTTAATATAAAGATGAAAAAGCTCTAAAAACAGCGAGAGTCATTGGATGTTTGTACTGACGTGGAAATAACCAGAGGATAACATTCAATATTAATGATGTTGAAATAATTTACTAACTTCTGATTATTGTGATGAAATGGAGTGGTCCCTTTACTTATATTTACGACAGACGTTGTACTCTGCACATAAGTCCCGAATTTGAAAATTTTTTACTCTATGGAATAATAGTAAAAGTTTGGACCGTTTTGATGAAGAAATTTACTTAATCATTTAGATAATATTAAATGCCATTACATGTATAATATGAAGTAAGTTATGAGTAACTGCAGGGTGAAAAAGATTGAACTAAAATTGAGGAGAACTTCAATACAACTAGGTATATATCTGTATATATAAAAATGAATTGCTGTGCGTTAGGTACGCTAAAACTTGAAAACGGCTGGACATTTTGGCTAATTTTGGTCTTAACTTTCGTGGAATTCCAGGGAAGGTTTGAAAGGTGAGAAAATATGAAAATACAAGGTATTTAATATGATTTCTCCTTAGAAATGGAGGTGACCGATTATCATTGATTTTCGATGATCATCGATGTTTGACAACTAAACATCGAATTTTTAAAATTGATTTTGCATTAATTTCAACATCGTTTCGTCTATTTCTCGATTTCAATAATTTCTTCAAGTGAGGACGACGCAAAGTTTGCACAAAACATAAATGTTATTAATAAATAATGAATTACTATTTCGATAAACATCAGGGTATCATGTTCGGTTATCTATGTCAATATCGGCTTCCGTGATCATTTGTAAAAGTGACATTTGAAGCGTCTAAATGCAAAACCAGACATTTGATGTAAAAGCCGTTCCAAGCAAAATGAGAAAAATCTGCCAAAATCATAGTTTTGAACTTCCAGTTTTGACCATTTGAATTACGAATAGAGGCTTTCAAAAGTCTACTTATGAACCTGAGAGTATAAGAATCAGATTGCCAGCAACTTTTTCTATTGTAATCCTTCCTTAACTCATTTTTTCGGAATTTGTCGAATGTCTGGTTTTGCATTTGGACGCTTCGTTTCAAGTTACGTACTCTTTTTGCAGTTGATCTTTTGTGATAGATACAACTCACCTCGAAGTGTGCGAGAAATTTTTTGTCAACTTGGTTAATTTCAATTTGCGATGCCGAGAATAAGAAGACCTGGCATAAGAAACCGTGTCACGGGAGGGCCCATGCATTGAGGGGGTTGACTGATTATTTGATTATAGGAACATAATTTCAGTTATATAGGTATAGGACGTATATATACGAAAAGTTAGGGAAATACAATTGGATCTGGTAGGCTGTGTGGCAATCAGAATGTAGGCTTCTTCAAAATGTTTTGTGTTTGAAGATAACATTGAACTAATAATAATAACAATAATTTGAAAAGCCGATTTCGGCAGAAGAAGTTGCGCGGGCCAGCTAGTTTGCAATATATTCTTCAAATCCTTTTCACACTCAAGTTCCTTCTCAACAAATTATCGTACAATGCATCGTCAGCACTCAGCGCAGTGAATGATTCCCTGATTTTCAACAAGCCTTTAATATACAGGGTTCCATTTTCCATTGGTAAACGGAAATACCTTACAGACGGATAGGATGGGTGGTACCGAGTACAATGAAGTCACTGTAGCACCGAGGTGGTTCTGAAAGTACCACATTTATCGGTTCCTGCTGTCTTCGTCACCAAGATACAGGCTGTTTTATGAATTTTGCTCGTTCCGTCGCGAAGCAATATCGGACGGACCACCCGATATATTTTCTTCATATTTGGCACAAGTGTTTCTTATTCGAGGCTCAATGGTATCATTTAATGAACGCAAGGAAAATCCAGTTCGGGATTATCAAAAAATTAAGAATTCACGATTAAACTCTCTCAGTAATTACTTTAACATTTGTTTTTTTTTGTCAGCTGTAGGTCATTTTAGTTTGGGTTTTTCAATTATTCTTTTGTCAGTTATCATTCTTGCAAAGTTTTTGAGACCCTGGATTCCTGATGTGGTTCAAGGTGTTTTTTAGTGATAAATGTATTAGTTAGTTATTAAGAGGTTACAGTCCACTCTGGTTAAGTAAAAAGTCTATTGCACCCCCTACTGTAGTCGGAATTTAGAGTTGCGTTGATTTAGAAAAATGCCGAATGAATTTTCAAATGAGGAATATACTGACACTAACTGGCCAACAAGGTGCCCTGATTTTAATCCCGTGAGTTATTATGTCTGTAGTGTTCAGTTTTTTATAAAAATAGCTCGAAAACAAAGAACAATCTGAATGTAATGCGGGGAGTAGTTCGGGATTTTTTCAAACGAGCGAGGAGAAAATGCAGCAGTTAATGTAGTTTTTTTGTTTAATTTTGCATTCATATTTGGTTTGTTTATTTTCATATTTTAAAATTCAGAAATACGAACTGGAATAGTCTGCAGCTATGGTAAACGTTGCACAGATGTTGGTTAGTTTTACAAATAAACTTTTTGTTTAATTGTAGAAAGAGAAAAATTTTGCCTTATTCTTATTTTGTTGAAGTAAGTATGTTTTTATGTGAATTTGTTGTCAGGGTACAGACCTGGCTTGAATAATTTGACACAAATTTATATTGATAATAACAGTAAAGTTACACAGCGAGAAAATGCCGCCTTTGTAGCAGAGCAGAGGCAGACCAGTTTCGTTCTTATTACGGCTCATTGGTGCACCTCACCTCAGCCATAAAGACAAAAAGATGAAAGGTCAGTACTCAATGTCATGCGAGAAGACAATTCTGAGTATTACTACAAATGTTCGCACATATTAACCGTGGATTGAACCTACTCTCGACTCTCTTCCTCGACAAACATTTTAATTTAAATTTATAGTTATCAATTCATTGAGTTGAATCATTTCAACATAGTGTAATAATGATAAAGGGAGTGAGGAATATAGTAAAAGATATGGACAAAAAAGAGAATTATTAAAAATTTATAAAGTTCTATACGAGGAAAAACATAGGTTTGGAATATCTTGTATATACAAAAATATTCGGAGAATGTGCTTGAACATTTTACACACATGCGTACAGAAGATGAATTGCAATATCTGCTTCTATAGCTGAACTCAAATATTAACATTTGTACAAGATTTAACATTCCGATTTAAGAGTAAAATATAATAATAAATATAATAGAAAAATTCAAACAAAAATATAATAATTATGTAATAAATACTTGTTTCAATTGAAGTTGTTGATAATACAGTGAGTCAAGAATTATCCTAATTTTTTCATGAATATCTTTACGATTATTCCAGTGACAAGGATTCGACATTATATTTAATGGATAAAAAAAACTTTTTCTTCATATTAAAGACAAGATATTTTTTTCAAACATCCCTCAGTTTCCTAGTGAAGTTTTGTAATGTTTCTAAAGAATACAGAATGTCTTCGGAATGCTGTCTAAAACCTGAGTATATGTCAAGGTTTAGTTAAAAAACAAATGACACATACCCACAAGCCAATGAGAAAACGAGGAGAAACCTGAATAACTTAGAAGAGACGGGGATGTAGAAGCTCATGGTGGTTCGAGCGCCTCAACGTTTGGTCATGCTATTGCTGAAATTACATATTTTCAAATTTTGAAAAAAGAAAAATTTGCTTCAGTTTGAAATAAAAGTGATTAATGAATTTGTGAATTTTCATTGGTCAAACTTTGATTGAAACGAAATGTGAGCCTTATGTGAAATACGTAGTCATCGCATCCACCAGAAAGGATATGAATTTTCGTTTCCAGTTATATACTAATTATAATGTTGCATTAGAACGCATATTTTGTAATATTCATGAAATTGTTTGGGAAATTCACATTGTTATAGTCTTTCCATGATAAAAATATGAAAACACTCTACTGTCAATATATCTCACTAGAATAATGATGAAATAAACACTGGTTACATCCTCAGAAATTGTTGGTTGCATTCAGTTCTGTTCGTGTGGAATCTCGAACTGTAGGGCTACCAACACGTAGGTAAGTATATTGGCGAATATCTGAAAAAAAAAAGGTTCAGATGAAATGAAGCCAAATGTTATTTAATAAATGAGAAAGTCTTGCTAATAAATCGCAAAGGAAGACATTAGAACCATTGTACAGTAGTGTTCCAAATTGGGTGAAACTGCACTGTATCTCAGCTATTATTGAAGATACCCAGACGGCACCCTATATTCCCGGAATATTCCTCCAATCTGCCATTAAGCCAAAAGATATTGCAATATGCGAGGCATATGCCAGATATATATCAAATATATCTGCTCTCAAAGGAATATTCCAAATATATGCCATCCCAGATATGTCTGGTATATGCTATGGGAATATCTATATGATATGCGTTTAGAATATTATTCAATAGTATTTATTGGTATATATACATGAATCTTCATGGAATATTACAAACGTTACAAAACCCTTTTTGAACGATAATTTTTTAAAGTGTAGGTACTACCACTACCTCGATTTTGCTTTTGTTCCGAACTCATCAATAATTGATGAGTTTGTTATTTTCCAGTAAACTGTTAAAGAACTACAAACTTTCTATATAGATTATATTTTCGAGGAATCGCAGTTATCATCAAGTTAATTATAGTTGGATTCAAGTTAAAAAATAACACTTTCATTCGCTTAATAATTTGATCTTATTTATTAAACTGAGTAAACAATGGAATCAATGATTTGTAATTTATTTATATGATTGATACAATGAAATGAAAGAGCAGGCAACAAATTAAACGTTTTTATTTGTGAAAAATGGACATGCTATACTATATCGTATATCGACTGAGAGTCGAGTGACTTTTTAAATAATTGAAATGTTCGATGAAACAGAAAAAGAGGTCCATTATGATTTTGATCTTATAGGAAAGAGATCAAATATATATTTTCAATAAATGGAAAAACAATATATGATATTCGAGCAGATATGTGAAAAGGGCGTAGACAAGTTGTCAAAAATCATATATGATAATCAAATATTAGTCAACAGAGGTGAGAGTAGCTTATTCCACTGGAGGATCGAATCACTTTTGCTCATATTTTTGTTTCCATGAAGCTGCCATGTGTTAATACTTCTTGCTTTTCATTGAACCAAATACATTGCATATCAAACATTTCAGAGCCATTGTAGGTTGAGGAAGTTATGTGGCCACTTCGAACCATATTTTCGCCCTTTCTAGATATTTCCTTGAATTTTATCAAAATATCTGACAGAAATACCAATGACATTATTTCTTTACAGGAATAAAAATACTCCTTTATAAATGAAAAATTAACTATTTTCTGGCCTCTACCCATTCTTAACTCCTGCAATTTCGTTCCCTGAATTTACCGATAAGAATATCAAATTTCGATTTTACTGAGATTTGACTTTTTCTTATGGATGTAAACATTACGTCACGACGTTTCAGTCAAAATATTCATATTTTTGTTTTGTGGTCTTGGATTGAGGTTATTTTTGTTCTGTGATTAGCAGTTTCAGTTTGGCGTTCCAAACTTCCAAAATGGTCGTTACGTCACGGTGGTGACATGACTTATGGAGCTCCATGAGTTGAAAGAGTGTTATTGAAAAATTATTAAATTGTGTGTGGAGTTGAAAATATGTTATTGTTTGAGTATTATGTGATAAATAGTTTGTGATGCAGCCGAGCACATGATAAAAGATAAGACAGGCAGACAAGAGCATGACTGTAGGAGCGTGAATATCAAATCAGCGTTGGTAGGTACTCTTATATATTTGGAATGCTTGAAAAAGGTTTTCGTAATATGCCAATCACTTGTCAGTGCTTTATCTTTGGTTATGTGTATTTACGTTTTTTCAGGTCAAAGAATTGAGGACTTTACAGTGAGGAAGTGATAGAAAGGATATTTCCTATAAAATTGTGCAATGTTCTCAAAGGTATAATATAAATAATTTCAGTGATCATAAAACCCATTTTATGTTTTATTAATATTTTCAGAGGTTCTTAAACAGAATGAAAATACTAAATTTGTTACTGAAAAATGGCTCCACGTTGTGCAGATAGCTTAACAGCTTAACCAAAACTTTGCTTTCAATCCAAACGTAAAAACTACAAGAGCATGAGTGGAGGAGCTTCTCAGGTGTAGTAAGTCTCACCCAAGCTGTATATCGTAATTTTGTTCATGCAAGCAAAAAGGCTGTACAGGTCGAAAATATTAGTGGCATCAATACGGATTTAGGCCCTAAAAATCAAAAAGAGGGATCGTCTTCGAGAAGGAAGGTTGCCTCGACATAAATTGCCAACACTGCCTACTAAAATTCAAAGTAAGTTTATAAATATTAAATAATCAGAACAGATTCCACTATTACTATAGCAGTAGACAGCCTCTTATCTTGAAAATCTTAGAATCACTGGTTTTTTTCAGGGCCAAAATCAAAGAATTCCCAACTTGCTGTGAAATAGAGAAGGAAAAAGGCGAGGAAGACCAAAAGCTACCTGGATGAGCGGCATACAGAAGACGATGTCTGAGAGACCGGGAGAATGGGTGTTGATAGAAGGGGCTGGAGACTGGGAATTGGAAGGCCTGGGATGTTATAAACACGGATATCTATATCAGCACCCCAAAGGTAAAGTGTGTCAAGTCACAATATCAAAATTAGACAAATGAGAGATTTTTCAGTTCGATAATTGTTTCAAAGAATGTGTACTGCCATTACTTGGCGTCTTCATAAACCTAGGGAGTCAAAAATGTGTTCCACTAGCTAGAATTTACTAATGTGAATCCAATATTCTAGATAGGTCGTGTCTGAAAAAATGTGACTTAACACACTTTACCTCTGAGGTCGGTTTCCCAAACTTTGTTAGTACCGTTTAATTAACTGGAGCCACCACGATTCGTAGAAATTTCAAAACGAGTAATTCGATTTGTGAAACCGACCCATAATCTGATGAGTCGATTTCGAATGGCTGTTTTGGTTGGTTAACGGTTGACCGCTCGGTTCATAAATGACAACGTCAAACGAACTGCGCTTTCGAATTCTGTTCAAATTTTGAAGAAACATCTGATTTGAGACGTCACCAGAATGTCATTCGAATGCGGTTGGTCTAAAACTGACGGACCAATCTATGAACCAACCAAGAACCAGTCAATCGAAATCGCCTCTAGTTCACAAACCAAATAATTGAAGTTCACAGTTCAATATTTATATCATTTAAAATATTACCTCATTGTGTTTTCCCTATTTTTTAGTTTAATTCATCAAATGTTAATTTTTACTTATTCTTAGTTCATATGCCTTGTATTGTTTTGTAAAATACCTAGTTGATTTATATTTTTACTTTATGTTCATTTTTATAATTTAATGTGATAATTTTGTTAATTATTGTTATTGTACAAAATATTCTTAAAACTGTAATAAATTTTTTTGAAACAATCTAATCAATGCATTATTATTTAGTACCGCTACAAAAATTCACATATATTTAAATATATACAAAGATATTACCAGCATATAGCATGGACAAATCAGGAGATAAAAAGATATTGCCAGCATATATGTAAGGGAGATATTCATAGATGAATCTGTATGGCATATGCCATGGATATATTTTTGAAGATCATGGGATATTCCTGGCAGATGTTTCATGGTGACCTTGGATATTCCTGCTATCTGCCAGGCTTATGCCCTGGGAGATTTGGAATATGTTTGGAATATCTCAATATGCCAGCGGTATATTCATTGAATATGCATGGAATATTTCTGTGCCGTCTGGGTAGAGGCATGCGGTTTTCGCGACCGTGCGTATCAATTTTTTGTGAGACTTTTGTTTCTGAAATATAGGGCGAAAACTAAAAATGTGCATTTTTGGAGTTGTAATTTTTTCACGGGTGCTGTACGCGATAGAAAAAAAAATAAAAACTGGTTTAAATAGATATTTTCAAATAGAAGTCAGTAGCGTAGCTAAAAATAAACGCGGTGTTATTCAAATGGAACACCCTGATGTATATTTTAACTTAAGAGTTTTGCATTTATTTTTCTGAATATATTGATGTATCACAACCTTAATATCAATAATTTTTGAAACATAGATGAATTCAAAATAGTAATCATAGAAATGATTACCATTTTCAATTCCCAGGCTCAGAGATCTTTTATCATGAGGTTGGAGAAATGATAAAAGATCTCTGAGCCTGGGAATTGAAAATGGTATTCATTTCGATGATTACTATTTTGAATTCATCTATGTTTCAAAAATGTTCTTGATGTGCCTTCGTAAAGGCAAAGAATTTTCTTTTTCTTAATATCAATAAATTGAAAAAATTTGAAAAAATTTTTAAAATTCATATTCATGTTTGGTTTTTTCAATAGTAAGACATGAATTCATCCATATACATCAAAATGCATAAGAACATTCCAATATAAGTATTAAAATTCCTTTCGTTTCCAACATCTTCAAGTTTATGTTGACAAGTGATATTCTGAGTTTATGTTTGAATATATTAAAATAAATAGGATGGATATTAAAAAACAAATTATGATTTTGCCAACGTTTCTTTCTCAAGGCTAGAAAAGGGTTTTATTGATCTCAGAGTTATTCAAAATAATGAAGTTATGAAACCATACCTTATCATACAATTTAAAAATGAAGCATAGTTGAAATAAACTTGAAATAGTACAGAACTCGGTACAGAATGAATGAGTTTTGACGTGCGACAGTCGAATGAATTGAAATAACTTTTTCTTTCTCTAGAATATTTGAAAAAGAGAAAAACTTTCAACAAGCATTTTATCAGTTGGGGTAATTAAAAATTTTTTTTACCTTTTTTTATGATATAAGATGAAAAAAGGCATTCGTATTTAAAATAAAAAAGTGTTTTTTTTTTCACGAGAAGAAAAATGTAATATAGTTTTTTATTTCCGTTGAAAAAGCGCTTCTAGAAAGCTTTAATCGTTTTCAGATATTTCCGTGAATAAAAAGTTATGGCACATTTTCGGAATCGATAATACATCAAAATTAAAAAAAATTAAGATATCGTGAAACGGTTCTCACTAATGGTGTTTTCACGAAAATCGAACCAAGGACACCTCTTGAAGTTTTCACCTATCTAGTCCAGAAGTACCTAAAACAGGCAAGCAATTGAGGAGGCCCTGTATATCGTCTGTCCGCAAAATACTGAAGACATTAAATTCAAAAGAGTAGAAGAAATTAAAACCTCAATATATTCCACAAATGGTGAGGAAAATCGTCAAAAACTTAAGAAAAAATATCGACTCTGTCTAGAAGTAAATGGGAGTCATTTGAATACCTACCTAATATAACTTTCAGTTAATAAATAAATAACATGAATATCAGTTGTTTCATTATGCACGGTTCTTTTGATATAAAAAAATCGCATCATTCTCGTTTGGCATTTCACAGCTGCCTTAGATTCAGAAGAAAATATCTATATTTTCAGAAAACAGCCAGACAACCTCAATAAAGTAAATATATTTGAAATCAGAAGAAGGAGCTCTACCGATTAGGAAAATAAAATACAGGATGTGCCAATTGAAAAACAACACTTCACATGGAATTTTCAGGTTAACGATGCCTTCATGCAATCATTAGTAGTGAATTCTGAATGCCCATAAAAAATACTGCAAATTTGCCCATTTCAACGTTTGTGTACGACCTATATTAACTGAGATAGCTATTGAGTAAAATATAAACAATCACCCTGTACAGCATGAAGAACCTTAGACACAAATCGAATAATAGGATACTCCATGAGACTATATTGAAGTTTGATTTATAAAAAATTCAAGAGAACTGATCTTTTAGTGGGCAAGTTGTTCAGTATTCAGTAACACAGATTCTTCATTGAATTATTTTCATGGAAAACATTGACATACCTAGGTGGAGAATAAGAATCGAAATAATCTAATGTTCCTTCTGCAATATTTGATTTTGATGAAAAAAATATTATTAATGGCTATACATTCACTACATTTCTCTTAGAGAGGCTATTAAAAATGTTTTTGTGACTTATGAATGCAAGAGTCAAACTTTCCAACTGTTGTTCTAACAAGTTTCATCTACATGTGCGAAGTTATCATCCCGTATCTAATAATAATAATGAAATATTACCGGTCCTGCGATTCCTAAATTAATGCTGAAAATTCCATTTGCTGTCAATGACTTGTGCTGTTTGATCTTCTCGATGAAAATCCTCAGCTGGAGGTGATCCGGAGGAGTTGAAACTCTTGTCGAGTATTCCATCAAAAAACAAGTATATCCATGTATCTGAAAGCAGCACAAAATTTGTTAGAGTAGCATTATTGTGATTATCTGAACCCTTGGTCACATTTTGAAAGAAAATTTTTTAGTAATCTGTTTTCATCTTTGAGTCAGTCTGTAGCTTTTCATAAGCTTACAGGAATATTCATCATGATCATTATATACCGTATAGAGCAAAACACAACTCTATGCGACATCGCCGGCGTTAGCTGGAACTAAGCCCGAAACGAGTATCGTTTTGACAGTTAGTACGTGAAAGCTGGGTTTATTTGTTTATTTTTACGTTTTTATTGCGATAAAAAAGATATGCCTAAGGAAAAAACCGTGAAAAACACTAATTGTTGTGTTTATGGATGTAATTCTAAAAAATCTAGGAATCCTGGAGCCCATTTTCGTGGTGAAAATCAAAATGTTTACTTTACCAATAAACTAGAAATCGTAGGGGAAATTAAAAGACGCAAATCGTGGGAGCATGTTTCGATAATGGAAAAACTTGTATCTAAACATATTAGAGTATGCTTACAGCATTTCCGACCAGAAGATTGTGAAATCAAAACAAGCAAGAGTGGAAACTGATGTCAATTGAAAACAATGCTTCATATGTTTTGAATTATTTCAGAAACTCTCACTATGAAAACATTTCTGTTACTGGAGACGAAAGCTGTACCTTCACTAAACCTACCACAGAAAGCAGTTCAAGTCAAGTCATTTTAAATTTTTGTTCATATCGTTCTTGTACAAAATTTTCATTCTTATCAAAATGAATTACTTTGAGTCTACTTGATATTTTTGAATATATAGAAGTTTCAACAATTCAAGAAGCCTAGTTGAAAGTGCTGAATTCAATCCATATGATAATGTGTGAGTTTAAGTGATTCTCTCGATGGTTGCAAAATTGAACTTATGTTCAGCAGTGATCAAATCTACATGTGGAATTTCCAATAAATTCCGAGAATTGGCAATTTTAAACAATATATCATACATATATGTATCAATTTAATATTAATATTAAAAATAGCTTGATAATATTGACGTTCATTTAGCAATAGAAAAGGTGCAATCAATCGATAGATGAGTTGAATTATTTTATTTTATTATAACTGCAGACTGAGACACAAGTGAGATGCAATAAAGGAATAATACATTAAAATCTAGCGTAATGAATTCTTCAACATGATTAATCAAGGATCACGTCATGTTCTGCATACATGCAGTTCTCTGATGAATGTCCATTTTTATTCAAAATTTATCACCCATTTTCTATTCATAGATTTTTTCCCTTCCTAAAAAGAAAAAAAAATTAGTAGCTTCTATTAAATGAATATATTTTTCATGCTGATGTTCATTTACATTACAATTTTACTTTCAAGATCAGTAGAATTGTCAAAATATTTTGTAGTACGTACAACCTTGTAGAATAGCAGGGCTAAAATATGCTTGCAAATTCCAGACAATCTTGCTTAGTATCTGTATATAATCTTGTCAACCTTCACACCATCATTTTTACAAGACATCATTTCCTCAATATGATGGGATTGTCCTTCTAGAATTCCAATGTTTTGATTTGAAATAATTTTTTCCCACATAGAATCAACACTTGCTCACCCTCTACACAGCATCTGTGAGCATGCAAATATTGGAAAATTTCCTATAACTAGAGGAACTTTTGGTAAACATCTTGCCAGATGAACTGAAAAGCATTCAAAATTGAATAGAGCTCTCCTCAACATTTTACATAAAATATAACAAAAAGCACAATATTACCTATACTTGCACTTACAATATAATCCACAGGATCCACAATCAAGGAAACAACTTCGATCACTGATAGCCAATAAACGTTTGAACTAAAAAATCCCATAAATACAAATAGAAATCTAATGTAAACACGAAACAATACTCGTTTCGGTAAACAGCTGATCGGCGAATGCAGCGACACCATCGGTAATTATTTTGTCCAATATTCAACAGATATATGTATATTTATATTTATAAAATTGAGTACTATGTCCGACCGTAATTCAGGTTGAAAGATTCACTAATATCAATTTCTGCTTTATTCTTTCCAAACACAGAATGGTTTGTGTACTCTCTGCGGAATCCTTGGTGGATGGATTTTCAGAGATGGCATTAGTTTATAGTATGATGTTTCAATGTTTCAGAAAATACATATTCTGGTTATCACGTGAAATTTATAATTATTCATGATTTCTTGCTCTATTCCTTTCAAACTCTTTGCAAAAACCGTTTTGGGAAGATTTTCAGGGATTGCAAGCTCATGGGGATAGTTCTCTGATAATATGAACTTTCCTCTCAACAGATGATGAAAATATTCTCCAAGATACACTTGCTTGCACTGTACCAGAGATTAAAGAAAATGTTGAATATTGAAGGAGTAACGTCAATCATAAAATTTTGACATGTATAAAATTTCAATAACTATGAGCTACGAGATGTCAAGTCTCTGCACGGTACGCCGAAAAGTTTCGCTACTTCGTAAAGACCAAGCTTCACATCCAAATGATCAGGTTATTGAATGAGAGACCTATTCTAGGTCCAATTAACATCAAACTAGAAAATCTGACGAGCTCGAGAAAATTCTGTTTTTTTAATTTTCAATCCTCACCTACGCCCAACCCCACCTGTCAAATGATCAGATTAAGCTGTATTCATCATGAGAAGTGCGTAGGCCATGTATACTATCTTAATCTGACGCGCTCGAGTATGTCCATGTAACAGTTTTTTATTACATTTTTGAAAGCTTATAGCTTTTCCCCCACCTATTGCAGAGCAATAGGTCCCTATGACGCTCAAGTAGATCCAAATTTAGCATCGTAGGCTCCGCTACTATCATGTGGAAAGTACCTTTTCCGCACTAGACTACTTGACCTTAATACGCTGCGTGAAGTTCGGTGGCAACTATGATATGAAAAAATCAAAATTTCACCATCAAAGAAACAACACGCACTGATGAACGCAACAAATACTGCCAGCCAGATAGCCCTATCAATATTGACAGGAAAATATTTCCAGAAGGGTAAGATGAGTAATAATAATAATAATAATGATAATAATCGTCTTTATTGAAGTTGAAAAAAAAAATCATTTGCAAATAAGCGATATTTAGCTAAAGCAATTCTTACATATAACCTACTCGCAATGAGAAAAAAAAAAAACAAAATATGTATAAAGAAAATCCCCTAGTACCGCGACCCTGTTCCCCGACAGTCCCACACCGCATAAAAGATTAAACAATAACAAATGAAATAATAATAATAATTTCGATAATAATTTCAGAGAGGGAAACCCAAAAAGTATAGACCCAACGGAACTATGAAGATAAAAAATCCTCGAGGTATATCCGCTTCACTTCCTTCTTAAAAGTGGAGACCGTTAACGTTCCCAAACAACTGCAAATTTCATTGTACAATTTGACTGCTATATATGAGAAACATCTTCTAAAAAGAGTGGTCCTATAACTTGGTATTGCAAGTGAATTACTCCCTCGAATGGATACATTATGTATATCGGATCTGAAGGACAACTTCTGCCTCAAATACCCCGGAATACCCGACAAAAGCAATCGATGCGTGAAAGTCAAGAGCTGAATCTCCCAAAGCGCCGACATAGGTAACCACCGAAGTACTTTCAACTTTTCCGACACGGGATCGAATTTTCTAAGGCCAAAAACGAATCTGGCACAAATTCTTTGAACGCGTTGTATTCGGTTCTTCGTTGCAACATCCAAACAGGGACCATACACTGTACAGCCATAGGTAATTAAATATTGAAAACACTAGTGACTCACACAGTGTCTTCTTTAAATTGTGATACAGCACTTGTCTGTTTGCGTATAATAATTTCATGGTGGCATACAATCGGCGCAACAAACCAGATACATGTTCTCTGAACCGGAGACTGGAGTAAAAAACTATGTCTAAGCTTTTTGCCGAAGTAACGTGAGGAATTCGCTCATTGCCTACAGAAATCATCTTCAACACATTCGAAGCATTTTTTGTTTCCGAATAATAGAAATTGTGACTTGTTAGCATTGATTTTCAAGTTATGCGCTTTCGAAAAATCATTTATTATATTCAATTCCTCATCGATAATTCGGTTAGAAAGACGTGCATCATTGGAGTTGAAGTCGAAATAAAGTTGAATATCATCAGCATATCCGTGGACAGAACAACGTGTTAGTTTGGTTTGGAGAATAAATCGAAGGTGTATATCAGGAATAACAGTGGCTCCAAAATTGAACCCTGAGGAACACCCGAATTTACATATAACGAATTTGACATCTTATCATCAAAAATTACTCTCTGAATTCTTCCAGAAAGATAACTTCTGAAAAATTGCAACGGTCTCTCATTAAAACCGATATGTTTCAACTTGGAGCAAAGTAAATTGTGATCGACGGTGTCGAACGCCTTCGAGAAATCAAGCAATACAAGCGCCAGAACTCGTTTTGAATCAATCGATCGGCCAATATCATCCAACACCTTCAGAAGAGCAGTAATCGTACTATGCGACTCTCTAAAGCCTGATTGATGATCGGGAATGACAAAATTTTCTGTTAGAAATTTCAAAATCTGTTTATGAATTATCTAAAATGGTCACTCGAAAACGTTGCTAGCATAGATTATATAGTTGACTGAAGTATTTCATACTTCAATCAACGGTATGAAGATGGGAAACGATGCGATTACAGTGATGGGAGCGACATCTGTAGTTACAAAAAGAAAACTAAACTTCGGGGTTATGGATCAAATATTCGATTAGGGTCCATTTAGCAAAGAACTTGCAAAACTTTTCGATAAATGGTCAAAGTTGCACGCTGTAGGTTAAGTTTGGCTGTTTCGTTCGTGTTGTGTACCCGTGTGTTTTTTCTGTTATATGTTTTGTGTTAAAAACTCGCAGACATTTATAATGCCTCTATTGTATGGTGATAAATTGCAAAAATTATAGAAAGAATAATCCGGAAAGTGCATTCTTTTCATCACCGAGGAGAATGAAAAAATGTGAAATTTGAAACTCGTATTATGTAACTGTGATATTCATTGCTTCTCATTTTCAGTGCCGTCGAATGTATAGAGTTTTCGGGGAGAAGGGATACTGTTCTGGATAAACAATAAAGAACTTGTGCTGGGTTGACATACAAGTTTTCTTGTACACCTTTGACCTTTTTCTTTTATTGTTGTTCCAAACATTCTGTAACTGATATATGAATAAAGTCTTGAAATTGTTATAATAATTTCCTAATATGTCAAACAATTTTTGAAAAGTTCTCAATTTCATAATTATTGTTTTGTATTTGATTTTATACAATCATTTCAAATAAAAATAAAAAGAATCCAGAAGCTTTTTACATTTGATTCAAAACAATGTGTAGATGAAAAATATCATGCTGATCAAATAGCGCAGCCCTGCATATGTTTTCTCGATCAGGATGTTTGTTTAAAAGCTCGACAAAGTATATAAAAATGTATGAGAAGTATAATTCGAATTTCTTCACTGAGTATTGTTATCAGCGGCCCCTTGGTGGGAATTTTAGTACTTCAGATGGAGGGGCGTTTCCTATCTTTCTAACTCAATATTCTTTGGTTGCTTGCTTTTAGAATTTACATCTGATGATCCCAAAAATAAGTATTATGAACACACGAAAAAAAATACATACAATTTTAACAGCAAAATACATACTTGAAAAAAGTCACACCACTCAACTTACCAAGTTCGACAGTTTCTGGGCATTCCTCAGAAAAACGAAGATTCCAACAGTGTGGAGAATCGCAAATTCCACATTCAATACAAATATGGTATCAGCATCAGGGGAATTGAATTTGTATGCCAGGCCTATAATCACTGAATACCAATTGATCACCAACAATATGATCTCGATAACTACATGTATGAGAAAAATGGGATTGATAGCGTTGTTTATGTTGTACATTATTTCGCTGATTTCTTCATGCAGAATTCTCAAATATTCAATCATTTCTGCAGTTGATAACTTTAGAAGATCCGGAGGTAGCGTTTCATGGTTACCTTTGCAGACCTTATAAGAAAAGAAAACAAAAATATCTTGCGTGTTATCAGAACCAGTAATTCTCTTCATTGGATAGATTTCATTGTATCTCAAGGCGTTCAAGCTCATTTTTTCGAAGCAGGTGAAGGCAGCTATGAGCATAGCAGTTTCAGTCAAAACGATGACGTAAAAAATTAAGACTATGTTCTGAATAATCCTACTGAAAACGAATGCGGACGTGAATTTAGTCTCGTAAGAATTGGAATAATGGAGATAACTCAATATACTAATATCTAAGCTTACTAAGAGACCGAAAAATAGTACAAAAGTTAGGTTAAGATTTTTTATAACAAATAAAGCTGAATCGCATAAAATACCAAATCTAGTAATTTTACTCAAACTATTGAAAACCTTGGCCCACTGAGAGGCCTTCAGGCTGATTACTGCTATGACAATTATGATGTAGCAATAATACGTTAAATCAGTTATACCGTTGAGAATAACTGGTAAAATATTTTTTGTCGACAAAACGCTGAATTCGGCGCAAAATGCTAGGTGAAGGATGAGCAGAACAATCAAAACTACGGACCAAATCAAGCTGTATAAAGACCTCTTGAATATACATCTTCCTTTTTCATGTCCGCTGGACAAGGGCCATAGACCGAAAATCCTGAGGAAGAACCTATATATTCTAATTGATTTGCACAAACATATTTTATCTTTTGAGTTTTCCGTAGGCATAAAAGTATTTTTGGAAGGTTGAATCATGTTCTTATTTGCATATGTAGGTAGGGCCTGGTTAGTTAATCCTTCCAAGCTGGTCTGAATTGTAGAGCTACCAGAACATAGGTAACCACTGTGCCAGATATCTGAAAAAATGTTTTGAATCAGAACGATCTTGTATGAATTGTAAAATTAAAGGTGAATTTTGAATTTGATCGGAAGTTGATGTCGAAAAGTTTCACAAATTAACAATTCGTGAAATTGTTCAAAGGTACCTACTAGATTATCTTTTCCAATTCATCACATTCAAGCAACGAAACCCTTCAAATTCTTGGTAGTTTTCGGGAGAGACTGCTTTCAAAGAATTGAAATTCAAATCTGACTCCAGAAGCAAATATTTAAAATCTTTCCTTTGATATTCACTCAACATCATAAAAAGTTCTCAAGCTATCGGTTTCACAAGAATCTCACGTGTTGAAAAGTTATCGGCTATCAACTATACGTACAGGGTGGGCTTTCCATAACTTTCCACCCCGAACTTTGAGCTTTGGGACGGAATAACGAAAAAACGCTCGGACAGGTTTTGTTAAAAGGTGGACAAATAAGGGTGTTCAAATGAGTTTGATATCACTATCCCTCTAGCCGCAATCACTAACAGCTCTCATTTTAGAATAGCGAAAAGGGGGCGAGCAGCACCTTGTTGGAAAGAAAATTCAATTTCCTGCATGAGTGTATATTTTTTCATTGCTTTATTATTATACAGAGTGACTCAGTATTCCATCGCCGAATTTGGATATTTGAGATGGAAAAAAGCGTTTGTTAATTTACGTCTTGGCATTCTCAGAAAACTTTTTTCAAATCGAAGCCTTTAATAAACTGACTCCATTTCAAAATAAAAACATTAATGAAGCATATGCAAAGAACCAAATTCCAATGATTTAAACACCTACGTTAAAAATGGTATAATATTTATGAACGCAATGGGTAAAACAAAATATGTATCAAATGCGATGAGAAATGGCTTCCTATTTGAAGTTATCTTTTAGTATCACATCAAAATTTCTATGCAACGCTGGAAGGAAATAAAAAAAAGTGGTCTCAAAATAAACTCGCATGAGCGTCACAAATGTGCGGAAAATGGAGTATCATTTATGAGCAGTTTTACGATCGCATATTAAACTACTCATTTTTCCGAAATGCGTACTTGATGTGGGGGACATTTGGATGCAATTGCGAGCGCGTGGAGAGGTAAAGAGTACATCGCACAAGAGTAGTAGTAGTTGTTGTTGTTCTTGGCTGTTTCGCCTTGAATGTGTGGCCCATTAAAACACAACAGCTCTACTCAGCCACTCACTACCTGACTGCTTTCGCAAATGCATAATAACTCTCGTGTTTTTAGCGCCTTTCTTCACTTAACTGGTATGCAGGGTCAAAATAAACCCTTATCAAATCTCATTGCACCATAAGCAGATACGGAGTTATTCTAATTCCTCCACCATCCAGCTATTTTCCTAGTGTATTGATGTGACAAAAATTCGCTAGTGTTTTTTCTTGCTAGCGACTGGCATAAAACCGTGAGGGCGGGCTTGGGGTCAATTACGACCCTGCTTTTCCATCAACGTCATGAAATCAGTGGAACCAACCTAAGATGGAAATAATCTTCGCCTTTGAGAAATTTATGTTGTGTATTTACAGGATAACTTGTGACTGCGGCAAAGTCTATATTGTTACAACAAAACGAAGTATTAGTACGGAAATTAAGGAGCACGAACGATGTTGTCGACTGAATCAGACAAAAAATCTGAACTACCGGAATATGCATGCTCTAATGGATGGACAAAACATGGATTTCTCAAAGGCGGAGACTATTTCCAATATCAGAATTTGCTGTCCCAGGGTGAACATGGAGGCCATTGAGATTTATAAACACAAAAACAACATGAAGAGAAAAGAAGAGATTTTTTTTTTTATAGCGCCTAGTTACCGACCTTACGAAAACGAAGATCAAGCAGATTCGAAGTGGGAGCGATGGGCGCACGTCATCTCACCATTAACCGGAGTGTACATAACGCTTCCGTTTCAAACACGTCAGTGCCATAAATTCAATCTTAGACCAAGAATCATTTGAAGATGCCTACCGCAGTTGTAGGCGAAACGTTAGGTGAAATTATTCCTACTGTTGCACGGCCAATAAGCCCGGATGACTCTTTCATTATCATTATAGTAGTTCTTCACTGTTTATGAAAAATTTATTATTCATTTATTCTATATATTTGAAACATAATAAATTCGTCATCACTGTGTAGTTTGATGTGGAAAAAACAAAATTTTTAAACTGGATAAAAAAAATACATAGGGTCAAAACTGAACCTACCATACCCTGCAACTGAATTTGAAGCACACCAGTTGAAGGCTAGAAACGAAAGACAATATGTTGCGAAAAGGCGGTAAACATTTTCTGAAAAGAATCAGAAATATTTCTGAAATGCTACCCTCCTCTCAGAATGTCCAAAGACTCAAAACTGTAACATATCAAACTTCTGGGTAGAAGAAAACTGATTCTGCTTTAATCGGCATAGTACTTAATTGTGTATTCATTACCACATTTATCAGACTCTATTTCACAAATTCACATCCTATCTCCCTTTATTTCCATACAATTTGATGGTGATAAGATCTCCTACACTCATACTCGTGGTTAACTTGTGGTCCTATCTTGGGACTCAGAAGCCTTTTTTTAACACGCGATCACTCAAGAACTCGCCACTTCGTGGCACGTTTTCAAATTTCGATTTCGTAGAAGAATATCTGTTCCTTCTCCACGTGTTTTATATATTTTCTACTTTCTAAGTCTGTGTCGAATCTGTTCATTATGAAACATATTGTAGAACAAAATTGCAGGAGAATTTCTCATTCTAGTATAGTTTTCACGGCTATATTCATTGATTACTAGCTCATACCCGAGGCTCCGCTCACGGAATATTTCAATTTAAAGCGGTACTGATAGGTCCGCAAACCCACATTCATAACCTCGTATCGAAAGAAAGACAAGCACGTGACTACATGACAAAGAAATCTCCCATAGATTTAATAATTTCTTGCTCAAATTCAAATTCGTTCAACTTGCGGTAACTTTTCAAGTATCCATTAGCAAACTATACTGTAAAGAGCATTTTTCATCAGAATAAATGCTGCAGATAACAATCACATTCATTTTCATATGAATTCATTCTATGCCAGTCGGGAGCCTCTTCAAATTGAACATTGACATATGCCGTCACAGACTTTTTTATAGAACTTTTTGGGCACTACAAAATTTTCTCTGATCATGTTTCTCTATCTCTTATAGTTTATACCCAGCGTCGACCGTGCAAGCATGAAAACACCGGGTTAATTACCGACTTTTTCAAGAAAACTCGATATTTTTTCTCATTTCTTCGTGATATAGGAACGAACCCTACATGAAAACTTCCCAAAATAAATTTTCTACATCAAAGTGAAAATTTCATCAAAATCGGTCATCTTGTTTCTGAGTCTATAGAGGACAAACAAACACCCGGACATTCACATTTATAATATTAAGTATAGTTGAGTATAGATATAGATTAGAATAGATATGTTGACCTTCTGTCACGGATTCATTATTATGAAATTTATGAGAGAGAAAACAGTTCTGCCAATTAATTTTTTTTAATTCGAAATTCACTAAACGTTAGTTATGGAAATATTTCAATAAAATTTCAATGAGTTAGAGAAAATAACTTATAATACTCGTTCAGAGGTCTTATTCTTACACTGAGAATATCGGAGCCTCCTGCTGCATTTGTATTATAAATAGCTAATTTCTTATTCGGTGATGTGTCATATCTTGTAGAACAAAATCGTGCGAGAATATCTGAGTTTCGCACAGTTGGTAATAGTTTATTAGATATTGACTTCCTGCCACGGACAGTTCTGCCAATGGATATTTTTGAATGCAAAAATCACTATATTTTAATTATGGAAATATTTCATCAATTTCGATAAAGATTGAACAAGTTAGAGAAAATATCCTATAATGCTCGTTCAGGTGACATATTCTTTCTCTCGTTCATTTGAAAACTAGCCATTTTGTGGGTTCGTTTTTGAACTCGTGGAAGAAAATTAGTGCCCTCTGCTCTTGTATTTGAGCAACTGTTATTCCCGATAGTGAAGCAGAGAAATACTTACCGATGCCAACAACTTCGTCCCAACGGTGAAAATATCAGATGCTTTGATAACTGGCTTCTGTGTGGACAGAGTATATATCAACATTTCAACCTGAAAAATTACGAAATTATAGGGGTTGCGACTATTTCTGTACATGCGTCCTCTACCTGATAAGCTTCTGCTTCGCTCAATTTACTAATGGGGTATTTGAACAGGAAAGACAATGTGTCATCACTCTGAAAGCAAATAAAAATGGTAATTAATCTCTCGTGGCATAATATGAAAACTCGAAGAAACGATGTAGTATGGGGAGGGGTTGCATTAGGAATTATATTACCACAACACAATTCAATTCATTGCCGAACTGATGTTATCATCAGTTACATAATAGGTATTATGGTTCGAAACGCAAATGAAATAAATAAATTAAAAGTATCGATCACTTGGGTAATCCTGGAAACCTACGCCGAAAAAAGTTTCCGAAGAGGTTGATCTACCAGTTTCATCATTTCTAAAAGTCTATCTCATCTAGAAAATTCTTATATTCATCCAATCTAGCATTTGAGTGATTTTATATTCAATACGAGAACGAATAATTTCAGGATTTCATTTAGAATCAAATTAAGTGATTATTTTCCAGAGCTGATCCGAGCACTGAAAATAAGTGCTTCGAGCACTAAGTACTGGGAAAAAAGGGGCTTCTAAGTCGCGAGCACTAAGCACCGATTTCAACGAAAGTCCAGCGATTACTAAGCCCTTTGTGAAAGTTATTCGATTTTTCGAGTGCTCAGCCCTAAGCCCTTTAAAGGATGTGTTGTATGTGAGGCAATTTCAATCGAAATGAAAATTTTACCTTTTTAGCTAAGCTGTAATATGTTATATTATTGGCAGTCGTCAAAGATATATAGGGTGTTTCCGATTCTTATAACTTTTGATACGAGACCCCTAGACTTCTCATGATATACCCTATATCCTCAAAAGTTTTCTGAATTATGAGTTTCATTTTTCAAGAATCAAAATTTCGACAGGAATGTGGTTTTTTCTTTATGTCTTTAAGGAGACGAACTAGTTTGGTCTGTTACTGGAATTATCCCCAAAAAAATTCGTGTAATTTAATTTGAACTGATCCATTTTCTACATGGTCTGTGATGACATCGAATACTCATTTGGTCGATCTATAGATCAAGCAAATTATACTTTTGCCTGGAAATAATTGGTAGAGTTCTGGAAACTGTTTTAATAATTTATTTCGGCCTCTAATATGATGAGTTTGAGTTTTGCCCCAATTTCCCAGTGGAGCGTATGTCGTGGCGTTCGAAAAACCTTGAAATTTTCGGACTATTTTAAGTTTTTCTCGAATATATCCTAAACAAAGCACTCTATCGAAACTTTTGCCATATTTAAAAGTGTTCAGCATGAAATTCTGCCTTAAAAAAGTGCCATGACATTATGTTTTCATCAAGTAGTTTCAAAGATATCATACGTCGAAAAACTAAAAATGTTCACACTTTTTGACAAAAAAACATTTTTTCACTACAAAACGTGAAATATCTATCAAACAACTAGCTCGAATGTCATTGAATCAATTTATGATGAAAACGTAATCCTTTTGCATCCTAACCACAATGTAAAATCTCGCAGTAGTTCATTAGCAACCCCCCCCCCTGTCATTAACACTAAATAACCCTAATCGATTTACAACGTCAAATAAAATTATGTTAGAAAGTAATCACATATAGAAAATCATTTGAATATAGTTTGAAATAACCATGCTAACTATTAAAATAATATGATATTCAAATTATTAAAAACAATACATAATATTTGCAGTAGAAACAATCAGCATTCCACTGTTTTTTTTTTCACATTAATAGCAAAATTACAGTCTTTTTTTTAAGACGTTTGGAGGAAGTTGGTAATGTCAATATGGACTCTAACTCGTCCATCTCTTCCATTTTCAAATCGTGATCAAGGTCTTCTTTGCTTCATTCATACAGGCTGTCATCAAAATCCAGGTCAAAGTCGACAGTGCCAGGAATCTCGTTTTCTGTTTCGGAATTTGTTCACGACTGGCCTCTGCATAATATACAAATTGTGGTGCACTTCATTCCATTTTTCCTGCAAGAGCTCCAAGGCAGCCTTTCGAGCATGTACAGCAGATCGTTTTCAGGAGTTCGAAAAGTGTTAGTTCTTTCCTTCTTCCACCGCCATTGAAGTGGGTTGAGTGGGTTGATTCTGTGATGACGTAGTGTCGCAGCCACTAAATGCATGAAGGAATAATATATTTTTTTTTTTCGAAACAGAGAAAAACTTGTAGTGCAAGGGAGAATAGACAACATCGTCTTTTTTTCATGGTTTTCCTGTACTGATTGGTTTTTCGGGTGAAGAACAAATATTTACCATATACTTCCTTCAGGTTTCTCTGTATCGTATTTTTCTCTAGAATGTAACCATCATAGTTCCCCAAAATGTCCTCAAGTGCGAATTGACGACAATCCTGTTCATTTTCTTCCAAATGTTTAAAAATGAAGTTCACGCACGCCGATACCTCATCAGCTTGTGGCCGTCCAGCACCAATATGTGCGGCAACCTCATTTTTGAAAAACTTTTTTGAACAACTGTCATGATACCTAGCATTAGCTGCAATAAGATCGTCAATGTGTCCAATTCTTTACATAAGCTCAGCACTCCAATTATCATTTCTTGTTTTTACCAATTGCATGATGAATTTTGAAAAACCTAAAGTGCGAACCTCACGAACAACATTTCTTTTCAATTTTGGTTTTTTTTATATTTTTTGTAAAATAATCAATTGATGTGTCGTCCCCACAAAAAAAAAACAATTCATTTTGAAGTTGAATGGGTTTCTTGAAGATCGAGAAGTACGAGGAGGATTTCCTCCAACTTCAATTCTTGGATTGTAGTTATCTTTTGAGTAGGCTTTTCTACACTTTTCATGAACGAGTATGCTAAAAACACTCGCCAACACAACATGCTTTCCATCTTTTTTTACCATGCTCTTCTGTCTTCTGTGTAAATATTTGTATACCTTTTTGATTATGTATAGTAGACCCTATCCCGTCTGATATACATTCATCACAAATAAAACTCACCGCCATCGCTGATGAAAACTTAGAAACAGCCACGACAGAAACTTAGAACAACTTGAGAACTGATTAAATTGGATTTTGTAGTGGAGATGCAAATTATGTGGCACCCCAGATCAAAAATTATATACATATGAGAAGCGATTAAAATTCCTTCTTTTACTAGTCAATGGTTCTGTTAATTTTAAATATTATCATTTTAATGCATTTTCTATGTCCGACATTGATAGGAATTGAGCATTTTGAAATGAAAAGAAAATTTACATTTGCTTTAATCTTGCTCCTTTCATTGCAATATATGTATCACATGTTCACAATAGAATCAATAGAAATTGTGCTTGTTTCTCATCTAGCAAAATGTTAGTATAACATACTCCAAATGATGAAAGATGGACTTATAAAATGATTAATTTCTGTATTTAATCTGATGAACTTCATATAAATGTGGTTGAATCTGTTGATTCGTATGGTCCAATTCATTCTTTCTCCACTTCCTGTATACGAGTTCCGGTTGGACATGTGATTTCTCAGAGCTGTTTCAAAAGATTTATATCCTCGTTTCGATAATTGTCCTTTAGCTTTGAATGTAAAAACTATTTCCTTTTCAACAAAAACACCCACCAATAGACATATTGTCCTGAAAATACCGGTATTGTCTCTTCTCAGTGAGAAGTAGACAAGGCATAAAAATATTTGCCAAGTGCAAATGACCAGGTTCCTCTGGTTCAACTTTCTTGTGGATGATTCAGATATGACGTCTTCAACACCATAAAATCTTCTCCTGTATATAAAATTCGACTTTATGTTGAGAGAGTTTGCTCTAAGCTTGGATTTGAAGCAACTGAAAATGTCAAGAAGAAGCGAGGTGGACACTATTATACATTCGCTGGTCACTTCAATACATACTGTCATGTCATTAGAACATTGTTCGATTGACTCAATGATGTAAAAGGTTTCGAATATTATTACAGTAATGTAGAAGAAAATGTTGATGGTGTATAATTTTTTGGTGATTCGAAATCGAGGGGAGCCTTCGAAATATGAGTCTCTGTGTTCGCATATTCCAGCTACAGGTAAAGCTATATAAGTTTTGAGAAGGGTAACGTAGGTGACACAGGCTAAGCAGTTAATAGGCTTCTATTTTTTGGCTCTACATGCCCTATCGTCATTATGGATGGTTGATCAGATGAAGAAACACGAGAGCGACTGACTCGTCCTCATTCCTTTTGATGTTCTTGTGTGTATTGATATTCATGAGTACGGAGTGTACTTATTGTTATTAATCATGAAATGAGTGATGAATTATAGAATTGAAGGTGAGGCTCTCAATTTTAAGTAATTGATGTGGGCATTTCGGTCTAGAAGAATAATTTCAGAACCGCAGGACTGAGATAGTCGAAGATAGATAGCAGAGCTGTGCCGAGCACTGAATATTAATGGTTCGAGCACTCAGCAATAATCTCTGGAAAAAAAGGCTCTCAGGTCACGAGCACTAAGTACCGATTTCCACAAACGGCTCGCGATTTCGGAGCACTTTGTGAAAATTATTCGATATTTTTAGCACTAACCCCCTGGCGTTGAATGTGAGGTAATTTCAATCGGAATGCAAAGTGTTCCTTCTAAGCTGATCTGTTTCCGAGGTTTATATTATTCGATCAGGAAACGATAGAGTAGTCAGAGCTGTGCCGAGCACTGGAAATTAGTGCTAATCACTGGGAAAATATTGCTCCCTAGTCGCGAGCACTAAGCACCGATTTCTACAAAAGGCTCGCGATTACTTAGCAGGCCATGGATGATGCAACAGCATACTCTTCCGATGGAATTCGGTTGAGAGCCCTAGTTTTGAGTTTGGGGAAAATGAAGAGACAAGAATAGTATATTCTAAAAAGAGTTGCAGAATGAGCTCCTATTCCAACACTAATGCGAAGTTCGAAAACGAGCGACGAAGGAGCGAGTTTTCGATAGCATGAGTGTTGAAATTGCCTTCTGCAACGAGTATTAGACGGTATTTTCTCTATTTCAGTCAATTTTTGTGAAATACTCTCGAAATTTAAACGAAAATTCAGATTAGTGACTTTTGTTTTGTATCTTGGCAGTTGGTGTGACATACGAAATTTGACAGATCACGGAATTTGAATTGATTTGATTCGAAACTTGATTCGATCAGAGGTCAGTACTGACAACCATAAAACGAAAAATATAACGGAAAACAATGCTGTAATGAGTTTCATTAGAGCACTACTATAAGTATTGTAATGAACTCTTTACGATACTGAAATATAGAAAACATCTTTTAAATGGTTCTCCCATTTAAAAATGTCAAGATAGTTTCAAGGCTTTACATAAAGTAGCGAATGCATTTTGAAATGGGTGGTTAACTTAAAAATTATTTAATTTATTCTGAATAATTGGTTTCGTTTCTGCTTTTGTCTTCTTTGATTTCAGATTTGCGGGTCGATTGATGAGGAATCTGTTCTTTTGTGCCCACAGAAGGATAACATGAAGATGTTCTCCTAGATCGCGCTGATGTCTTTCAAGATCTCTCTCTATTTCAAGTAAATTTTTTTTTATGGGCGAGGTAAGGGTTTTCTTCAGATCAGTTTTTTCCTTTTCTTCATGTAATCATACTACAGACTTGTATGATTTTCCGGAGTTGCACCAATCTCAGCTAGGTATCTTTTTTGTTTCAAGATGTATTATAAAAAAATATTTGCCTTTTGCAGAAGACATAGTTTCAAGGCTTTACATGAAGCATCGAATGCATTTTGAAATGGGTGGTTAACTTAAAAATTATTTAATTTATTCTGAATAATTGGTTTCGTTTCTGCTTTTGTCTTCTTTGATTTCAGATTTGCGGGTCGATTGATAAGGAATCTGTTCTTCTGTGCCCATAGAAGGATAACATGAAGATGTTCTCCTAGATCGCGCTGATGTCTTTCAAGATCTCTCTCTCTCTATTTTAAGTAAATTTTTTTTTACGGGCGAGGTAAGGGTTTTCTTGAGATCAGTTTTTTTCTTTTCTTCATGTAATCATACTACAGACCTGTATGATTTTCGGGAGTTGCACCAATCTCAGCTAGGTATCTTTTTTGTTTCAATATGTATTATAAATAAATATTTGCCTTTTGCAAAAGAGGAACTTAATTCTGAACAACCTATATAAACAATTAAAGACAATTCGTCACAAAATTTCAAGGCAAGTTTCATGAACTTACCAGATCTATGCGCACTAACGTGAGATGTTTATCACTCGACTGAATATCAAAACTAGTTCTCAGGCTTTCAAGGCCTCGGTGTCAATCGCATATATTCGTGAAACAACAAGATTAGAGAATTGGGGAAAATTTCCTCATTTCCCAAACTCAAAACCAGGGCTGTCAACCGAATTGGAAAAGGTTCAGTGCTAGGTAATCCGCAGTACTTTTTAATAATTTTGATGAAGTGCACCAATTAATTACTAGAAGTGCTTGGGCGCACAAAAGGGCATCGAGTGCTTCCACCAGTATAAAACACAGTGCTCTGGCACAATTCTTCAATTGGAAGCAATGATTGAGACTTGCACCTTGTACGCTAATAATCAGAATTAGCCTTGATCGACTTTTTCCTCACAGTAAACAAGCAAGATGATCATCAACTTTTTCAAGGTATTTTCAACTGGATCGTCTGATTAATTGACACAATTTTAAGTGGCAGCTATAATGTGGACAAAAGAAATTGATTGCAGATGATTACTGAAAACAATTTCAGAAGATTGTTGATACTGATATTGAACCATAAAATTAATGAAAATGCACTCACCCGATATGATGAAGCAGGAATCTAACAGACGGTTCTCACATAGAATTGGGGTTTTTCAGGACAGAAATAAAGGAATCAACCTTCCTTTCACGCCCAGTTGATGGTAAATTTAGCGGCAGTTCACTCAAAATTGTTCGATATCATTCTGATTTTCTTTTGAACTAGCTAATAGATGAAAAACGGTGCAAATTAATACACGATTGGTGATAAGGTAAGTAGTTTGAAAAAAAAGTCTTGCGAATCGAGATTTATTCATACTAAAACCGGCAGACGTAGTTATTAGAATGCTTCTCCTACGTGAGTACTGCCTAGGCATTCAGTTGGATAGTAGCTGGGACAACAACGCGAACAACTCCGTTATTTACTTCAATGTAAAAATGGCTCTCCTTGTTTCTGAAGATGAATGAGGATGTTTTTTCATTGCCAAAATGCCAAATTTTCAGTTTCTGCAGAAAAAAAATCAAAGTATCTTTGAACACGTGGTCCAATACTCAGTGACAAAGTTAATCATGACGAAAATGTGAGAAGTCGATTTTTCCTAATTGCAACATCATTTTCATGGTACTTTAATTGAATTCGAGTAACTCATTGTGAATTGATGTATTTCTTGCATCGATTAAGACAAAATATCAGAATCTTATTTACTAGAGGTGAACAACGTTTCAACGCGCACCTATACATACTACATTGGATCACGAATTTCATTTGGATCTAGACTGTCGAATGCCCCAGTCAGGCCCGGATCTAGGGGAGCGCCAGCTTGGGCGGTGCCAAAATCAACCAGAAGTCAACATTTTTTTATTTCATATTTCCTCGGAAAAAATTTAATTTCCTAGTGCTGAAATCGAACAGTGAAATGGAAACATGATAAACCATCACTATGCCAAAAATCTTTGGAATAAATGAGGGTGAGGCGTCAATTAATCTGTAAATTCAGTTATCTACGAATGACCGCCACACTTGAATGAAATGGGTTAAACGATCTGCTATGTCTACAATGTGTCGCAAAACAAGCATAGAGCCAATAATTTCTTTGCCTAGGGAATTACCAACTCATCCAAGTCACATCTGGAACTAAGTGCGTTGACAATAATTGCAATTTCATTAAAATGACAAGTGGAAAGTAACGATAACTTTTCGTATGTCTTTCTTGTTGAAAAAAAAAACTTCGAAAAACAAAAACTTCTTTGCCTTTACGGAGGCCATATCGAAAACATTTTCGAATTATAGATTGATTCAAAATAGTAATCATCGAAATGAATACCATTTTGAATTCCTAGGCTTACAGATCTATTATCATGAGGTTGGAGAAATATTTTGTCACTACTTTGTATTATTTCACTCAGTACGTCACAACCAATTGCTCTAAATAGTTTTTCATGAAGATTTTGTTCCTGAGATATTGATGATGCCAAATAAGGCTGATACCGGTACATCTCTTCTCTCAGTGACAAAATCTAATATCATATCTCAAACCTCATGATAAAGGTTCTTGAGTCTAGAAATTGAAAATGGTAATCATTCCGATGATTACTATTTTGAATTCATGTATGTTTCTGGTTATTTGTGTTACAAAATTTATTTTTGGTGAAACATCAACTTTTTCTAGAATTTCATTGCAGATAGTGCTTTTCGAAAAAGGAAAAACTATACAAGTTTGAGAAAATAACTACCGCCGGCGCTTGCATTAGCGTTATCCAAAGCGTTTCACGTGGATGGTATAAAAAAAAATATTTGAAAAGCGAGTGGAAAAGGACGAGATTCAATTGAAGCCTTAAGAAGTATAAGAAATTAATGCATTGGTTTTTTTACTTTTCGAAAAAAAAATGATAAATAAAAAAAAACTCATAATTTTTTATGCATATTTGAGCAACATCTGCAATGAAATTGCAGGAAAAGTCGAAAGAACTTTTTTCCCATGCAACGATCCAGTGAAACAAAAACGGCTGGCTGGATTGATTTGGCTTTTGATAGGGTTTATGTCTGAAAAGAACACCAAAAGCCCTTTTTTCGTTGCATTTTTAAATTTATGTGATAAGGAGAAACAAAATTTTCGATAAAGCAATGAAAGGAAATCGTTCAGGTTCTCAAAACCCACCGTTAACTTTTTGTGTGATTATTGGTTGCTGAGATATCCGTAGTCATAGACAAAATGATTCCTTTTCATTTGAAGGTCGATATCTCCATGAAAAGGAAATTGAAGCCTTATGAACGAATTATTCGAACATTATATCGATCAAGAAAAAAAATATCTTTAAAACGAGACTTAAAAAAATTTTTTGTTATTCGTTTTTCCAATATTACTCAAAAACTACTGACGCTTCAGAATTTTAAAGTAATAATCTAAAAACAAGAAACCTCGGGCTATTTTGTTTTTTCTGGTATGCAATTCTCTCGAAGTTATGGCCTGTCGAAAAATGCTCAAAAACTTTCGATTTTATTTTGATTCTTCAACTTATTCCGGTGGTGCAAATATATTTTCAAGGCTTAATTCTCACATCCAACCTGAGAGGGAGGGCGCCATCATGAGTTTTTGCACCGGTCTGGCCCCTGTGATAGCTATTCTCAGATGCTGTTCATTCTCAATGTTGCTAGAACAAACATGTTTCTTAATCTTTTCCCATGAAGATGAATCTGAGGAAATCAAAGCCGTTAATCTTGTCGGCCGAGAAAACGAACTCTGTTTCCTTACCAACCGATCGATCGATGAATATGTTTATTTTTCTTCAAATTGTGCTGGAGTCCAGAAAGCTTTGGAAGATCCCATTAAAAATTTTCATATGAAGAGCACACTTTGAATTTTCATTTTATGAGAAATATTTTACCCGAATACCTATTATGATGCAGAAAATAATAATTTTAAATTCATGCTGTTGATTCATTTCGATTGTTGATCGGTACAAAAAATTCTTATCCTTTCATTGAAACTCTTTTTTGTGAGAACTATGTTTCATCAATCCGAAGAATCCCATTCAAAATGTTGTAATATAAGTCGATGCGTAGAATCACATCGATGTGATGATGAGATGAAGAAAAGTGAGTATCAATAAAAATCATTTTGTAGGATAAAATTACTTACGACTTTGATTAACGAATCGCTGTTGAAGTTGATGAGAAAAATAGCAATGATTGAGATGTACGTCCTGATATGTACTGCCAGATTCTCTTGAAAATCCTGCACATTGATTAGCAAAATTATATTGTAGACATTGATGGTGAGAGATATCAATGTTGAAAGTGACCATATCAACAGTGTCGGATTCCAAAAATCGCTGGCCGCCTTGAATATCATTACGACCTCTCCATGCATATGTTGGAACTTTTTTATTTGTTTGACGAATTCTGCCTCACTAACATTGCCATGTAACCTTTCGTTCAGGAAGGCTTCAACTCCATTTTTCATGGAATTGAAGATCTTCAGATTGATCATCTGTTCCATCGTGATATGTACTGCTGTCAGTAGTTGCAGGCCGTAGCAAATAAAGAAGCAAATATCACTTGTTGTTACCAAAAACGATCGGTTCGAAGCCATGAAAATAAAAAGTCCGACGTATGTGATGAAACCACACAGAAACATCATCTTGCTTTGGCGTATCAAACGAGTGGAGCATTTTTCACAAACGAAGTTATCGAAGTTGTAGAAATCAATGTTGTTGAGGACGTTACAGAAGATGTTGAGAGATGATTGTAGGCTCTTAACTTTCCACAAGTTTATGAAAATCATGAGAGCTGGCGTGAGCACAATCAAAAAATCCTCAATTGCAACAAGGCATTCCATTACATGAGTTCTGCAATCTTTGATGGTTTGTTGCAGATGGAATAGACATTTGATCAATAATACAGAAGCTATGACATAAAAAACCCTCAGACGAAGCTGAACAATATCGAAATATGCTTTCCCATCGTAGTTCGGATCGACATGTTTGCAAAATCCAGTTAACGGAGCGGTGTACACCATTCGTGTCAAACAAACAAGACAGTTACTCGTCTTACGATGAAATTCGAATGACTTCTTCAGCGAAGTATATTTCAGTTTTATTTGCTTATGAAGAGTGCTCATCTTGCTCATCTAGATTGTCACCTGTCACTTGGAGCCTGCTATGCGATTAGATAACCACTTAACTGGTACTGAGGGTTTGCATTGGATTGATGAGAATTTTAATGGGAGGGGTTTATTAGGGCAGAAGCATTATAAGTTAACACTGCATTAGAAAATGGTTTTATCGAGAGAGCTACTCAATGAAATTAGATGACTACTTTCTAGTTTGCTTTAGAGTGAAGGGGAGTAGGCAAACATAACGATACAGCGAACCAACGTTTGCATGAGAGTTGCTGAAACTTCGGTTTTCGCCAGTCGTTTAATATTTTAAATTTTATATGGATTGTGACTGAGGTGTACGTACATGCATAAAAAAAAACTATCGACTTGATTTTTATCCAAACAACAGGTTCGAGAATCATCACATCCTGAAAATATTTTCCTTTTAATGAAAGATTTCCAGAAAGGAAGTGTGATTTTTTCATATCAGTTCATTCAATAGCAACTGCCAATTGCTCATTTTGTAATTTCAATGGTTCTCGAATGAACCGTCGAGATAGTGAACCTTGTTTTACAAATATTTATTGGTTTCTAGTTGTCTGGTAGACGTACTCAAACTTCTTTTCACATTCAATTACCTACCGAAACTTGAGCGCTTGCTCTGAAATACAGCCGACTCCAAAGTAGCCAGAGTAGCCTCACTACCTTTTTACTACTTTTACATATAAATGTTTTGGTCACTGTTTCATATTTTGATTTTATATTTTTTTTTCAAAATTCTGATAGAACATGTTGTCCAATTTCAATACGAAACTCACTCTACTGTAGAGAATTTTTGGAAATAGGCTTTCGAAGGAAATTCATTGCTAACCCGAAATGACCAATAATATCGATTCCACATGAGTAAGTCGTTGATTTCAGGAATTGAAAGCTGAGCAAACTAGGGTGTAAAAGAATTTTCTGGAGCTAGAAGAATTATATGAAGAGGCTATGAGGAAATTCGTGGGAAAGATAAGAAGAAGAATGAAGAACGCATAATATAAATGTATAACTGTCCGGGTAAAATGTTGAAACTAGTCGAAAGATATGAAAGGTTGAAGATTTGCGAATCTACCAGACATAATATCGTCACATGACATGTGTGTGAAGTTGGCTCAGCACTTTTGGATTTTCGGATTTTTTTTGCTTTGCTGTATTGTGCTGGGTTTGTGCTGCTTTGTGCCGTTTAAATTTCTTCTTAATTCCATGTGGTTCTCGAGATATTTTAAAAACCGAAAAAATGGGCCAGCCCAGCACTTTTCGAAAAATTGAAATCTAATGACTGGAAAAATTGTGCTATCCATCTACTGAGTTGTGTCGTTCGAATTTTTCCGAAACTTCTTCTAGTTTCCTGAAAAATCGAAATTTAAAAATAAAGTTAGCCCAGCACTTTCGTTTTTTTTTTCACGAATGAATGGAAAAAATTGTGCTACATTTGTGCTATCTTGTGTCGTAAATTTATTCACGAAAATTCTCCAGGTTTCCCGGAAAAAAAAAAATCAGCCCAGCACTTTGCTTCTTCTCCAACGAAAACATGTTCAAGATATTGTGCAAACCGTCGGCAAAATTGTGCCGTTCTCATTTTCACGAATTTCCTGCAAATTAATTCTAAAATCCAAGATATTAGAAAAAAGTTAGTTCAGCATTTTCGTTTTTTTTCGACGAAAATTGATTTATATGATTGTTCCGCAATTGTGCCAACTTGTGCCGGTCAGATTCTCAGAGAAAATTCACAATTTCTTCTTTAAATGGAGAAAACAGGAAAAATCAGTAGATTGTGGGAAAATTTGTAAACTTGGCAACAGTGTGTGTGAAGTTGGCCCAGCACTTTTGGATTTTCGAAAAAAATGTTCATAAACCTAATTGTACTAGATTTGTGCCGTTGAAATTTTTCTTTTATTACATACGGTTCTCAAGATATTTCACAAAATGTTGTTGTTCGAAACAGCCTAGAATTTTCCATAAAATTGATTTTTGACAGCTGAAATAGATTTTGGTATTCGTGTTCTGTGTTGTGTACTGAGTTGTGCCGTTCGAATTTTTTCAAAAATATCTCTTATTTCCAAGAAAATTGAAATAAAAAAAATCGTATTTCAGCAATTATGATTTTTCCTCCCCCGAATTTGTGAAAAAATTTGTGTTATATTCGTAGTGACTGGTGCCGGTGAAATTTTCAGAGAAAACTTCAAATTTATTCTTCAAACGGTGAAAATTGCATAAATCAGTATATTGTACGTATATCCGTACACATGGCAACACTCCGTTAGAACTACGAAATTCGTACAAACTGTGGCGTCCCGATCAGCCGTCTGAATTTGCACTGTTGTCATGATTAATTGAAGGAGGTCATATAGGTGCAAGACAATGTTGTTGATGAAAATATGCCCCCGAAAGATTTTACTATAGTTTCTCGTGAAAATTAAGTTGACTATTGTTACAATAAAGTCGAGGTTGGTATTGCTGAATTTAGTCGCGTTTTACCAAATTCATGATCGCATGATTTTCCTGAAGAATAAATGATAAATGCATAATCGTTAATGAATGTTTCCTACGTATTACTTCAAAAATCTGATGCGAATTAGACGTTGTTATCTCATCTTTATTGGTTAAATTTTTTCATTGGAAAATTATTTTTTGAATAACCCCCGTTCTGAAAATTGGAACAAACAAGCTTAGAGTGTCAGAAAAATTGGTTTTCGACAGCTGAAATAAATTGTGGTATACATTTACTCATTTATGCCGTTCGAATTTTCTCGAAAGTATCTCTCATTCCAAAGAAAACCAAAATCAGGAGAAATTTTTTTTTTTGTAGGGAAAATTCAATATTTGAGAATTTTCAGAAAGGGTTATTCAAAAAATGATTCTCCAATGAAAAAATTTAACCAATAGAGGTTCTATAACAATTGTGGATTTTATCTGAGAGACTTTTTTTCGATTTTCCTATTTTTCCCAGAAATCTGATGAATTTTCGTGGAAATATTTACGGCACAAGACAGCACAAATGTAGCACAAATTTTTCCATTCATTTGTGAAAAGAAAAAACGAAAGTGCTGGGCTATCTTTTTTTTTAAATTTCGATTTTTCAGAAAAGTAGAAGGTGTTTCGGAAAAATTCGAACGGCATAACTCACTACATGTATAGCAAAAATTTTTCCAGTCACTGAAATTCAATTTTTCGAAAAGTGCTGGGCTGACCCATTTTTTTGTTCTTTGAAATATCTCGAGAATCATATAAAATTGAAAAAAAATTTAAACGGCTCAAAGCAGCACAATCCTAGCACAATTCAGCACAAAAAAAAAATTCCGAAAATCCAAAAGTGCTGGGCCAACTTCACACACATCTAGGTCCCTTTAGATTTTCGAATGAACAGGTTAAGATTGAATCAATATATAGATGCGATAACAACGTCTAATTCGCATTAGATTTTTGAATTAATAGGTAAAATAAATTCAATAACGGTTATGCATTAACCGATGATGAGATCATCAATTCGATTTAGTTAAACCCGACTTAATTTACCAATACCAACCTCGAGCTTATTGTACCAATAGTGAAGTCAATTTTCACGAGAAACTATAATAAAATCTTTGGGGAGCATAATATATTCATCAACCACATTGTCGTGTATATGACCTCCTTCAATTAATTTAGCAACAGTGCAAATTCAGACGACCGATCGGGATGCGACTGTTAGTACGAATTTCGTAGTTCTAACGAAGTGTTGCCATGTGTACGGATTTACCTACAATATACTTATTTATCCAATTTTCACCTTTTGAAGAATAAATTTGAAGTTTTTTTTGAAAATTTCACTGGCACCAGGCTCTACGAATGTAGCACAATTTTCTTCACGATCTCGGGAGGAGAAAAATTATAATTTCTGAAATACGATTTTCTTTAATTTCAATTTTCTTGCAAATAAGAGATACTTTTAGAAAAACTCGAACGGCACAACTCAGTACACAACACAGTACATGAATACCAAAATCTATTTCAGCTGTCAAAAATCAATTTCATGGAAAATTCTAGGCTGTTTCGAACAACACATTTTGTGAAATATCTTGAGAACCGTATGTAATGAAAGAAAAATTTCAACGGCACAAATCAGCACAAATCAAGTACAATTAGGTTCATTAACATTTTTTCCGAAAATCCAAAAGTGCTGGGCCAACTTCACACACACTGTTGCCAGGTTTACAAATTTTCCCTTATTCTACTGATTTTTCTCATTTCCTCCATTTAAGAAAGAAATTGTGGATTTTCTCTGAGAATCTGACTGGCACGAGTTGGCACAATTGCGGAACAATCATATAAATCAATTTTCGTCGAAAAAAAACGAAACTAGAAGGAGTTTCGGAAGAATTCGAACGGCACAACTCAGTAGATGGATAGCACAATTTTTTCCAGTCATTTGATTTCAATTTTTCGGGAAAAGCAGATTCATATTCATATTCATATTCATATTCATATTCATATTCATATTCATATTCATATTCATATTCATATTCATATTCATATTCATATTCATATTCATATTCATATTCATATTCATATTCATATTCATATTCATATTCATATTCATATTCATATTCATATTCATATTCATATTCATATTCATATTCATATTCATATTCATATTCATATTCATATTCATATTCATATTCATATTCATATTCATATTCATATTCATATTCATATTCATATTCATATTCATATTCATATTCATATTCATATTCATATTCATATTCATATTCATATTCATATTCATATTCATATTCATATTCATATTCACATTTATATTCATAGTCATATTTCAATTCATTTCCATACCGAATCATTCGTTTTACGAAGAAATCAGAAATTTTTCTCTTGTTCTCGTTCACAAAGAAGTCTCTGTTCGTATGGACGTACAACAGAGAATCTATAGCTTGATACCTCAACAAGAATAAACCTGGTTAAACTTGGTTTCTAGTAGAAAAAATAAATATTAAAGATTTCACTGTTGCTAGTTCATTTTGTCGAACATCATCTAGACATGGAGGAGCAGCAATAGTTGTGAGAGACGGTATCTTGTGCAAGGAATTTCGAGAATTGAAAGAACTCTCAATCGAAAGTGAAATTGAAGTGGCTGCTGCTGGTTTCGTACATCTGAAACTTGTAATAATTGCACTTTATAGACCGCCTTCTGGCGATGTTTCAGCTGTTTTTGTCTACCCTCTCTCGAATATTGGAAAACTGTTTTGATAGATACGAAAACCACAAAATTATCTTTTCCGGGGACTTCAATATAGATTTTAGCAAGTCGAGTAAAGAAAAGTCAGAACTCAGCGAATTATTTAAGATTTTCAATTTCCGACACATTTTTAATGAACCGTCCAGAGTGAGTAAGCAGTCTAGCTCATGTATCGACAATATGTTCGTGAATTTTTCCGAAATAGATAATAAAAATTACACCTGGGATCCCAACTTGTCAGATCATCGGGCACAAATTCTATTATGTACAGTTGATGCTATAAAAACCGAAAAAGAGGATAATTTCAAGATAGTCAGACACAAAAAATGAAAAAAATATTTCAGGATTTTAGAACAACTAAATTCTCAAAACTGGAGACTTCTTTATGATGATGACGCAAAAGTACAGTTCGACAGTTTTCATGAGGCACTGATATCCATCTTCGACGCATCTTTTCCTGAAAAAAAGGTAAAGATTAAAAAAAGAAAAAAATATAAATGCTCAAAGAGAATAAGAGAATTACAAAATAAGGTTGATGCAGCTCAAACCATCGCGTACGTATCAAAGAATGAATCGAGTATCAGATTGTATAAAGCCATGCGACACCTACTGAAAGAAGAGATAACTCAATCAATTAGGGCGAAAAATACAGAAAACATCAAAAATGCAGGTAACAAACAACAGGCAATGTGGGAATTAATAAAACAAGAAACAGGAAAGAACAATAAAACTGTACCAAATACGACTGTAGACGCTGATTGTCTGAATGACCATTTTTCGAAGGCTGGGCAGAGAATTCAGGATTTGATAAAACCATCTTCAGAGTTATCATCTGAATATTTAAGGAAATTCAAAGTGAATCGTTTCTCGTCGATGTATCTTTGGCCGGTTACGGAGGAGGAAATTTTGAGTGTAACTAAATCTCTGAAAGACAAGAGGAGCAAAGATGTCTATGGCTTTTCGGTATCGTTGTTGAAGAAGATCATCCCATATGTTAAGGAGCCTATGTGCAGAATCATCAATGACTGTTTCGGGCAGGGAGTGTTTCCGGAAAAGTTGAAAATTGCTGTGATAACACCAATACTGAAGAAAGGAGATCTAGATGTACATGAAAACTATAGACCAATATCCATCCTACCAGCTTTATCTAAGGTTTTTGAGTCTGTCTTGAAAAACCGTCTGATAGAATTCCTTGAGAAAAATGCTTTACTCCATCATTCCCAACATGGTTTCAGACGCCGACGCTCAACTGTCACGGCAATGATCGATGTGCTCGATCAGATTATGGATGGATATAACAGTGGTGAGGATGTCGAACTATCTTGCATCGACCTCAGTAAAGCTTTTGATAGCGTTCCACATGAGATTCTGTTGAAAAAGCTCCAACATTACGATATAAGAGGAAGGGTATATGATATGTTTGAATCATACTTGTCCAATCGATCCCAAAAAGTCAAATGGGGAACCTCTTTCTCGAAAACCAAAAAAGTTCAGACTGGTGTGCCACAAGGTTCCATATTGGGACCCATATTGTTCATTCTTTTCACGAACGATCTATATGTGAATGTAGAAGCCGATCAAATCTGCTCTTACGCAGACGACACAGCACTCCTCAATAAATCGAGGCATAACTTAGACAGCAGGACATCGAAGTCACTTGAACAGGCTAAAAACTGGTATCATGCAACTACAAATAAATACCGAGAAAACCCAGAAGCTTACTTTTACCACCAGAAAGCACACTGATGCAACTCTCACTTATCTCGGGATAACATTTCATTCTTCGCTTGTCTGGAGTAAATACATCGATGAGCTGTGTGGAAGACTCTCGACGGCAATATTCTTGATTAAAAGGATGAAACAGATATCGAGTGTGGAAACAGCTAAACTCACCTATTATTCTGCCTTTCACAGTCCAATGCTATATGGAATCATTTTGTGGGGACAAGGTGCCTATATCGAAAAGGTTCTCCTGAAACAAAAAAGAGCTCTATATGGAATGGGAAGCACTGAAGCTGTCGCGTAGTTTTCAAAAGGGAAAAAATTCTTACAGTTGTATCATGTTTCATACTTACCTGTGTGAAATATGTTCATCAAAAAGGAAACAAATTTCCAACTAACTCTCAGTTTCATGATTACAACACACGCGAAAGACATAACTTTGCTCTTCCTCATGCGAGACTTAAAAAAACCCAGCAAGGTCCAAATTTTATATGTTTGAAATTATACAATAAATTGCCTGATTCCATCAAAAAATTGAATGAACTAAATTTTAACAAGAAAGTAAAGGAGCTGTTACTGCAGAACACAATCTATAGTTTGGATGAATTTTAAAATGTTTGTGTTTGTCTAAGATTTTTTTGTGACAGTGACATATGATTTGTTATTTAATTTAGAGTTTTTTTAAACGACAAACCGTGTTATTTATTTGACGGTGACTATTTATGATGTACAATATACTGTAGGTACATTCATGAATAAATTATTATTATTAAAGACCATTTTTCGAAGGGGCCTGAAAGGAACTCCGATACCATAAATGTAATCAAATCTTCATTTTGATAAAACTTTCTCTTATTCCTTACAGTGAAGTTTTCTTGGATAGACTCCTCTGAGAAGTGGTGCTTCAACAATTGCAATGAGTGCTATTTCATGAAAATTAAAATTATTTAGACGAAAAGAAAGACCTGTACCTATTTTATGTACAAAAAGTAGTAAGATAAAGATAATTCAAAATAATTGAAAATGTATATAAAGAGACACAAATAGGCCGTATGTGCCTGATTAGTGGCTTATTTGTAAAGTGCGATTATCTTAAGAATGATAACCTTGAGAAAAGCAATCGTGGGCACTTTTATTGTAGAGAATTTGTAGAGATTTCTGTTCGAAGCTTTCTGAGATGAGGCTTATCGCTTTCGAGAAAAAATTCAATTAACTAAAAATATCGAGCTTTGACATCGAATAACTAACGACGCACACATTGGATCGTTGGGGACTTTCGACACATTATTCAAAATAGTAAACAATAGCTCTCCACCAAAATTTGGTTACCCGGCAATGTTATTTGAGCACAATTTTCATGCGTAACTTGACCAGGCAATGAGTGATATTGAAGATTTCCGAACACCTAATCAACTTGATTCGTCCATTCACAAAATAATTTAAACTAATACCGACCAGATCAAAACATCGAAACTTGCCAAGTAAGCTTTTTGAGAGAAAATTATATTAAAATGAATTTATTTGAAAGTACAGAATATTCCTTTGATGGGTAAAAATTAACAAAACGTCTCACGCTTGTTCACTTTTATATTATACTGAAAAAAATTTTTCGAATTGTAGGTACCTAATTTTGTCATCATTTTTGTTAATTTCTCACCTACATCAGCTGACCTGATGCCTCTAGCCGAAATTGATCGTCATAGAATAAAATTATTTTGAAAAGTGTCTTTCTTTCTTTCTATCATACAATTAACAAAAAAACATTTTGGAGAGTTAAATTACTCACGACTTTGATTAAGGAATCGCAGTTGAAGTTGATAAGAACAATAGCAATAATCGAGATGTACGTCCTGATGTGAACTGCCAGATTCTCTCGAAAATCATGCACAGTGATTAGCAATATTATATTGTAGACATTGATGGTGAGCGATATCAATGTTGAAAGTGACCAAATCAGCAGAGTTGGATTCCAAAAATCGCAAGCCGCCTTGAATATCATTACGAGTTCACCATGCATATGTTGGAACTTCTGTATTTGTTGAACGAATTCTGTTTCACTTATACTTCTATGTAACCTTTTTTTCAAGAAGGTTTCGACTCCATTTTTAATAGAATTGAAAATCTTCAGATGAATCATCTGTTCAATCGTGATATGTATTACTGTTAGTAGTTGCAGGCCGTAGCAAATAAAGAAGCAGATATCACTCGTTGTTATCAGAAAAAATCGGTTCCAAGCCATCATAATAAAAAGTCCGACGTATATGATGAAACCACACAAAAACATCATCTTGATGTGGCGTATCAAACGATTGGAGCATTTTTCACAAACGAAGTTATCGAAGTTGTAGAAATCAATGTTGTTGAGGACGTTACAGGAAATGTTGAGATATGATTGTAGACTCTTTACTTTCCACAAGTGTATGAAAATCATGAGAGCTGGTGTGAGCACAATCAGATAATCCTCTATTGCAACAAGGCATTCCAAAACATGAGTTCTGCAATCTTTGATTGTTTGTTGCAGATGGAATAGACATTTGATCAGTAGTATAGAAGCAATGACATAAAAAACCCTCAGACGAAGCTGAAAAATATCGAAATATGCTTTCCCATCGTAGTTTGGATCAATATGTTTGCAAAATCCAGCTAACGGAGAGGTGTACACCATTCGAGTCAAACAAACAAGGCAGTTACTCGTCTTACGATGAAATTCGAATGACTTCTTCAGTGAAATATATTTCTGTTTCATTTGCTTATGAAGAGTGCTCATCTTGCATCTACTTTGTAACTTATCACTGTGAGCTTGTTATTCGATTAGATTATACCTTAGCTGAACAGGTGATTGATTCGCGAATTTTATTGGTACTGAGGGTGTGAATTGGATTGATGAGAATTTCCAAGGGAGGGGTTTATTAGGACAGGAGCATAGTAAGTGTACAGTGCATCAGAAAGTGGTTTTATCGAGAAAGCTACTCAATGAAATTAGATGACTACTTTCTAGTTTGCGTTGGAGGGAAGTGGAGGAGGTAAACATAACGGTACAGCGAACCAACGTTTGCATCAGAGTTGCTGAATATTTTATTTCACCTGTTTTTGTCCAATCTAAAAGGTGATTTAGGTGTACGTACAAGATTCAAAACTTTGTTTCTATTTTATTCAAAACGACAGGTTAAAAAATCATCACATCCTGAAAATATGGTTATTTACAAAATTTCCAGGAAAGACTTGTTTTTCTGATAGTAAGCGCACATATTTGTTAATTTTCTGGATTTTGAATTGAGGTCGAAGTAGTGCATCCGCTCCCACCGTTTGTAAATATTATATTTACAAACGGTATGGAAATCCGGCACAATATGGGGTACTTAACTATAAGATCCTGATTCTTGTATAATAATAATAATAGTTTATTTTACATAAACATAAATCGCAGAGGCTAAAGCCTGTAAGTGATATACAATCAACACATAAACAAAATAACTCAATATATCCATTTTAAACTCAGCTAGCCGAATATATTTTCTGTAGAACTGGAGCCAACTTAATAACCATCTAACAATTTTTACGTAGCTTTTTCATGTATTTTTCAGAAGACAGGCCCCTAACCGTTTTGCAAAATGAGGAATTATGTTTGGTTAAGTGTGGATGAAAGGTTATATTTCATCAATGAAGAAACTCTCAGTTAAATAATTCCGTTTATATATTTCGGACGAGCTTCTTTCATTGACTTTTTGTGCTAATTTTGACAAATTGTCTTTCTTGCATTATTTCGTTGCTTCTGGAACATAATGAATCTCAATACTTCGCATGGGGCGAAACAGAGATCTCAGGGATGGGTTAAAAGGGGACCATCAAAACCCCATTTTGCTCCAAAGCACCTGCTAAATAAAACTAGAAATATCAATCAGTGTATTTTTGAAGCCATGCGTTGGATAAAGTATCCATTTAAGGAAAATAACGATGAAGCATAAACAAAATATCAATACTTTTCCGACAAATGTACACACCTTAAGAAAATGTTCGATCCAATTTTTCAACATAAGGCATTCATAACTCAATAGCGGAAAAGTCCAACTTATGTCCACATCATTCGTGTTGCTTCTATTGCAGGAAAAGGTATTGGTAGTGGGGATAATGCCACTGAGATTTGGGGGGGTTTATTAGAATTAAATTAACGTGAAATCGGATTATTTCTGATTCAAAAGGAGCATATCGACGTTTGACGATGGGCTCCACAATAATATGCCGTATTCCATCCGACTTCGAAAATGTACATGTTGGGTGAGAAATGCTTCTTTTTCGGAATGGATGTTTTTAACTGAATTGAAGATATACAGAAAGCAGTAAACAAAGGATACGCAGCGAAAAAGAAACTGTTTTCACTGCTAGGAAACAGAAGCAAACTCAATCCTAAAAACAAAAAACTAATAGACACGTCTTTAATAAGACCCTTGCTAACATACGCAGTACCTGTGTTCTGTCATCTTCGACCAACCCCGCTTCGACCACTGCAAACCCTACAAAACAAATTCCTGAGGTTGATATCAGACAAAAATTTTCTAACTAGAACATCAGTACTACATGACTTAACGCAACTCCCCACAATGAGAGAATACATTGACAAAATATCAAACAAGTTTTAGGAGAGACAGTGCCATGGTAGCAATTTGATAAAAATCATAACAAAAATAAGAATGCACAACAGAAATCCTCGACATCCCCATCCCCTTCCCTAGCAATTCCTTCCAATCTACCTCAAAATCCCTCATCAAAGAACTCACTAATAAATTTTGAAAAAATATTGAGACTTGCGAACTCAATCAAGCCGATCCATTGGTTAACGGATTCACAGTTAACCACCTAGTCAGGAACGGTTAGAATCCAAGTACCAATGGATGGATATAGAACCCCGAGAATAAACTCGAACTTAATGTAAATACTGTATATATTGTAAATATCCTTTCACCCTTGTAAATATTGTGAACTGCCTAAAGCAGGTTTTTTTATTTTTATTTTCCTCCTAATCCCCTGTCATACCCTAAATAAAAAATCAGAATTGACTAAATTTGAAACCTGTTTAAAAAAAAAAATTTCATAAACTTTACCAAGTGAAAATACGAAAACTACGGTTAATACGCTTGTAGAAACCCTTGTACCCCAACAAATTTTATAATTGTATAAAATGATTGTAAGCTAAGATATAAATAAACGTTTTTGGTTTGATTTGATTGATTTGATTTGATGGTTTATTGAAACATACAAAAACGGTTGAAAGTGCATTTTTTCAGATGGGATGCCCTGTATATTTTAAGAATTGATGAGGGTATTGATGAATTCTGCTTTACTGAGAAAAACAGCTTGAATATCAAATGGTTCTTCCGGACACAGTCCATGCGGCTTAACTGGAAATTCTACAAGTAGTTATCGCTGCACGAACACGTAAAAAAAGATGAAATTGCATTTTATTCTTTTTCTCAGAAAATATTCGTCGCAGGTAAAAAACTCAGGAGACCATTCTTACTGTTAATTATGTGGTGATTACGAAAATAATCGAAAATTAAAAAAAAATCATTGGCGTACCAATTTTTTCATCAAATTAGTTCGGACAGAATTCCTTACGGACGCCACTGGTGAAAATTAAATATCGGTTCGTATCGGGAAAAATGTATCTTAATGCGTACTCATAAAGTGCCGAAACGTAAAAGGATATCGTGTACGGTGTAGAAAATAATTTCACATAACCAATTTTTTTTATTTTATTTCAACACCCTTCATCTCAGAAACAGTGCGTCAGAGACCCATAGTTCATGAGAACTTTATATCATAAAATCACCTGAATATTAAGATCCCGAATTTACGGAACCTCAATCTGAAACACCCTGTATATCGAGCTGAAAACACTGAATCTATTTCATGAACAATCACGAAATTTCTACAATTGGCGTAATAGTCCAAGATCCCAGAGCTGTATGACGTAACTTATTTTCATATGGCTGATATTTATATATGTTTTGTAGAATATGACTGAACATCCCCTTAAAACAAAAACTATTCAGCTGAATAATATTTATGATGCCAAAACGTAAATTAACAAACGTTAAGGCTAATAGGGCTATCGGAATGCTACAAGGTGGCCTAACTCAGTTTGTTGTAGCGGAAAGGCTCCAAGTCAGCCCAAGTGTGATATCTCGACTCTGGAATAGATTCAGGGAGACAGGTTCCGTGTTATAAATACCAAGGCTTGTTGGGCGACGAAGACCAGCACCTGCTCAGGATCGTTAGTTTCATCACCGTTTCGGCGAGAAGAAAGCCAACATCTACGTGTAGAATGCTACGGAATACTCTTCAAAATGCAGATGGGGCTCAAGTTCAAATCGAAACCATCAAACGACGTTTGAAAGAGATGAATCTAGGTTCTAGACGTCCATTAAGAGAAGTTCCATTAACCGTGACCATAAGCGTCAAAGACTGGAATGGGCATATCAATTGGAACGATCAATGGCGTAGTGTCCTTTTATCTGATAAATCCAGATATGGAAGATTTTCAGATTCTCGAAGAATAAGGGTATGGACAGTCCCACGCATACCACGTAATCGTCGCTATGTCCAAGAAGTCCATTCCGAGGGGTAGTGTTATAGTATGGACCGGGATATGTTTCAACGGGCGCAAAGATCTACACATTTGTTCTGGGAATATGATCGCCTTACACTATAGGGAGAATTTCATAGACAATGTTTGCCAAATTTGCACGCTGCTTTTGGTGAAACTAGATTATAATGCTAGACCGCACCGTGCAGCCATAGTTGAGAATGCGCGCGAGGAGCTTGGTTTTCCATATTTACCAATACTTCGGCACTCATCAGATTCGAATTGCGTAGACCATGCATGGCATATGCTCCAATGAAGATAAGATAATCGTGAACCTACCCCAGAATCCTTAAATGATCTGAGAGAGCTTCTGCCGCGTTTATGGAACAAAATTGCTCAAGAAGTGTTCAACAACCTCGTGTGTAATCCGCAAAGAAGATGTCCACCGGTTATTGATGCCCGTCTAGGACATACATGGTATTGATAGTCTTTAAATGCTTGGATTCTCTGGGAATAAAATGAGGAAATTAGATGATACACCAAGAAGTAGAATTGATTAGAAAAACGTATATTGCAATCAATGACAATCGTTCAACAGTTCAATACATAGCTAACTGGAAAATATCGCAATTATATGGTTACTATGTAACTATACGACCAAAGAATATTATATTCATTAACTATGAACATTGGGTTGTGTTTAATATATTTCCAACATCCTCCCTTAAACATAATCCCATCTTCGTAGAACAATTTAGGATGTGAAGTGGCTTTAGTAAGTGCATCAGCAACCATCGCATCCGTCTGTATGTAGCGAACATCAATGGCCCCTCCAAGTACTTTGTCACGAACAAAATGGTGCCTCACATCTATGTGTTTGGTCCTGGCGTGGTAGTAGTCACAACCTGAAAGTTTTATAGAACTTTGATTATCACTGTAAATAATCATGGCCTCATCTTTAAGTTGTGACCAAAAGCTTTCATGGAATTGCTTTAACCACAAAGCTTCTTGTACACACGACGACAAAGACATGTATTCAGCCTCTGTTGTGGATAGAGCCACAGTAGGCTGACGCCTCGAATTCCAGCTAATTGTTCCTCCCTGAAACAGAAACGTATATCCTGTACAGGAACGCCGGTCATCTTCTGAGCTAGCCCAGTCTGCATCACAGTATCCATGAGGCATAGTCTCCTCTAAATTTTGTTTATAACTCAGCCTGTAATCCTGAGTGCCTTTCAAATAACGCATAATTCTCTTGAGTGCAATCCAATGCTTCATTTCAGGCTTGTTATTGTATTTGCTCGACATATTTATAGCAAAAGTTATGTCAGGCCTAGTAATTTGAGAAATATATAATAAGCATCCGATTATCTCTTGATATGGAATATCATGCAGAATGTTTGTTTCTTCGGATTTTTGGAACTTTGCATTCAAATCCATTGGAGTTTTCACTGGTTCAGAATCTAACATTCCATATTTTTCTAATACTTGTTGTATATATTTTTTCTGGTCTAAATAAATTATGCCCTTCTCTTTATCTCGTTCAACATATATTCCTATACAGAAACGTATCTCTCCAAGATCCTTCATTTTAAATTTTTTATGCAATTCTCCTTTTATATAACATTTTGATTCCTCATTATTAGTGAATAAAATCAAATCATCTACATATATGGCTAGAAAAATCATGTTGTCTTTGTCTTTGATTTTATAATAAATACAAAGATCCTGTTTTGACTGAACTAGTCCCATTTCTTTTAATGTGAAATCAAGCTTCTTATTCCATTGCCTGCTGGCTTGTTTCAAACCATATAGTGATTTCTTTAATCGACGTACTTGTTCACCATTACAGTACATTGGAGGCTGCATCATATAATCCTCTTCTATGTCACCTTGAAGAAAAGCAGACACAGCATCCATTTGCCATATATCCAAATTATATTTAACAGATAAGGCAAACAAATATCTCAACGATGCAAGTCTGACCACAGGTGAAAATACCTCCTTGTAGTCAATTCCAAATTTTTGAGAATATCCTTTTATCACAAGCCGTGCTTTGTACTTTACTATCTGACCATTTTCATCAGTTTTAGTTTTAAAAACCCATTTGCATGGTATTGGATGTTTATTTGATGGGAGATTAGTCAACTCCCACGTATCATTTTCTAATAAACACTTGTACTCTTCATCCATTGCTTCTTTCCATTTTTTAGCATTGGAGCTTGATAGTGCCTCTTTCACACTTAATGGATCCGAAAACTGTGTAACACACATGAAATTATTGCCTTGCATATTATTTCTCTCATGTGATCTTAAATTATAATATCTCTGGAAATCGTCAATATCGCTATCATAATCACTCGTAGTTGGAAAATATGTGGGATCGTCAGTCTCATTACTGCTGGCAAAAGAAGTCTCACTAGTGGGTACCGTAGTGTCATCTTGTGAAGTATCTTCCTGTTCCAAAGTATTATTTTTAGGACTAAGAGTGATTGAAGCAAGGGGTGGTTCTGATATAGGTAACTGTGATATATTTTCTTCTTCTGTTTTCTCAATGAAAATCACATCCCTACTAATAACAATCTTTTTACTAACTGGATCAAATAATCTGTATCCCTTAGTATTTTCGCAGTAACCCAAAAATATTAATTCACGGGATTTGCGGTCCCATTTTGAACGATTATGCTTAGGAACATGTACCATGGCCTTACAGCCAAAAATCTTCAAATGAGAAAGATTCGGTTTCTTACCAGTCCATTTTTCATAAGGTGTTACCTCATTCAAAACACGTGATGGTGATCGGTTAATGATATAAGCTGCCGTAGCAACAGCCTCAGCCCAATAGGTTTTCTTCAGATCAGCTTCAAACAGCATACATTTAGCACGCTCGACCAACGTTCTGTTCATCCGTTCCGCTAGTCCATTTTGCTCAGGCGTGTACGGAGTGCTGGTTTGATGCTTGATTCCGGAGGCTGCTAGAAAATCAGAAAATTCTCTATTACAATATTCTTTTCCGTTATCACTCCTTAAAATTTTAATTTTCTTTTCTAGTTCATTTTCTACCTCTTCTTTGAACTTTATAAACACAGATTTGATATCCATCTTATTCTTTAGAAAATACACATACACTTTTCTAGAAAAATCATCTACAAAGGTTATGAAGTACTTCCCACCTCCAGCGGAAGATGTCTCCATCGGACCACAAAGATCAGTGTGTATTATCTCCAGCAGTGCATTTGCTCTCGAATTTGATGGTGGAAACGGAAATCTGGTTTGTTTCGCTTCGCAACATGGTATACATACACAATCAACTTCCTTACTACTTATTTTTACACCTTCAGCACATGACTCTAACCTCTTAACATCAGCAATATTTAAGTGACCCATTCTTTTATGCCATGTAATCAAGTCTGTCTTACTTTCAAAAGTAGTAACATATGCCTTATCGGTTACTGTATTAAGTTTGTTCATGTTATCAGACAGTTTTGCAGTTGCAATAAGCACTCTATTGGCATTATAAATATTGCAACCCTCATCAGTGAATTCCAGATTACATCCATTCCGTGTCAACTGACTGACCGATAACAGGTTTGCATTTAGCTCAGGAATAAACAAAACATTTCTCACCTGGATTTGATGTACATCCTTACAAACATTGGTCTGAATGTTTACTTTATCCATGTTCTGCACTGAGACTGTACTGTTATTTTCCACCGTTATCTTCTGGATCGGAATTGCCTCTAAATCGTACATCCAGTCTGAGCGTTTTATCATATGCATTGTTGCCCCTGAGTCTATATACCAATCATCTGGATTCAATGAGCTGTAAGCTGAAAAAATGGCTGCGAAATTATTTTGATTATTATTCTTTCGACATTGACTTTTATAATGTCCATATTTATTGCAACCATAGCAGCGTGGGCCTCTTCCTTTTGATTTGCTGTTTTGTGAGTTTGTGTCGCTTTTTCTGTGTTTTGTAAGAAATGCTGTGGATTCTGTCACTTTGACCTCTTGTAACAATTTTGTCTTGACAAAATCAGAAGAAATTTTTATACTTGAACTTTCTAGGCCCATTATCATTGGCTTATAATTATCCGGTAAGCCTGCCAACATGAGAGTTCCAAGCCACTCATCTCCAACTTCAAAACCAATGTTACGTAACTTATAAGGTGTGCTCATAATTTTGTTCACGTATTCCTCCACACTGGCACAATTATCCAACGTTGTGTTGATTAGGTCCTTCCCGGAGTCCTCGAAAGCATTTTGCAGGTTTAGCCAAACTTCTCGCGATGTCGACGCGTTTTCAATATGAACGAAGTTGATTGGTTCTACCAGCAAAATTATCTTGGTCTTGGCTTTTATGTCTTTCTTCGCATCTTGACCTCCAGGATCAACACAATTCCACAAATCTTCGTGCTCTAAGTATGATCTGACTGCAAACTTCCAGGTCGTATAGTTTTCTCTACCGGCGAGCTTTGAAATTTGTAGATTAGACATACTCATGGTGAAAAATTTACTAGGGTTCACTCTTTTTATTTTGACTGCAATATTATATCAATCACGGTTCTATTCTGGGTGTATGGGACGGCCCATAACCTGAGGAAATTAGATGATACACCAAGAAGTAGAATTGATTAGAAAAACGTATATTGCAATCAATGACAATCGTTCAACTGTTCAATACATAGCTAACTGGAAAATATCGCAATTATATGGTTACTATGTAACTATACGACCAAAGAATATTATATTCATTAACTATGAACATTGGGTTGTGTTTAATATATTTCCAACATAAAATTTAGTTATTTCACTCGATTCTTCCTAACCACGCTGCGGACCAACAGGCTAAATTAAAATTTATTTCTTGCAATATGAAATCATCATTATATGTATTTTCATCACAAAATCTCATTCAAACTATATTTCTTTGCAATTTAAGTCAATATTCCTAACTCATCTGGAGCAGTTTAAGTATGAATATGAATGTGAATATGAATGGTAACGAGAACATGAATGTTAATGAAGATTTAAATTAAAATGTACTAAATGTGAATGCGTGAATGTGTGAATGTGAATGTGTGAATGTGAATGTGTGAATGTGAATGTGTGAATGTGAATGTGTGAATGTGAATGTGTGAATGTGAATGTGTGAATGTGAATTTGAGAATGTGAATGTGTGAATAAGTGAATGCGAATGTGTGAATGTGAATGTGAATGTGTGAATGTGTGAATGTGAATGTGTGAATGTGAATGTGTGAATGTGAATGTGAGAATGTGAATGTGTTAATGTGAATATTGGAATGTGAATGTGACTGTTGATGTGTATATGAATATGATTCCAAGTTTCCATCATATTTATAGCGGTTTTCATAACGTCATATTCATTCAATATCTAATGCCGGAATATTCTGCAATGGATTCATCAATCGAGTCAGTATCGAGAAATTCTGTTCTGATGATTCATTCCATCAAATTTTCCACTTTTCACACATATACAATAACCTGAATGGGATATTCTACCGCCAATGAAATCTCATGTACCTAATGTTAGATTGAAATTTCATTGATCCGTTGAGTTTCAACGGACATTTGTGCAACTAACATTCAAATACCAAAGGAACAAATACTATCTACTTACTGTACCAGCTATGCAAGACCCTTTATCCATCAAGAACAATACTGCAAATATATGGGCATATGTTCTGACCTCATCCGCCAGATTCTTGTACCACATTCCCTTGTCGATTAAAAGAACCATCATATAAAAATCCAAAACCAGCATGATCAGCGACGACAAGCACCAAAAAATGAATAGTGGACCCATAAAACCATTGAAATAATCTTCGATGCAAGTGTAGAATTCAGAATAGTACAACTCGGTGGCTTTCAGTTGTTCCACGAATCTGACATATCTGGTTTCGCCGTCTATTTGCAGCGTGCAAATATCATTATTTCCCTTCATAGTGTTCAGACGGTTTTGCAGATACGTGTCGATTCTGGTCCTGTAATCTGTGATGGTTCCTACTTCTCGAAGGATTTGGAGTCCCATCATTGTAAGTAAAATAATTGTTAGAACGAAACATATGTTGACGAAAGGGATGCTGCTCTGTTGGTAGACAATTGCGAGGAGGCAATCTACGGTTACAAAAGCCACTGTTGAAAGAACTTTGCTCATTTCGCATTTCTCATTGGCTGCATGACTCCATGGGGAGCCGAATATTTCTATGTAATATTCATTATCTATCAAATCAACCACGGAGTTGAGGAACGCCAAACGTGTACGACATGTTAAAATTGCCAATACGTAAATGATGAGAAAAAACAAGAAGTAACATAATTCCTCCAATGCTATCAAACCGTCTATTGTAGAAGTTAAATCTTCGGAACACTTTAGCTTACTATCAGCCTCTTGAAATTGAACGAAGCAAGCAGCTGTCAGGAGGAGGGCTACCAAGTACGAAATTCCAAGCCATCGGTTGCCTATCTTGAAACATGGGTTTCCTTGATAATCCTTGTCCAAATGTTGGCATTGTCCTCGAATAGGTATGAAAAATGCGGTGTATCTGAGCATACCGTGAAAATGGCATATTGAACACTGATTTTCTTCCACGCATTTCGTCTTGAACAATCTGGATATGAAGTTTAACATTATGGCAACATCTTCACAGAAACAGATCGATTAACTAGATTTGGCAGTTGATTCTCCAACGTTAAAAACATTCACATCGGTATAAGTGCAGTAATAAGTCAATGGTCATCCCAGAGTGACATCACATACTCGTAATTAATATTTATTTCAAGGAATAGAAACAGAGAGAGATCGTCGATAACGTGTCAACATGAAAATGTTGGGTGGAAAAGTTTTAATAGGTTTATTGCGTTGGCAATCAGTTGATGAATATTTCATGAAGGTCCTCCGGAGGGAGCGAATGTTGATTTATAGCAGCTACAAAAATAAAGTCACGCTCATCAAACCTTAGTGTGAAGTGTGAGTTAATGCATAGGGGACACTCATAGAAAACTTAAATGAAGCTAGATGTTTCTGTGTGAAATAATTGTTGTCCCCACCTTTATATTGAGTCCAGCCAATCTCTTCAGGATTTGTTTCTATCAAACTAAATATGATATTTAATAGAATATAACACGGAATAGATTAAGGAAAACAGATGTTATGGTAAATCTCCCAGATTTTTCAACTTCTGATTCAAGGGTGAACGACTTTTTCGCTCGTTGGTGAGCAAAACTCTATGATTATGGAAATATGGGTGGATGTTGTGATATCTTATTTTGAAGATTTATTCGAGTGATTTCAAAATTTTTATCAGTTACGGAATGACAGAAGAGTGGGGGAGTACAAACTACTGAATATATTTGAATGTATCTAATACGAATCATTTTCTCGAAATAAATTTCACATCGCTTTTTCCACTATTTTCGCTGTTGTTTTAGGATCTGCAACTACTCTATACAATCTTCAAAATTAGTTATCTCAATTCAAAATCAAGGGGTTAATAAGCTCTGTCAGAGGTCATCAGCTTGTTGTAGTGTAATTAATGAGTCCTGAGAACCATTTTTTAGTACGAGCAACGAAACCATGAATGACCAGACTCCCTTTCCCTCCTAACAACATAGGTTTAGCGTGTTTAGGAAAATTCCAAGGCTCCAAGAACCACCGAAGGAATAAAAGATTCATGCTGATTCCAAAATAAGTACCAATCTGACTACAAGAACGCGAATTTTTCCTAACCTCAAAGCTCGTGTCTAAGCGGGTCTAGCGGCTGGTTTCTAAAAAACCGATCAAACCAAATGTCACCTGACACATCATTCAATTTGACAGCAATGACAAATCAATTTGGGTTGCTGAAAGGATGTTTGGGGCAAAATTAACTCATCTCTGATTATTTTGATTTGACATGAGGATACCCTGTTTGGAGGCTATCGAACGACAGAATCTGCCGGAAAAACAATATTATATATCATCGAGCAGGTTAGAATTTTGAATTTCTCATTTTCATATTTTGAATTTAGTATTCAGTTTGCCATTATTTCGGGTTTGTTTTATTCAAACGAGTTTATGTGAACGAAATTTCATCGAACGAGAAAAATGCAGACACTCGGATCTAGTTCAGGAGTAAGTGCTTGTAAAATCGTTAATAATGTCTCCATAGGTGCAGACTTCAGGCTGTACGATGATATAACATAACATGTTATAACGTTAACATTTGATAGAGAATTTATTTTTTTTCAGATACAAAACAAGTCGACGAACGCAGTATATCAATTGTAGAACAAGATGAAAAATGGGATCTGGGGGCACGGTAGTGTTCGCGGCAAGACGAGCCAAGCCATGATACTAAAACTAGTTTTAGTATCATGGAGCCAAGACACTACCTATTTTTTTCGAAGTGTTTCGACGTATTCTTGACATTGATTTTGAAATATAGTAAATGAACAAAATTCTCAGGAAATAGTGCCAACTTATCAAACGTGCAAAGTTTCAAGTGGATAGCTTGTACACTTTAGATTTTGTAGATATCTAAGCACCCCTTATTTCGTAACTCACCCACTGGTGATCATAAAAACTGTTAGGGTACTTCCCGATGTCCTATCAATTTGGTATGTGAGCTAGTTTCAGTACACAAACAACGGAAAAATTCTTAAACTTGAAACTTTCACCCCCAACCCCCAGGAAATATATAAGTTTGTACTAGACTTCCGCCAATTTTGATGCTATTGGTCAGAAAATTGATATATACGGAAGACTGCTGGTTTTAACTGTTAAAAAAAATATTTGAAAATTCTCAGGGAAAGTTACCCCACATTTTGAATAAGAGGATAAAATAAAGCGCTCGTAAAACGCCTCATGTATATTTTCACCAAATATCAGTTTCCATTGTGCAATTTGTGATCGTTGTATAATGATAGGATTCTTCGTACAATGATTGTGATGGCAGCTCTCAAATACATCGCCATCGCAACTTGAACCTTGGTAGGTACAGGTATATTTCTCTACTTTGTACATTGTTGTATGGATGTACAAAAAGAACTGAAATTCCACCGAAAACATTTTCATGTAAATATGGCCAAGACGAGGCCATAACTCTAATATGGTCAAAATAAGTGACTTGGCCGTTTCTTGACTATAAGAACTATTGTATAACAGAAATGGTATGAACAGCGAATCAATTTTTCACCTTACGCTCATGTGGCGAAAGAGAAACGGCCAAGTCACTTATTACGACCAAGGCATAAAATTTGTAAAATTAGGACTCGTGAAGATGAAGAGTGTAGTACAGTTAGCAGCTTAGCTGCACATGAGATCTGATATATTTTTGACAATATTAGAAATACGACCTCGTCTTGGCACTATTTTACATGAAAATGTTCTTGGTTGGATATCCTAATTACAAGGGCCGCTGAAGTGCCAAGAATTGAAAAGCAACTTCACATTGAATTAAAAAAGGCCAAATGTTGCAAATGAAATCTCGTTTTTACCTAAATAAGTTTTCCTCGGATAACCTATATTCATATAATGAATTTCTATTCAATTTCACAATTAAGGATATTTTTGAGGATAATCAATATCCAACTTATTTCATAGAAAAAACTATTTCAAATTTAGAGAGAACAATTATGCATCAAAACGATAATAACAATCAAGAACCAACAACAAACCATCAAGAACAGAATTTGATTCCTTATGTTCATGGACTTTCGGAAAAAATTAAAAGAATTGGTTCTAAATTCAACATAAGAACTGTTTTCAAACCAAAAAATGATTTACGATCTTTATTAACAAAAACTTAACCTTTGAATGAGAACCAAAAATCAAGAAATTGTATTTCCAATATTTCCTGTATTTGTGGAAAATCTTATACAGGAGAAACATCAAGACCATTAACAATAACATAAAAAAATAGAGATATTGGTAGATCGCAGATAGCAGATCATGTATTGTGTGTTCCAATACTGGAAATCACATGATGGATTGGAATGGAACAAAAATTCTAATGACGGAACCTGATGGTTATAAAAGAAAAATCAAGGAGTCAGCTTCTATTTTTTTGGATGAGGCTAATAATCTCGCCAATTGTTCAGTAGGAATAGATCTGATTTGGATGGATTTATTGAAGAAATTGTTTCTTGTTTCAGAGACTGGGAGAGAAAACTCAAATTAAGTTTTCAGGATAATGCAGAGACCTCCCAGACAATATTTCAATAGATATTTTCTACATGGTTTTATATTTATAGAATTATTTAATGAATACTCAAAAATCTAGCGAAACACATTCGACTTCGTCTGCGAAGGGCTCTCGTTGCTCTTCTGATTGATTCGTGTTTTTCTTCAATAAGAAATAATATTCCAATTACCCTATTGTTTGAAAACAAAGGAGAATCGGATAACAACATATGAGTTTTTTCAAATTATTTGGATCTGCAGAATACACACCTGAAGTTTGGGCCGTTTCTCCCGACTCACCCTGTATAGTAGGAATATCATCAGTCAGAACTTCCATCAGAACTCGAATGAACTTAGCAACACTCAATTTAAAAATTTTCATAAAGCAGTGCATCGAACGTGATCCTTCAATCTAATACAACACAGTAAAAGACTTCTCCTCATTTTATGGTTAAGAAATAGCTGCAATAACTCGAATAATGATGCAGGAACATCACAAAAAAATATTAAGATGTGAGTGACTGCAGTGGATATTATTTTTATTGTGACTGAAGAACTTCGGTCGATGGCTTGTTGATTCCTTCTACAAAGTATTGTCATTATTTTTTTTTGGATCTACTTTCTTCAGAAACTAGAATTAGTCACTCTAACTTCTGACCTGCTTGAGTTAATGAATATGCGGCGGAGGAATTGAGAGAGGACAAAAATGCTGATAAAGTTTGCATGCATATATACTATGCAATAGTAAATTCTCTGGATAAGATGATCGATATATAAAAATCACAAATTGTTGATAAGAACAAATTAATGAATTCCGTTTTAGAGGAAATAACATTATTGACTCTATAATTTTTGTTATACACACCGATAAAATTGAGATTTCCAAGTAAACTACGTTGATTAACCATGTTTCTATCTTGTTAATTCGCCAAACAACACCAATTAGTTGACCAACTCTTTGATACTAGTTTGACCACTGAGCTTCCTAGTCAGTGAGTCACTTTTATCTTATCACTGATTTGAATATTGTGTATGTTGATACAAATTTTCTGAAGACCAACATGGACATAGAAAATGTGAAAAAGTTTTATCCTGAATAAACAAAAGGTGTAGGAAATTTGAGAAATTTGAAAATCAAACTTCATATAGATCCACACGAACATTAAAGAGTACCATTTCATGTCAGAACACAAGTTGAAAAAGAGTTAAATAGACTAACAAAAAGGCATCATTGAAAAAGTTGATGGTCCAACACCCTGGGTGTTACCAATAATTGTTGTCGTTCCCAAACAAAATTCTAACGCAATCAGAATATGTGTTTACATGAGAAATCCAAACAAGGCAATAATGAGAGAACGTCATCTAACTCCCACAATCGATGAATTAATAGACAAATAAATGGATCGACTATGTTTTCAAAAATTGTCCTAAAAGATTATTCAAATCAGACAATGGCCCTCCTTTTAATGGATGTGAACTAAAAACGTTACTAAACCATTATGGTATTCAACACAGGAAAATAACACTATACTCGCCTGAAGCTAATGGTATGACAGAAAGACTGATGGAGATAGTGAAAAAGTCAATTCTTTGCTCTCACCTAGAATGTGGTAATTTTGAACTTAAAATCAAGGATTTTCTAATGAATTATCGCAGCACTCCACATTCATCCACAGAGAAGTCTCCATTTGAGATATTTTCTGGCCGTCCAATGAATAATTTGGTACCTATGTTAACAATACCAACTTCAACATAATCAAATGATGAAAAGATTTTTCGTGACACAGATGAAAGAAACAAATTGAAGCAAAAGATTTTTGCAGACAAACGGAGAAGAACGCAATATCACACATTTAGGGAATAAGATTTAGTTCTTTGCGAACAACCAAAAAGTGACTCTTTAACTCTATATTTCGACCCACAACCATACAAAATGATAGGAATCACGGGCTGTATCATCAGAGCCATGAGAAACAAAAAAGTTATAACAAGAAACTCTTCGTTTTTCAAGAAATTTACCCAACCAGAAAATTCTACGATATTTCAAGACACAACACCTAAACGTATTAAAACCCAAAGGGAAGAAATTAAAAAGAAAGAACAGGCACGAATAAACTGGAAGCTGATTGATAATATCCTTTCCACCACTCTCAATGAAGATCCATTGACTCCGCAAAGTTTGGATGAGGGAGCAGGAAAATCGATACCTTGTAGAAAATATTAAAGAGGATTATGGACTTGCAAGATTTTTTGAAGACTCCGCCTTACCAGTGGCAATTGTAGAGGAGTCGGGGGAGAGTGCCAGTTTGAAAGACCTAGAAGAGACGGTAGACTTCCAAAATACCTCACAGATTTCATTGAATAGTGCTGCTGTTGAGTGATTTAGATGGAATGTTCTCAATTTTTTTGCATTTTCATATTTTATTTAAAATACAGTATTTGTATGAAGTGAAGAGAGAATGTTATATTCTTAATATCAAAATGTTGGCAACCTTGACAGTAAATGGACAGTTGACAACTGTATGTTAAGAACAGAAAACAGTAAGCGTGGGAATAAAAGAGTTTTTACTGAGAAAAATCTTTATTTGATAATTAGTTAGCAAACACCCTTCAACATCATTATAACCACGTATATTCATGGCTACTCTGCACTTCACACAGACCTTCAATTGAGAATGAAATCCTTACTACTTCTGGTCAGGATATCTAGCCTAGCCAGCTCTCCAATTTCGCAATCAAAGAACTTGAGTGCACACAATGGAGACAGCAGGAACTATCATCTGATCGAAGACTCAACGTCAAGAGAAGAAGGTTCCAACCTTCGTCATGAAGATTGGTGCTGAATGAATATAGATCAAGAGCCAGTCTAGAAATTTGCAGAAAATCTCTCAGGCTATGGAGAAGAACCGAAGACCAATCATGTTCTGACTACAATGCTGCTCACAGTCATGCATATGGTGCTAGAGCGTCCTGAAACATAGTTTGAAGGCAAGCCCAATAGGCCGTCGAACTTGGTAAACCCTGCATATCCAGGAGGCTCTTCATAACTGGCGTGAGAAATTCAGGAATGGGAATCGTGATCAAGGATCACTATTTGGCCACCCCATTTTTTGCAGAAGATCAAGGAATAGCTGCAAGTTGTGAAGAAGATGCAGATCACATTTCCAGAAAACTTAAGGATGAGTATGAAAAGTGGGAAATGAAGATGAATATGACGAAAACTGAATATATGAAGCTTGGTGAGGAGGACGAAGATCCGGATTTGAAAATAAGGATGTTAAATAAATGTGAACAATATAAATATCTAGGCAGTACAATTTCAAACGAAGGAACAACAAAAAGGGGTATTAAAGATATCAATAGTAGAACCTATTCTAACTTATGGTTCGGAATGTTGGCAAATGACCAGGAAAGCAGAAGAAAATAGATACCGTTGAAATGGATTATTTGAGGAAGTCATGTCGAATATACAGAATGGAACATATATATAACGAATGGTGGAATAAGACGAAGGACAAACAGAATACTAAGAACATCCGAAAGAATAGAAACACGACCGTTAATATGGTATGGTCACGTGCAACGAATGGAGGATAAAAGATGGCCGAAACGAGCATTTCAGTACAGTCTAAACAGAAAACAAAAACGGGGAAGACCAGCTACAATTTGGATAAAAAATGTTTTTGTAACTATGAGATATAGGGCTATTAATGGAGATGATTGGAAAAATAGACAAGTATGGAAATCGAAATGTGAGATGAGGCAAAAGGTAATATAATACATAATTTTACACACATGCACACAGAAGGTGAATTCCAATATCTGCTGCTATGGTTGAACGCAAATAATTAAATTTGTACGAGCCTAAAAAATAAGTAATAATAAAACAGATATATTCAAACAAAAGGTACTCATTATGTAATGAATACTTGCTCCAATTGGTGTTGTTGATAATACAGTGAGTCAAGAATTATCCTAATTTTTTCATAAATAGCTTTTCGAATATCTCAGTGATTAGGATTCGACATCCAATTTAATGAATCAAAAATTATGTTCTCCATATTTAGGAGAAGTTATTTTTTCAAACATCCCTCAGTTTGCGAGTGGAGTTTTGTAATATTTCTAAAGAGCCCAGAACCCAGAATGTCTTCGGAATGCTGTCCAAAAATCTATGTAGATGTCAAGGATGAAATCTCGGATGAAATGAAAAACAAATGACACATGCACACAAGATAATGAGAGAACGACAAAGAACATGAATCACTCTGAAGAGATGGAGATGTAGAAGCTCATGTGGTTCGAGATCCTTAACGTTTGGTCATGTTTTTTTTTTCAATATTCAACTTATGCTAAAATTATTCGCAAATTTTGACATGCTGAATTCGTTTTACTTCCAAATAGAAATAAATAATGATTCAGTGAATTTTCATTGGACAAACCCCGATTGAAACGAAATGCGAGTCTCATGTGAAATACATAGGTGTCATCGCATCCACCAAAAAGGAAATGAATTTTCGTTGACAGTTACTAATTAAAATGTTGTATTAGAACGCACATTTTGTAATATTCATGAGATTGCTTAGGAAATTCACATTTTATAGTTTTTCAATGATGACAATATGAAAACCATGATGAAAACACTTTGCTGTCAATATATCGCACAGGTATAATGCTGAAACATACACTGGTTACATCCTCTGACATTGCCGGTTGCATTCAGTTCTGTTCGTGTGGAATCTCAAACTGTAGGGCTACTAACACGTAGGTAAGTATATTGGCGAATATCTGAAAAAAAAATTCGGGTGAAGTGAATCAAAACCAAATGTAGTTCAATGAATGAAAAATCCATGATTGTATTATATTCATTGTGCAACATGAAAAACGTTACTTGTAGACATAAATCGAATAATAGGATACTAGAGGAGACTATATTGCAGTTTGATTTATTGAAGAATTCAAGGGAACTGATTTTTTAGTGGGCAAATTTTTTCAGTAACACAGATTCTTCATTGAATTATTATCATGAAAATCATTGACACATCTAGGTGGAGAATTTGAATAGAAATGAGCTAATGTTGCTTCGAAATATTATATTTTGATGAAAAACATTAATAATTATGAACAACCATGAACTCTGAATTCAGTTGCTACAAGATATCGAAAGCACGAATTTGCTGGTGAAATGATTATTAACTTTATTCATAAAGTTTTATTTCATTTTGCGATTTCCTTGCTGAGGAGAAGGCACTTTAAATTTTTTATGTTGCTTATCAATGCAAAAGTCCAACTTTCCAACCGTTTTCTTAACAAGATGTATCTACATGTGCGAAGTTATCAACCCACGCTCGCCTTGCGTATCTAATGAAATATTACCGGTCCTGCGATTCCTAAATTGATGCTGAAAATTCCATTTGCTGTCAGTGACTTGTGCTGTTTGATCTTCTCGATGAAAATCCTCAGCTGGAGATGATCCGGAGGAGTTGAAACTCTTGTCGAGTATTCCATCAAAAAACAAGTATATCCATGTATCTGAAAGCAGCACAAAATTTGTTAGAGTAGCATCATTTTGATTATCACATTTTGAAAAAAAACTTTTTAGAATTCTGTTTTCATCTTTGAGTCAGTCGGTAGCTTTTCATAAGCTAGGTATCAACAAATGTGAAACTGGCACAGGAACGGGAGCATTGAAAAGCGAATAGGGTACACTTTAAAATTGGTTGAATAAAAAGTCTAACAACCACTATGCGAGTGATAAATTATTTTATTTGAAGGCTGACATGTTTCGGTATACTGCCATTCTCAAAGCCATGCTAGAACAACATAAAGATCAAGTTGAAAAATTGGTTGTTGACGTGATCGAGTCGAAAATACGAAAACAACAATAACTATGATTCTATTCTATGTGTTTTTAAAAATTAAAACCCTTAACCACCGTAGTGCAAAAACAGTAGCACTTTCACCGTGGTGCGGTCTGTGAGACCGCGCGTCCAAATAGAATCATAAAATATATTAAACGCAGATATTTTTATGGAAATATTTGTTTTTAATCAAGATCTGCTTTCTAACAAAAGAATGAGCTATTTCGTTTCTCTTTATTCAAATTCATAATTGTACAATGAGAAGGAAATATGTCGGAACTTGAATTTCAGTTCATATTCTCAGGACCACCAAATATTATACAATAAATGGAAAACGCATCTATAAAATATGAAAATATTATGTATCCCCAAAAATAGAAATATCAAGGATTACAATGACAGAAAATCATTCATTTAATACTGAAAAAACACGAAAATTGCAAGCAGTGAACATCTCAAATATTACACCTACAATTTTTGCAAATTTTACTAGTTCATTCCAAACAACTCGACTTATGACAAATTATGCAGAGATATAATGTCTTTCTTTTAATTCTGGGTGGGCAAGTGTGACATGTTCTTCTTTTTTCCAAGTTTTTTTCATGACTTTATATTATTCCAAGACAGGAATGGATCACACCGCTTATTTCAAGAATCCGGAAAAAATCACCATCGGCCATTTCTGAGGACGAATGCTGGTAGAACATTTAGCACACTTTCCATCGAAAGCATTAACTCCTCTTTTTGTCGAATTGTAAAATACAATAATTTCAGGTTTTTGCGAAAATTCATCTGAACACTATGTATGCATTGAAGATATCTATAGCGATGCTTTGTTCTCCTTTGGGACGTATCATAATAACCTTATATCATTTGTGAAGCTATACAAAGTTGAATTGGATTCTCTTTTTGTTGTGGAAGAAAAGCCAATCGTGAAGCCAATGGTATTTCAATTATATTTTTTTATAGTTCCGAAGTAAATTTTCTCTTAATTTTTCTGCCAATTCTAATCATGAAAACCAGTTATCAACTGTTATGTTCCGGTTCGTGTGGAATATGGAACGTATTTAATTCATTATTTAAGTTTCAAACGTTACGAATGATTTCCAAATTCCAAAAATTGTTCTCCGAATATAGAGAGAACGGTATTCGAATACAGACATCTCGGGCGGCTGTGGAATCTCGAAAATATGTTGGTAATATCCCATCAGTAACTTTTGAGTTCTAGGATTTGGGTTGGTTTTGATTGAAAACACTAAGTTTTGACATTTCAGAGTTTGAATTAACCTCCTGAATATATTTCGAATTTATTTCTGTATGTCTATGTTCTTGATTAAATCGACAAAATAGTTTTGGATTTGAATATTTCTCAAGTATAACCGAATTGAAAATGGCTGGATTTCATCAAGATACCTCTCGCCTCGCCTAACTACAAGGAAACGTGAAGCATGTTTTCGTCGTTATTGCGAGTTTTTCAACAATTCAGCAGGTTTCTGCCAGTATATTCAGGTAACAATCTTTCACTTGTTCGAGGTTGTTCGATTTTTTCGAATAAATAAATAAGTCTCAAATTTCAGTTTTCCACTAGAACTGTCAGATAAATTTTGGAGAGAAAGAAGGCGAGACAAGTCATTACGGTCAGAAGTGAGCAGTGGATGGAAACCTATTCCACATGATTATACCTTCAAAGAGACATTATACGACGTTATTCTTTGTAAAATCAGAAACAATGAATAAATCAGTTTGTACATATTTTTTGAACTGCCTGAAAAGTAACTGAGTTCTAATCAAAATCAACATTTGGTATATAATTTAATGAATCATGAACAGGCCCCTCTTTCCCCTAGGGCACTTTGGGCAAGTGCCCAGGGCCCCGCGATCGATAGGGGCCCCGCTCAGATCAATTGTTCTGAACCGAAAGGATCGAAGGTTTCCTCAATGACGTTTGGAAATTCTATTCCATAAAAATTTCCTTTTATTATCATCGAACAGATTTGTTCGAAAAGACCTAAATGCTTCCTTCTTTCAAAATTCCCCTTCGCGTACTAAAATTCTCTTCAGGTAAATAAGCGGAAGTTTCCATTTACAATAATTCCAAATGGATTGGAATTCCCAGTTTCTCATCAAAAAGTTCTCGAAGGTTACGATTTTTATTACCCTTGCCCATACTGGCATACACTAGATAAGAGCAATTATGTATAATGTTGTGTTATTTGTTAGGGTGGTTAGCCATAAAACATCTGTTCGAATCGTGTTGTTGATCACATTATTGTATTCATTGAGTATCTTTCAAGGAAATCCCCATTCAACTACATAATTTCAGACAGCGCTACAAGACAAGAAATCAGTGGCGTATCAGAGGGCCCCGCAAAACTCGCGGTGCAGGGGAGCCCAGCACCAAAGGGGCCCTCAAGTCAAACTGAAAGCTTCAAATGGGGCCCCAATAAGTTCATTCTATTGCCGATTCGCGAGATTTTTCTCATGATATGATAACCAAATTTTATACAAAGAAGGGACAATTATCATTCCTGAAAAATATTTATATTAGATTATGAAAAAATATATGAAGTTTTCAGTAATTTTATTCGAAATTTGAATTATCACTCAATTACTCCATGTGCTACCCTGTTTTCAAGGGTGTTTTAATATATCGTCAAGTTTTTCGGGACTCTCCTTAAACGTGTCGCAAACACGTCTATCAGACTTTTGAGCTTACTCAGCTTTGGTCGAGAGGTGGCCAGAAGCTTGGACATCGATAAGTTGATATGTTTGCACAAAAAGACAAAAAAGTTTATGAATTTTTGTTGAATAATTTTTCAATTTTTATAACACAATGATATGTTTCTAGTTATTTTTATATCAGAATTTAAATTATTTTGTTCAGCAATTTTTGTTATTCAATATATAAATTATTTTTCCACCTTTTTTTTTATATTTTCCTTTGAAAAACTTCAGAGGAAACTTATCACGAATAACATAGATCTATAGAGGGGGCCCCCGATTTCAGGCAAAAAAAAACCCGGGGTTGACACAGAGTTGCAAAGAATTTTCAGAATTTTATTATAGAGATGTGAATGAGGAAGAGTTAGTTATAGAATATTTACATTTGAAGGCATACTTGAAAATGGTTGACAGTAAAAATAAGAGAAGTATTTTGAAAAAATATCAGCTTTTGAAAGAGAATAAAAAAAGACATATCCAAAGTTAGAAATCGGATTGAGAATATTTTTGAGCATGATGTTAACCAACTACAGTGGGGTACGCTCCTAGTCCAAATTTAAGAGGATTAAAAATTAATTGAGAAGTACAATTCTTCAAGAGAGATTAAGCAGTCTGTCGCTCATTTCGATAGAATTTGATGTGCTGAAAATTATAGATTTTGAGGAAGTCATAAACGATTTTGTCCTACTGAAATCTAGAAGGCTTCCTCTCTGAGGAACTAATTCAAGCTCTTAGTCCTAAATCAGATGCGCACGCATAATGAATGCGAGATATTATTATGCACACTCATTTGATTTAGGACTAAGAGCTTGGATTAGTTCCGAATTAAGGATAGTGGCAAGCGGCCCTTGATGACATAGGTAGCACTAACCTGTAAATGCTAAAATATTATCTATTCGTTTCATGTGACTATTGATAAAAATAAGTATTTAAATTTGTTCATCTACTTCCTTTGTCTTTTTTAACAAAATAGTGTTATGCTCGCTGGCGGATACAGAAAAAAACTCAAGAGGGAGGCGCCAAAGAGATTTTGAACTATTTTTACTTTTATCGTAATGAAAATATAATAAATTCTTAAATATGGGAACCGCAAGGGGGGCGTGCGTCCCCTTTATCCCATATGTATCCGCCAAAGGTTGTGTCAAGGTATAGGGGCCCCATTATCCTAATGTGCCCAGGGCCTCCAAGAGGTTAAAGACGGCACTGATCATGAAAAAGACAGTATCAATAAAAAATAATAGTGATCTATTTTATAGCATATCACACTTCCAATGATTCACAATTTGTCAACAAATATTTTCTATTTGTTTCAACAACTTGGCTATGGATACGTAAAGTTATGTCAGCTTTATTATACTTTCTTTTCCTCAATACTCAGAAAAAATGACACAGGGTGAGAACTTGGCTGAATTTTCGATAGTAATCAAGATTCCAAAATTTGCTGGAGAGTCTTCATAGAGAACGAATTTTTGGTTATCCTTGATTATTTAATGAATGATATCTCTACATTGGAGTTCCTCGAAAGCCTGCAAGATTTCATGTTGAAGTATTCCACACTATTTTTATTATCAATCCTGAATTTCCAATTGCCATACTTGATCCTTGATCTACAGCGAAATAGTGTGGGTGTGTATATTTTAGTCATCATCTCAGCTGGTTTTTCTTTTTTAATTGAAGCTAAGTTTGAAAATGTGTCCAACAATGACGAAAATAATATTATTTCACAAAAAAATCTTCAAATTTATTTGCCTTGAAAAATATATTCAATCATTTTATTGGTTATATTGATATATTTCCATCTATGATGAACCCACAGAAATTTTAAGTAACTTTTTGTAACTAGAAATAAAGCCCCGGCTGGAATTCCATGGCTTGCTCTGATGACAATCATTTTGAAACGGACTATATATTTTGGCCTCTTCTAGGATTTCCAGTCTTCTTCCGTACTCACAGTGGTGTAAAAGTTCCACCTCGTTTTCTTTATTGAAATTGTGTTTATTTTCTTTTAGGTGTACTCCAAAGAGCAATTTGTTGTTATCAGCTATTGTGGAGCTGGCGAGGTGTTCGTTAACACTTGTACCAACGCTTGTACCACTTCTACCTACGTAGATGGTCCTACAGTCTCCACATCTCAACCGGTATACTCCTGGCTTGTTCAGATGATGAATGGTGTTTTTATTCTTAACGAGGTGCTAAAGGATACCTGGAGGTTTTCGATATTCTCGAATAGTCTACCTATCTTCAAAGATATGCTCCCATCCTCCCATGATATGGAACGCTTATATACTGCTTCCTCTCTAGTTTAGTATCATTTGGCGTTGCTGATGTGGGGTCAGTTGTGTTAAGAATATTCACTCTGTTCTTGATCTTCAATTTTCTGTGGGTTGCGGCCATTCTGCGATGCAATGAATTTCAAGGTTTCAATCTCCTTACGAAATCTCTCTTCATCTAGTGGGACCGTGGTGAACACTTTTCAAGAAACATTTAAGCTCTTCGAGAAACGTCGACTCTGGGTGGAACTCAAGCTGCTGTTTCCATAGGTTCCAGCAAACCGAAGGGAACGCACACGCCCTTAAGGCTCCACCAAACCAACGCGGAAATATTCGCCTCGCGAAATTCGCAGCGGATAAAATAAATTTTTTTTGCAAGATATAACAAACTTTTGATATATTATCGATTTCGAACATATGCTAAAACAGTTTCATTTTCGTAAATGCCTTAAAATGATCAAAAGGCTCCCCCAAATCAACGCGAAAATATTTGCCTCTGAAATTTATCTGCTGCGAATTTCGCAAGGCGAATATTTTCGCGTTGGTTTGGGGGAGCCTTACCTAAATTGAAAGCGCTCCCAAAATGCCTGCTTCTCCAGAACGTATTTGCCACCGGACGATTCCGCAACAGTTCCACAACTGTTACGTTGGGTGAACGCGCCCATTGATTAGATGTATATGCTTCCAAAACATATTCGTATAAAATTTCATTGCAATGTTGCCATTAGTTTCGGTAAAATCTTAAAAAATGAGTAAATTTTTTTCTTTTTCAACACCCAGATGAAAATGATAACTCCCACTTAATACTTTTTTACAGCAGAATTCATACTTGAAAAAAGTCACACCACTCAACTTACCAAGTTCGACAGTTTCTGGGCATTCCTCAGAAAAACAAAGATTCCAACAGTGTGGAGAATCGCAAATTCCACATTCAATACAAATATGGTGTCAGCATCAGGGGAATTGAATGAGTATGCCAAGCCTATTATCACTGAATACCAATTGATTACCAACAATATGATCTCAATAACTACATGTATGAGAAAAATGGGATTGATAGCGTTGTTTATGTTGTACATTATTTCGCTGATTTCTTCGTGCAGAATTCTCAAATACTCAATCATTTCTGCAGTTGATAATTTCAGAAGCTCTGGAGGCATCGTATCATGGTTACCCTTACAGACCTTATAAGAAAAAATACAAAAATATCTTGCGTGTTATCAGAACCAGTAATTCTCTTCATCGGATAGATTTCATTGTATCTCAAAGCGTTCAAGCTCATGTTTTCGAAGCAGGTAAAGGCAGCTATGAGCAAAGCAATATTACTTAAAACGACGACGTAAAAAATTAAGACCGTGTTCTGAATAACCTTACTGAAAACGAATGCGGAAGTAAATTTAGTCTCGTAAGAATTGGAGTAATGAAGATAACTCAATAAACTAATATCTAAGCATACTAAGAGTAAGAAAAATAGTAGAAAAGTTAGGTTGAGATTTTTAACAACAAATAATGCTGACTCGCATAAAATACCAAATCTAGTAATTTTACTAAAACTATTGAAAACTTTAGCCCACTTAGAAGCCTTCAGGCTGATTACTGCTATGACAATAATGATGTAGCAATAATACGTTAAATCAGTTATGCCGTTGAGAATTACTGGTATAATATTTTTCGTCGACAAAACACTGAATTCAGCGCAAAATGCTAGGTGAAGGATGAGCAGTACAATCAGAACTACAGACCAAATTAAGCTGTATATAGACCTCCGGAATGTACATCTTCCTTTTTCATGTCGGCCGGACAAGGGCCATAAACCGAAAAGCCTGAGGAAGAACCTGTATATTCTAATTGATTTGCACAAACATATTTTATCTTTTGAGTCTGCCGTAGGCATAAAAGTATTTTCGGAGGGTTGAATCATGTTCTAATTATGTTCTAATTTGAATATGTAGTGCTTCGATAATGGGGTAAAGTCTGGTTAGTTAATCCTTCCAAGCTGGTCTGAATTGTAGAGCCACCAGAACATAGGTTACTACTGTGCCAGATATCTGAAAAAATATTTTGAATCAAAACAGTCTTGTATAAATTTTAAGATTAACGGTGATTTTTAAATTTGGTGGGTCATCAAGATTTTAATCCTCTATTTACTCGATGAATACAATCACTGATGACGACCACTAGGGGATGGATTCGAAAATCAGAGCTGTTGCATGGGATAAGTAAAGAGATGCACAGAGAACCGCATCGAATGAAGGGGTCGAAAAGTTAGTGACATTGTTCAAGAATATGTACCTTCTGAATTATCTTTTCTTATTTCTAATTCATAATATTTAAGCAATGAGACCATGTAAATTTTTGGTAGTTCTTGAGAGAGTGCTTTGAAATAATTGCAATTCAAAATCTGACGCTGAAAGCAAATATTTGAAATCTTTTCTTTAGTATTCTCGCAACTTCATCAAATATTGTCAAGCTATCGGTTTCATAAGAATCTCGCGTGTTCAGAAGTTATTGGTTAATTCAAGTTATCATGAAGATACATAAACGAGGGTGGATCAAACATGATAGGGGCAAATGCTCGGACAAGTTCATTTACTATCGGAATAATTTACAAAAATTCACAGTTTTTTTAAGTAGTCCCCCTCACCAGTCATGCATTTTGCCCACTTTTTAGGAAGCTTTTCGATGCCGGTATCGGAGAAATCAAAATATACATTCTATATAAGGAAAACATATATATGAAGGAAAAAAAAGTGCAATAGAGTGGAAAAAAAATAGAAAAAGTAAATAAAAATTGTTGTCACGAGTATCACTAGCGAGCAGGGCGACACAAAGTATCGTAGTTGTTTTTAAAAGCATTTACCGACAAAGAGTTGACCACTTCGGGGAAGACCATTCTACGAACCAAAAACCCGGTTAGAGAGAAAATATTTCAAAATTCTGTTTGGAAAGTTTAAAAGCATTTCCACGAAGACGACTGTCAGTTTTCCTAGCAAAAAAGCCGCTGAGATCGATTGTGAAGGGCCCGGTAGGTTGTACTCAGGTCTCCTCGAAGCCTCCAGTCTGCAAACGCCGGCAAGTTCATGAGAGACAATCTCTCTTCGTAAGTTGGGCTCTAAATCCCATATGAGATCCGAATCACTCGACGCTGAATACCTTACAACAAAGCCAAATCACCTGTCAGTAGCGGGCTCCAAACAGGGCTAGATGGGGCGGACACAGGTTTTGAACAATGCATTATTATTACATGTTGCGAGCTCACACCTTTTGAATGCCTACTGTATCATGAACAGAAATCTTTTAGCCTTGTCCGCAGTAGCCAGATTATGATCAGACCAGCTGAGGTTCTCGGTAATAATGACACAAAGGTCACAATGACTGCTGTAGGTATTAACAGAGACATCCTCCAGATAATAATGGTGGGGATTGTGGTAACCTAAGTGCAGAACTGCATACATGTCACGGTTGGGAACAGATAGATTCGAAGATCTTTGGTAAATCAGATATGTAGAGAAGAAATAGCAGCGGAGAAGAAAGATCCACTTCACCTGCAAGGAGTTCAAGGCGTATTTTCACTAGAGTTTCTATAAAAAGTATAGGTGATCCGGTTTAAAACTTACTTATGGGGTAAAATCGATCACTTTTAAAAAAATATGAGGTGGTAGGTACATGCATCACAAAAAAAAGCTGATAGGTGTATGTTTGAAAACAAGAGATAATAGAATATTATTTTCAGTCTCCTTTTGATTTTGTGCATTGAGATTTTATTAACTTCATGGTTTTATTCCCAGTACTCGGGATATCAGTTTCACTGAGATTCCACACGAACTTTCATTCGATTTGAATGTAATTACTATAGTATCGTATGATACTGGTGATGAAAGTATCGTATGATACTATAGTATCATACGAAGAATGTTGTGGTACCCCGTTCCTTTTTTTACCTCAGCTTAGGTTCTTTTTGTTTCAACATTTATTGTATTATTTTAGCTCTCTTATTCAAAAGAATATATATATATATACTAGGATGGTTCAAATATGATTTAGACAAATGATGTAGATGACGGGCATGTATGTTCTGGGGGTCGTGGCTTGTGTATGTGATAGGGGCCCCTTAGGCCCTTCGTCCACGGAGCGACTGGTTTCTGACTGTTTTAATACTTTCGTCACTTCTTGGTTTCTTTTGCGTCCCTGCAGTTGATTCAAATCGTATCTCGTACACGGACGTACTAGCCACGGATCGGTAGCGTACTGACAAGTGATTAGTCGCCAGGAGACTGGCCGTGTCGGTCGCCGAGTGATATTTTGTTCGGATTTATTTCATATTCATCGGGATATATTGCTGTTGTTGTTTGCGCTTTCGCTTGTGCCATTCAATATGAGTGAACAAAGTTTGAATATTAAATTTGTCCAGGAAGTGGAAAAATTTCCCTGTTTGTACAATTATAAATTATCGCAATAATAATGAATAAAAAAATGTTTGATGGAATGAATGAAAATTTTTTACTTACCTCAAAGTAATCATTAGCCTTTCTTCAGGGCACACGCATTCCCGCATATTTGTATTCCTTTCAACTATCCCAGGACGAATTTTATTCAAAAGGAGTTTATAGGTTTCTTTAGTCATTCTGTAGAAAATATGAAATTTTGCATCATCTAGTTGCAATTCTGAGGCGGCTACAAATAATCTGCAGTTTAAATTTCTTTCTATGTAGGGATGGACCCAAAATCGCGTTCTTCTGAGGCTATATCTCCGATTGTAATAGTACAAAGCTCATCCAAATCATCCATATTTTATCAGAACACACAGCCACAAAAGCACTTCGCCTTATAACAAATTATCAGATACTGATATATTTCTAATATCTTTAGCGTCGCTACGTGTACGAGAAATGAGTATCCAACTAGTTTGTTGCTACAGTATTGAAACAGTTTCATCAGAAACCAGTCGCTCCGTGGACGAAGGGCCTTACTCCCTCAAGAAGTCGTCAGTAAAGCTTTGCTCCAATGCTACTCTATGCAACTACATTGTACTTCTGTCCCACTGTCGCGGCGTCACTGTCGCTATAGACGCCCGACTCGAAAGTCCACCTACAAGGCATCTATAGAATTACTGCCGCCTCGTCACTGTCGCCGTAGTGACTTTCGATGACAGCGTCAGAAGTCCAGTGGCTCAGGGTAGTTTACGACAAATTAACCTGTTCGCAGATAGAAATTCTTTATGAACATTCGAAAATTCATCGAAGAATAATTCCTGGTATAATTCCTGAGTGTAGAAAGAATCACTACTGGTTCGCTTCCGAGTGCAAATGAGGTGGGATATTTCGAACTTTCATTAGCATGCCATTTGAATATCGACGATGACATGTTTATAAAGTATTGTTGTTTCAAAATGAAATACAATATCAGTACTCACGGGAAAAGTGGTATTAACTCCAATTAATTGAAATATTGGGAAATAAAGGTTTCACGTTGCAATTGATTAAAAATAGTATTGATAGGTATGGAACAGATTGTTTCATACTCGGTCAAAACGATGATTTAAGTTATACCACTCATTAGAAGAATGATATGCAACCTCATGTACCCAAATATCGTTATAACTCGAAAAATTCGGAATTTGTTACTTATACCACTTTTCCTTTGACCGGCTCATAAATCCTTTTTCATATTTTCATAATCTTTTACACTCAAGTGTATCAAACATACAATGACTTTTTTCTCATATTTGCATTATGTTGTGCTCTCGATTTATATAGCATGGGATGTTGTTACATCTTCATCTCACGTAAAATTCATCATTGTGGCTCTTTCCAACCACTCAACTACGAAAACAACAGTAGAAGTTCCAGATCGACAGTGTCGCTGCCGTTCGACGTTTGTCACTGTCGCGGCGACAGTAACGCTTTGCTCCAATGGTACTCTATTCAATTTCATTGTACTTCTACTGTCGCACTGTCGCGGCGTCATTGTCGCTATAGACACCAGGCTCTAAAGTCTACCTTAACGAACACTCTCGTTTTCATCTGACCGCATGTTTCACGCGCCTCCTAACGATGATAAGTGAAAGTCAACCGCCGAGAATGAGCCGCATGATCGTCGACTGCCAAACAGCATAACACCAGATAAGATTTTGGGGGACCTTCCTGCACACCCAACGTACCACAATGCTGCATACTACTTTAACCTTATGAAAAAAAAAGTGAAAACCTTTTATCGCTAGAATCGGAGGAGCATTCCAGAACGAAGTGTGACTCTTCTCCAGGATAACGCGCACCCTCATACCGCGCGTCTCTCGCTCGATACAATATTATATTGAATGATGTTCCACAGGGTTCAGTATTGAGCCCAACGCTATTTCTCCTCTACATATCTGATTTACCGAAGATCCTCAAATCTATCTGTTCCCAACCGTGACAAGTTTGTAGTTCTGCACTTAGGTTACCAAAATCCCCAACAATCTTATCTGGAGGATGTCTCTGTTAATACCTGCAGCAGTCATTGTGACCTTTGTATCATTATTACCGAGAACCTCAGCTGGTCTGATCATATTCTGGCTACTGCAAACAAGGCATCTATCCCTGTTTGGTGCCCGCTACTCAGAGATGATTAGGCTTTGTTGGAGAATATCCAGCGTGGAGCGATTCGGATCTCATATGGGATTTAGAGCCCAACTTACGAAGAGAGATTGTCTCTCATCAACTTGCCGAAGTTTGCAGACTGGAGGTTTTGAGGGGACCTGATTACAACCTACCGGGCCATTCACAATCGATTTAGAGTCGATCTCAGCGGCCTTTTTGCTAGGAACTCCGGCAGTCGTCTTCGTGGTCATGCTTTTAAACTTTCCAAAAAGAATTTTGAAACGATGCAGAAGCAACATTATCTCTCTAACCGGGTTTTTGATGCTTGGAATGGTCTGCCCCCAGAAGTGGTCAACTCTTTGTCGGTAAATGCTTTTAAAAACAACTACGATACTTTGTGTCGCCGTGCTGGCTAGTGATTCTCGTGACAACAGATTTTCCTTATATAGAATGTATATTTTGATTTCCCCGATACCGGCATGGGCAAAATGCTCCTGACTGAAGGCAGGACACTAACGGCTTATAAGCCCAGGAGAAGTTTTTCGAAGGTTGGCGAAGGCATCCGTGTGTTTACAATTAAGTGAATTTTCCTACATTCCGTTAAATCACCATAGCTCCCATTTCCCGACCGCTTTCATTACCCCGAGCTCCCCTACTCGTGCAGATGACATATTCTTACACTTGTTCATGCAAAAACTCGCCGTTTGTGGCATGGTTTTTGAACAAGAATATATGCGCCTTCTGCTCTTGTATTTGAGAAACTGTTATTCTTGATAGTGAATATCGTGATGCAGTATAGTATGTTCTGAAACAAGTTGCAGAATGAGCTCCTTTTCCAACACGAATGCGAAAACGAGCGACGAAGGAGCGAGTTTTCGATAGCATGAGAGATGGAATTGCCTTCTGCAACGAGTATTAGTCCATATTTTCTCTATTTTAGTCAAGTTCAGTGAAAAACTCTCGAAATTCAAATAAAAATTCAGGTTAGTGACTTTCATATTTCATCTTGGCAGTTGGTGTGACTACGGAATTTGAATTGATTTGATTCGATCCGAGGTCAGTACTGACAACTACAAAACGAAAAATATAACTGAAACAGTGCTGTAATGAGTTTCATTACAGCACTACCTTTAGTACTGTAAACTCATTACGATAATCAAATAGAGAAAAATACTTACCGATGCCAACAGCTTCGTGCCAACGGTAAAAATATCAGATGCTTTGATAACTGGCTTTTGCGTCGACAGGGTATATATCAACATTTCAACCTGAAAAATTACGAAATTATAAGTGTTGTAACCATTTCTCTACATGATCCTCCTTTACCTGGTAAGCCTCTGTTTCGCTCAATTTACTAATGGGATATTTGAACAGAAAAGACAATGTGTCATCACTCTGAAAGCAAATAAAGATGGTAATTAATCTGATTGTGGCATAATATGGAAACTCGAAGAAACGATGTTGTGTGGGGAGGGGTTGCATTAGGAATTATGTTACCACAACACAATTCAATTCATTGCTGAACTGATGTTATCTTTGTTATTTGATATTATCGTTCGAAATGCAAATGGAATAAATAAATTAAAAGTATCGATCACTTGGGGAGTTCTGGTAACCTACGCTGCTAAAAGTTTCCGAGGAGGTGGTTCTGCCAGTTTTATTATCTCCAAGTCTCTCTCATTTAGAAATAGATTCTATTTTTTTATTCACCCAATCTGGCATTTGAGCAATCTCATTTTCAATACGAGAACGAATATTTTCAGGATTTTATTCGGGATCAGATGAGTTATTATTCTGTAGAACAAGTAGATACTTGGCACAAACATTCCAGTTTGTCAATGGCCAATGAGGGTTTTTCAATTTTGTTTTATCAGAAGATTCGTTGGAATATTTCTGACCGTTATGGAAATTCTGTGTCAAATCCGTTCTATCTCCCACATCTTGTAATACAAAATCATGCGAGATTATCTCATTCTTGGATAATTTTCATGATAATATTTATTGATTACATGGTGGCTTCCTGTCACGGATTTATTCATCATCTGTAAAATTTATGAGAGAGAAAACAGTTCTGTCAATTAATATTTTTCAATACAGAAATCACTGAATGATATTCATAGAAATATTCAATGAATTAGAGAAAATATTATACGTCCTACTAAAATAATAATAATAATATAATATAATAATAATATTATAAATTCGAAAGTTTTTGAGGATGTGAAAATGTTTGGTACTCTTTCACGTTAGAACTACCGAACGGATTCAGATGAAACTTCACATCAATATAGTTTCTATATCCGATTAGCATAATTTATGAAAAAATTGTGGTATTTCAGCATAAAACCACCACAAAATATCAAGCGAATGGGAAAAATGCCTAGGTTTGGGAGCTATTTGGGCGATTCCATTATGTCGACATTGTCGATACGTCGCGTAGTCGTGAATCATCCATGTTGTTCTTACGGTGATATGCAAGAATGACCCTTATACTTGATTCACAATGCACGCAATTCAACAAACACATACGTAAACAGCGAAAATTTAAACGATTGAAATCATACCCAACAAGAATAGAAGTGTTCACAATATTCACGTAATTTCTATATTTACATTCGACTCATAAAATTCAAACGCGAAATTGTACCTATTTTTAATATTTTTGCATGAATTTTGGTAGTTTCAATTCTGATTTTCAAGCATGTACTGAGTTACTTCCATTGTCATCAAGCATGAGCCGCTATCTCGATTTTCGGCAGAGCAGCGAAACAGTGAAAACAGCCATTATCAGCTGTAAAACCGATCTGTGCGAAGATGTGCATCACTCCTGGACTGTGGAGAACACTCCTGTTGTTCAGAATTGTGCTTGATTTGTGCTGCTTTCTGCCGTTGAAATTTTCTCCCCAATTCATGTGGTCCTCAAACACCGAAAAATTCTGCCAGCCCAACACTTTTCGAAAAGTTGGATTTCAATGACTGGAGAAAAAGTTTAGTTAGTTGTGCTTCGTTTCAAAAGAACGTGTGATTTATCAAAAATTGAATTTGAACAAAAAAAGATTGCCAAGCACTTTCGTTCCTTCTTCTGATGAATGAATAGGGGAATATGTGATACAGTTGTGCTGTTTTGTGCCAGGAATATTTTCACGGAAATTGTTCAGACCTTCAGGAAAATGAAGAAATTAAAAAAAAGTCAGTCCAGCGCGTTCCTTTTTTTCAACGAGAACTATTCGACATGATTATGCCAACTTGGGGAAGTCAGTTTTCAAAAAAAAAAAAAAATTAACCAGTTTCCTCTCATAAGGAAAAATAGAGTTTCACAGCTGATAATACTCTTGCTTGGCTGCCGATTCCCTGTTTCAATGTTTTTTTTTTTTGTCTAAAATGCAAAAGTTATCACGATATCACGCTTTTAATAATTGGTAAGGAACTGAAATATCTTGAATTCTCAATATTAGTGATCAAATCACAGTTCGTGAAATATCGCTTACCTACCCAGCAAACATTTGTCGTCGGCAAACCGTCGGACTCGTGTCGGCAATGTCGGTAATGTGCGTACTGCTTTTTTACAGCGTCGGAACTTCGATGGGCCGGTGACGACGTTTACGCAGCTAAAGACATGCCGAAATACAAGCATCTAGCCAACGTCGGCAATGCATCCCTATTAGACGAGCGTGTTTCGCTGTTTTATATTCATCGGATCGACGGCGGTTCTACGCGTTAGTAACGCGTTCAACGTTGAACTGCACTATTTTGAATTTCGCGGGATCAATTTTTATTCGAGGTTTATAAAACCCAAATGAAACATCCGCCATTGCTCTCTCCACCCGCAGTCGTCGAAGAATGGAGAACGCGTTTACGACGTTCACGTTCCTATTTGCGGATGAACTTAACTCTCTCGTGGTGTAGCTGGTTGATGCTAGTGATCTATATTGACTATATTAGTCATTTGTGATTTGTGTGTCTGTTATTTATTACTAATTTACTCTATCATTCAATACTATGATCGATGTCGCAGCTCCAAGAAGCACGCCGGTAATTACAGGAAATATGAAATAGATGCCAAAATTGTGGAAACGTATGAAAAACTTAAGGAATTCAACACAGATGATGAGTTTTCCAAGATATGTGTAAGTATAATTTTATATTTCTGAATTGGCTCACTATCTCTTTTTTGTAATATCATTTCACATTCTCTAATGATGAAATTTAGCAATTTTAATATAGGCAAAAAACCTTCAGTCTCCAGTATATTTTATGTGTTTTCAGTTGACCGAATTTCGCTCTGTTGGAAGAAAAGATAATGCTGAAACAACAAGAAAAATATTGAGGCTGATGATCAGCCATCAGTTGGCCATTTCCCTGAATTGGTAAGGGAGAAATGACAAGGATATGGGCTAGAAGTATTGGAACGCATGTTGTTACTCGCTCGTTCAAGGTACTCCAAAGCTTGTTACATACATTTTTAGTTAATGACTTTGAATTTTTACTTATTTGAAATGATATTCGACATGACTTTCAATAACTTGAATAAATTATGAAAACTCATTTTGTCGGATCAGTAAGGAGAAATCGTCAGCCGAAACTGACCACCAACATGGAAATAAATCATGCCATAATGAACTCATAATACAAATTTAGGATTTTGCATTTTGATTTATGAGTACATAAACTTGAATTGTAAAATATTTTCGAGTAGAATCTACTTCCGATTTTATCGGAAACGAATGTTAACTTCGTTATTTCAAATGTTACACCCTGTATATTCAAACATATTCAAATTCTTACTTCAATTCTACACTTATTCGATGTATAATATGCGCAACCACACAAGCGATTGTTGAGTTATACCCTTGTTTGTCAGAAAGATTTCACAAATCAGTGTTTATATCTTCAAAATGCTTCATTGTAAAAAGTTTTTTTCGCATCAATGGAATAAAATAAAGTACGATGATGCAAATTCTTGAATTTGTATTACAATTCCTTCCTCGAAAAGTTCTAATGAAACACTTGAAAATATCACCCTGTTTATATATGTATAAATATTTTTTTAACAAATAACATTTCATTCTTCCGATATGATATAAAATATTTCAAATGTAGTTATATGAAGAATTATATTTATGGTTTTATTTCAATATAAAATTTTATTTTCAGGTAGTTATTTATTGCACTACTGCCCTTCTAACATGATTCAAGTGAGACTGACTCAATAATATCATTGGCGTGAATAGAGTTGAGTCATTAGGTGGTTCACCGACAGTCACGAAAATCTTGTAATTTTTTTAATGTGTTACTTTTTACAAATTTTCTCATCAATGGTTGGTAACTTCACCAATAACCCAATCCTAGTTACGCCTATGAATTATATGAACGACATCTGAGAAATAGAAATATGATAACAAAATATATATTATTTTTGGAGTATACATATTAATACTTAAAAAAAATAGAAAAGAATTACCCATATCACCTTTAGGAATTTCTGAAAGAATATTTGTATCAAATGAATTTGAAGCCATATGAGCATCGAGGTAAGTAAACTCGATAAACAAATCAACAAGGTATGTTATAAGTTTATCAACTGAATTTTGTTTCTAAGCCACCAATCAGGTTGCGGGTAGCCATTCTGAGAAAGTGTCTCTTAGTCTCTGGTTCTGCATTTCACAGACGCGGTGATATATCGATTGTAAAGCCTTGGTTTCCTCGAAAGCGGTACCGACAAATTTCGAATAATGCGACAAAGGACTCATAAAAAACTGTACCATGCACATTATCAGCAGAGGTACAGTTATCTATGACGTCATTTGCCGCATTATTGTGGTCGAAATTTATCGGTTCCGCTTTCGAGGAAACCAAGGCTTTAGTCGCTCGGGCCGATGCGACATTTTATTCAAAATGCCGACGCTGAACAGTGTCGGCAAGCCGACACATTGCCGACACAAATATGCTGGTATGTCAGCACTTTGCCAAAGTTGGGCCAACGCTGGTTCTGCTTTTCACTGCCGCAGCGATATGTCGGGAAACAGTCCCTCGGGCGGCTGTCGGCCGATCGGACACTTTATTAAAAATGCCGAGTCTAAACAGCGTCGGCAAGCCGCCACATTGCCGACACGTATTGCTGGTATGTCAGCACTTTGCCACCGTCGGGCCGAGTTAATTTTGTTTGTTGGGTATAAGCGTAGTGAGCGGTTCGAGACAAACCGTTAGAGATATTCACAAAGATTCGTAGTTGCTCGGCAAGAATCCGTACTTTCGATTTCAGGCGACATACAGTCATACACGATAGAAATGAAAACATCAATTTGGAACGTTCGCTTTTTCAGTATGACGCTAAATGTGATTATGCTGACAATATAATATATTAGCTGATTTGGGAACTTTGAGCACTTTTGTCAATACTACATTGTTCTGATATCGAAATAAAATATTAAGTTCATGTTGTTGGAAGCATTCACATGATGAAGTCGGTTCTGAATCCTCATGGAGGTATCAGCCATTGATGGCCTGCTTTATTTGAAAGAACAATTTGGGTGAAGTAAAAGATCATCGTAGTCGGAATTCCCGGAAGGCAGAACCTAGCTACAACGAACCATGTTCATATTAATTATATTAATGTTGTTTAAACGAAAAAATCAAAATACTAGAACTGACAACACCACCTGAATACCTCAATTCGTAACTTTCAGGACACACACTAAATTGTTTTTATTGTACAGTTCTGGAAAACCTGTCTTTACATTTTTGAAACATAGATGAATTCAAAATAGTAATCATCGAAATGAATACCATTTTCAATTCCCAGGCTCAGAGATCTTTTATCATGAGGTTGGAGAAATGATATTAGATTTTGTCACTGAGATGAGAGATATACCGGTTTCGGCCTTGTTGGGCCTCATCAGTATCCCGCACATCTCAGGACAAAATCTCCATAAAAAACTTCTTTTTCTTAAAACCATCAGGCTTCACAGTCACAAAAAGAATTGGGCGTTTCCATCACTTTGAGAAACTAGAAAGCGGGCCCTGAATAGAGCCACTGCTAAAATCTCATTCAGTGAAAGAGGACGTACAGATTTCTTTTTTTGCATTTGATTGGAGATGTGAAACTTCATTTTGACGCAATTGGATGTCACCACCTTAGTACTTTGTAATATTTTACTCATTACTTCAAAACCAATTGCTTCAAATTCTGAAGTTTTTTATGAAGATTTTGTCCTGAGATGTGCGGGATACTGATGAGGCCCAACAAGACCGAAACCGGTATATCTCTCATCTCAGTGACAAAATCTAATATCATTTCTCCAACCTCACGATAAAAGATCTCTGAGCCTGGGAATTGAAAATGGTATTCATTTCGATGATTACTATTTTGAATTCATCTATGTTTCAAAAATGTTCTCGATGTGCCTTCGTAAAGGCAAAGAATTTTCTTTTTCTGTCTTTACATGTCGAATCAGAGTGTCCAAATTGAACCCATATCCGTGGGTCCACACCGTGAGAAGTTTTACGGTGCGTTGAGATATGCAAAAATTTGTGAGGATCAAAGTATGGATGTTTGTTACTCTTTCAGGTAGGAACTGCCTGAAAGCTTCGGAAGAAACATCACATCAACATAGTTTATATAACAGAATAACTTATAGAGGGTATTAAACATTTTGTGAATTGGCCTTAATACAACGAAAAACTATCAAGAGAGTCGAAAAATATTCTGCCCTTCGAAAGCGATCAAGACGTACGCTGCCTAAACACTTGATGATACATGAACATAAAGTACCATGGGTTTTTCCCCTCAAAAAGATCTGAATAAAAATCTACAACATAGTTATCTTTTTCGTATGGAAGCCATCATAACCAGAATATTGAGCTCTAAATACTGTTGAATGGTATACACTTTTTAAAATGCACATTCATAGTATTAACCCAATGTCTTTCAGAACAAAAACTCTTGTCGTTTTCAGTTTTCGAAGTAGATGACCTTTCGGCGGCCTAATTCATTAACCTGCTAAGTCCATTGTTTCAGAATGGATTTGGCAGGTTTACAAATTAGGTCGACGCTTTGTCTTTCACACAAATCAATATGGACAAATAGTTATCACGCTATAAGTTTGATCTTACGGCCGCTTGCCACTAGGCTAAACACGGAACTAATTCAAGCTCTTGGACCTGAATCAAATGCGTGAGCATAATAATATTTCGCATTTATTATGCGTGTGCATTTGATTTAGTACTAAGAGCTTTAATAAGTTCCGAATTTAGCGTAGTGGCAAGCGACCCTTAAGAATGATTCAGCACCAATTCAACGGACTGTACGTAGAGGAAATATCGTTGGCGACAGCCTTCATTTTGAGGTTTCATGGGGGGGCCCATCCTTTGAGGTGGTTGTCTGATGGGTTAGACGTATATTTACTAAAAGCTAGGAAATTATAATTGGTGTTGCAATCAAGATTTAGGCTTCTTTAAGATTTTTCGTTTTTGAAGATATGGCCTTAGTAGTCGATGTCAATAAAATAATATTAAAAAAAATAGTGAGAAAATAATAAATAATTATAACAATAATTTTGATAGCCGATTTGCGCAGACGAAGTTGCGCGGGCCAGCTAGTTATATATAATACTTATTCTTGTCATTTGATAACTCGCCACTTCGTGGCTCGTTATAAATTTTGAACTCGTGGAAAAATATCAGTTCTTTCTGCACCTGCTTTGCAATAGTATATTCTAAAACAAGTTGCAGAATAGGCTACTTTTCCCACACAAATGCATGAGTGTTGGAATTAACTTCTGCAACGAGTATTAGATGATATTTTCTCTATTTCAGTCAGGTTTTGTGGAATATTCTAAACATTCAATGAAAAATTGAGATGATTTATCTTAGTACGAAAGGATAAGAAGGCAGCATGATTGGAATAGGAAATCGTCCGCGAAGGTTTACTTATATGGCTGATAATTTTTTTTCGGTCTGTTACGATATTTCTAGCCAATTGGCGGCCAAGATATTTCAATGTACCGAGAAACAAGCCGAGAAACGGATGATCAATCATAAATTCCGAATTTATTGGGATTTTTCAGATATTTTCCGGCGAGATATTTCTATGTTGCGGCAAACTAACGAAAAACCGAGTCGACGATTAATCACCCATTTTAGGGAATTTTGGGCAATGACACAAAGATGGTCGTGTTTGTGTACGCGCTCGCTCTGTCTTTCACAAGAGTTTGATTCACGCGTTTAAGTTGCTGAAGTCGCGTTCTGTTATTTGTCCGGGCAGTTTTGTCCAGTGAAATCCGATTTGGTGTGAACCAGCAATAAACCTTCTGTACGAAAATAAGAGAAGAGTTGTTTTTAGTTCTAAACAGTGCATACGCTTCTAAACATGAATAATATCATACCTACTATTCAGTTTTCCCGAAATATATTCCAAATGATTGCTGGAACTAAGACATCTATATATTTGTCATTACCATTTTGTACGAACAGATTTGCAGTTTTTCTCCTGTGGGTAGTAATTTAAGAGCACTTCAGCATGTTATCATGTAACTAAATGAGATTTCTTCATTTGCCCTGGAAAAATAACTACCCAACCGTCGCATCTAACAATCAACTGCATAGCTTAAGGCTTTCACGACCGGATATACTGACATTGCAAGAGTCTTTTGGGCTCATTGGCCGTGGTCCATCAGGAATAATTTCACCCAACGTTTCCCCTACAACTGCGGTAGGCAGCGTCAAAGGATTCTTGGTCTAAAGTTGTACCTCGAACGCTGAATTTCTGACACTGACGTGTGCGAACCTGACGTGTTATCTGCACCCCGATTAATGATGGGAAAATGTGGTGAGTTTACGCGCGCGATGCTGATTGGTCCATCGTTCCTTTTTCGCATCCGCTTCATCTTTGTTTTTTCTGAAATCAGCAATCAGGCGGGTGTCATGTTTTGTTCATGTTGTTTTTGCCTTTATGAATTTTAATGGCTCCCATGTTCAGCCTGGGATCGTAACTTTTGATATTGGAAATAATCTCCACCTTTGAGAAATCTATGTTGTGTCCATCTGCCATATTTACCAGTATAATAGAACAGTGGCGCCTTTGATGACAATACATGTCCGGATATTTCTAATTTTTTCGATTACATATTCGTTTGATGCATTGAATTTTTTCACACCCAAAATATTTTGTCTCCTAGAATGCCAAAAGTGTTTTTTTTTGCCGGATATAATACTTGTTCACTGACAGTGAAGAGTGATTTTACATACTGCAAATCGTTTTTGTACGAGTGTAGTATACACCGTGTTTTTAAATTTTTTAAATCAGTGGATTGAATCAGTTCTGATGTTCGATCTAGATGAGTTATAAATTCATTATTCATGTTAATATAATACTCTCATTACTGCCTCTTCAAATAACAGGTGGTGGGTATGTTTTTTTAATATAGGTATATGGTATAGTTCTTTTTTCGATTTTTTATAAAATACAGTGTGTTACAAAAAAAAATTCATTCAATTTGAGCGGTTTTGTTGGTGAATGAATACGATGGATGCTATTCGCATTAAATAATTTCTGATCAAAAACAATAATTGATTTATAGCCACCGTACTAGAATAGTTCCTACATGTTAGTAGTAGTGGAAAAGCTTTTCGCTGTCAAAATTTTTTCATTCAATGTAGTCACTCGAATGTTTCTATTTTATATCTATTTCCAATAAGTCACTCAAGTAAAAAAGAAGTGACTACCTGTTGTCTCAATTTCACAAAATACTTACTTATTCTTGCAGAGCGAGGTTTTCAATTTTTTTCTTATGTTGAAGAAACGTGGAATTTTGCTTCGAATGAGGAAAAAATGAGTTTCAAATTTCAATGATTAAATTATTAAATTTCTTCAAAATTCACCAAATTTAAAAATTTGTTCGAACCTATCTCTATTCCCCTTCATCTGCTCTCCTGCATCAGTTAAAATTCAAGAGCTCTGCTAGATTTCGTCATTTTTTTTTCTTTTGAATTAAGGCACTCAGTTTTGATTTATTTATTCGAATATCGACCAATTCCCGAAATCCATCCCTGATTATTTCATACTCACCAAACGAAGGATATACTCAACATCCATACACAAACTGGTTACTCCAAGCACGGATAGGTATGTGAACAGCTGAACTACAAATAATTTTCTGAAGCTTTGTGTCCTATCACATAAAACCGCAACATAAACATTGATAATCAAAGTTAAACAAGTCAACATACTCCAAATTGTGAAGGATGGACTTATAAAATGATTAATTTCTGTGTTCGATCTCATGAACTCCAAATAAACGTGCTTGAATCTGTTGATTCGTGTTGTCAAATTCATTCTTTCCCCACTTCCTGCATACGAGTTTCGGTTGGACATATGATTTCTCAGAGCTGTTTCGAAAGATTTATATACTCGTTTCGATATTTGTCCTTCAGTTTTGTATGTAAATACTGTTTCCATTTGGGCAAAAATACCCATCAATAGACATGTTATTCTGAAAATACCGGTATTGTCTCTTCTCAGAAAGAAGTAGACAAGGCATAAAAATATTTGCCAAACGCAAATGACTAGGTTCCTCATGTTCAACTTTCTTGTGAACGATTCAGATATGACTTCTTCAACCCCATAAAATTTTCTCCTGTATATCAAATTCGACTTTATGTTGAGCGAATCTGCTCTATGCTTGGATTTCAAGCAACTGAAAATTCCAAGAAGAAGCGATGTGGACACTATTACACATTCGCTGGTCACTTCCAGGCAAACTGTCATGTCCTCAGTACATTGTTCGATTGATTCAATTATATAAAATGTGTCGATAATGAATACAGCAATGTAGAAAAAGCTGGTGATGATGCATGATTTTTTGGTGATTCGAAATCGAGCGGGGCCTTCGACATTTGAGTCTCTGTGTTTGCATATTCCAGTTACTGGTACAGCCAAATAACTTTTGAGAAGGGTAATGAAGGTGATGCAGACTAAACAGTTAGCAGTTATCTTTTTCTTGGCTTCACATGCCTTAGTACTTGTCGCCATTATTGCTAGTTGATCAGATGAAGACACACGAGGTTGACTGACGTGTCCGCATTCCTTATACCTATAATGTTCATGTGTCATGTGATCGATGTATTCATATTTATGAGTACGGTGTCTACTTATTATTCTTAATCATGAAATGAATTGTGATGAATGATCGTATTTCCTCTAATTTGAAGTAGTTAATGTTGGCATTTCAATTTAGAGGAATAATTTGAGAACCGTAAGTCCTAGGTAGACCAAGATAGATAGATGAGCTGTGCCGAGCACTGAATATAAGTGCTTCGAGCACTAAGCACTCAGCGCTTAGAAGAAAGGGCTTCTGGGTCGCGAGCACTGAGCACCAATTTCCACAAAATGCTCGCGATTGCTAAGGACTTATTTCTAAAGGTATTTCGATATTTCGACCATTAAGCCCTAAGAAATTTTTTTGGAAAAGTGTTGAATGTGTGGTACCTAATTTCACTAGAAATGAAAATTCTTTTTCTTGAACTAAGCTCTTCGCATGATATTCCTTATATACTCAAAATTTTTCTGAGCGATAAGCTTTATGAGAAAAATCAAATTTCAACAAAAAGTGGTTTTTCTATATGTCTAAAATAGGTTGACTGCTGAAGAAAAATTTTTTCGGGTTCTAGAGGGGCAACAGTTTGAAAAATGGTCCCAGGACATAATTATATTGCTTTCAGTAGGAAATGATCGAGTTTGAACTTTTCATAGAAGGGGAAAATAATCTTTTTTAGTTTTCGAAGAATTCGAATATGCCAATTGCATATTTATTACTTTTTTACTATTCTGAACTCTCCTTCAAGCTAAAGGTAAACTCATTTACAGAAAATTTCAGTATTTTTTTTTCCAGTGACAAAAGTACGATTTAAATCGGTTTGAAATCTTTAGTTATTAGTTTATTTAACTGATCAATGAATTAGGCAAAATGATTGTGATAAATATGAAAAAGTTACTTGAAGTTCAGAGGAGAGTTCAAAGCAGTAAAAAAAGGATGAATTATGAAACAATAGCTCCCAATTACATCAAAACCTCAGAACAAAATCCATTCTTCTTCAAAGACGATTATCGCCTCTCAGAAGCGATAAACCAAATATTATGTGGGACCATTCATTAGGTTTTTTTTTTTAAGATTTTATAAATTATTATCTAGTTGTTAACTTTTCTTGGACATATGGAAAAACAACTATTTTGTCTAAAATTTGAATTTTTTTCTCTCAAAAAATGAGTCTTATCCTTCACCTTAGGAAGAACTTGAGAATGAAAGGAATATTATGTAAACTACACAACCAATCTATAACATTACTTTCGAAATTTATGAGTTTTGCAAAGAAAGGACTACATTGTGAACTACCCTATATAATCAATTGACAGATTGACAGACAAAGACAGATATTCACTAAATTCCGAGGCAAGTTCAATGAGCTTACCAGGTCTATGCAAGTGAGCACTAACGTCACACCCAAACGTGGGATGTTTATCACTCGACTGAACATCAAAACTAGATCTTAGGGTTTCAAGACTTCGGCGTCGATCGCATATATTCGTGTTACGACATGATTAGAAAAGGGCTTAGTGCTTAGTAGCCCGCAGTGCTTGGAAGCACTTTGGGGATTACTAAGCATGAGGACTTTGGATGGAGTGCTTCAATTAACAAGCACTAAGCACACATTTCAAGAAGTGCATGGGAGCAGAGTGCTCGGGAGCACAAATGAGCTCCGATTACTATCACGAAAACAGAGCACAGTGCCCTGGCACAGCTCTGATAGAAAGTACCTTACAGATCTCCAATTCGAAACGATGAGTTCGACTTGCACCTTGAACGCTTGTTATCATAATTTGCCTTGATCGACTTTTTTCTCAAAGTAATAAGGCAGGAAAATCATTTACTTCATTAAGAATGTTTTTTCATAAACTAGATCGTCAGGTTAATTGACTCAATTTGAACAGCAGCGATTATAATAATGGCAGAGGCAATCGATGATTCTGGGGTAGAACAGTCCATGGTTTAGTTATATAGGGTGTACTACGAATTTTAACGAGAAGTTATACCACCAGTCGGCAGACTGTCTTTCATTTTTCCGAAGATTGCCCTATATCTTATTTTACCGAACTATCCTGTTTTGTCCAACCCTCCCCTATATATTTCTCACAGCGATTAAGACAGATTATTGGAAAATAATACGATAAGTATTCAATATGGCCACTTATTACTCCAACACTAAACTCTGTTGAGATTATCCAACCTTCCAAATTGCAAGGTGTTCAAAAGTTTCCGAAAACAGTGGAATTTAAAACAATTTTTTCTTTCCAATTTAATTGATCTGAATGTTAATATCACTCGAAATTTCGATATGGAGCATTCTCGAAATAACGTGTTGTGTGATTTGTTAATAATTTTAGGTGAAAATAGAAGAATTATTGATTTTATTCAATACGAAATACCCCGACATTCCTCAAATGACAAGGAAAAAAGTCCCAAGAATTAAAAACAACTTCTCTGAATATGGAAATTTAAAATATACAAATTGAAGTAAAAAGGCAGTGACTGGATATGAAGATTAATATAAATGTTGCAGCATATTTCGAAGAATACCTGTAATCTTCAATCAGGCCAGTTTCATCTGGTCTTGGATTATCGCAAATTTATCAGAATCCATCCCTGCTAGAAACCGCCCCTGTTATGATGAAAAATTATTAAGTTTAGTCAACTAGGAATGAATCTCCAAACCATTAAATTGTTGAATAACGTTATTGACTAATTCCTTTCTTCAATATCACAATATATAATTTCTTTTCAAAGGATGATATTCAGTTATAATATGAGAGGACATTTGTATTTCTCTCCTTGATAAATATTGATATACGGATGTAAAAGGTGAGCTGTTTTTTTTCACAACTGTATAATATTCAACATGAGACATCGATCTGATGTATAGTTTTATATTAAAAAAACATTTTGAAGAATAAAACTCGAGTCTTTCATTAACGAATCGATATTTGACGTTGATGATTGATGAGAACAAAAGCAGTAAACGAAATATACGTCCTGATATGTATGGCCGAATTCTCTCGAAAATCTTGCACACTGACTAGCAAAATTATATTGTAGACATAAATGGTGAGAGATATCAATGTTGAAAGTGACCATGTCAGTTGAGTGGGATTCCAAAAGTTGCTGGCCACCTTGAATATCATTACGACTTCGCCATGCATATGTTGAAACTTTTGTATTTGCTGAACGAATTCTGCCTCACTCCTTTTGTAACCTTTTGTTCAAGAAGCTTTCGACTTCATTTTTCATCGAATTGAAAATGTTCAGATTAATCATCTGTTCAATCGTGATATGTACTACTGTCAGTAGTTGCAGGCCATGGCAAAAAAAGAAGCAAATATCACTTGATGTTACAAGAAACGATCTGTTCGTGATTGGAGCATTTTTCACAGACGAAGTTATTGTAGTTGTAGAAGTCAATGTTGTTCAGAATATTGCAGAAGATGTTGAGAGATGATTGAAGACCCTCAACTTTCCACAAGTTTATGAAAATCATAAACGCTGGTGTGAGCACAATCAGATAATTCTCAATTGCAACAAGGCATTCCATCACATGAGTTCTGCAATCTTTGATGGTTTCGTGCAGATGGAATAGACATTTGATCAGTAATATAGAAGCTAAGAGATGAAAAGCTCTCAGGCAAAGCTGAATAATATCAAAATATGTTTTACCATCGTAGTTCGAATGAACATCATGTCTGTGGACTCCTAAATAGGAGGGAACACTAGTGCTCAAAATCCGAATTACAATAATTTTCATATGAAGACGAAAATTCTTAGCCACTCTAATCCCATCACTGATACCCCTGTCGTATTTTCTCGAACTTGAAACGTAGAGGCGGCAAGAATGCTGCAATTTCTGCAACCTTTATTTCTTGACAGCTTAATAGGACTAGGTTTTTATAGAAGAACTTGCTTGAATTGAAGTCTCAAAAATATTTCTGCCGATTTATATATCGTAATGAATGAAAAGAATTTCGCAACAGCAATGAGATATGATCCCTGAATCTCAACCGTCTAAAAAAAATATCCTAAGTTTTCGCAGATTGCAGACAGTGGTATTATTTCACCACCCATGTCAACCTCAACTTCAATAATTTCGGAAAGAAGAATATACAATATAATTTTTTTCATATTTATTTTAAAGTTATTGTTCCCGTAATAGTGCATTATTCTGGACAAATCCTCCGTGTGATCGGTTTATCAATAGAGGAAGGAAGAAAAGATTGGCGTACTTGAGTGTCATCGCAATAAAAATACAGTCCAACTAATCTAACCACTCTATTTATATCCCCTATATACAGGATGTTCCAACATGCATGCAACAAAATTTGGGAGGTGAATGCTCGTATGAAATTAAGATGGGTTTTTCCTTAACAAAATTTTCTCACCCTTAAAATGTGGTGACTAAAATTTTTATGTTTTTTCTAAATCAATGACACGTAGACAACGTTCGTGTATCTTAGCTGGAGGTGGTCATTCACAGCATTATTTATGAATCCTTCCACATTTCACATCTTCACTATTCTCCAATCAATTTATATGAATAATTATAAAATATGGTTTTTCTCTTCAGCTATTGGTTTGGGTTAATAATTTCACCCCCCTATAATGAAACAAGAATATTGAAATGAATACCCGTGGAAAGTTCTTGCGAGTGCACGAAAATTTTCGAATCTCAAGTTTCTAACTTTTCTGGATTTTAGAAAAAAATTCAAATTTTAGTTACCACGTTTTAAGGGTGATATCTTGGAAAAAAGTGGGCTGAGGAAAGTTTTTGGGAAAAACCCATCATAGTTTCATACGAACATTCACTCCCTGAATTTTGTCGCATTAATTCAGGAATACCCTGTATATCAGGAAAAGCAATGTCCCAAGATTGAAACCCTGTGGATCACCTGCAGTATTCCGAAAATTTTTCAAACAATTTGAAGCACTGCTGTCTACCAGACAGATAATTTATGAAGAATCTCAGAGCAGACTCATAAAAAACGGTATTAACTCACCTTAACGCACAGCAACTCGCAGACAAGGGTATCGAACGTATTTGCGAAATATTATAAGGTCAGAATAAAAGCATGGCCCTTATCTTAACTGAAAACTCATTAAACTGAAAGTTGAAAATAATTTTTCAAATGAGCTCACAACATTTATGAAAAAAAGTGAAAAAGCGTTGGTAGCTTTGTTCCATTTTTATCGTACATCGAGCGCCCGATGCTTTTTCATAATAATAATAGTATATTTTTTTTCAATTAATCCCTGAAACATTGTTTTCACTTCTCTCTTTTCTTTATTTAATAATAGTTTTTCACTTATCGTATACCTATTCGTGATTTTTTCCACATTTGGGGGAATTGCTTCACCTTACATCTCTTTGAAAACTGCATTAAATATATTTCATTATTTTGTACTTCTTCAAGTTAACTCTTCGTTTGTTTTTTCTTTGAAAGGTTTGATGTGTACACTCTGAATTTATGGTGAAACGAAAGATTTTCATACTACTTTGCATTGTAACCCGATACAATTTCAATTCAAAGTATGACAAGAATTAACAAACCCTGTTAATATTCAGTTTCAACATTGAAAGGACATTCAAATTTCCCATCTTAAGGAATCTTGATCCAGAGATATAAGAAATGAGCTTTGTTTTTTTCAGAATAATGTAACATTCAACATGTAACATGAGAAAGAGTGAAAGTCTATTGCATTTTGAAGAATGGAAATTACTCACGACTTTAATTAACGAATCGCAGTTGACGTTGATAAGAACAATAGCAATAATCGAGATGTACGTCCTGATATGAACAGCCAGATTCTCTCGAAAATCTTGCACACTGATTAGCAAAATTATATTGTAGACATTAATGGTGAGAGATATCAATGTTGAAAGTGACCATATCAGCAGAGTCGGATTCCAGAAATCACTGGCCGCCTTGAATATCATTACGATTTGGCCATGCATATGTTGGAACTTTTGTATTTGTTGAACGAATTCTGCTTCACTCACACTCTCATGTAACCTTTTGTTCAAGAAGGTTTCAATTCCATTTTTAATAGAATTGAAAATCTTCAGATTAATCATCTGTTCAATAGTAATATGTATTACTGTCAGTAGTTGCAGTCCGTAGCAAATGAAGAAGCAGATATCACTCGTTGTGACCAGAAACGATCGGTTCGCAGCCATCATAATAAAAAGTCCGACGTATATGATGGAACCACACAAAAACATCATCTTGATGTGGCGTATTAAACGATTGGAGCATTTTTCAGAGATGAAGTTATCGATGTTGTAAAAATCAATGTTGTTCAGGACGTTACAGGAGATATTGAGATATGATTGTAGACTCTTTACTTTCCACAAGTGTATGAAAATCATGAGCGCTGGTGTGAGCACAATCAGATAATCCTCAATTGCAACAAGGCATTCCATTACACGAGTTCTGCAATCTTTGATGGTTTCTTGCAGATGGAATAGACATTTTATCAATAATATAGTAGCTATGACATAAAAAGCCCTCAGACGAAGCTGAATAATATCAAAATATGCTTCACCATCGTAGTTCGGATCGATATGTTTGCAAAATCCAATTAAGGGGGCGGTGTACACCATTCGAGTCAAACAAACTAGGCAGTTACTCGTTTTATGAGGCGATTTGAATGACTTTTTCAGCGATATATTTTTCAATTTCATCTCCTTATGAAAGATGCTCATCTCGCCTCTACTTTGTTACCTTTAACTTGGAGCTCGCTATGCGATCAGATAATCACTTTGCTGAACACGTGATTGATTCGCGAATTTTATTCGCACTGAGGGTTTGAATTGGATTGATGAGAATTTTCATGGGAGGGGTTTATTAGGACAGAAGGATGGTAAGTGAACAGTGTTATTGAAAGTGGTGTTATCGAGAAAGCTACTCAATGAAATTAGATGACTACTTTTTAGTTTGCTTTGAAGAAAAGTGGAGCTGGTAAACATAACGATACAAGGAACCAACGTTCGCAAGAGAGTTGCTGAACATTCTGTGTTCACCTGTTGTTTTCAATATGAAGGGTAATATAGAGGGTGAACCAGGGGTACGTTCATATATGATTCAATATTTTATTTGTATTTTGTTCCAAACGGCAGGTTAGAAAATAATTTTTTTTTTATATAATAGATTTCCGTAAATAGAATACGGTTTTCTCCTCAGTCCCGTTTCCTTCAATAACAACTGCTTATTTTGGTTAATTCTTCAGATTTTAAATGAACTGTCGAAATAATGGACCCGGTTCCACAAATATTCACAAACATTAAGTATGCGGTATTTTCTGATGAGTTTAGATTAGATTAGATTAGATTAGAGGAGGGGCGACAGATCAAAACCGACCTTGCGAGCACCTTGACCTTAAGATCTATTGTGCATCCCCGCGCTGTTTACCAGTCAGGCAGCAAAGTCTCAATGAACTTCACCACCTTTCTGGGGGCCACATCCATTACTTGTTCAGGCTTTAGGAACCAGGAGCCAAGATGCCGTAACCGTTTCTGGTGGACAGCTTCACACTCACATAGTTTCTGATGAGTTGGTCATCTGATCGATGCCAGCCATAACTTTTATGGAATTTCTTTGCTTTACAAAGTCCCTATCTACGTTCGACGATGGGCTCCATAAGAATATGATAAATGTCATCCGACTTCGAAAGTGTACTTGTAGGATTGGGTGAAGATGTTTTCAACTTGCCTTAATTCAAATATTGCCATAGAAAACCTCTTATATAATATATTGAGATTTTGTGTCTACGTTCGATTTTCATCGACGTTCAGTCCAAGAAAAGGGACACTTTCCAAATTTTTTGTCCTTGTTGCAATAATAGTCTCTTAGTTTTAAGCCGGATCCAGACGTCTAATGCAACGTGTAATGCAACGCGTAACGTAATGCTAATTCTCCGTGTGGACGGCACCACGAACGTTACTGTAACGTTCGTCAGACCGTTCTTGGCTATCCATCGGGGTTTCGGTTTTTGTCGCGATCTCAAAGCCGCTCGCAGTTATCGTTTGGACGGCTATTCGCGCGTTTGTTGTGGAGTGACGAACAATCTCTCGAATTAATTGAATTTTACGGGCAGGACTACGTAATTTGGGATCAAAGGAATCCGAATTACCACAAGATGAAATTCAAAATGATGCGTGGACAGAGATTTCTGTTTCATTTTCATTTCAAAATATGTATTCAAAATCCGTGGGCGACATTTAGGTGATGTTTTCATATTGTCCATTCGTTCCTTCGGATTTCAATTCCAACGATAAATAATAATGAAGATCCTCTTTCCTACAAATTTGTTTTTCATCATCGACGTATTTTCCTGTCTTCACTAATTTTAAAGTAAGTGAAAATAAACGCAGAACCTGCTATCGCAACTTTCCAGGGTTCCAAGTTTTTTTGGATTTGATCGGGTTTTGATGGATTTTATAAGGGATATTCAGTTTTTCTTCAGATTTGATACAGTTTCAATAATTATGCAGAACTGGAAGAACTGTGTCGGAGCTGGGGAAAAAAATTCACATTTTTCACAAAATCTGAGTCCAAGATGACGAAAATGAAAACAAGAAGTTGTCATTTCCTCTAGTTGACAAATAGGTTATGTTTGCTTCTAGAGGGTTAGGTTTATTCGAGTTCCAGTTGGTTTTCCTCTGGTTTCTTAAAAAACAGTTGTTAGGAATGTTTTATCTTGTTTATTACAGACTTTCCTGTACAAAATGCCCATTTCTTCGTCTAAAACAAAAAATACCGCATTGTCTTCATCAATCACAATAGTGAAAGACACTCGGAAAGAAATCATACACATTATAATTATATTTATTCAAAATTTTTAAATGAACCATGATAGAATGATCTTGAAGAACATTCACAAATAAATATATGGTGGATGTGACTCTGGTTTAACCAAAAACCTTTTTTTGAGAAAACTCTTGAAAAAACCAATAATAGTGGCTTTTATCAATTTGAAAACTCCGAAAAAATCCATTGGGTTTCATAAAGTGCGGAAATTCTATGCCAACCCTGCAACTTTCCTTATCGGCATGTTTGTAGAAACCGAGTGGAATAGCCGACGAACAAGGAGTCGCGTTGAAGATTCGCCGTGTATTCGTGAGCCGTCCAGACGGTGCAATCTGAGTTACGCGTTGCATTACATGTTGTATTACAGCCGTCTGGGCCCGGCTTTATATCGTAGGACGCGGCACCAGTGCGCGGCATACAGTGTTTCATCGTGTGCGTCCACGTTATGTATGTACCACATAGTCAGTATATGTGATATGTAAGGAAGAAAATAAATCCAAGCTCTGATCCCTGGAGTATACCTATTTTAATTAACTCCGCTGTGAGATAACTTTGACCCTTCTAGCAGGTCCACAATAGAATTTGCCCTTCTAGATAAAATCTCATCAATGCCATTGCTTGACCTCTTATACGCGAATACTCAAATTTCGTTAGCATTTCTTCTTGATTGACACAATCAAAAGATTTGATCAAGTCTACGCAAGTCCTAATAGTCTCCTTAGAGTCCTCCAGGGTCTCTACTGAGTCATCCAGCGCCATAGTGGTGGATCTTCTGAAGCCAAATTGTTGCTTGAAAAGTTGTGAATTTTTCTCCAGGAACAATACCAATTATTCATTCATGAATGGCCTCGATTAATTCTGAAGTTGGTGGTACAATGGATATCGGTCAATAATTATATATGCATAATGTTCACCGCTTTTGTGAACCAGTATAACTCTTGCAAGCTTCGACCCTTCAGGAAAACCACCATGCTCAAGCAGTTATTTATTATTTTTGATAGTGGAACAAATAAACTTTTGATATTATTCTTCAGCAAGCTCACTGGGAGGCCCTATGGATCTCGATAAAACTTTCTCCATCTAAGAGACAGCCCTGGTGACTTCCTCGGGGTTGTTGAAGTTACTCATTTCTAGGCTCCTCACATCGTCACCGTCATTCACTGCGCCGAACTCTGACGATGCAGTCAGTGTACGATAATTTCTTGAGTTGGAACAAACCTGATCATCAGATGCGTACGCAGTATGTTGAAAATTGAGCATTGCACCCCTCAGACCTCATCCGCAGCTACGACTATGGTTTCGTCGCATCGCCACGTCCGCTCCATCAAGTACAGCTCTATGGTCAGCTCATTGACTGCTCGCGTCAAATTAACCTTCTCTATGTATTAAGCAGCTGACCGATTAACTCATGTTCATTAAATGAGTCAATTAATCGTCCTCTTCTGTAATCCAGCTCTGCCTCTGAATAGACCTCCTTTTGTGCTAATCTTGTGAATTAGAACTTCAAAAAGTCACCTCGCATAATCACTGTTCATCTCGTTCATTTCTTGAAGTAAGTAATCAAAAGGTACGTGAATTTTCAGAATTATTAATTGGTACATTTTCCATTTGTTATTCTCCTGTTTTTCATAAAGTTTGAAAATTTGTCCACGTTACAGATCATGAAAATCTATAAAAATTTTGGTGATCCTCTCTCACTTTATTCTGACGAGATCTTCATTGCGTCAAACTAATGTATTTGAATCCTCTAAGATATATATTTTGGTATATTTCTGCAGTTCTGATAGATTTTTCAGATATCTCTAGACTCCTCACATGGAAATGATTGTTTGCTCCAAGAATGCACATTTCGCATGTCTTTCTCTGGTAATGAATACTGGTTTATTATATTCTCATGTGCATTAATCTCATTCCCTTAATCAGTTCATCTCATTTCTCAACTATTCACTTCTCATAACACTTGCTGATTATTGTTCTTGAGTTTCACATGGATGAATAATCCTCAAACGCAAGGGTGAATCATGGAATCAGTCATCTCTCTCAATAAAACCAATTGAACTTCTCTGAAGGATTTTAACGATCAAGTAGTTTGTACATTGAACCTGATTGACAGCCTCAGTCCCTGTTTCAGCTTGAGCGGTCTCCTATAATATTGGTAAAACCATTCAACTGGTATGATCTCCGCATTATAAATAAGAAATTCTCAATTTCATTCATCTGAACGACTTAGCAAGTAAGATCTCAACTGTAAATGTCGTCTCAATTGATTAATTAGCTTTTTCTTATAGACCAACGTAATAAATTATAAATATTGATTTCTCGATCATGATATTCTCACATTGTGATAATCTCAATGAAGAACAGACTTGGACTACTAAGTTTTCAATACACGTATCTCCTCTAAGGCCTGATTTCACTTTGATTACAACTCAGCCTACTCTAATGATTAAATATTCAATTTTTTGTTTTTCTGACGGAATACAGAGGCTCTCGCAATCAATTTGGATTGCTCTATCACTGTAAATGTTGAGTTTATTTTTGAATTAATGGAATTATCTCAAAGTCTAAGTCTAAGTCTGACTTCATCCGAACTCTCATTTTGAATTTCTTTAGATTACCTCTGTGTTTAGTTGAATAATGTCACTCTGTGTTTTTAGACTTCAATATTTGTATTTTTTCTGTATTAACTTCATGGCGGGTGACTTATTCATTTTATGATTGTAAATGATGTCAATGAATGTTTTTACACTACCATCTCCAACTCAATTATCTGGATACAGTCCTAAATAGTAATTTTACAAAATCAGAACAACCACAATAAAAATTTGACCGATCGTTCTTCAGCATGTTCTGTCTCAACAATTGATTTTCATATGAGATAAAGATATTCTTAAATTTGGACGATGTATTCGAAAGGTAATGTGGTGATTGCTTAATTGGAAGAAAAATCCAATATCGAAACGCTTCCATAACTATAATGCTCAAACGCTGCCATAACTACGATCGGATGAAAAATTTGTTCATCACGCTATCCAAGGAAATATCCTATTGAGCATTAAGAAAAGCTATAGTGGTAAAAAACGGCGCCAGCAGTCGTCGAAAGGATGTGTCACCGATTGGAAAGAAATTCAGCGCACTCAGCACAACAGCTCGCTAAGTATCTCAACGTGAGCAACTGCAGCGTTCGTGGCATATTGAAGAAAAAGTCAGTCATGAAAAAAATAAGTCTCAAGAGCTCAAAACATTGCAACGTCACAAGAGGTTGTATCGATCGAAATAGCTGCTCGATAATGGGATGCTTTCTGACCTTGTCTTCTCCTACAAGGAATCTTTCTGCATCGAGCAGTATAAACAAACAAAACAATCAGGTTTGTTGAAGAGACGTACCAACGATCATTCGGGTGGTTTGTGGGTTGCTCTACGACAATGAGCCAAGCATATCATGGTCTGGACGGAGATTTTCGAAAAAGGCCGTTTTCCGCTTGTTTTCCTGACAGTGGGCCGCAACGATATCAAGATAAATGACAAAATCTATCGCGAAAAGACTTTGATACCTGAGTTAATACTATGGGCACGCAAAACATTCGGTTCAGAGCGTTGGACTTTCCAACAAGACTCAGCTCCCTCACACAAAGGAAATGGCTTGCAGAAATGGTAGAAATCCAACGTTTCTGTTTTTGTCGACTGTGACAGCCCAAGGTTTGTACTCTAAAACATACATCATTGGAATCGCTCAAGTTTTCCCTGATACGAGAAAGAGACTCAAGCTCGTTTAGAAGGCCAAAGGCGGTCATATTCTTTCGGAATTACACATGAAGAAACTTTAGTCTAATTGTTATGATCAGTGAACAAGACGTAGGGAAATTTTGTGATTCCGTATCATAAAATGAACAGAATTCAGAACATGCATATTTATGATAGAATGAAAATGTACAATAGATTTCTTAAAAGCATTTCATCCCTTCTTTGTGCGGCTTTCAAGAGGATAAAAATACTCCTGACCGAAAACACTTCAACTGAACTGTATCACTGTTGTTCTTTATTGTTTCTGTTGTTTTTATTGATTATCCTTTGTATGTATTTGAAGGTTACATTTTCAATATCAGGTTTTCGAATCGTTATCTGTGAGTTCTCATTTCGAATAAGATTTTATAACAAACCCTGTGAAATACATATGGAGGGAAATAAATATGCAGGTCTCCAGTATGATTAAATGAGGAAGGAAAGGAAAAAATCTCAGCTGAAAAAAAGCCCTCACCTCGCCCGTGAAAATAAAATTACTTGATATATTAAATATGATTACGAATGCTGAGTGAACGTGACTGTGAGTGTGAATGTGAATATGAATACGATACCAAGTTTTTGTCATATCGTCAATCGAGTCAGTTATTGAGAAAACACAAAAAGAATTTCAATAGATCTGAGAAAACTTAAAGAATCAATAGGATATGGGTGCCTGTACTCAAAAACACCAACCTACTTCCCCTTAATATAAACCGGGTCCATGAAGTGAATGAAGTTCTGATACCGGATGTAAACCGGTCGGACACCGGCGCGCGTTCGGGATCGGGACGATACCGCTCAAGCGTGGCCACGCCCCCCGACCGATTATATAAGGACGTACAATCTGCGTCCTCGTCATAATCGATTAGAGAGAAAGTGAGAGTGAGAGCGTAAGCGATAGTGAGAGAAGAGTAGCAGCGATCAGTGAACTAACCGAGTAGTGCTAGTGAACGGACATAGCGATGTTTACAATCACGAAAAGGCAAGCAAGCCTAGATAGGCTAAGTGCGGACCAAGTGAAGGAAGTGATGAACTACCTCAGTGCGCGGCTAAGTGAATTAGCGAAGGAAGAACAACCAAGTACTCAAGACGAATATCAACAACCCAAGAAAAAGGCGAAAAACGTCATTCATACAACGGACACCCACCCAACCGAAACAACGAACCGGTACAGCCCCCTGGCAATGGAAACAGAAATTAATGACGAAGAGGAAGACCAAGAAAATGATACCCCTATTGATGTGGAAGAAAGTACAGAAAACCAGGACAATCCCATCAGAAAGAGAAAATACCACACACAAGACTGGATGAAAGAACAGGAAATAAAAAAGGCGCATACACCGATCACAATCAAAAAGAGAGAGGACTGGGCAAGAGTAGAAAAACTAATGATCCACAAGAAAATCAAATATACAAGGGCAACAACTACAAGATTCGGCATCAGGGTACAGCCACAGACAATAGAGGACTACAGAAACCTCCGAAAAAGCCTGGAAAATGAGAACATACAAATGACTACGCATACACTGAGAGAAGAAAGACCGCTCAAAATCGTAGCGAAAGGAGTACCCACTGAATTCTCATTAGCTGAAATCGAAAAGGACCTGACTGACAAGGGATAGCCGGTCAGAAAAATCACGAGAATGACCGGTAAAAATGGACACGAACTCCCCATGATTCTAATGGACATCGAACGTAAATACAAATCCATCTACGAAATCGGAAAAATAAGAGGGATAGACATCGAAATGGAAGGTTTGCGACGAAGAAGCATCATTCAATGTCACAGATGCCAAGAGTACGGACACGTTCAAAGAAACTGCACCGCAGAATACCGCTGCCTCAAATGCAGCGAGAATCATTCAACACACTTGTGTGAGAAAGAAAAAACAACCCCAGCGAAATGTGCCAACTGCGGAGGACCACATCCAGCAAATTCGATAAAATGTCCAAAGAAACCGATGAAAAGAATACCAGAAAATGTGATGCACTGGAAGACTGAACACGTTGAACCAAAGTCTTTCAAAGAAATTCAGAAAGAACAACTAGAAGAGAAGAAATCCCAACAAAACCAGAAAGAAGACAAAAAATCAAAAATAGCCAAGGAACTATCCGAACTTTTACTAGACATTGCAGAACTTAAACCAACTGAAGAACAATTCAACAAATACACACTCAGAATAGCACAGATAGTCAAGCTATTATAAAAATCTAAATCATGAAAAGAAAACTAGGAAGTATCAAAATTATCTCCTGGAACTGTGACGGTGTTCAAACTAGGAGAGACGAACTCACAGCGATCGCAGACGAAACGAACCCGGACGTAATTCTATTACAAGAAACCAAACTGAAAAACTGTAAAGTCCTGAGACTACGAAATTATATAACGTACAGAAGAGATAGGGACAACAGAGAAGGAGGTGGAGTTGCAATCCTTGTTAAAAAGGACGTCGTGCACTGCCCACTACCCACAAATAACGAGACAACAACCGAAACAGTCGGTATTGAAATAGTAAGGGAAAACAACGAGAGAATACAAATCTACTCGATTTATATTCCTCCTAAAGCTAAATTTGAAGAAGAACATCTAAACGACATCTTAAGGCAAGGAAATAAAATAATCATGGCCGGCGACCTGAACGCAAAAAACACACTCTGGAAATGCAAGGCTACCAATCCAAGAGGTAGAACCTTAGCAAAATATACAGATTACAGGAATATCCAAGTTCTTGCACCGGAAGAAAACACCCATTACTACAGAGGAAAAGGAGACATATTAGACATCGCTCTGAATAAAAACATAAGTGACTTCATTACCCTGAAAGTGATGGAAAAATCCACAACCAACCACCTACCAGTAGAAATATTCATCGGTGGAGAAACCTCCAAGAGGAAAAAGATCATATACAACTGGGAAAAATTCAAAACAACGGCAGAAAAACTCACGCAAACAAAGAACATCAATAACAAAGAAGACCTAGAAGAAGAAGTGGCTGATCTAGAGGACATCATAAATAACTCTATCAAAAACTCAACAACGGAAACAGAGATAGAAGATAAAATGACAAAATTGCCAGAACATATAAAAGACCTCATAGCCCTAAAGAAATTGGCAAGAAACGAATACCAGAGAACACTAGACCCCAAAAACAAAACAATTATAAACAAACTGAACAACACCATAAAATCAGAACTGAGATCACTCTACAATGAAAAATGGAATAAGAAATTGGACGAATTTTCCGAAGAAAATCAACCACCCTGGGCCAGAGCCAAATCACTCACTCAACAGGACAAGAGAACGAACTCAACACTGAAAAACAACAATCAAACAATAATTAGAGATGACGAAAAGGCAAACATTTTCGCAGAAATTTTAGAAGAGCAATTTAAACCAAATCCATCCCAAGACAAAGCCTTTGAAAAAGAAATAACAGACACTAACAAGGCACAACTAAGTGAGAAAGAAAACTACTTTTTCGAGGAAGTCACCACCGACGAAATAGAAGCCATAATTAAAAACCTCAACCCCAAAAAAGCACCAGGCATGGACAAAATAAATAATAAAACTCTGAAAAACCTCCCATCAAATACGATCGAGAAATTAAAGAACATATGCAACGGCATACTCAACACTAGAAGTTTCCCAAACAGATGGAAAATCGCAGAAACAATTATGATACCAAAACCGAGTAAACCCCGAACTGACCCTCACAGCTACAGGCCAATAAGCCTACTATTTAGCTTGAGCAAGATAGCAGAAAAAACCATCCTGGAAAGACTGAAGAAAATCATCGAGGAGAAAGAAATAATCCCAGAAGACCAACACGGCTTCAGAAAAGGACATGGGACCGGAACCCAACTGACCAGAATCGCAGAAATAATTCTAAAAGAAAAACAAAGAGGGTATAAAACAGCAGCGATACTGATGGACATATCGAAGGCATTCGACAAAGTATGGCATCAAGGACTCCTTCACAAGATGCTCAAAGCTGACCTACCGACTGCACTCGTCAAAGTCATAAGATCGTACTTGACAGACAGAAAATACTATGTGAAGATTAATGAAGAAACTTCAGATATGAAAAATATCACAGCAGGAGTACCACAAGGATCCCTACTAGGACCAATCCTATACAACATCTATACAAGTGACATACCAAAAAATCAAGAAATCACAATAGGACTTTATGCGGACGATACAGCAGTATTAGCTTCCGGAAAAACAGAAAACAGCGCAACGAAAAAACTTCAAGCCCACATTAACATACTTACGGAATGGTATGATAAATGGAGAATAAAAATAAATGAAAGCAAAAGCCAAGCCATCATGTTCCAATATAAAAACAGGGAACACAAATCCAACAGCAAATTAGGAATAAATGACAAGGAAATAGAATGGCAGAACGAAGTAAAATACCTTGGAATAATTCTAGATAAAAACTTAAATATGAATAAACACATAAGGGAAGCAGCAACTAAAGCAAGGAGAATCAAAGGATATCTATATCCTCTTATAAATCGTAAAAGCAAACTCGACGAAAAACTAAAAGTCAGAATCTACAAATCTATTATCAGACCGACTATGACGTACGGAAGTGAAGTCTTAATTCTGAACGAGAACCAAATGAAAAACCTTGAAACAATTCAGAACTCAACCCTCAGAGATGCCATAGACGCAGAATGGTATATAAGAAATGAAGAAATCAGGCAGATAACAGAAACCCCAACAATCAGAGAATACATAACAGAATTGGCGAAAAGAGCCTATGAAAGAATGGAACACATGAAAACAGTGGTATAAGGAAATGCGTAACCTACGACGTAAATGAAAAACACAGAATAAGAAGACCAAGAACCAGCCTAAATGAGAACCTGAAAAAATAAACCCACCAGGAACAACAGGAAAGAAAAAGGAAAAAACCAACGGTACCAGAAATTGATGACAGCAGCAAGAGAACTAAGTTCTAGACTGCAAATACACAGACACAGGATACAGGATCCTCGTCATACTCAGGCAGCTCAATCTAGTGAGAACATCTCCTGCAATATAACTCCTGAAGATGTCAAGCACTCGAACGGGAGGAACGTCGAGAACTAATCCACGACGATGGCCGAAATGCTCGAAAGAACAGGTGACTATGGTCTGATACTCGGTCACAATGGTAATCCTATTCTCATAATTCTTCAGGCTTGCCTGCAGCCTGCCTCCGAAATGACTCACTAGCATCAGATTTTCGTTTTCACCTTTCACACAGAATATCAAATACCATAAGATAGATTTGCTACAGCCAATGGAATATCCCATGATGTAAGATTGAAATATCATTGGTCCATTCAATTTAAACGCACATTTTTGCAACTAACATTCAAATACCAAACTAACAAATATCATCTACTCACTGCACCAGCTATGCAAGCCCCTTTATCCATCAAGAACAATACCGCAATAATATGGGCATATGTTCTGACTTCATCCGCCAAATTCTTGTACCACATTCCCTTCTCGATTAAAAGAACCATCATATAGAAATCCAAAACCAGCATGATCAGCGCCGACAAGCACCAGAAAACGAAAAGTGGACCCATAAAACTATTTAAATTATCCTCAATACAAGTGTAGAATTCAGAATAGTACAACTCGGTGGCTTTCAGTTGTTCCACGAATCTGACACATCTGGTTTCGCCATCTATTTCCAGCGTGCATACGTCATTACTGCCTTTTATAGTTTTCAAACGGTTCTCTAGATACGTATCAATTCTGCTCCTGTATTGCATGATAGTTCCTATTTCTCGAAGAATTTGGAGTCCCATTGTTGTAAGCAAAAGAATTGTTAGAATGAAACATATGTTGACGAAAAGGATGTTGCTCTGTTGATAGACAATGACGAGGAGACAATCTGCAGTCACAAAACCCACAGTTGACATTACTCTGCTTTTGTTGCATTTTTCATTGGTTTGGCGACTCCATGGAGAGCCGAACATTTTTATGTAATATTCGTTATCGATCAAACTAACCACAGAGTTGATGAACGCCAGACGTCTTCGACATGTCAAAATTGCCAATACGTAAATTATGAGAAAAAACAAGAAGTAACATAATTCCTCCAAAGCTATCAAACCGTCAATTGTGGAAGTTAAATCTTCGGAACATTTCAGCTTGCTATAGGCCTCTCGGAATTGAACGAAGCAAGCTACTGTCAGGAGGAAGGCTACGAAGTAAGACATCCATAGCCATCGGTTGCTTATTTTGAAGCATGGTTCTCCTCGATAATCCTTGTCCAAATGTTGGCATTGTCCTTGGATGGGTATGAAAAATGCAGTGTATTTGAGCATGCCATGGAAGTGACATATAGAACACTCATTTTCTTCCACAGATTTTGTCTTGAAGAACCTAGATATAAATTTCAACATGATGGCAACATTTTCACTGAAACGGATAGATTAACTCGATATGGGAGTTGATTTCTCAACGGTACAAACATTCACTTCGGTATAATTGCAGTAATAAGTCAATGGTCGTCGCACAGTGACTCCACATCGTGATGAATGTTTACTCCAAGGAATAGAAACAGAGAGAGATCGTCGATAACGTGTCAGCATGAAAATGTTTGGTGGGAAAGTATTAATATTATTCATTGCGGTGGCAATCATTTGATGAATATTTCATAAAGGCACAGGGAGCGAATGTTGATTTATAATGATAAAACAGGGTGAAGGTAAGTGTCGTAGTACTTATTGTAGAGAAATTCATACAAACGCGTCCACACCAGCGCAGTTGCTCTGAGGAGCAAATTTTGCGATGACGTCATACGGAAAGTAGGTCAGTGAACGCGCTTGCTGCACATCTGCTGCTATTTGTATTTCGGTTGCTAGTTGTTGCCATAGCTGCCGATAGCTGCCATATAGCTGTGATGCGAGACGCCCATTGAATATACAGAAAAAGAAAGGAGGAATAGCTTGAGTGGCGAAACGAAGTAGCCGTCTTGGTAGACCTTCTGTGACTCATTATGCGTTTATCTCTAACGAAGGAAAGGTGTCTCAGGTAACTGAATTCTGAAAAATAGTCAGCTGTGTTAGAGTATCACCCGTCATCAATACGTTTATTCTCATTACTCAGATTCAGTGTGAAGAGATAATAGAATCTCAGGAAAGTCACACTAATCTTACGGACCTGCCTTAGACGTAGGTCAAGCATTTTAAGACTATCAATACAATGTATGGACTCCACAGGCATCAATAACAGCTTGACATCTTATTTGCATAATACACACGAGGTTGTTGAACATTTCTTGAGGAATTTTTTTCCATAAAGAGGGCAGCTCACTTAAAAATTCTGGGGTAGGTTGATGATTATCTAATTTTTTTGAAAAATATCACATGCATGCTCTATGCAATTCAAATCTGGTGAATGCGGAGGTATTGGTAAATGTAGAATTATCGTCTAGAAATCGAAAAGTTTCACCAATAGCAGCGGGAAAATTTAGCAAAGCATTGTCATTGACATGCTCCCTACAGTGTAAGGCGGTCATATTCCCAGGACGAATGTGTAGATCTGTGCGACTGTTGAAACATATCTCGGCCCATACCATAACACTACCCCATCGGAATGGATGGACTTCTTGGACATAGCGACGATTACGGGGTATGCTTGGGATTGTCCATACCCTTATTCTTCTAGAATCTGAAAATCATCCATATCTGGTGAAAAGGTCACTACGCCTTTGATCGTTCCAATTGAAATGTTGCCTTGCCTATTCCAGTTTTTGACGCTTATGATCACGTGTTATTGGAACTCCTCTCAATGGACGTCTAGAACCTAGATCCTTCTCAAACGTCGTCTAATTGTTTCGATGGAAACTTGGACCCCATCTGCATTTTAAAGAGTATTCCGTAGCATTCTACACGTAGATGTAGGCTTTCTTCTCACCGAAACGGTGATGAAACTATTCTGAGCAGGTGTTGTTTTTTTCGTCGCTCACAAATCCTTTCTAACATGGAACCTGTCTCGCTGAACCTATTCCGAGACATATTCCAAGGTCGAGATATCACACTTTGGCTACAACAACCTGAGTTAGGTCACCCTGTGGCATTCCGATAGCCCTATTAGCCTCAGCGTTTGTTGATTTACATCTTGGCATTTTCAGAAAACTTGTATCCAATCGAGGCCGTTGATAAACTGACTCCATTTTAAAATAAGAACATTCATGAAGCATATGCGAAGAACCAAACTTCAGAAAAAAGGCGACCAGATTAACGAAATGTCTCATACTGATTTTTATTGGATCGTAGTTGGATTTCTGTTCGTAATTACGGTCATGGGCGCCCGCAGGGGGGGGCTGAGATTTTGATTCCCTTCTTGTTTTTGAGCTTAACCTAATACTGATTTCGCCTGCGCCTCATCAAATCATTATTTGGCCCCCCCTGAGAAAAAATTCTGCGGTCGCCCATGATTACGGTTAGCGATTTATCGAATTGACAACGTGCACGTGCTCTAGGCATTTTAACATCAACCAAACATCGATTTTGGATCTCCTCGAACAGCTGGTTTGTTGTAAAATTTAAAAAAGTTCAAAAAAAGAATACAATATTCAAGTAACAAAAACTGTTCACTCAGAAAAAACCCTTCACGATCTCTCAACATTCTAACATTTACTCCTTGATCTATGCTTTACCAAAAAAATAAATTAATTTAAACATCTCCTTCTGGGTGTTGTAGTTTCTTTTTCAGTTGGTTCAATTTAGAAGAGATTCTGAGCACTAAGGAATGGACTCAGGAACCAGATGACCGATTTTGATGAAACTTTCACTATATTGTAAAAAAAATTTTTTGGGAGGTTTTCATGTAGGGTTCATCCCTATATAACGAAGAAATAAGAAAAAATATCGATTTTTCATGAAAAATCACGGTACTCACCGGCTTTTACATGCGACGCTGCGTAAACTATAAGAGATAGAGAAAGATCGTCACAGACAATTTTGTAGTGCTCGAAAAGTTTCTATAAAAAAGTCCGCGACGGCATATGTCTAACTGCCGAAGACAACCCACGATAGCCATTTTTAACATTTTCAATTCAATCCAAAATAATGGTCAATTTTAGAGGGCTTTTGACTGGCATGGAATGAATCAATATAAAAATGAATGTGACTGTTATCTGCAGCATTTATTCCTGATGAAAAATGCTTTGTACAGTATAGTTTTCTAATGGATACTTTGAAAGTTACAGTAGGTTGAACGAGTGTGAATTTGAGCAAGAAATTATTGAATCTATACGCGACATCGTTTTGTCATGTATACACGTGCTGTCTCTCCTTCGATACGAGGTTATGAATGTGGGGTTGCGGACCTATCAGTACCGTTTAAAATTGAAATATATCGCGAGCGGAGCCGCGGGTATGAGCTTGTTTAGTATATTATATATGGCTTACTAGCTGACCCGGCGAACTTTGTTTCGCCTCAGAGATTCATGAAGTTGTATCAACAAAACTGGTAATTTTTCAAGTAGGAGGTAAATAAGATAAAATTAAAGTACAAAATATACAAAAAATTCAATTACATTGAAGTAGGTTTTTATGTACATTGATATTTACATGAATAGACTTCACTTTATTTGAGCGGTACCTTATTGTCATTTAAAAATTGTCTCATTGTTGTACCTGAACCACATTTTTAGTTTTTTCGTCATAAAATTTTCCGTAGTGTTTGGAAGAAGGAAAGGTGTGATAACACATGGACTCAGATGCGTTAATATTATTAATAAATGTGGTTCACCGAATTCATATCAAATATAATACTTACACGAAAACGCTATCAACCTCAGCGACATCTACTGGCGTTATTCGCAAGAAGGAAAATTATTTCCTACATTTTTTCCATTTCATCAAATTTTTTCATTGTTTTAATGTATTTTATTTTAACCCCACCGTAGAAGAATCCAACAAAAAAGCTTTCATAGGAAACAGTTCATCCAATCTTGGTGTAAATGGTGTAACAACTATGGCCGACTGAATTTTATATATTAAGATTAGAATTTCAAGGCTAAGACGTTTAGGCAACTCGAAATATACAGTTTCCATTGCATTGACATCTAGAGGCGTTGTAGAGAATAGGGATCTGTTCAAAACATTTCGTCAGTTTCCGTAGTGTTAGGAAGAAAAAAAGTGTGATAGCACATGGACTCAGATGCGTTAATATTATTATTAAATGTAGTTCACCGAATTTATATCAAATATAATACTTACACGAAAACGCTATAAATCTCAGCGACCTTCATTGTTTTGATGTATTTCATGTTAACCCTACCGTGAAAGAATTCAACAAAAAAACTTTCATAACAAACAGTTCATCCAATCTTCAGTTATAAATGGTGTAACCAACAATATGGCCGACTGAGTTTCATATATTAAGATATTATCAGAATCTTATGAGGACAGCCCTAATTAATTATATTTTTTGTTTGTGAATTTTATTTCTCTCATTCTTATGGATCAAATATGATGTTTGTGATTTCAAATATCTTGCAATCCCTATATTCGATACACGTGAAATATGTTTTAAAATTCAGAAGACTTTCAAACTTTCTAAAAAAAATACTTCATGATAGAGTCTAAATATGGAAATGAAAACCAGAATCACAACTCTTTAGGGCAAATGATATAGATTCTTCAGCCGGATGAAAAAACTAAATTATTTTTCTTCAGACGTTTGTACCAATTTTTCATTCTCGTAATTAAAAAAATTTACACTTTCATATTTCACTAATAATGTTTCAGTTTCCTCTTCATTCGAACTCCTTCAGGATTCCAATACAACAGCCTGATTATATCATGATCAGACAACTTAATTCAGCGAGAACATATCCTGAAAGTATAACTCGGGGTGAGTATTATTTAGGCATTAACAACGCGGGAGAGGCGACTGAAATAAGCCACTTTTTGTCATAGTCGTATTTATCAGTTATATTCTGTCATCGGAATTGGGGTTAGAAAGTTATTATGCTAATAAATATGATTGATTATATTGGACTTCCGCCAGCATCTTATATGACTCACAGATTCCACAACAAATTATTCACTTACTGCCATCAACATTTATTAACAAAAAGTTTCCAGAAAAACATCATATGATATTATGAAAATCAGCATTTGAAATTGTTGCGTTGATTGAAATTTCTGGGTTATTCTTTACCAGCACCACATGTAATTGGATAACCACCAGAGAGAATGTCACTAGTGTACTAATTATCTGTAAAAAAACACGAAAGAAAGGAGATTATCAGCCAATCGATATGACTTGAAGGTTTTTAAAAAAGTTTGAAGCTTACCGATGCGATGAATCCATAATCAAAGACAAGCATGTTTTTTATGTTTATCTTCGGGTTCCTCACAATAAGCGCTTTTATGATCAATTCAACCTGAAAAAAATGCAAAATTTCAGGAATTTCGACTAAATTATGATTTTCAAGGAAGAAAATACGCAACAATATGAACTTTAATTCATCGAATTTCAATATTTCACATTTTTTCACCTGGAAAGCTTCGCTCTCCTTCAACATGCTCAGAGGATAATTAAAGAGGTAGTCCATGGTATCTTTACTCTGAAACAAACGAAAACCTTCCAATAATCAAATTCTGAAATAAATTTTGCTAACACCTATGTTTATAGTCTAAGATCAGAACCTTGAATACCTATGTCTTTTATAATAAATTTCGTTCATTAAAAATAGATTGTCTAGAAAAATCCTGGACAGAATATTTTTTATCATTGTTTAAAAATGATTTTTAATAAAATTCTGCAACATCAAGATCAAAAGAATATTTTTTACCGGACTTGAAGTATGAAACATGTAGAATGTGTAGAGTGCAGGTTTGTGTAGGTTACCTAGACGCACTACTGGGTTGCCAGATAATGTCAGGTCTGTGGAAAAATTGGTCCTTATAGAAGTTTAAGAATTTTGAAAATTTAAATTTCGACTTGTGTGGAAATGAGATCCGAGGCAAGTATACGTTGTAATAATAAAGAACCGAACATCGCAGGCAAGTCTGATGAGTCCCTGGATGAAAGGGAATGCTCATGCTGTATACCCTAATCTGCAAGAATTAAATAATGTTTATCCACCAAAAACCACGAAATTTTCGGACTTGTTTCAGATTCTGCTCTTTATCTCCTGATCCATCATTTTTTCGACAAAAACTACGATGTACTCTTTTCGGAAGCATTAAATTTGTGACAAATTAAGTCCAACTGAAGCTCTGTAGGTCAATTCATTGCCGAACTACGGCACTTTGAAATAGGCCAGTTGTTACGTACATTCACTTTCGATAGGGATAACTGTGATTTGACAGAAGGTAGAAGCCATGTTGTTATGATATTTCTGTTCAATATACATTGACAAATCATCACGAGAAGACTCACGTTTACAAATTGTTTAAATTTTTTTTTTTCAAAATCAGTCTTCCATTCGCCAAACGTATAGAGCACTTCATGAAACTTATGGTTTACATAACCGTTTATCAGAGCAGCTTATTCTCTACTCGATGCAATAGTAACAACAAGACAAAGCACTTTAATTACAGAAGAAAATATCGCCGGTGTAAGTGATAATGAGGATCCATATTTGTCGATTTGTCGACGTTCACAAAGAGCAGACTTTAATACAAGCCAATTCGAAGATTAGATTTCTATTTACAAAAGTATACGAAACATATCAAGACAAGAAGTGAATTCTTAAACTGGGGACCAAACATACTGCACCTATAAAGTGTAATGAGTGACATGATATTTTCAGAGCAAAAATCAAGATTCTGTATTAATAAATGGAAACTTGATTTTTCTGAGGCATTCGTTACGCGTTAAACATTTTATTCTTACCTGTTGCTTAATGCCATCAGCAAATTTCACAGTGTTCAGTAAAATGCAAATTTGCCCCAGAGAGTTGATCTGCGTAAGCCATAAAGATCCACCACTTTCACTCGTCAATATCAGAAAAACCGTGTATGTGTTGAGAACAATCAAAAAAGTTATTGACAGAGTGAATATTATGTAAATGGTTCCCACATAGTCCAGCATCATTTCCACACATGTTTTCAGTTCCAAATATAAATGGGAAACTCTTCTAAGCTTTTCTTCAAGCGATAATTGACCAATTGGAGTATAAATTTCATGGCGTAATTTCTCTAGATGTGAGGTTAAAGATATGTGTACTGTACGATAAATCAACTTCACAATTTCAAATTCAATGCAGCCGCCATATACCAAACAACTCTGAAGGGCAGCAGTAAAGAAAAATATTAAGTTCACGTATTGGAAGGCCTCTGATCCATACTGCATATAATATATGAACGGATAAAATATAGCGACGAGGAAGGTGAATCCAATCATCAAGTACGTTCTCTTCCTTATTGATTTAGTGCAGTTCTCACAAATGATATGATTGATTCCGTAATACTTCTTGTTCTCGAAAATGTATGACAAACCTTTGATATATCTCACTCTGATTGGTAGTTGAAGCAACAGAATTATCACAACGATAAGTATTAACTCAGCCTTGATAATGTTGTACAATCCGGAAATGAAAACAGTATAAATTTCAGTTTCCAATGCAAATTTTCGGAAAAATATAAGATTTCCAACCAAACACAAAGTTAGGTACAAGAGAGAGAATAGTCGGATTGAGTTGTCAGCTTCAAACACAGTTTTTCCACTGTAATTGCTGCTCAAATGCTGGCATCTGCCAAATACAGGATTTAACAGAAAAACAACTTTCAACAAAGGAAAGAACACGCAGTTTAGACATTCAGTGTTATTGATGTTATTTCTTTTCTTCTCGTACAATATTATGACAGATTTTTCAGGTATTTCTGTATTTTCAGGAAACACCTTCATTTCTGTAACTTTGAAAATGTATGAAATTGTTTTTGATGTTAATATGAATATAGCTTGTAGAATCTACATATATAAGAGGTAAATCGTTTCGTGATATTTGCCCACATCAAGTGTAAATAATGATAATGGTCGAACATGAATAGTTTACAGCAGGGTTCGGAATGATGGAGAAATATTGAATTATTTGTTTTGTTCATTGGGGAATTTTGGGAATTAGTTTTTCTATCAAGTACTTCTAAGATCTTTCATAAATAGACTTCATGCGTGGTAAAAATTTTAATTTTAAGCCACACTATATGAAAGGCGTGTATGCTTGAAAGGGTCAAACTCCAAGGGGAGATCACACAAGTAATTCGCAACAAAAAATGTCATATAACACATGCTTAATTTCAAGAGATATTTGAAATGTTCTTATGAAATCAATTATATTCCAGTAACCCCTGTAACCCCATCAAATTTAGAAAGCGCTTCAAATTTGCTACATGATAAGAAATACAGTGTTCCAATATCACGATATTGAAGTGAACAATATTCAGTCACATTTTATCAGTGGTATCTAATTTTTCCGAAAAAAAAATCGAGAAAACATGAGCGCTCGTGGCAACAAAAATCCGAGTCGAAGACGAGTTATTCTTTGACCTGTACGAATGTTTTTCTTTCAAACTACTGCTTCGCATTGTCAAGGGCGGATATAGCTTATTTTCGTGGGGGGGGGGTAATAGCCATTGAGAACGAATAACTAGAGAATTCCGATTTTTTGAGCTTGAAAGGTATTTGCTTACCATATATTTAGGAAATTTTCATTGCAAATACCCTTCGCGAAACAATAAATTGAAGGAACGGAAAATTTTTTTTTACAACAGTCTGTATTTCAGTTAGAAATGGTCGTATAGAAAATGAAAAACCAACTTCTGAAGATTGAATAAGTTTCTGAAATCATTGGTCGCAATCATCGGATAAAGCACGAAGAAAAAATTTCGAAAATTTTTAGAATTTTTATTTTTTGGTTTACACTCACGGAAAAATTTTTCTAGCTAGACCGATGCAAATGTCGCATAACCTATTCATTCAGCTCTAATTTGCTTTTACGTCTTCCGAGATATTCAGTTTTGAATGCAAAACGGTCCTTTTTCACTCAACAGCCGATATCTCTGGAAATACTTGGCGATTTCTCTTTCTACAGAAAATTTTCTACAAAAATCTGTTTTGCTTAATCACATGAACGTGTCATTTTGCAACGCTTAGGTTATAAAAAAATTTGGCAGCCTGATGTTCCCCAAAGTACCACCCAAATCGGTAGATCGATCGGTTTTCTTGGACCGATTGATTGAACATTTGAAAAAATTAAGACAACAAGGTTTTTATCCTTAAACTTGACCTAATCTTTTCAAATCGGTTTTTTTTTACTGAATGAGTCGAAAGGTTTTCAAAAAAACTATTTTTCAAACGTAGTGTCAGGTGTCAAAAAATGGAAAAATTCTGTCCCTCAGAATTTTACTCAACGAGTACCGTTGGCAAGTTAGGGGTATCATTTTAAATTCATTCCATTATTTTTTTCTTAGAAAAATGAAGGTTTAAATGTGTCCAAGGTCCATAGCTCCAGTGGAGGTGAATCAGAAATGGTCTCTTGTATTTTTTTTTAAATTAAAAATTTTTTTATTGTTATTTTACTTTGAGCACAAAATTTAACGAAATTTTTGGAATGTTAATTTTTTTTCCAAATCTTGGGATTTTTTATAAAATAATATTTTTTTATGATTTATTTAAACAAAATTTGAGGTAAACATGAACAAGCAAAGTAATTATTGATTGATTAAGCAAATTAGGTCAAGTTTAAGGAACAAAAACCTTGTTCCCTTAATTTGTTCAAAATTTCAATCAATCGGTTCAAGAGAACTGCTGAACAGATCGATCTATTGATTTAGGGGGGACTTCGGGGAACATCAGGCTGTAAAATTTTTTCATAACCTAAACTTTTCCGCCAATATTGACGATGATATAGCCCATTAAACAAAAAATGGTAAATGGCATTTTTCTGCTCCTTTTCCACGTTTATGTGACAGGTGAAAAAAAATGTCTTTTCAATTGAACAAAACAGATTTTTGCAGGAAGATTTCTGTACTCACTAGGCGATCAGAATTTTCGGAGATATTGGCAGTTGAGTGAAAAAGGATCATTTTGCATTCGAAATAGGATATCTCGAAGACAAATGGTAATTTCTGAAAGTCATGAAAATCAAATTAGAGCTGAATTAATAGGTTAGGTGACATTTGCATCGGCCAAGCTCGAGAAAATTATTCCATGCGCGTAGAAAAAAAATTTTGAAAATTTTGACTACCGGTACTCCGAGAAATTGTGAATCAATAAATTCAGAAACCAAAGTTTTCAAGCTTCAAAACTTAGTTCTTTCATTTCCTATAAGACCATTATTCGCTGAGATACAGCCTGTAAAAAATCAACAAAAAATTTTGAATATTTTTCTGTTCCTTTAATTATTGTTGCTCGAAGTTCATTTATATTGACAATATTAGAAATTATTGTATGAACTTTTTTATGTGCATCACGTTGCGTAGGTACCTTTTTTTTTCAGATTTTCGTTACTCATGGGGGGGGGTAATTACCCCCTCTACCCCCCCCCCCCCCCCCGTAAATCCGCCCTTGCGCATTGTGGTTTTTCGATTTTTTCCAAAAAAAAAATTAGAGGTCCGAATGGCATTTGACAAGACTATTTCATGAGAAGCAGATTATTCTGAATGCATTATGTAAAGGTCGAGGATTATAGAGTTACTCTATAATCTTTGGTAAAGGTGTGATTTTGACAACAACTGTCAAGTTTCTTCGCCGAAAAAACTGCTGACAGCTGCTGTCATACAGTGTTTTCATCTGGAAACCATTTGTATTTAAAAATTGCACGTTTATGATAGGTGGAAATTGAGACAAGAGAAATAGTCGATGAATAGTTATTCATGAGATAAGTGCAGAAGGCATTGATATTCTTACACGAGTTCAAAAACGAGCCACGAAATGGCTAGTTTTGGAATGAACGAGTTCAACGAGTGTTAGAAAGGGCCATCTGTACGAGTATCAAACATTATTTTTTCTTATTCGCTGAAATTTTATCAAAATTAATGAAATATTGCCGTAAAAATCGTTTAGTCATTTTTGCATCGAAAAATATTGATTTGCAGAACTGTTTTCTAACTCATAAAATTCGACAGATGTTGAATAAATCCGTGACAGGAGGCCAACATGTCATGAATAAATATTATTGAAAACAATGCTAGAATGAAATTTTCCAACATTTTTTGTTCTACGAGATGTGGCGGAATGAACGGATTTGACACATAATTAGAGAAAAATCATTTATATTGTACCTTTTTTCAACAGAGACTACCACTTAGTATGCTTTGAAATGACCTTTCAAATTTCGTTCTAGCTGCTTGACCTTTATCATAATACCACGACTAACATGATTCCAAAATTCAAACCTCATTTTGCAGTTTCTGATTGCTTTAAAAATGTAAAAGTAACAATTGAATTAAAAATCTTGAAAATTAGCAAGTTTTCTTGAATCTTACGAATCAGCTCAATTCAGAAAGAGTATTTTAGCAACAATAGAGAAAATAATGCTTGCTTTTTTAGGCTGCATTCCTAATCAATTTAACCGTCATTGGAGTTTCAACTTTCGTTATAATGGTTATCTGTAAAAAAATAATAGATCTGTAATCTATGAATATAAACCAATCATTGATGAATAATCCTCAATGACAAAGAAACTGCAGCACTCAGAAGTAGCTGTTCAAATGTTAACTTTTTTTTGGTGAAACATTGATAGTATAGCAAGGAGTGAATGAAATTTCAAGAAATAAATCGGAAAGATTTTTTTCATTTTAACATTTTTTGTTACTTGAATATTGTAGTAGTTTTTTGCGGAGTTTTTGAATTTTACACCAACCAGCTATTCGAGGAAATCCAAAGCTCAGTTGTTGTTCAAATGCCTAGAGCGCGTGTACGCGGAATTTATAGCCATCTAATTGAATTTGAAATCGCTGACTTTACGAACAGCAATCCAACTACTGTCATGAGATATTATCAAGCGTGGTTTCATAATACCCAAAATCTTATTAGGAGAGTAGGCACTGAAAGTCGAAGGGACACAAACGAAGTTCTATATCGACTTATGGCCATTCGAGATCTTTTGCTGATGAGTGGTTAGGACAACAAGGCCATCCTTCAACTGTCTGAATGGTTTACTGCCGTCTAAGGTCTTTTGGACTGTAGCATTATCGACCCCATCTTGTGTTACCTCTCACGATTGAGCATCACCGGCAACGATTACGAAGTGCAGAGAACGACACATTGGAATGTGAAATGGCGTCAGGAAATCTTTTTTAATTAATCTAGATTCCCTCTGGGTGCACATGATGGCCGAAGAAGGATTAGACGATGTCGGGAAGAAAAACTTGAACCTCATTACGATGTCGAGCGTCGTGTACAGCGGTCATAGTCTAAGATCCCAGGGCCCCCAGACGTTACTTATTTTTGAAGTAACGAATTTCACAGTATAGATAGTCTTATATGTGTTTAATAGTGTGTGCATACTCGCTATGTTGGCTAGGCGGCCCGTCCACAGGTAGAAGGTAGAAAAGATTGACAAAAACATACCGAACTTTTCTTCCATTCGAAGAACTGACTTTTATATATGTCACGCAGAATATTATGAAAAATAAATATTTCATATTGCCAGACTGTTTCCGTGGGCCGTAATTCCTCCCAGACACTTTAAATTTCAATAAAAAAAATCATAGTTAGAAACATTGTTGCGAAATGGCCGGATTCAGCACTTTTGTTAAATTCGAAGCACTGATTCTTATATATGTAACGCAAAATATTATAAAAATAAATATTTTATATTGCCAGACCGTTTTCGTGAGCCGTAATTTCTCCCAGACGCTCTAAATTTCATTGAAAAAGAAAAACTTTTTTACAGTCGAAGTCTTCAGGGGATCATTTTGATACTTTTTGTGGAAAGCCAGACTAATTCCATGGGTCAAACATTCTGCCAGAAACAATCAAAATTTTGTTAGGTCTCTAGAAACTATTAATTTTTTTGCCTACAAAGTGTATGTTTTCAACATCAAATTATGGTAATGACAATTTATTATTATAATTATAACAGAAATAAAAAAATATTATCTTTTTCTTCTTAATCTTAATCTTCATTGTCAGCTTCACTCGATGGTTAACTCGTACCTGGCGTTTTACAATATTTTTATTGATAGAGGTTTCGTAACTATGGGTTCTTCGAATTTCCTCAAGTTGGTAGCACCTGCCTTGTGGGCATACACTTTATAGGCAAAAAATTCATAGTTTCTAGGAAAGTAATAAAAATTCTGATTGTTTACTGGCAGAATATTTGGCCTTTGGGAGTGGTCTGGCTTTCCACAAAAGGAATTAGAATTATTCCCCAAGGATTATGTTCAAAATTGAAGACTTTAAATGTAAGAAAAGTTAATTTTTTTAATGAAATTTAAAGCGTCTGGGAGGAATTACGGCCCACGGAAACAGTCTGGCAATATGAAATATTTATTTTTTATAATATCCTGCGAGTTAAATATGAGAATCAGTGCTTCGAATTTAACAAAAGTGCTGAATCTGGGCAATAAAGACCCACGGAAACGGTCTGGCAATATGAAATTTTTATTTTTTATAATATTTTGCGTTACATATATAAAAAATCAGTGCTTCGAATATAACAAAAGTGCTGAATCTGGCCATTTCAAGACATTGTTTCTAACTGTGATTTTTTTTAAATTTAAAGCGTCTAGGAGGAATTACGACCCACGGAAATGGTCTGGCAATATGAAATTTTTATTTTTCATAATATTCTGCTTGACATATATGAGAGTCAGTGCCTTGAATTTAACAAAAGTGCTGAATCTGCCCATTTCGCAACAATATTTCTAACTGTGATTTTTTTATTGAAATTTAAAGCGTCTGGGAGGTCCTCCGTGACCTCCCCGTTCTGTGTGAGTCCTTCTTATAGGTCCAAGAAGGTGAAGAGTCTGTCCTTTTTCCATCCCGCATCGAAGACTATAAGAAATAATATGCCGCTCATTTGTGCTGGTTGTAGCAAGGAAGTATCTGACTCTGCTCAGTGGATGCAGTGTTTCAAGTGCAGGAAGAACTTTCACCCTAGTTGTGTCAACCTGACGGAGAATGATGTTGCTTTTCTGAGGGAGGGAACTGAGAGGTGGTCGTGTTCTATGTGTACATCAAGTGAAAGAATTCTTCGTAGCAACTCTCAGGGGAAGCGCCAGATTAATACATCGACTGTTGTGCGCTCGGCTGGTGGTGACAGTGTGTTGACAGTGAAACATTTCGAACTCTTGATGGAACAGATGCTCAACATCACTTCTAGCATGGAACGCATAGAGAAACGCCAGAATGACCTTATTGAACAGTTGTCGAGCTGTACCGAAGCTATCGCTTCGCACTCTAAGACACTGGCTGAGCACGATTCTGCGATTCATACTTGTCAGACGGAGATCAGTGAGCTGCGAACAGGTCAGCTGGCCCTGTCTGAAAATTTGTCAGATGTGAGAGGCAGAGTCATCAACCTGGAGACATCGCTTTCTGGACCAAACCCTGCATTGGTTAGAGCTGTTGATTCAACACCTGAAATCTTGGATCGAATTAAACGATCCTTCAACCTTATCATCTGTAACGCTCCAGAAGGATCATGTGATTTGGATGATAAAAACACGGCATCTTCTATTGTTGAGCATATTCATAAGTCGTCCAGCCTTTCGCTGACAAATGTCACCAGATTACGATCTAAGGATTCCTCGAGGCCAAGATGGATGAAGTTAACCTTCACAAACCCTGATATTGTTACGGGCATCCTACGCAACAAAACTGCCCTCCGAGGTCACCCCGAATATCGTGAAATTACAATTCGGGACGATAGAAGTAAATCCCAAATTGCCACATTGCACGCTCTAAGGCGTGAGCTCAAAGACCGACAAAGCCGTGGTGAGAGGGATATTACCATTAAGTACGTTAATCGTAACCCGACGATCGTACCTTGCCCTCGGAGTCCTTCAAATGCCACCCTGTCAAAAAACTGAACAATCTCTGCGTCTGGCCGGTTCTGTATACTAATGCTCAATCAATTACTTCTAAATTTAACGAACTTCTTACACAAATCTGTATACATAAGCCATATATAGTATTCATAACAGAGACTTGGTTGCATCCTTCAATCAATGACTCCATAGTGTCTATACCAGGATATTCTATATACCGAGCTGACAGTACCGAGACTATCGGTCATCGCGGGGTCTGTATATTTCTTAGTGAAGAAATTAGTAATGCTTTCAAAGTTCTCATCCAGCGTAACGATTGGCCAGGAATAGACAACTTGTTCTTGGTGGTTTCCAACCATCACTTCTCTCTTTTCCTTGGATGTGTATATCGTCCTCGCCCATGTACTTATGATAACGAATGTGCACAGTTCCTAACAACAGCTTCGACACAATACCAGAATATACTGATCACTGGTGATTTCAATTGTCCAGACATCGACTGGACACAGACAGCCATGACTCCTCTGAACTCTCCCTCCTTCTCCTATGCCGATTTCGTGCATAGCTCAGGTTGTCAACAGGTGGTGTCACAGCCTACGAGATTTAGATCAGGCCAGGCTCCTTCACTTCTCGACCTCTTCATCGTTTCGGATCCTAACATAATTTCTGAAATAAATTATCTGCCTCCCCTAGGAAAATCTGACCACCTAGTGTTGACAACTGAGATACAGCTGCTCTTTTCCCCAAGTAACCATAAGAAGGAGAAGACATTGAGGATCATCAACTATGATGGGGTTTCTGCTCATCTTAGTTCTCTTGACTGGGACAACATCATGACTGGTGCTGACGTTGATTCGATGTGGGGAATCTTTCTGGATAGGGTTCGTGAGGCTGTTTCAGCTAACGAACGGGTTAAGACAATTCACGAAAATCCACTAAAACCGTGGATTGATGATCGCATTCTGGTTCTGGTGAGGCAAAAAAAATCGTTGTGGCGTAAATATATACGCAATAGAACAGATGAAAATTATCGAAACCACCGTTCTTTTTCAAATTTTCTTTCGACATCCATTCAACTCGCAAAAGCTGCTTATGAACGGAAACTGGTCACTTCTAAGAACAAAAAAAAGTTGTACAAGTATGTCAGATCCTCAATAAATTCTAAAGTTGGTATTCCTAGTGTAAGAAACCTGTCGGGGAGTGCGTGCACCAGTTGCGTCGAGTCTGCAGATGTTTTTTCTGAAGTTTTCGCTTCAAGTTTTACTGAAGAGCCAACGAATACTGTTCCTATTCCGAGCGTGGACCGCATTGCTGAGGGAATACCAGACCTCACTATCAACCAACAGGTCATCGAGAAGTACCTTTCGAACCTGAAGTTGGATACAGCACCGGGTAAGGATGGGATAACTACACGCCTACTTAAAAAGTGTGCTGCAGCATTTGCTGTCCCCTTACATATTTTGTTTACAAAATCGTTAGCCTCATCCCATATTCCATCCGATTGGCTCATTGCATCGATAACCCCCATTTTTAAGAAAGGTGACAAACTCGATCCTTCTAACTACCGCCCCATAAGTATACTTTCGTCTGTATCAAAAGTTTTGGAAAAAATCGTAAGCGATCATCTGCTGCAGTTTTGCCTGAACCATGAACTTATTCCGATGTCTCAGCATGGATTCGTTCCGAAACGTTCTATCACGACAAATTTACTTTTGTGCGTTTCTGAGTGGACTAAGGCACTAGATTCCGGATCTCCTGTTGACGTGGTATACCTTGACTTTTCGAGGGCGTTCGATCGAGTACCCCACAGACGTCTTCTTGCCAAGCTAGAACATCTGGGAGTTAGAGGAAGGCTGTTATCTTGGCTTCAATCATTTCTTTCGAATCGCAGGTTTCGTGTGAGGGTGGGTGATGCGTATTCTTCAGTTGAGAGGATTGTTGCATCGGGTGTGCCCCAGGGATCCGTGTTGGGGCCTATCCTCTTTCTTCTTTATATATCTGATTTGCCCCCACTGATCAAATCTACCCTCACCTCATTTGCTGATGATACTAAAATTTTCGGCCTTCCGCTTTCACAACATGATGATCTCCAGAATGACCTTCATGTACTCTCCAGATGGTGCCAAGACTGGATATTGCCACTGAACGTCGAAAAGTGCTGTGTTCTTCGCATTGGTAAAAACAACCCGAGATTGCCCTACTGGATCGATGGTTGTGAGCTTAAGTCAGTAACTCATCAAATCGATCTGGGAGTTACCATCGATTCTGATCTGCGCTGGACTAACCATGTGGCAGCAATTACGGGGAGGGCAAAACAGATGGCGTACCTGTTTAGTAAATCTTTTAAGACATCTGATATCCCAACGTGGAGGTTCCTTTACACAACTTATATACGACCTATTATGGAATATGCTGGGCAGGTATGGTGGCCGTCAACTATTTTCGATCAAAATCTCCTGGAATCTACCCAACGTTGGACCACGCGCCTACCATATTCATACCAACGCCCATCTTATGAAGATCGCCTTCGCATCTTTGGCTTGCCCACCTTTGCCGAGCGTCGTGCGAGGGGAGATATGATTTTTACTTACCGTGCTCTGAGTGGCCATTTTGGGGAGGATGTCCGTGACATTTATAGGCTGAATACAAACAGTTTGAGAGGTCATCGTTTCAAGCTACATAAGGAAGCATTCAAATCTTCGCCACGTCAGAAGTTTCTTCCTAATAGGGTTTTCCACTCATGGAACCAACTACCGTCAGCAGTTGTAGAGGCTTCATCTGTCAACGCTTTTAAAAACAGTTTGGATGTGTGGAGCTCGATTCGAGGATAATATCTTATATCTTTATCAATGTATGCTGTTTCATGAGATTGTTTCTTTTAAAATTCTGATTTCAATTTATATGGGTTTATAGGTTTCCTCAACCCTTGTTATTAATTAAATAAATAAATAAAAGGTATGTTTTTCAGTTATCCGAACAAAACTAGTTTATGTACTCCCTTTTTGCAACATTTGGCCTTTTTGCACTTCAGAGGCATTGTTGATTTCTCTTTTAATTAGGATTACCATTTTTCAATTTGTTTTGCAATTGATATACTGCCTTCGTCAAGTTGTTTCCTAACTGAAAAAAAATGTACTCTATTAAATGTATACGAACATGCTCGCGAACATGTTATATTATACTATTGTTTATCGAAATGCCCTGAAATATGTGTGGAGAAATTATAAACGATTTTACAAATACTTACTTCTGAACTAGATCCAAGTGTCTGCATTTTTCTCCTTGGATGAAGCTTCGATCAAATGAACTCATTTTGAATTAATCAAAATCGAAATAATCGCAAACTGAATACTTAATTCGAAAATTGAAAATGAGAAATTCAAAATTCTAACCTGTTCAATCAGATAATATTGTTTATTTTTGCAGATTCTGTGGTTCGAAAGCCTCCAAACTGGGTAACCTCATTTCAAATCAAAATGAGCAGAGATTAGTTAATTTTACCCTAAACATCCTATTAGCAACCCAAATTGATTTGACATCGCTGACAAGTTGAATGTTGTTTCAGTTGACATACGGTTTGATCAGTCTTTCGGAAACCGGCCGTAAGTCTTCATTCAAGAAATGTGCTTTTAATTACATGTTTAACCGTCATTGGAGCTTCAGCTTTCGTTATAATGTTTATCTGTCAAAAATAATAGATCTGTAATCTGTGAATCCGAACCAATCATAGACGAATAATCCTCAATTCTCTCTCTTCCCGTTTTCAATTTCAGTCCGAAGTTTATTGTGAATGGTGAATTACGTGCCAACTATCGTGCCCGCGAATTGATTACGAAGGCAGCTTTAAACCTAGAATATCGCGATGTTTTTCATATCGATTATATCGAATGTGTATTATTATTATTATTATATTATATCTTATTATATTTATTATCATTATTTTCTATTGGAAATGCTCGAGCAGCAGTTAAGCGGCGGTTACACGGCGAGTGGTTCGCCGAACCTGTCTCGACAAACCACAAACCATAGAACGTTTAACATGAGTGATTCAATTACAAACTACCTATGTCTGTAGTTCGCGGTTTGTCCAGACAGCTTCGGCGAACTACGCCGCTTTAGAGATTACGGTTTGCTCTTTCGAGATTTTTTAAAACAAGCTTATTTGGTGGTTTCAGAATCCGAAAAGGTGGTCGAAATAGTCAGCAAATCCAGCCTTCACTTCAACCAGTCGGGGAAGACCTTACAACAAGAATGTCACTTGTTTTTTCGAGCATTTCGGACGTCGTTGGGGATTCATTCTTGACGTTTCACCAGTTCGAATTTCTGGCATCTTCAGAAATTAAACTTTCAAAAGATTTTCCCGCTGAACTGAGCCTGATTATGACATAATTAGGCAACTGACAAGTCCAGTTCATACGGCTAACAAGGATAACACCGACAAAGTTGGTTGGAGACTGCAACACCATTTCTCTGTCCAGATATACTATCAGAAATCTTCCATTTGGAATGAGCTTTGGAAAATATTCCACAGTCCGTTTTGTCCGACATCACAATTATTTGGTTATTCTCACACCATTTCATAAAATTTTTATATTTAGCCTTGATATCATTAACTACTGCAACCAATTGTTTTCTAGGCAGTATGCTGTTCTTCTCATCCACAAACATTGAGAGCAGACAGTTCAGAACATAAGATATAAGTTAGCAAAGGCGATTGATTTTTTGACGTTCTCAATGTTCCGAATGGAAATCGTCATAGTTGAAATTTTATTAATCAATGCAAGTTATGACTAGGAGCTCATTGCACAAAACATTTTTTCCACTTTGCACTTTTCAATTTTGAATACTTTTTGTGTAACGTAATTCATTCGAATAGTGAAAAGTGCGAAGTGAAAACTCTGCATTATGCAGTTATGATTTTCTTGCAAAGTTGCATTTATGTGCGATAGGCACCTGGTTTTTACTTTTGTTTCTTGTAGCCTCGCAACTATTGTATGAAAAAGCTACATAAACAACAATTAATCTAGCTTGTAGTTCACAAGAAAGAGTAAATAATCATGTGTTACCATCCTTCCTTTTACAACCTATATTCTGCATACGTCAAATCAATTCAATTACATAATATCTTAATATTCACGCTTACTTCAACCATTTCAATTGAATGGCTTGAACTGAAGAACAACCAACAGGTATGTCACAATTGCACCCGATACCTGAAAACATCAGAAAAAATTCAATTACCTTAACACATTGATTGAAGAAATGATAACTTACCGTTGATAAATATTCTGTATTGATATTAATGATTTTAGAACCATGTATCAAGGGCACTCTTGAGATGAGTGTTTCTATCAACATCTCCACCTGATATAAATAAATATGCATTTTTCATTTTTAAGTCGCAGAATCACTTACCGCAAGTCCTTCTCCATGGGTAATTTTTGTCAGAGGGTACGAGAACAAGAAATCCAATGTTTTTTTGCTCTGAAACATATCGAAAACTTACTGATGAAATATTTTTTTTTCGGCGGCAATCACATGAATCAGATTAGAAATATTTCAATTTGTTATCGGAAGGCTGGGCGTTTCTGAAAAGTTTTTATTCCAAATGTTTGGCATATTTTTTTTTTGTGTGAGTGAAAATTCGTATCTCTGGAATTGATATCTCAGAGTTGAATTAGCTGTACCCAAGCTCCATGAAGTCTTCACATTCGTTTATAATACAATTATGCCGTGGCCGCCCCCCTGTTTGCTGTGAATCAGGAAAAATTTCAAAGCAGTTGGAAAAAATTTCAGGAGGGTTGAATAAATTTCGAACTACTTGCCAAAATTTCAAAGCAGTTGAAATGAATTCCTAAACAGTTGGCAAAAGTTCAAAGCAGTTGAAATACATAATTCCGAGAGAGTTGTGAAATACGAAGGAATCTGAATTAGAAAAAAAAAGTTTGCAATCAGTACTTGACAATATATTTATCGCCGGCAATAAATGTTATTCCGCCCAAAATTTTTATCATCAAGTGTTTGAAGAGATGCGGCCTCAATATCAAGAAGTAGGCACCTAGTTGTGAATATTTCAGTTACGTCCCATGGACTATGTCATAAAAAAACCATCTGGTATTATAAATTTTAGCTGATACTATCAGATAAGCAGAATCATCATTAGGTACTCTCTTCGTACAGGGTGCTGTTATAGTTTTGCGAATAAACAATATGTGTAAATAAATTCAAATAATGAAGCGAAAAATGTTAGAAGTGAAGTTTGAGTTATGTGGTGCCTTATAAAAAATTATGAACAGAAAATGCAGGAAGGACAACAAGTGTGAAAAAAAGTATATGCAATGACCACAGAATATCGGAAGGCAATTTGTTTTATTTTTTTTTACAATAAAATCTTAAATTAGCTCTGAAACACAAATCCAACGCAACAAAAATCATTCAAAACACTAAATATATCCTTAATTCCCAACACTTATTGCAATAAACGCTGCAAATAGTTCGAAATAGCCAACTCAAATCAGAAAATTATGTTCAAAGTTGTTTCTTCAATATGACTGATTTAGGGCAAAACCGTTTCCCTACTAAATTGGGAATCTTGATTTATGACAGACATTTTGACACACATTTTCTGTTTTGTTCCTATTATTGTTGAAATGGACCCATGTTAGGGATGAGCATTTCAATATTATGAATCTCATCAAAGTGGTAGATAATTTACTTTGATTTTTCATGCATCCAATATTCAATCATATATTTCTTTATTTTATGAATCTGTTTTTTTTTATGGAAAATATCTTGTTTTGTGATGCTTGAAATTTTGAGATACAGTAAGAATGAAACTGAATGTTATTTAAGAATGAAACCAAAAGTGTGTTTCAATGTTTCAAACATACTTCAAGGTACTCATCACGAAAAACAAAAACGATTCCATGAAATAAATAACTCACATTATTGAATATTGGGTATTGGAAAATCAACGTTAATTTCTCATCACTTTGATTCCCAATATTTACTCCTTTCACAGATTGAAAGAATAATTTTTCAGAAAAAATATTTTCTGTGATGAAACTGAGCAAGCCTTCGCTCCCAGATTCCGTGAAATAAAGAAGACCTACAAAACTGAAGAAACAAACAAGTAGGGTTTCTCAATGTTTCAAGCAACATCAAGATACTCTTCATGAAGAAAACAGACATGTAAGTTGCAGAATAATTTAGAACACAATTTAAAAAATTAGTTATGTAGTTGTACAAGTTGTAATCCTATCACATTCGACGACATAGCTGAGTCTCATGCATGATGTTAACCTTCAATGCGGAACACGCATATTTATAACGAGTGCCCAAGCTTTTTCGATTTTTCACAATAATAATTTTTTCACTCATAAATGTATTGATCTTATTTTAAATTTTTTATTTTATCCACTTTTAGTTTGATATGCTTGAGCGTTTTTTTTCTAGTGTTTTTCAAACTCTTTTTTTTCATTAAAAATTTCATAAAAATTAATTTTCAGGTACTGCCAACGTGTTAAAGATTTTGTGGATTTGAGAGCTTCAAGGAAGTCCTCAAGTATGAGTTTTTTTAACTATGAGTACGTTAATCAAGATCCTAAGATGATGACACCTCGTTCCTGAATAGGGTATGGACAACCATGAATTAGAGAAGGAAGATAGAAAAACACTAAATGATGCTCAATATGGTTCAATGCGAAAAATTGATGAGAAACGGATCGCAGAGACTACTATTTGAACCAAGATGAAAACAGACATGCGGTTACTTGGTGTCTTCTTGCAGAATAATTTTCTGTCCACATTGATGAAATTCTAGGTTGTCAAGAGCTATGCGGTTAGGAGAATTAAGCACAGTTGTTGAAGCAGCCAGATTGCCTACTTCAGCTTCTTTCATAGTATCCTTAATTTAGGCATCCTTTTCTGGGGATACACTGAAAGTTCAAAGATATTTATACAAAGCAGGTTTTGAGAATACTATGTGGCGCAAACGTATATAGCTGTAGAGAACTGTTCCCTAAAGAAAAAATTCTTACTGTAAGTCCATGCTCATACTTACCTGTGTAAAGTAATTCACGATAATAGAGATACATTGAAAAACAACTTTAATTTAATATATTAGATCTTCATCATACCATACCACCGTATAAAAGTATCACAGTTGAACGTCAATCACTTATAAATTTTCAACAAACTGCCATTTTTGAACAGAAGAAAACTAGTTCTTGTGTTCTATTGAATTTTACTACAAATACACGAATACATAATGATAAATTTTAGATATATAAAATATTTTGTCTGGCCCTATTTATTTATTGTTGTTTGTCTGACGTGCGTTTAAGATTTTTAATTTGTATTATTATTTGTCCCTTTTGGAAAATTTCACATGGATTTGATGGGTTAAAAAGTTTATTCATCCCTGTTTTGTAATTACTATGAATAAATGAATTATTATTATTATTATTAACAGGATGGTTGAGTCAAAATGCAGTCACGTTTAACACCCGCAGTTTTCAGTGAGTAATGAAGGAAATACTCACCTCATTTATAACTTGCTGACAGTCGGAAAATATGCTCACTATGACAAGGAGAGTGACAGTTGTTTTCACTTGTGCGAAAATGATCAGGAATACTGGCTGACTATTAATCACTTGTATCAGAGCGAAAAAGTTGAAAACGCTCAAGGCAATGTGTGGCATTAATAAAGCAATTATGGTTGGATTCATAAAATCAGAAAGTTTATCCATTAACACTCTGAGGTTCAAGTAGAGATGTATATTTCTTCGTAAATACTCCTCCAAAGAGATGCTGCTAGAGCTTCTCCCTCGACATAACAAATGTTGTTTCAGAGACTTGTGAGCGGAGTAATACAGAGCCCTCATAATCATCAATTTTTGGGACACTTGACAGATGAATGCAACCTGGACCGACTGGCAAATGAAGAAACAGAACTCGTGGTAATCGAATATTCCTACCTCCTTCGAAGTGAAAAACGTACTACAGTATATCAAGAAGAATATTCCTGCACCAAGAACCGCCAAATGGTTGACCAGGTAAACAGCTTTGCCGCAATGTGGGTCAATGAAATTTTGGATGCCAAAATATTTTCGTAATCTTATCAGGTCTGACAAAAAGTTCAGCTGCTCAGCTCTGTCGTTCATTTTCACTTGAACTATCATCAGTAGCACTAAGGTACTGATGATGAGGAGGTGATCGTGGAGCTCTAGCAAACAATCAAACCTGTTGCCACTGCACGAATTCAACATGTTGTACAAGTACAAGAGTGAACCGAATAAATTCGAAATGAAGAATATGGTAGGCAGTACCAGGCGTGCTCTAGAAAACCAGAATTTTGTACTTTTGTAATAACCTTCTGTCAGATGGGGACATTTTCCGGTCAGGGGATAAAAGAAAACATTTACCCTGAGTCCATATTTATATAAGCAATAGATGCAGTTGTTTTGCCACACTTTTCTCCCATCCTTATCAGTAGAGTAAAAATTTAGGAAATCTAGTCTTTGAACTCCAACTACCTGATGTGGAATACGCATTGTGTGTGGTGGTATACTTTGTGTCATTTCTGAAATACCCGAAGGCAACTCGTTTCATTAATCAACCTAATATAATATTTATGTATTCTATAGGCTCAATAGCTACATCATTATGTTCTCGTACTGTTTTTTCAATCTCAGTTCGATCGTTTTCTAGATTAAGTCATAAATATAAATTCGATGCATGGATACACAAAATAACTCAAAGTGCTGTAAATGGTTCTGTATAAAAAATATAAAGCTGTTTGTTTGAACTGAACAATTTTCATTTCAGGGAATATGAATCTTGATACTTGCAGGAAAATGGAAAAGTTATGAATAGATGTCATAAAACAATGAAAAGTAATATCAACATGTTCATTAAAGAAAAAATCAATTTATTTTTCAATTTGAGCTATTCAGAAACAGCGTTTAAATATGCTCCTTTTCTTTCGTAACCACCACAGAGTTAAGAAAGAAAATGCGACGAACAGTAAAGTAAATCAGCATGCTTCATGATTTCTGGTAGCTGAATTATTAATGACTCTGTTGAGGCACTCAACAAACAAATTTCGATAGCCTAATTGTATTGTATGCAATTTTGTACGCTCCGAACAACTAATAATCCTCAACTACGAAGGTTTCGGGTGAATGGTGCTTTCCTCTGGAACTATTTTTTTTATGGTTCAACTGCTGTATCTGGATAAACTTACCTCATATTTAAATCATTTCATTTCATTTATATCTGGTGCATTCCACTCGGGAAAAGAATTCTTACTCTCAAAATATGTCCCTTAGTATATTTGGACATAATTTTTGATGTACAATTCAAATTTAAATTAAGCTAGTGTGCCAGTAAATTATCAAACGAATAAAGTTTTGAATCTATATTTTAGTTATCAATTCGACATATAATTATCAACGTTAACTTTGCTTCCTCCAGTTATCATGAGTTGGTGCCGAATTCAGAACATGAGTTTCGTCGACTTCAAGAAAAAAACACTGGATTGCATATTTTGTCCATCCGAGAATCGACAATAACATGTCCAAGGCCTTATTTGTTCACTCTGCTATAACTAGGATACGGTTAGTTAAATTTTTATCGTTTTCAGTGAAAGCGGAATTGTAGAACTACCAGAAGATATGTTATTATTATGCCTGATACCTGCAAAAAACATTACCTCTGAAATGTTTTGATTTAGGTATGGGCTTGATGTCCACTGATGTAATAGAATAAAATGATTTTTAATTCCCTTACCGAACATATCAATCTTGAGCCAATCGTGATTATATTCGATCCATGTATTCGTGGTGGTTGACTATTCAAGGTTTCGATCAAAGTTTCAATTAGAAGTCCTTCCAAATGGGACATTTTTGATATTGGACATGCAAACAATAAATTGAGTGTCCTCTTGCTCTGCAAAAAAAACTAAATCATTATGTTTTTCCAAGCATAAATTTCACGAACCGTATCAAATCAATGTTGTGTTTTATATTTGCGCATATCCCCTCTGAATAATGTTGTGGTATGTCTTGATTTGGGAATTGACTTGAACGCGAAATCATTTCATAGTTGTTGTGACCCTCAAAAATCTAGGCCGTTACCTAACTAGGAAGATATTCGGGTAATTCTGATGTATAGGGTGCAATGTTCTTATCCCAAATAGACCACCGTTCCGTATAAAGAACACCTATCTAAAAGTTTTCTATTCATGCTCAAAATAAAGAAACAAAGAAGGCGTCAATATAATTACATAAATTAATGCTTTCTTCAACACTGAATATAACCTACAAAGTGCTTCAGTATTCAAATTCACTTTAAAGCTATGTTAACTTCATAAATATATCAATTGTTGCAATACCTCTTTTTCCCGGTGGTGTATTTTTTCATATGTATTTTTTTCATCGCTTTTGCGAATAAAATAATTATATCTATGGTCGGATGAATAATATTAGAGGAGAATTCATCTTCTCCATGATTTCAAATCCTGATTTTTGCTACGTAAATGAAGGCGTTCTTTTAACGGAACAGTAGGATTATCACCTACTATATTACCTGAATATATTGTTACAACTATTGAAAAATTAACTGACTCTGCATGAGATACTACATCATGCAGATAATCTGGATATGATTTCAGAACCACCTGATAACAAAATTTTCTTCTGCGCAGAATTCAATAGTTTTCTGTAAGTGAAATAACAATAATGTTGCTTATGCGCCTACTAATTTCTTATTCGTATCTCCATGCATCAAACAAAGTAATAATATATTCACCTTGAGAAAAAAAAATATCATTGACCAACCAAAACTCATGAAACATTAGAATATATGGGGGGCGTTGACTGATCCCGTAAAAACATGAGTTAGAATCGTATTTCGACAAGGACAAAAAACTAGACTAGCTATCATTGCAATAAGATTGCTGGAAACTAATAGAAAAACAACAAAAACAGGACCATATAAGCAATCAAAGAGTTTACACCAATCTTCAAGATAGGTCAGAGTAGACCACCTGACTGTTTACCAGAATAAAATAAAAAAATTGTGAAGTGTGGCATAAAAACTAATATTTTATAAGTATTAAATATAAAATAGCATAACATCCGAAAAATAATTACATATTATAATTCAATGTTCATTTTTCATAGAATGAAATTTAGTCGCTCAAAAACCTACCGTTCCTTTAAAAGAACACCACAAATTTTAACTTTTCGTGAAGAATAAGTACACACCAAGATGAAAAATATGAAAAGGTCCCATTTTAACAATAATCTGACACAATTGTCATTGAAATGAAAGAAAAAAAATTTCGGGTCTATTTGGGTTAACTGCGAAACACGGATAAGGCTGTGTACAGGGGGTCTTTTGCCTTAGAGATCAAAAGAGCATAGATGTGAAGAACTTTCGTTCTTCTGTATTTCGAATATGAAATACAAAATAGTTTTTGGTTTTACATTTGAAATACTAAATGCAAAATAGGTAATTTGAAAGTACTTTATTAAAATAAAATACCTTCACTTTTGAACTTTGTTTATTTCAGAATATTATAATCACGTTTGTTTTAATCTGGAGAAGTGCTCAAAGCTACTCCACACATTTTAATAGTTTTTCGTTTTCAGTACTTTTCACACTAAACAGACAGTTACGGAAAGTTTTAGGTTTCAATTCAGGCCACTGATTAATCCAATTTAGTTATAATCAATATTTCAATAAACGTAAAACAGCATTTAAAGCTAGTCAGCGATGACTAGAAACTTATTTAGATTATTGGATTCGTTATTTTACACTAAACATGATGAAATTGACAAGTGAGTGAATGACAACTGACAGGGTTAATTTTAGATATATTAGTTATTATTTTATATATTGGGCTGAAGGACTTAGAGCAATGACCTTTAAAACAGTTATTCATCATACACATTATTATATTCATTAAAGAGGAAAAACTCAGACTGCATAACACGGAATTATTCAAACCATGGATGTTTCAGTGGCTCAAAAACAAGTTCATTTCAGTCCTGACAGAATTTATCGAGAAGTATTTTGCATTTTGCAAATACAAAATATGTCACGAAAGATATTTCGAATAAAATATAAAATGCTTTCCAAAAAAAAATATTTAAATACCAAATAGAAATAGATATTTTGTATTTCGCATTTCACATGCTTCTATTTCCAAAATGTCACATCTCTGCAGAAGAGTGTAACATGAATTCGCATTTCGCATTTGTTTTCTTCTTTCCATCCTTTCTTTTCTTTTCCCCCTCTTTCTTTCTTGCAAAAGGGCCTTACCAGAATGACATTTCTGGTTTTCACTAGTTTAATCAATTTGACCTAGCGATTCATTAAAATATTCTTCGAAAATACATATCGTTGTCATCTTCGCTACAGGACATATTATTTGCTCCAGATAATTGCTACGTTATGCAGTTTTTACCGAATCAATTCAATTTCAGTGTCGAGCCCTTTATCAGTCAAACGGCTCTTGAACGTAAAGATTAAACGTGCAAAATATACCGTTCCATGATTTCAGCGATATTTTAAATCAAAATGAACGGTCCGCGAAGACATGATGGTAACATTTGTGGAATATCATCATGATCATGTTTGTGTATAGGGTATCCCAAATTGCTCGATTTTAACTATTTCTAGTAATTCTGGAGTGAACACTTTGAATGGAGCCCTGGGCTCGATTTTCATGAAAACATCATTATTGGAAACCGTTTCTTGAATTCTTCAATTGTTTTGACGATATAACTTAATTTTGATATTTTGTCGATTTCTAAGATATTTCGAGAATATCTGAAAAAGCTTAAAACTTTCTAGAGGACTTTTTCACTTGAAATAAGACATTATATTAATTTATCAATTTCTCGTGAAAAGGGCGAAAAAAAAGACTTTATTATTTCAAATAAGAACGCATTCTAGTTTTTTTTCCTCCCCCACTACAAGAGATGAATAAAATTTGAATATAGTGTTTGAGTCCCAACGAAAGGGGGCTTGTAGAAAGTTTTAATCGTTTTTGGATTTTTTGAAAACGAAAAAACTAAGCCACATCTTCGAAATCGACAAAATATAAAAATTTTCTTATAGAGTCCAGAAATCCTTTCATTTTTTGTGAAAAAAAAATAGGGTTAAGAAATGTTTGACATCTATATCGATAGCACAACTAATTTCAATGATAATATAATACACTAAATAAATATTATATACACATATTTCTTGAGAAAAATGTAGAAATCTGAATGTACACTGTGTACAAATTGGGTGAGACTTCACTGTTTCTTAGCTACTATTGAAGATAGAGGCACGCGGTTTTCACGACCCTCTGTCACTTTTTTGTAAAACTTTTGAATCCATAAAGAGAAATATTCAAACTTCTTTTGTTTCCGAAATACAGAGCGAAAACGAAAAAGTTCACTTTTTTGAGATATAATTATTTCTCAGGCACCGTATAAGATAGATGAAATTGAAAACTGCTATTAATATTCATTTTTACGTAGAAGTCAGTGGCGTAGTTAAAAATTTTTTCAGAGCACTGTTTTCGAGATTGAGCACAAACGTGGATTTTTTCAGATAGAACACCCTGTATATTTCAACGTCAAATTTTTGCATTTATTTTTCTGAATACATTGATGTATCACAACCTGACCTTCGATAAATTTTAGCTTCAGAAATTAAAAGAATCCATATTTTTTTAATTTTTCAATAGAAGGCCATGAATTCTTCCACACGTGCATTCAATTATTTTTTTTTTTAATATCATGTGATTCAAACCTATTCATTTTATTATAATTAAACATGAACCCAAAATATCACTCGTCAACATAAACTGCGAAAACCGCACGCCTCTATTTTCAATAATAGCTGAGGTACAGTGCAATCTTACCCAATTTGGGCCATAGTGCACAGGGTAGGCAAAACTGGTGATACCTGAACTACAAATTTCTAACCGAAAGAGTTAAAAGAAAATGAATGACACATTACGGTCGTGCGTTTTAGGGAAACTGATAATAGTGAAAATGTCTTTGGTCATCCGTTTCTGTTCGTGCTAGGATGTTGAAATGAAAACAATATACAGACACTTTTTTCATAGCAATCAAGTAGCGTACTATACTTTTTTCCAAGAAGTTTCTTTGCTGAGCTACAACTATAATATAAATTTGTGTACTGGAGAGCTATGAACAAAAAAAGTGTGTATAATGTTTTCATTTCAACATTCTAGCACAAACAGTAACGGAGATAATGATCAAAGTTGAAATCGCCCAAATTTAAATTTTGCCTTATAACACGAAAACAAGTCTATTATCTGTTTCCAATCTATCTGAAGATAATTAGCTAGCAAATTGAGTACTTACCTCATTAACAAGATTCTGGCAATCTGTGAATATCGAAACTATAACCAATATAGCCAATGTGATTTTGGTTTGGCCAAAAATGATATAATGTGCTGGTTCGATATTTATTGACTTGATTGTTGCATAGGTATGGAAAACGGTTTGAGCAATGTGAGGTGTTAACCAGATGATGAGCGTTGGGTTCATGAAATCACACAGTTTATTCACAATTTCCTTGAGGGTAAGGTATATGTGGATTTTTTTCCTCAAATCATCCTGCAAAGAATTCTGGATGTCCTTGCTTCTACCAAACAGAACTTTTTTGAGCGACCGGTGAACCGAAAGGTACAGAACTCTCAGAAGCACCAACTTTTGACTGACCTGGCAGGCGAAGGAAAGCTGTACAGCTTGACAAAAAAACAAGCAGATGAAGTGATAGTCGAATACTTTTTCTCCTAAACTCACGTAATAAGGCAAAGCGAACAACAAAATTGAAGTAGCGGAGAATGTAACGACCATGTGATTCATCATATAAATCAATTTACCAGATTTATCAGGGATTAGCCTCCGTAGTCCGAGAATCTTGCTGATTTCCAGGATGTGTGACAGATGATTGAGCTCCTTTGACCGAAGTCTCAACTTGAATTGCACAACGAACATCAATGCAAGGGTCGTAATTATAACCAGATGGTCGTGTAGTTCGAGGAAACATCGTGGTCTATTTTCTTCACAGGTTTTCAACATATTGAATAGATAAAAGATGGTTCCGAGTAGATTCAGAAAGACGAACGCTAGAGGTAGTAACAACCGCTTTTTGGAGAACCAAAATTTCGTATCTCCCTCGTAATTCTGGTCGATATGGCGACATTTTCCTCTCAGAGGTGAGAAAATGATATTCACTGTAATTGCATATTTGTAAAGACAAAATAAGCAGTTGTTTTTCCATACCGGGTTTCCATTTTTATCCCGAGAAAAGAAATTCAGAAAACCAAAAATCTTCGATATTCCTCGAGTTCGATAGTGGCTCATTACGTGATGTGAATTGAACAAATGTAAAGAATAATCATGGATTTCCGATATTTACCAGCAAATCATATACCATGGGTATAATTCAGAATGAATACTTCTGATTGATGAATTACATTTTTCCTAATCAAGGATTTCCACCATAACTAGAAACTTATTGCATATTGATATCCTTCAGATGAAAATAATCACCGCCTCATTATTCCGGTAAACAATGTTATGTTTTGATACATACCCCTCAGACACACATTTGCTTCCCGACTATACAGTATGAGACTCTTTTGAATAATATTGTAACACCGGATCATTGAGATTGAAAGCAACCCTGAGTTGAAATGACTTTTAATGATGAAATCTCAAAACCATTGAATCCGTAATTATTTTAACATTACTTCATGATTAATTATTACATTGGTTTTCCCTTTCATAGCTACAGACCATTCCAATTCAATTTGAGTTCTCGGAGGAAAATAGTAACCATTGAGAACGAATAACTAGAGACTTCCGGTTTTTTGAGCTTGAAAGGTGTTCACTTACCACTTATTCAGAAACTTTTGATTTCTAATACACTTCTCGAAACAATTTAAGGAACAGAAAAATTAAATTTTTTTTTTCAACTGGCGCTGAGCTATAACATATAGTTCTATTTTTTTTATGGAAACAATAGAAATGGCTTTGAAAGAATCGCCATTTTTTTTCTCGTTTCAGAAAAAGATATTACATCATGCATCGCCCCCAGATTCATTCAATACAAATGTATAAAATTAATTACACCCCCAATGAGTATCGAAAACCTGAAAAAAAGGTACCTACGCAACGTGATCCATATAAAAAATTTCATACAATAATTTTAGATTCGTAATTTCTCAAATATTGTCAATATATACTTCGAGCAACAATTAAGGAAACAGAAAAATATTCAAAAGTTTTTGGTGATTTTCAACAGGCTGTATCTCAGTGAAAAATGGTCATATAGAAAATAAAAAACCAACTTCTGTTTCTGAAATTATTGGTTAAGAAAAAATTTTGAAAATTATATTCTTGCTCTACGCTCGCGGAGAATTTCTTTTAGCTAGACCGATGCAAATGTCGCATAACCTGTTCATTCAGCTCTAATTGGTTTTTTACGACCAGTTTTTAATGCAAAAAGATTCCTTTTTCACTCAACTGCCGATATCTCCGGAAGTACTGATCGCCTAGCGAGCCGAAAGGAGATTTCTTTTTCTACAGAAAATATTCTACAAAACTCAGTTTTGTTCTATTAAAAAAAATTTTTTCTCACCTGTCACATAAACGTGGAAAAAGAGCACAAAAATGTCATTTTGTCATTTTTTGGTTAATGGACTGTATCATCTTCAATATTGGGAGAAAAGCTTAGGTTGTAAAAAAATTTGGCACCCTGATGTTTCCCAAAGTCCCGCCCAAATCAATAGCTCGATCGGTTGAACGGTTCTCTTGGATCGATTGATTGAACATTTGAAAAAATTGAGAGAACAAGGTTCTTTTTTCCTTCAACTTTACCTAATCTTTTTAAATCGGGTTTTTTACCGAATATTGTTTTTTGAAACGTGTTGTCGGAAAACAGGAAAATTCTGTTGTCTGTTGCTCAGAATTTCGCTTAACGAGTACCGTGGCAAGTTAGGAGGGGTATCAACTTTATATTCAAACCATGATTTTTTTCTGAGGAAAATGAAGGTTTAAATGTAACCATAGCTCCAGTGGAGGTGAGTCAGAAATAGGGCCTTTTTTTTTTTTGAATTAAAATTTTTTTTCTAATTCTACTTTCAGAACAAAATTCAACGAAATTCTTCAAATGTTAATTTTTTTCCAAATTTCGGAAATTTTTGAAAATAATTTTTTTTTTAATGATTTATTTAAGAAAAAATTGAGTGAAAAGTGAAGAAATAATGTAATGATTAATGAATTGGTTGAGGCTTTCGCGGCCATCGTTCAATGTGACATGTTCTTTCGAGCATTTAGGCCGTCGTCGTAGATTAGTTCTCGACGTTTCGCCAGTTCGAGTGTCTGGCATCTTCAGGAGTTATATTTCAGGAGATGTTCTCACTGGACTGAACTGCCTGAGTGTGACGGGGACGCAGATTGTACTTCCTTATATAACCTCGGTCGGGGAGCGTGGCTGCGTGGATGCCAGACACTCGAACTGGCGAAACGTCGAGAACTAATCTACGACGACGGCCTAAATGCTCGAAAGAACATGTCACAATGTAATGATTATTTGATTAAGAAAATTAGGTCAAGTCTAAAGAACCTTGTTCCCTTAATTTTTTCAAAATTTCAATCAATCGGTAAAAGAAAACTGCTGAACCGATTTAGGGGGGAGTTAGGGGAACGTCTGACTTTAAAATTTTCTCATAACCGAAGCTTTTCCGCCAATATTGTCGAAGATACAGTCCATTAAACAAAAAATGGTGAAATGGCATTTTTTTGCTCTTTTTCTATGTTTATGTGATAGGTGAAAAATTTTTTTTTATTACATTGAACAGAACAGATTTTTGTAGGAAATATTCTGTAGAAAAAAATTGCCTTTTGGCTCGCTAGGCTGGAGTTTGAGTGAAAAAGGATCATTTTGCATTCAAAACAGGATATTTCGAAGACAAATAATTATATCATGAAAATCAAATTAAAGCTGAATAAATAAATAAATAGATTATGTGACATTTGCATCGGTCAAGCTGGAAAACATTTTTCCATGGGCGTAGGGGAAAAATTTTTGAAAAATTTTGAAAATTTTTTCTTCGTGATTTATCCGAAGATGACTACCGGTACTCCAAAAAATTGTGAACTAATAAGTTCAGAAACAAACGTCTTCAAGCTTCAAGAGTTAGTTTTTTATTTTCTTTAAGACCATTTTTCACTGAGGTACAGCCTGTTGAAAATCACCAAAAACTTTTGAATATTTTTCTGTTTCTTTAATTGTTGCTCGAAGTATATATTGAAAATATTTGAGAAATTACGAATCTAAAATTATTGTATGAAATTTTTTATATGGATCACGTTGCGTAGGTACCTTTTTTTCAGGTTTTCGATACTCATTGGGGGTGTAATTACCTCCATTAATTTTATACATTTGTATTGAATGAATCTGAGGGAGATGCATGATGTATGATCTTTTTCTGGAACGAGATAAAAAAGCGATTTTTTCAAAGCCATTTATATTGTTTCCATAAGAATAAATGAAACTTTATGTTATAGCTCAGCGAAGAAACCTCTTGGGAAAAAACAAAGTACGCTACTGGATTGCAATGAAAAAATTGTCAGTAAAATGTTTTCATTTCAACATCATAGCACAAACAGAAACGGAGATAATGACCAAAGTTCAATTTTGGCCCCTAACTCGAAAACAAAAGAAGATAGAAGATAGAGGAATGCAGTTATCAGTTTCTCTTAAAAAGACCACCATAACGTGTCATTTATTTTCCACTATCTCTCATATAGAGGAGTTCAATTATCATCAATTTTGCCCACCCTGTTCATGCCAGCAGTACTGGTAAGTGATACAATTTTTTTCAAAAACTCAAATCTGATCTCAATTATTCCAAATATCAATGCTATTCTGTCCAATCTTCATGATTATTGACATAAAAACTGACTAATGAATTCATCATTAAAAGTCTATTCGAACCAGTTTCAGGAAACCAAGTACACTCAAAAACTTAACATTGAAGTTGAAAATTTGTGCAGTAATGGGAACTGACGAGAGATTTTATGAATAACCTTTTAATAACTAACTAATGAATTTATCATGAAAAGTCACTTCCAACCAGTTTCTGGAACACAAAATAAAAGTATTCAAAAACTTTACTTTACGTTAAAAATATGTGCAGTAATGAGAACTGACGAGAAACTTAGTTGAAGATAGTAACTGAAATGGTCCTCAGCTATAAAAAGAAAAACCAATGTAAAAAGTAATGTTAAAATAATTACGGTTACGGATTCAGTGGTTTTAATAATTCATTATTGAAAATCACTTCAAAGCGCTTTCAGGAATCTAAGTTCTTAAAATCTCCACTTTTGCGTTAAAAATTTGAGCAGTAAATCTTTCTGGGACAAAATTTGAAACACACGCCTCAGTTTAGTTTCTTGTGGTCTTCTCAAATATTAAAACAGATTTTCAAAATTTCAATGTCCAGGGTGTTTTTCGAGGATTCAAACTATTCTTAATTTTTTGTTAATCCGGACCTGCAGTTTACTTGCAGTTATTGGTTGAAACATTTGAGCTTTGAGTAAGAAACACCCTTGCCAAATATGAAGAAAGTATACCGGGTGGTGCGTCTGATATTGCCTTAGGAAGAAGTGAGCAAAATTTACTAAATATCCTGACATATTCAATGAGCAAAAAGCATATTTTCTGTAAAAAATTAGAATTCCTCTAACCATTGAATTATTTATTCTGTGAGTTTTCAATTTCAATTTACAAATGATTTTAGTCGCTTTTATTTATGTTTGTTATCTTAAATAATTCTAATATCTATATTCATTTATTTCAAATATTAAGTTTTTGCTGACTGCTTATACAATTGATTATATTCTGTTCTGATGAAGATATTATCTATTGTATACAATGTAGATGATGCAATCTAATTTAGTACGCCTTCGCCATTTTGTATGTAGCAAAGTCAAGACTCCTATATTGTTTTGCTCTTATGGCCCCCAAATTTGTTTAGCGCTAAGATCCCCAGTAAAGTTGATCGGCCACTGAGTTTCCCTTATGCTCTCTCTGATCAGCTCTTCGAATACTCCCATCAAAATGAAATGTCGAACTGAAGAGCGACCAGTACGTAGGTTAAAATATTGGCAAAAATCTGAAAGAATTATTTTCAGTTCCTCATGGTAATCAATAAAATGATTCGTTACACACTGGACCTGCAATACCCATGTCCACTGTGAACAGTCCATTTGCTGAAAAAGGAGTGTGCTGCTTCAGCTTTTCTATGAAGATTCGAAGCTGCAGAAGTTCAGGAGGGGACGAAACTCTTGTTGAATATTCCAGTAGAAATGCTATGTAACCTTCTATCTGAAATACGAAGGCATTTGCATAAGACTTACAAGATGTGAAACATATTTTTGTATTATTGTAACTTTGGTGAGTTAGGTATAAAATTAGAAGACTGGGTAGTGGTGAAGATTGAAGTGAATATTATTCAAATCATCAATTCATTCATCAAAAGAGGCGCATTTGAAACTGAGAATGCTATCAACTACATTCCTCTATCTTCTTTTGTTATCGAGTTAGACGCCAAAATTGAAATTTTGGCGATTTCAACTTTGGTCATTACGGAGATAATGATCAAATTTAAAATTTTTCAAATTTGTCCTATAACCCGAAAACAACAGAAGGCAAAAAGGAATGTGATTGATGACATTATCTGTTTTCCTAAAAAAGACGACCATAATATGTCGTTCATTTTCCTCTATCTCTTCCGGATAAAAAGTTGTAATTCAGGTATCACCAATTTGGCCCACTCTCTACAATTTTTCAAAGTAATTGTAGGTATTCACTTTTCAAATAAAGCGAAGTGAAAAAAAAAATATCGCGATAGAATTCGCGTAAGGTAAATCCTTTGAATAATATCAATCATGGAATGTTGATAACTGCAATGTCATGTGTAATTTTCAATAATGAATAAATAATAATATTTCTTGGAAAATGACCTTATGAATTAGTGTATTAAAAAAAGAATTACTGTCCTGAAGTAAAAAGCGTTGTTTGTGCCTCGGGACCATAGAAACTTTTTACATTCCTGAAAAAATTCAGTAATTCTGTTCATTTCACTTATGAATAATTGTTTTAAATCCTGAGTTTGTGAAAATTTATCAACATCTAATGGAATTAAAATTTCCGTCACTTGTTTTGATTTTCAATCCTAACTATGTATGAAACTGAAATATTTCTGGTATCTATCCATTAATTAAACTCATCTTCAAAATGTAAACATTTGGAATCTACACAACGGACTATTAATATACAGTTAAAAGTATTAATATTTCATTGAATCTACCTAGAAAATATTTAGAACAGAAATATGATTGTGATGTGATGATGCTATATATAAGGGATATGTAGAAATATCATCTTACCGTATCCGCTAATTGTTGCGAGTTTCTCAGGAACGAAAAAAGTCCTAGAGTATGCAACACAGAATACGCCACGTTCATAACAAGAATGGATCCATATTCAGGTTCATCGAATCGGTAGGCGAAACCGATTATCACAGAGTACCAGTTTATAACCAACATCAAAATCTCCACTGTAGTATGGATGAGTAGTTGTGGATTAAAGCATTTGTTGAATTCCCCTATGACTTTACACATTTCGCCATGAAACAGTCGAAAATACTCGATAATTTCTGCATTCGACCTCTTCTCGAAGTCAACTGGAACCTCGTGGACCTCGCTGCAAGCTTCGTACGTAATAAATATCAAAAAATCTTGTTCATTTCTGGTACCAAGAATTGTTTTCATTGGGTAGATACTCTTATACTTCAGAGCTTGAACGCTCATTTTATAGAAACAGTTAAACGAAGAAATCAAAAGCGAAAGACTCGCGAAGAAATAGATGTAAAAAATGAATATAGAATTTTGCAACAACTTTTGAAGGACCAGAAACCATGTCACTGAAAGATTAAAATACTCCGATCGTGAGAGATATACCAACAGTAAATTATAAACGACCAAGATACAAATGAAAACACAAATTGAATATTTTTGTAATTTACTCTGAAGACGAAGAACTGATCTGCAGATAACTCCTTTTTTCATCAGATTGTTCAGATTATTCAAAGTTTTTATCCACTGCGGTTGACTGTATAGGAAGAAGAATATCAGCTCCACATAATAGAGATCATAAGTTAAATCCGTTATATGTATCAGTAGAACAGTGATTTCATTCCTTTTGAAGATTAATTCGAAATCGAAATAATATAATATGCAGCCAAGAAGAAGAACATCAACGGAACATGTGAAGAAAAACCATATATTGGACTTTTCGAATCGGCATAAGTTTCCTTCGTGTTTATTAGTGAATGGTGAGAGACTAAAAATTTTTCCAAATGTAAATACCGTTCCTAGGACACTGCAGAGACAATCTGTTTTACTCTCTTGGAATGCTACTCTCGTCATTATGTTCACATATATTTTCCAATGAAAAAAAAATATTGTTTAATTTTTAGTTGGACGAAATCCAAATTTCTGGATACTCGGATTTTACTTTCGGAGTTTCAATAGCTAACGTGATTGCTGTGGTTTGTTATTCTGTTTTCTGATCGATACACCATTTCAGATATTTGAACGAATCATCGTCCAACATAATTTCTCTATCAGAGTCAATATGATGGTGTGTTTATGTAAATAGAATATTGATGACAGAATGCCACGTTATTAGAATGAAATAGCCATAAATGAGCAATATCTATGACGATGGTATCGTCTAAAATGAAGGGTAGCCTGGGGCTGCATTCTGTAATGCCTCTTGGCTGAATATTGCATGGGGCACAAGAATTGAATAAATTTAATATATTTTGAGATTAATCAATAATGTCCTCGGTAATCACTTTAGGTTAGGTATATTTTGTGATTTAGGACTATTGAAAAGCTGGATATTATTCAAAGAACATTTATATTTAGCGACGTTTCGCAGCACTCTTTCAGCTGCTTCCTCAGGCCTACAAATATCATACATGAATGTATCATACATGAATGTATCATACATGAATGTATGATATTTGTAGGCCTGAGGAAGCAGCTGAAAGAGTGCTGCGAAACGTCGCTAAATATAAATGTTCTTTGAATAATATCCAGCTTTTCAATAGTCCTAAATCCCAAAATATACCTAACCTAAATTTAATATATTTTATTTGTTGAGATGGTATCTTCCTTAGGAATCACGAAAACTTGGATTATGCCACCATAGGCGAAAAAAGGGTTGGAGGGCAGGGGGAGCCGTGCCCCCTCCCAAGAGAAGAGTGGAAGAACAAAAGCGGAAGGAGATCCCATTACATAAACGTTTCTTTCATGAAGCATATTCCAGAAATAGATTTCGCATTATTCTAATATAAGCTAAAAATTATTTGATTTCATAGGCCATGCTCGTTATTGCCAAACCTTTTTTTTTTCGGAACGTGGATTCTGGTTTTTTATTCTGTTTCCTTTGAAACTCTGTACTTTCATGCACAGAACTCCCTGCATCTTGAGGTGGACACTCTTGGTTAAAAATTGAAATGAAAAAACAGGTTGGTCAAAAAAAGGAACATCTGTATTAGTTGAAAGTACAGTTCTCGAAGTTATGGGTTCAGGATCATCTTCAAATATCGTGTCGTCCCTAAATATTTTTTCTAAATCATTTTCCGCTGAAGCTTTTTTCCACGAAGCAATATCAACTTAAAAAAAAAGCATGAAAATAGCAGAATTGACTGAGGTAAGGGAAAAATTAGAATGAAACATAAACTACAATCGTTCACTTCGTCCTCATATAAGGCCATGGTGACAAAGCTTATTGTCCTCACTTGGGGCTATCACGTTTTCGACTGAAAGAAGGCAAAAAACATGGGTTTTTCTTTTGATTGAAGTGAATTATTACTGGTATTTAAAGAGTCTTCTGGGCTTATTGGACGTAGTCCATTAGGAATAATTTCGCCTACAACTTCGGTAGGCATCTTCAGAGGATTCTGGGTATAAGCCCAGCCAACCAAGGTGTTACATGCGCTCTCGTGCTACATAACATTAGGGAAAATACTATAACCATAACTGATATATGTAAAATAAATGTACCGTGTATATATCATTCTCATTTCACAATAGATATAAGAAACATAATACAATATATGTATCATATACATAACTTTGTTATGTAATTTATGCGATGTATATGGTACATATTTTATAATACTCTCATCAGATATAAAAAAATTATATATCATTTATATTTTTTCAGTGATAGTATTGTAATATTATCATAAAAGCCAGTAGCCATTTGCATTTCATTGTCATATTCGTTCAGCAGCGTTTATAGAAAAGTTGCAGATTCAGATTGATTCAGACTTCCGTTTTATTTTCTGTCTAAGACAATCGAGAGATTAGTGTGCTTATGATTGTTATTGAGTACTTATATGTTTTTTATTGAAAACAGAATAGGAATCCGGAATTCACGGTAAGTGGTCATTTTTTTCCTAGGAATCGATTTATTGGCAGTGGCACTAAAATCACAATACACGATGTGTAGGTATTATCGTGTGTATATTAGTGGTCTTTTATTTATTCATTTGAGATTATTTCACAATTGAAAGAGCTAACACAGTTGTCAATATATCTTTTCAGCAATTTTACCTCTAGCAGTAAATTTTTAGCGGTTCTGGATATGGCGAATTTCCTCAATTTATAGAATTTCCAGTTTGGTGGGTAAAAAATTATCATAAAATTTATAAGTTTCCCATATGATATTTTTTATTTACTTAAATAAAGAATTTGTCTGAATATTTGTTTCCTTTTTCATCCTGAAGTATTTTAAAGCTCCTCCCTAAGTAATTCAGAATGTATCAGTTGTAAGTATGTATATGTAGCAAACATATTTCAAGATTTATAACATGTAAATTACATGTGCTGTAGATGTTATATTACAATTACGTGACAGATGTTCTGTACCAGAGCCATACACATTTGGACATATATGTAAGGTACATATGCCAAACATGTGATATTGCAGGTACTTTACAATGTATGTAGCGAAAGGCGGACATAGAGCGCTCATTTCAATGTAACAGGATGGATCATGTATGGTACCTAGCTATGTAACACGGAACATTGTAATATATATAATACGTTGTTGATACCGGGAGGTTATACCTCGAACGCTGAATTTCTTAAACTGACATGTTCGAAACGGAAGCGTCATTTGATTGGCCCATCGCTCCCGCTTCGTATCGGCTTGATCTTTGTTTTTTCTGAGGTCGGTAAACAGGGGCTATGTAAGAAAGGGGTCCCTTCATTCCTGTTTATGTTATTTTTGTGTTTATAAATTTTAATGGCTTCCATGTTCAGCCTGGGATAGTAACTTCTGATACTGGAAATAATCTTCGCCTTTGAGAAATCTATGTTGTGTCCATTCGTCACCACATGTTCTGCTAGTGCGGATTTTTCCGTTTGATTCAGTCGACAGCATCGTTCGTGCTCCTTAATTCTCGTATTAATACTTCACTTTATTGTGCCAATATAGACTTTGCCGCAGTCACAAGGTATCCTGTAAATACCCTCTTGTGAAAGTGGGTCAACTTTGTCTTTGGTTGTTTTGATCATTTTCATAAGTTTTGTGTCGGCTTATAAACGGTCTCGATGGACATGGAGATTTCTCAGAGGCGGAGATTATTTCCAATATCAAAAGTTACTATCCCAGGCTGAACATGGAAGCCATTGAAATTTATAAATACAGAAATTACATAAAGATAAAAGAAGAGACCCCTTTCTTACATAGCGCCTGGTTACCGACCTTAGAAAAAACAAAGATCAAGCCGATACAAAGCGGGAGCGACGGGCCAATCAGCATCGCGCAAGTAAACTCACCACCTTTTCCCGTCATAAACCGGGGTGTAGATGACGGTTCCGGTTCGAACACGTCAGTTTCAGAAATTCAGCGTTCGAGGTATAACCTCAGACCGAGAATCCTCTGAATATGCCTACCGAAGTTGCAGGCGAAATAATTCCTAATGGACCACGGCCAATAAGCCCAGAAGACTCATTAAATACCAGTGTATCCGGTCGTGAAAGCCTCAAACTATGAATTATTACTATCAGTAAGCAAACTCAAGGAAGCTGTTTATTTTTTATTTACCAAATATCATCAAATTCACATATTATAAAAAACGCTGTTCACGGCAATTCTGCACGTAACTACAAATGACTCCGATGTCGCGCCAGATCTCATTTTTGAGAATGTTCACTCGTGGTGACCTCTCTGAACGAATTTATTTATCAATTTTGATCCTTCTATGAGATTTCTAAGGTATTCAAAGATTTTTCCATGACATCCGTTCATCTTAATCTAAACAATGTATCTTATTTGCTTGAAATCAGATTGAGAGTCATTTAAAATATCCAACTGAAAATGAGTAAGAAAAAGAAAATTCTTTGCCTTTACGGAGGCCACATCGAGAACATTTTTGAAACATAGATGAATTCAAAATAGTAATCATCGAAATGAATACCATTTTCAATTCCCAGGCTCAGAGCCTGGGAATTGAAAATGGTATTCATTTCGATGATTACTATTTTGAATTCATCTATGTTTGAAAATGAGTACTTTTCATTTTTCAGATTAGGTAAATAGTTGTCAAAACTATTTATCATAGGAAGTATTGTTTCCTCAACCAACCAATTGTTTTTCGCTTTTCATTCTTGCGCAACAGAAAGATTCCAAACTATTGTTGCTGATTTTTGTGGTTTTCAAATTTGGGGTAAGCACACATATTTGAAGTATTATCAGCGTTGCCATGTTGTATGGATGTCTGAACGTTGATTTTTCAAACTCCGATTACTACGCCTTCGTTCGAGCTGGTGAATTTGGAGTTCCTCTAAACAGGGTTTACTTCACTGAATTTGAAGAATCATTGTGTAGATGTCTCGAGATTGTTTACGTTTTTGCAGGCATTTGGTTTTCCAAACTCTGTTGAAATTAATTAATTAGTATATTAAAGTTTTGTCTTTCAAAATAAGATATCAGCGTTAGGAAAAAGGTGCGAAAGTATAAAGTTTGATTGACGATTAGGTATATTCATTCTAATTCAATTAGTGTGAAGTCAACACTCTGGTGTCATTTACTATATAAAAATTATATTCGAAAAATTTCTGTAACTTTCAATGGCTGTCTAAACACTTCTCTTCTCTCCACATTCTCTCCCATTCTTTTTTCTCTCTTTACTTTGTTTACGTTTAATATCTACGGGTGAATCTGTATTCCAACAAGAACATATGTGATGATAAATCCATATACCTAGAATTAGATCCAAGAAGTTTAAGGAAATATTTTTTTGCAAGAATCCAACTTACCGATGAAAGCAATCCATATTTCACTGTTATCATGTCTGAAGCTTTGAATTCTGTTTTTAAAGTTGACATGCTACGTATCATCATTTCGACCTGAGAAATGCCAATTGGATGCAAATTTGATATAATAGTGAAAACCTACAGAAAATCTGTGACGTGAATATCTGGTGATACATACCGGGTATAGAGTCCCATACAAGTGCAATACAATTAATAAATAATCATAATTGACCACAATGAAAAAATAACTCTGTGAAAAAATATTTTAAGCAATACTGTATCTTAACTAGAGCGAACCAAATAATGCCACTTCATATTTCCTAATTTTCTTCCAATGATAATAGTTTCCAACAAGAGTTTCACCCTTGTGTCATTGACGAAAGTGTTGTCATTTCGTTATAATGTTATTAGAAAAAAAGAAGACAAAGGTGAGATTGTCACTGGTGACAGTACAAAGCCCACCCACTATGCGATTGTCTGCAGTCCGTCGCCTCAATAGGAGAACGTAAGACCAATATCGCACAGCAACATACACTATCAGTTAACCGCCTGCAGGCGGACGTACAAAACTGCAGATTCTAGCCTGATGGTGGTACACACTATGCGTCCAGTGCCTGCAGACGGACTGTCGATGGCAAAACGGGACTGCATGCGAACTTCAGTTATCTCACACAGTTCTGTCCACCATGCTTCGTCCGAAACGCTTTGCTATTTACCTTCTTTCAATTTTGGAGACTCTCCTCGAAGAAGGTATTAGGTGGAAGAGCCCCTCCAAGATAGAGACACAATATGACATTGCTCCGCGAACTGAGGCAATCTCATCGCGATAATTTGATTAATAATTTGAAAATTACGGAAAAGATTTTCGAAAACTCGTAGATTTGGTATCACCCGGAATCGGTAGAGTGGGCACCCATTTACGCCAAGCAATAAGTGCCGAACAAAGGTTGGCTGCGTCATCTCCTGATGATCCCGACTTACTGCTTCTTACTTTTTCTAGTTTCTTTCGGAAATCACAAAAAAAATTTTTTTTCACCGTATCGACTGTAGCTAATGGCACAGTCTTCTTATGAAATTCTAATAGCAGGTTGTACCCTTCATCAGGTAGCCGTTTATTTGCTTACGCGTCATTTTTAATTTTTCATAAACAGGGATAGGCTCGGTATAATTCAATAAATCCGGAAATAAAACCTGGTTTACTGTCCATCTCCACCCGTCAGTCCAATCTCGCACTATCGCTGCAGGAATGAAAATGGCCTGTCGAAAAACTGACGAGAACAACAGAGTTCGAGAGAAGACGATCACGAGCCTGCAGGCCAACTGACAGTGTGTGGCGGAGGGCACCTGAGATCACCGTCCGACAGATATGTGGTGGTCGGCGATCTATCTTCCGATCCTCGCCTGAAGAGTGCCCACAGACCTTCAGTCCGCGCCAACCGCAGTCACAGATCTTAAGATTAACTGATCAATGTGTGGGCGATCCAGATCGTGGGCCTTACGATTAACTTCAGTTAAACTGATAGTGGATGGGGCCCATTAGAATCCAGAGTCTGCTACATGTTATTGTGTTACTTTTTATAATATATTTATAAATCAAATTAACGTCTACGGGATGTCTCAATAACATATTCTGAAAGAATACAGTAATCATCGAAATGAATACTTTTCAATTCATAGGCTCACAGATATTTTATCATGAGGATGGAAAAATCAAATCAGATTTTGTCACTGAGAGAAGAAATATACCGGTTTCAGTCATATTTGGCATCATCAGCATCTCATATCACTCAAAGAAAAAGCTTAACCATTGAAGCAAATATTTTAAGTCTGCCGAATAAAATATTACAAGGGGCAACATCTATTAGCGTCAAAAAAAGTTCCACATCTCCAGTCACATGCTGAAAATAACTGCGCTTTTAGCAAAAATGTTTTGTGTTTTTCATTCCTTTTATTAAAAAGCTCGGCTTCACAGTCGCGAGAAGAATTGCGCGTTTCAATTTTTGGGGAAATTTGCATGGGGGTGCTGATATAGGGCCACAGCTAAAATCTCATGGAGTGAAAGAGGATTGGCTCAGTTTTTTTTTAACTGACTCGAGGTGTGAAACTGCGCAATGAATAAATCTGAAATAAGCTGAAAAAATTCGCCACAATTACATCCTGAGGCACAGGTTTATATGTGCAACAGAAGTTTTTCATTATTTTCTTTATAGGTCAAATATTTGCTTGCTTTAGTTTAATGATATTCTGAACAAACATATCGCAATTGCTAAAAAATGTTTTCCACCAGCAGCTCTATTCACAATTCACAGTTTTTGACAGATATTCACTTCTCAAAATGTAGAAATCTAATGGCAATGACACTTACTTGAAGACCATCTTCGTATCGGAGTTTCGAAATATGAAACTTGAATAAATAGCTCAAGGTCTCGTCATGCTGAAACACGAAATTGAACTGGATATATTATGGAAGATATAAGTACAGAGTGGTCATTTCGATGTTTTAGTACTACATCTCCTGAATTAAGAGAGATAGAAAAAAAGTAGATTACATGTCAAGTTCTCTTTTTACGAGAAACATAAAATGCTGCACACCGCAAGTCGCTACAGTCTCTAGTTTTCGTGCTACAAGGTGGTTTTGGAATTCGGCCCATTACTATAATTCGCAGTATTGCGACTACGCTCTCGAAATGTAAACATCTTTAAGGTATTTCTTCCAGTACTTTTTAATGGTGCGTTTCGATTCAAATTTGGGAGCTATTGAAAAAAAATTGTTTCGAATGGAAACCATAGTTTGCCATGATATTTTTCAATAGATTTTTCTTAGACAATTTCAAAGATACAAAGCATGATATACTTCCGAGTTTATATATCGAAAAGTTCGAAAGAAAATTTTTCGGTCTACAAAATTAATGGTTTTGATTCATATCATTTTAACTGAGAACGTTATAAAACTTGATTTTTCACAATTATTTTAAGTTGTCACATTGATTGGTATACTTTTAAACAGACTCCGGGAGTACTGCTGTTTCAATTATGATTTTTCTACCTGATTTGGTAATGAACATTATTTAAAAACAGAGATCATTTGATGAAAACAATATCACAAATTTCACGGAAGGTAATGATAACATAATATTTGACATATATTTTTGAAATTGTCTAAGAAACTTCTATTGAAAAATATCATCTTAATATCTCTGAAATTTCAATCGACACTGAAATTTCGATAGTATCATTAAAAAGTACTGAAAAACTGCCTTATACTACGGCAGTTATAACGAATTATAACAATGGACCAAATTCCAAAATCAGCCTTTTGCACACGTAAACTAGACACCGTATCGACTCGTGGTATTCAGCATTTAATATTTCTCGAAAAACCAGAATATGACATGTATATTACTTTCTCTATTTCAGTATCGTAATGAGTTCATTACAGTACTAAAAGTTGTGCTATTATGAAATTCATTACAGCATTGTTTTCAGTTATATTTCTCGTTTTGTGCTTGTCAGTACTGACCTTTGATCCTCTGAATTTTCAAATCAAATCAATTCAAATTCCGTAATCTGTCAAATTTCGTAAGTCACACTAACTGTCAAGATATAATACAAAAGTCACTAATTTGAATTTCGAGAATATTTCACAAAACTTGACTGAAATAGAGAAAATATCGTCTAATACTCGTTGCAGAAGGCAATTCCAACACTCATGCTTTCGAAAACTCGCTCCCTCGTCGCTTGTTTTCGTATTTCGCATTCGTGTTGGAATAAGAGCTCATTCTGCAACTTGTTTCAGAATATACTATTTTTATATCACTTATAATTCAGGAGATGTAGTAGTTAAACATCGAAATCTGACCATCCTTTACATGACACTGAGTAAAGATTATATCCTAGAAATATGTTCACAAATTTTGATATCGTATTTTGACGACAAAATCGTTTTTATTCCGAAAATGATCCAGTTCCAGCTTTTATAATTTGATTGAGGCCTTAGGTGTGGAAGTGGAGGCAATATGAAAATCTCATGAATTATTGCCCCATACATACAGGGTGGGCCATCCATAACTTTCCACCCCGAATTTTGAGCTTTGGAATGAAATAACGAAAAAATGCTCAGACAGGTCAAATGCTGTTGAAAGGGGGACATATAAGGGTGTTGAAATGAGTTTAATATCACTACCCCTCAAGCTGCAACCCCATACAGCTCTCATTTTTGAATGGGGAAAAGGGGTCGAGCAGCACCTTGTTGAAAAGGCAATTCGATTTCCTGCATGGTTGTATTTTTTTTACGCTTTATTATTATACAGAGTGACTCAGTGACTCATCAATAACTTTCACACGCCGAATTTGGATATTTGAGATGAAAAAAACGCTTGGACGGGTCAAAAAATGAACTTAGAGCAATTATTTTTGAATAGAGATAATAGGTCGAGTAGCTTTGTTGAGAAAGTATTCACTCGACCTATTATCTTTATTGTAAATTAATCTAAAATGAGTACAACTGCAAAAATTGAATCAATAAACAAAAGATAGTTAGATGGATGGATAATTGTTCTTCATTGCCTAGCAAATTGCCATCGGCCTTGGAAAGATAATTAAATGAACAACCGAGCATTACATCATCAAATGAAAGAAAGTTATAAGTACTTCAAAGCTTCAATATCATGTTGTACCGAGACAAGTCCAACAATACATGATAGTGAATCAAAGTTTACTTCACAAACCGCAGAGATAGGATTGAAGGTTCGGCACATAAATTCAATCGGTGATTCCAAGTGCAGATTAGTCGTTGGTCCTGGGTGTAGGCAAATAAGACAGCTCGTGTGATCTTGAATTCTGTCTTCTTACTGTGACATTGAGCATAGCTAGTATGGGAGGAGAATCAACTATGTTGTTCAGAATATTGTACGAAAACTTTACTGCAATTATTTTTCGTCTAACCTCCATAGAAGACACACTGAACCTATTCAACATCAAGCCATAATCGGAGCCTCTTACGGGGTACACACCATCCTCCCTCCAAGAGAGATATTTGAAAAAAAGCTTCTGGATTGATTCTATGCTCTTCTTATAACGACTTCAGATTGGGTTCCATATTATAGAGGCAAAGTCCAATCTGCTCCGTATAATGCATTGAATAGGCACAAATACGTAGATATACCAGAGGAATATCTGCAATTACGTATAATGAAACCATATATTTTTGAAACAGAAAGCACCAACTGATCGACCTGTGGAATCAAAGTGAGTCCACTATCAAAAATTACGCCCAGATCAGCCATCGTTGCTTACAGTTAATCGCAAGCTGTGAAAGAGAACATGACAGGTTGACAACTGTTCGTGAAAGACATCACGCTACATTTAGAAATAATGAGATTGAGCTTGTTAATCATCGTCAATTATTGCCGTAGTGTACCAAGAATGGAATTTTCTTCAAATGAACAGTTTGATGAAATATCCCATCAACCACCGAGTATAATCCTTCCCCGGCACTATTGGGATCAGCTATTATTCGGCGACCAATCGACCTCAAATATCATCACATTAAGAAATAATTTGTCCTTCTGAAGTTGAATTCCCTGAAATCATGATCTCTGATCAAATCAATGTTACCATCACATTAAGAAATAATTTGTCCTTCTGAAGTTGAATTCCCTGAAATCATGATCTCTGATCAAATCAATGTCACAATTATTATCCGTTTTTACAATATCAAGCCTAACTTGAAATGGCGGATGAGTCAACAGGAACATAAGGTCCAAAACACTTGCAAACACTCCGATTGTTGGAGTTTTCATGTCAGAAGTAGAAGAACTCAAAATTAACATTCTTCCCCCCCAAGGATTAACAGTTGTCACTCATTAACTATATCGAGTGACGAGAGAGCCTCGAAGAACAAATCATAGGACGCAAAATCAATTTTAGGAGGAACATCAACCGTGGGCACCAACTGGTGCAACACCAAAAGGTCCACTCGCTGAGCCTGCAAACAACTCCAAAAAGCCAAAAGGGCAACTTCATCGCAAAGTCACAACCACCACACCACACAAAACGGAAGAATGAATGTCATGAGTCTTAGAATTAAGTCCTCAAAAGGCGTTTAATAAATTGGTTTAGGCTTTTGCGGCCATCTTTCAATGTAACTTGTTTTTTCGAGCATTTCGGCCGTCGTAGTTGGATTCGCCAGTCTGAGTATCTGGTTCCCCGACATGATCAGGCAGCTCAAATCAGCGAGAACATCTCCTGAAAAAATGAGCCCTGAAAATGCCAGACACTCGTCGTTTTGCAGAAAACGACACGTAGTATCTTGTAATATTTATCAATGAACTCTATATATTTATTTAATTTCAGGGAATAACAATCCTGTCCTGGTTGAACAGGTAGAAACTAAAGACTTTCAATATTCAAAAAGCTCATTGCTTCTATAAAGAGTAGAAAAGAAGTTGGAAAAGTTCCTATATGCGAAAGACGTCACTGCTGGATAGTTATTTAGTTTCATGGCAAAAATCTGTAATTATTAGCATACACACGAAATAGAATTCTGTAAAACAGCACTCCCCGCTACATAGCTCGAATCTGCATCCTCCGGATTACTGGTCCAGCTTGCTACCATCACACCAACGGAGGAAGTCAAAGGTTTCATCTTCTTTCAGGTGTCTGCCCTCCAAGAATATGGTGATAGTAGTTAATATTCTATTTCTTACGGCCCACGGCGTTCTTGAGAGGTTTTTGAGTAGTTAATGAAGGAAAGAACTTCAATCGCTATCGGTGATCATCGTGATTTAGTGCAGACGTGAGCACGTTGGAACAGAAACTTCCTGAATATTATGTACGAACGAATTAGTTCGTAAATAATGAAATACGAACACCGGATTGTGGGAAAGTGACTACCTAAAAGTGAATGGGACCCTCCACTTCCTCTGTTAGTGTAGTGGTAGTGCATCGCAACGGTAATACGGAGGTCAAGGGTACGAACCATGCAAGTGATGTCAAGATTTCATTTTCTGCCTATACACCAATAACTACACATTTTAATGTTTACTGAGATCCAGTGTATTTTTCACACATTAAGCACATAAAATAAAAAATGAAAAGTATTGAATAAACTTAAAAAATAATGAAAAAATACTCTAAAAATAAAGTTTACCTTTAGAACTAGAACCCTTGTATTGGCGTGCGCATTGTTGAGGTTGAAAGAATCTACCTACTGATTTATAGTATGACATGTTCTGTAATGAACCATTTTTTGCGAATATCATTTCATGGAGATGGTACTAATCCTCATCGAAATAAATTTATTATCAATCGCCATTGAGGGCGAACACTCGAAAAAATTAGATATCTTGGCCTACTGGCCGAATCCGAAACTGAACTTTCGGTCAGTGAGTTTTCCGAATACTACCATCACAATGATTGCAATGAACCAGTGGTGGATTATTATGCTGTGAGCAAGGGTAAAAATGAATGGGCATTCTTTCTAGAGTAAACTTACCAGTGTTCTGAATTCAGCGAAGAAACTGATGACCACAACCAGTGTCAAAACACACCCAATAATAGCGGTAATTTCTAGAATGTATAAGCTATCAACATTTATTCTGATCAGAATTATTGCAAAGTAAACAGTCAGAGTCAGAAAAAAAGTTATACTCATCAGCCAAATGATGAGAAACGGATTCATGAATTCATTCAAGCATTGGTGTACTTTCCACAGTTCCAAGTAAAGATGTTGTAACCTTTGTATTTTAGTTGGAAAAATGATTTCCGCATCATTTGAGACGGCATTGAAGATAATTCTCAAGTAACTAAATATCGAAATATAAACTTTCCCACGAAGAACTAACTCGAAGGGTATTAGCATCAATATACCCAACTCAAAAAACAATAAAACTAGGAGAATTGTTATTTCAATTACTGGAATATTCGACAAGTATAATGCTGAAACTCCGAAGGCTATTAACTGCGAAACTATGATCGAGACCAACCATTTCTGCTTACGCAGAAAGGATTCGCTAAAACGAGGACCAATAAAATTTTTCACTCCATAAAATTTTCTGTTATCGAATAAGCTCGTGAATCTGTTCAATCCATCTATTCTGCTTTGAAGAGAAAAACTCAAACAGTTCAGCAAAAATGGAATACTTAATAGCGCCAAAGACCTGTTAATAGCAAAAAGGCATTCACTTGATATTTCGTCACAAGAGTTAATGCACTTTTTCATCGGATTGAACACCAAAAATGCTAGAACTGGATTTATGAAGATCGGGATAATTGATGCTAACTTTGAGACTTCGAAATATGACTTATTTTTCAAATCTGAATTGTGAGTGCAGAATGCCCTTATTGGCATTATGGGAAAGAAACACTTTCTCAAAAATTCCATAGTGCATACTAAACAATTTGTTGGTATAACTTTTTTTTCAACAGTGATTGGGTCTGCACTTGTCTGCGTCATGTTTCATTCATATTCATGAATGAATTGAGTGGAACAGTAGAACGAATTGTGTTAACTATCATTCGAATGACAATTCAGATCAGGATGAAATTACTGATATGGAAGCATATGATTATACATTATATCTGTCGTAAGAATGAAAATGTGCGATGAAGTAGATTACAATCGGAAGCAATGATCATTTAGTTTATACGTAAGCTATCACTTTAATTAATTTTGACTACGCATCAAAATCGGTGAACTTGTCGAATATTTTTATAACAACACAAAAATAAGACCTAGGTGTATATAGAGCATGAATAAATATTGCAGTTAATCTTTCAGAATTCGATCTAACCGTTATGGACACAATATCGCGAAATGTAAGGTGCTTCCTGCCTGCTAAGAGGACAACCCCACAATAATTCCTCCCAAAATCGAGGAAAACGATTTTTTATCTTATAATAATAATAATAATTTATTCATAGTTGTACATCAAGGTATACACTATGAATAGTTGCCGTCAAAATCTTTGACGGCTTGTCAAAATATCAAAATATAAAATAATATAAATATACATATCACACTAACATTACAAACAAACTAACAATTTGAAAATTCATCTATTGAATATATTGTTCTCTCCAAAAAAGTTCTTTAACTTTTCGACTGAACTTGTTAGCACTCAAATTTCCCACAAATTTCAGTCTGTTGTACAGCTTGAGGCAAGTGAGATGCATACCTTGTTATAGCTTCTTCAATCTTAGGTATAGAATGGCGAAATTCCACCACTCTGTCCCCAGATTATGATGCCATAGAGCTTTCGGCTACGACTGGCGGAATAATAGATCAGCTTTGCTGCTTCTACGTTCGCAATCTGCTTTATCCTCTTCATCTGGTATATAGCAGTCGACAACCTCCAACGGAAAGACGACTGGATCTTTACACCCAAATATGTAAGACACCCATCGCTTCTTTCTTTGCTGCTGAAAACTATTTGTTGAGTTTTATTTGGGTTGATTCTTACTCCATTCACAGAAAACCACTCCTCGGCGTGATTTTTTCGTTTGGTGGCCTGTTGTTCCTCTACGTCTGTTCAAAAATGCCGTATCATCTGCATAGCTACATGTCTTGTCAGCCTCTACGTTACAATGGAGATCGTTTGTGAACAGAATAGGACCCAGTATGGAGCCCTGTGGGACACCGGCGCGAACTTCTTTGTTTTCTGAGAGTGAATCATTCTATATAACTCCTTACAAGCGGTAATGGGAATGGAAAATATTTTATGCTCTGCCTCTCACAAACTCAACTTGTTCAGCAAGATCTCGTGAGGGACACTATCGAAGGCCTTGCTTAAATCAACACAGGACAGTTCTACATCCTCACCTCTTTTTGTAGCCATCGAGGATTGTTTCTAGGACATCAATCATAGCTGTTACAGTTGGTTTCCCTTTTCTGAAGCCATGTTGAGAGCGATTAAACACGAAGCTTTTTTCGAGATAGCTGACCAAGCGCTCTCTCAGGAGGGATTCAAATATTTTAGAAACTGCCGGAAGAACAGAAATTGGCCTGTAGTTCTCGAAGCAACTTGGATTTCCCCTCTTCAGAATTGGCGTTACAGCGGCTACCTTCAATTTGCCCGGAAGGACCCCTTGCTTGAAGTAATCGTTCCACACTTCACATAGAGGTTCTTTTATGAGCGAAACTACCTTTTTCCGTATTGAAACCGAAATGCCATAAATATCATTACTATTTTTGTTTTTCAAACTGTTTGTTTCCAATGATATTTCATTTTCTGTAACAGGATGCAGGAACATTGAAGCGGGTGACTCACTCTACTCAGCAGTTTGCTAGATAGCTCGGGCGATGGTCACAGAATTTTTTGAATATTCTCTCCTACCGTAGAAAAAAACTCGTTCAGGTCTTCTCCTTTCACGTCAAGATTCTGTCTTTTAGATGTTTCCTTCTTTTCCAGTTTCCTGTTTTATCAACTTCCACAAAATTTGCTGTCTATTATCTGCGTTTTAAATTCTTTTGATATTCTTCTGCTTTACACACTCTGTTATAGTCTCTCTTAATAAGATTTTTAATTTTTCATACAACAGGGTACTATTTTCATCTCTCAACACATCAGCAATTGTTCTAGCTGCCTCAACTTTAATTTTTAGTTGTTCAATTTTTTTTGGGTAGTTGTAATTACTACTATTACTGATCTTTTTTTCCTTGAGGGAAAAGACGAGTAACCTTTCGTACAAACCTAAAAGAATCCCTTTCAATTGTTTCCTCCAGCACCGAGAACGACATGATCTGCGCCCGATGGTCCGATAAGTTTGGTTCGTAAGTTTCATGATATCTTCCACTACTCGGTATATTAGTAAATATGTTGTCTATACAACTGCTGGAACTCTGCCTTGAAATGTCTATATAATAGTCGCCTGCGAAGATCATTTTGTCAGTACCGTATTTATCGAGACAGATTTCTAAGGCTTCCGTAATCATGGACTCGGATGAACTGTAGTCACTCGACGGAGGTCTATAAGTTGCAACCACCACAAGTTTCATCGACGGTACTCTCACCGTTGTTAGCTCAATATTCCTTTCAATTGAGAGCTTTTCTATTTCAGGCAGCCTTCTGGATCGAAGGTTATTTCTCACCATTATCGCGACACCACCATCTCGAGATGTAGTACAACAATAGAATCCAAAAACATGGTAATTCCCTATGATTAAGCGTTGTATGAAGTCGTTTGAAAGCTAATACTCTACAATGCATGCAACAGCTGCTTTTTTATCATTCACGAAATATGCGAATGAATCTATAGTATATCCAACAAAAAGTGATAGCGCCAGTAAACAACTAAATGTACGCCTACAGGGTTATGAATATTTTCATTGGCTGGCGTTTAGTGCTTTCTCCGTCTTCTACAGATCTGTATTACGACAATCAGGTAATTCATCTGAAATTCTCAATTACTTGCATCGGCGTCGGTTGCGCGGTCGGTACATTAAATCCGGTCCTGATGAATTTGGTCACGCCTTGTTCTTTTGCCGCGCTATCTCTTCTCGTTGGACAGACAATAGTGGTTTATTTGATAAGGATTGTACGTTTATATTAATAATGGTTCTAGTTTGTAGTTTTTGTTCTGATCTTCTGCTTTTTCGAAAAAACTCAAAGCGACGGACGTTTACACCAATTGGCCAGCTGCCACCATCGTACAAGGCCTCCTTGAGATCTACATTACCTCCCACCTTGAAAGCCATGCTTCCTGCACCTTCTCTCATTTTCAGATCTTCAATAATGAAAGATCGGTTTGGAAAAAGGTGCTTCAGATGTCCTTCTATCATAGACTTCGTCGTATTCGGTGCAACCTCTCCAGCATACAGCGAAACTCTCTGACTAATAACCGAGAACGAGTTCCGATTTTCACCCTCTATATTTGTTCTAGAACCCTTAATAAACTTATTTTGGTTATTTCGTCCAGTTCGCATGAGTTTCGGAACAATTGTAAGTCTTGGGTTTCCATGATCAGCTGGTTTTAACATTTTCATGTAGGATTCTCCATCACATTGTAAAGATGTTTTGTTTTTATCCTCCCTATCACCATCTGACACGAGATGAGTCAATTCACATTGCGACTGTGATAAATTGTTATCTATGCGATTTTCTCTATTAATGGGATTTTATTGAATCGAACTGAATCTGTTTTCTCCAGTACTGAAATATAGTGTTTTAGGACAGTTATTTTGTCCTGTAGTTCCTCTATCATGTTCGATTCCGCTTTTATTAGCTCTTTTAGGTATTTCCTTTCTCTCACTTCCCATAACTGATGGCATAATGGTTTCCTCACTGGAATTTACCGAAACAAGCCTCGGTCACTTTAGATAATCGATTTTTCAGGTTTTCGACCTCTTGTGTTTTCAGTTCACGGTCACAATGTTTAGAGGTTATGTCTCCACAACAAACAATTTTGCCCTTTTAGCAGACAGTTAGGATGATATGTTCCCTCACATTTGCAACAAACAACAACAACTTTCACTTCCTTAGAACACTTTCTGCAGAATTTATCTGCTCCGCCATTTATTCGTATTGCCATCTTCTTCGTCATCTTGCTCACAATTCTTATGGCATAAGAAAATTTGAGATAAGAAAAATTTAAAATAATGTCTTATTCTCAGTGAGAAAGTGCTTGTTGAACGTTTTCATCTTTTTCAGATATTTCTGAAAATGAGAAAGTTATAGCGCATCAATGAAATTTAAAAATTTTCTTATATCGCGAAACGGTTTTCACTTCTGGTGTTTTCACGGAAATCGAGCCCAGGATCATTTTCAACGTTTTTACCTATCTAGTCTAGAAGTATCAGAAACAACCAAAATCAAACAATTTGGGATGCCCTGTACTGGGCAAGGTATTTCTTCAACTGATGAATGAACTACCTATGATAGACTCTTCCAGTTGCTATATAATAACCTACCCCAAGGATTTTTCCTGTTTCTTTTAATGTTCAATATCTTTACATTCTATTAAACATCCTAGCTAGGTTTGAGTTTATAAAAGAACAGAAGGAAAAATTTCGATTATATGTATATAAAATTTTGAAATAGATAAATCGAATTCCAGAATTGTGAATTTCGGGAACCGAGATCTGTTGCCAATCAGATTTTGTCCAACTTATTAGATTTTCAGTGATCATATAGACAGTGTTTTGAGAGGGGCTCATTCCAGAAATATTCATTAATATTTTTTTATTTTCAACAAAACGTTACTTGGAAAGCGGTTAATTTTGTTTATGGGAATAATATCGTTCGTTTCATCTATATTTAATTTTTTTCAGGACACATTAGGTACAGAATTGTTTCTCTGAAATGGCAAGTCTGTATGAATAAATAAATTGATAAACAATTAATAGCAGCTTCATTGTCAGACCTGAACACAATTTTAATCCAAAGACCTGAACACAATTTAAATCCAAAGTATCTTGGTGTAATATAAAAACAGACCCTAACATTCAAACAACACTCAAACATTGTCGGCTCTAAGGTAAAAACCATCTCAAATTGTATTCAAAACCATTTTTATTTTTCTTGAAGGACCAATGCTGACACTCTTTGAATGAAATGTCTAATTTTATTCTGCCCCAGGAAATTCTGCTCCCGAATAGATCAATAGCCATCACACCAATTTGGCCGATACCCAACTCAACCAAACAATGAGTCATTCTGAAAACATTGTGCAGACCTACTCCCACAGCATCAGGGCCGGACTGGTATGGTTGGGGCCCTACCAGGAAAAATCTTGCGGGCCCCAGAGCGCTTCTCGCGGGCGTCTCCGAAGTCCAAAAACCAGCGTACTGATTCAGATTCGGTCAGAGAGTAGGAAAAAGTAGCAGAAGCACAAAAATACAACACATTTGAATTAATAATTTTCAAAAAATATATAATTCAACAAAAAATTATCACTCTAAACCAAACAAAACAAAAAGTTACAAAGGGTAGGATGTTGTTAAACATCTATACATGAGCTCAACATAAAGTGATAGTCATTCTAATAGACATACAAAATTAACAAAAATTATACCTAAGTGCTCTAGCTTTATAACAATCAAATATTTTGAATTTTATTAATTTTAATTCGGAAAATATTATTTCAGATTTCACTTTTAGAAAATTATCTATAGTAAATTGTATCCATCTTAGACGTTACCAAAAAAAAAAATTAAATTGTATGAATTCTGGTTGTGACACACTGGATAGTATAGAAATTCGAAACAGGAACTGCAACATAAATATTGGAGAAAAATAATAAATCACGTTCTGGTAATTTGTAGAAACACTAAGTATATTTATGATAACAGGTCTGAAAACACACCTGTGGAAAAAGGAAACGGGGTTGTGGTTAAAATATTTAATTAGGGTCCATTTAGCAAAGAACTTCAAGCCAAGCAAATTAGCTTCAAAACCTGGTGTGCCTGGAAATAATTGGTGGAGTTCGGGAAACTGTTTTAATCATCCTTTCATGATTCTAGTAAGAGTAGTTCGAGCTTTCCCCAATTAAATTCCCCAGTGGAGCGAGCGTATGTCAAGACGTTCAAAAAACCTCGAAATTTTCGGACTATTTTAGGTTTTTCTCGAATAGCTCCCAAACTAAGCACTTTATCAAAAACTTTGTGATATTCGAATCTGTCAAGCATTGAATTCTGCTTCTAAGAAGTACTATGGCATTATATTTTGAACGAGTTGTTTAATAGAAATCAAACGTCAAAATATGGAAATTTTCACGCTTTTCGAAAAAACATATTTTTTCACCATAAAACGTAAAATACCTATGAAACTACAAACTTTAGAACGATATGTCATAGAATGAGAGTTTTAGATCATCATATTGTGATAAAAACGTATCCCAACCCCTCCAAACCACAATGTTAAATTGCGCAGTAGCTCATCCTACTGAGGATGCTGATAATTACATCGTAGCTAGTGCTGTTGAATTTGCTCAGCAGCATGAGTGTGTTGATAATGTTGAGGAGGACACTGACCCTTTTGTAATTTTGATTGTTTCAGCCCCTATGTGTACTACCATTTTTTTACTAGGGCCTGGAAAAGGCAAGCAAGACGATGTTTTATTTTCTCCTTTGCACTACAAGTTTTCATCTGTTTCGGGAAACAATATATTATTCCTTCATGCTTTTAATCAGGGCCGTCTTTAACCCCTTGGAGGCCCTGGGCACATTAGGACAATGGGGCCCCTACCCACAAGGTATTGTGGGTATTTTTATTTTGTATGTGGTAACATACAAAATACAAATACAGGGGAATTCCCTACCGCCGAGTAGGTTTATTCTCGATACACATACCCTGAGTTGCAGGAACGTCCATTAAAATTTAATGCTCCTTTTATTCTCGCTTAAACGGAGTACCCATAGGCGGTAGCCATGGGTAGTCCGTTTAATGGAGAACTAAGGGAGCTTCAAATTTAATGGACGTTCCTGCAAACAAGGTCAGACATTCTAATGTCGTGATGTAATTACTAACGAGTGACGAGAGTCGGGACCAGTGTTCCCAACCCGAGGAAATTTTGTTGATTTAGGGAATTTTGGTACTCGAAAGGGAAAAGAGATTTTTTTGCCTAAAATCGCCTGAAATTTCTTGCAGTGGCGTGGCGCAAAATTCGCCCCCTACCCGCTGGCGGCCCCCTCTATAGATCTATGTTATTCATGATGAATGTGCTCTGAAGTTTTTCAGAGGAAACTAATAAAAAAAATGCTATAAAAATAATTTATGTATTGAATAACAAAAATTTCTGAAAAAAAATAATGTATATTCTGATATATAAAAATATCTAGAAACACATCAATGTGGTAAGAACTTGAAAAATTATTCAACAAAAATCTCTTTTAATTTTTTTGTGCAAACATATCTATCAACTTGTCGATGTCCAAGCTTCTGGCTACTTTTTGACCAAAGCTGAGGAAGCTCAAAAGTCTGATAGACGTGTTTGTCTCATTTTTTCAGGAATGATAATTGTACATTTTATGTGTAAGTTCTGTTCGTTATATAATGAAAGTTTTAATAGAAAATTTAATAGAATGATATTATTGGGGCCCCATTTGCTGCTTTCAGTTCGGCTTGGGGGCCCCTTTGGTGTAGGGCCCCCCCGCACTGCGAGTTCTGCGGAGCCCTCTGATACGCCACTGATTTCTTGTCTTATAGCGCGTCTGAAATTATGTAGTTGAATGGGGTTTTCCTTGGAAGATTCCCAATGAATACAATAATGCAAGAATGTGATCAACAACACGATTCGAATTCGAACAAATGTTTTAGGGCGAACCACCCTAACAAATAACACGAGCTAATAATTGCTCTTATCTAGTGTATGCCACTATGGGCACGAGTCATAAAAATTGCAACCTTCCAAAACTTGTTGACGAGAAAGTGGGAATTCCAATTCATTTGGAATTATTGTGAATGAAAACTTTACCTGAAGGCCATTTTAGTACGCGAAAGGGAATTTTGAAAGAAAGAAGCGTTTAGGTCTTTTCGAAAAAATATGTTCAATAATGATATAGGGTCATTTTATATGAAATAGGGAAACGTCATTGAGGATATCTTAGGACCTTTCGGTTCAGAACAATTGATCTGAGCGGGGCCCCTATCGATCGCGGGGCCCCGGGCACTTGCCCATAGTGCCCTAGGGGAAAGAGGGGCCTGCTTTTAATGGCTGCGATACTACGCCATCATTTTTCGGTAAAGGAAAAATGAAATTGCTAAAGACGTTTGAAATCAACATAAACCTGCTGAAAGCAGCAGATTTGTTTAGAAAATCTAATGCTTATGCCGATAACATCGACGAGGCAGGAAAGAAATGCATAGCAGCCCTTTATAAAAATGATTTCAAGCAATCAAATGTATTGTGGTACAAGATGTTTGAAAAATTGTTAACCAAAACCTCATTTAATCTTTCCCCTGTGCCTCCGACTGAAGCCTCGACCTCGACAATACTTTCTAAGGACGTATTTACAGGTAATAAAAATATGTAATATATTGTTCTTAGTAATGAGTTGTATTGTTGGTTATTAGTTTATGAATGCCACGTTTGTTATTATAATTGATTTAGTGGATTTTCAACGTCTTCCGGAATTTCAGTTATCCTTTACCAAGCCACTAAAAACATGGTGGATAATATGTTGTTTTTCGAAACAGAGAAGAAGTGGTTGTGAAAGGGAGGATAAACAATTTAACGTTTTGCTTGCCTTTGCCAGGCTTTAGTAAAAAACTATGATGCACATAGTAGCTGGAGCAGTCAAAATTGCAAGAAGGTCAGTGTCCTCCCCAGCAATAACCACGCACTATTGGGACTGCTGAGTACCTTCAACAGCACTAGCTGCGATCGAATGATCAGTATCCTCAGCAGATCTACTGCGCGATTTAACATTGAGGATGGGAGGGGGTGGGTTGAGTTTTTATCACAATTTGATGGTCTACAACTTTCATTCTTTAGCATTTTGTCTAAAGCTCGGAGTTCCAAAGATATTATACATTTTTTAAAGAAAAAATGGGTTATTTCAAAAAGTTTCAAAATTTGCCATATTTTGAAGTACGATTTCTATAAAACTACTTGCTCAAAATATAATATCGGAATACTTCTTAGGAGTAGAATTCAGTGCTGAACACTTTTGAATATAACAATGTTTTTGATTAAGTTCTTAGTTTAGGAGCTATTCGAGAAAAAGCTGAAAAAAGTCCGAGAATTTCGAGCTTTTTTGAACGTCACGACATACGCTCCACTGGGAAATTGGGTGGCAAAACTAACACTACCCTTATCAGAGGCCTAAATAAATTACTAAAACAGTTTCCAGAACTCCACCAATTATTTCCAGGCAAAATTCTAATTTGCTTGGCCTACTTGTGAAACTTTTGAAAAAATGATTAAAGATTGCACGCTCACATCTCAGTTTCGTAAGTTGAAGGTTAAGTTTTATTGTGTTTCGTTCATGTTGTTTACTTCTGTCCTGTACACATGATGGGAATTGACACCTCTTAAATTATTTACGAGGGACACACTCATCAAAAATAATATTCAGTACAGTATAAAAAAACAAGGTATGAAAATTCTTAGAACTATTTTTTATTGTTGCATTTCCATGTTATTTTCGTAAGGTATGAAAATGTGTCCACGTTTTAGATCATAAAAATTCATAAAAATACTGATAATCATCCCTCGCTTTATTCAAATAAAATCCTTATTGCGTCAAGCTATTGTATTTGAATCCTCCAAGATATATATTTTGTTATATTTTTGTAGTTCTCATAGATTTTTCAGATATCTCTAGACTCCGCACATAAACAAGATGACTTGCTCCAAGAATGAACATTCTCATGTCTTTCTATTTGGTAAAGAATACTGATTTATTATATCATCATATTCATCTCATTCTTCTGATCATCATTTCATTCTCAAATGTTCACCTCTCATAGCTCTTGATAATTATTGTTGTCCATCGTAAGGGTGAACCATGATATCAGTCTTTTCTTTCAATATAGCAAAGTTAACTTCTCTGAAATAGTTTAACAATCAAGTATTTTAGACATTGAACCTGGTTGACAACCTCAGTCCGTGTTTTACTTTGAGCAATCTCTTCTTATATTGGTGAAACCAATCAACGAGTATGATCTGCTCATTATAAACCTGAAATTCTCAAGTTCATTAATCTGATTCACTTAGCAAATGAGATCTCAAGCCTTCTGCTCCCTCAAAACCAAAGGATTAGTGGTATCCTCTATTTTTCTGATGAACAATAATCTTGCTTCCTCAAAGCAGTTTTTCACTGTAAATGTTGTATCGATTGATTAATTTTGCACTCTCTTATAGATACGTTACAGATTGATTGTTATATCATTATTTTCTCATATTGTATTGATCTCAATGATGGAACGCATGTATCTCTTCTAAGGCCTTATCTCGCTTTTATTACAACTCAGCCTACTCTGAACATTCATTATTCAACCTTTTGTTTCTCTCGTAATCATACTTATTTTGATTGCTCTATCACTGTAAACTTTGTGTTTAATATTGAATTAATTGAACTGTCTCAAAGTCTAAGTCTGACTTCATATGACCTCTTTCTTGAACTTCTCTCGATTTTCTCTGTTTTCAGTTGGATAATGTCACTTTGAGTTTATAAATAATTTTAATATTTGTATTTTTACTGTAGTAGCTTTACAGCGGGTGACTCATTCATTTTATGATTTTGAATGATGTCAACAAACATTTTACACTACCATCTCCAACTCAATTATCTGTATACAGTCCTTGAGAGTAATTTTACAAAATCTGAACAACCCCGATTTTGAACATACCGACTATGAAGGAATTAGGAAACAGAGAGCCTGGTCCTCTCTGATCAAACGTATATCATCAGCTGCCCTTCTCCTTGTCGAAATGATAAAAGAAAATCAGCATCGAGAAAAGCTTTACTACGATGCTATGTGAATTGGGAAAGGATCCACAATCCTACCGTCAAATGTTGCACAGATGGTCATGAAACTACGACTTTCGTTATCCGTGAATTTAAACCTAGGTAAAATTGTAAAATCAAGAAGAAATAAATTCCGAAGGAAATAACGTTTCGCCTACATCGGCGGTACCCATCCCCATAGGATTCTTGATCTAAAATTCACAATCTAAGACCAAGAATCCGCTGAAATACGAACACTTTTGTAAGATTAAATGCATAGCTGTTTTCAATTCTCCGTTAATTTCGGGAGAATGACGTGAGTTAACGTGCGCGATGTTGATTGGCCCATTACTTCCGCTCCGTATCGACTTGGTACGGAAACCATGAGGTACGTACCGAGAGGGTTCTGAGATGATGACTTCATCTGTCATTCAGAATATAAAATAGTATTTGAAACAGTTTGTGTTTGATTTGGCCCCCCAAATGCTGCGCCGGGGTAAACAGTCCGAATGCTTCCCTATAGTATGCCTTCATAAAGAAGTGGTACATATACCGAAAAATTAGAGAAATTAAAATTGAGTTATTTGAACTTGAAATAGCTTTTCATGGCTTCCCTAACTCCAAGGAATATTCATGAGTTCCCATGTAATGTTGAATGACTTTACAAGGCTCTTTGTCCCTTCGTCACAGTTGACGTATGCCAAAACGGTAATAAATTTTCATATATTTATTGCTCAGCAAAACAACAAATTTTTGCTATGGATAATCCTACGAATTATCCAGTGAGAAATCAGAACAGAATGAAACAACGTTGTCATATCTTTATTCGAAAGCCTTGAATTGTAGAACAACCAATAAATATGTGACGATCGCACCTGAAACCTGAAATAAAAAAATTGAATGAACAAAAATTGACAATTTTTGACGAATTCAGGAAGATTACCGAAGAAATCAAATCTGTGCCGACCGTTAACACTCTGGATCCGTGTATCTCCGGAGCTTGTGTTGTAATTGTTTCGATGAGAGATTCTACCTGAAATCAGAAATTTTTGAAAAAAATTAATCATTATATATTCTGGGAGGAAAAACTGTTTTTATTCAGATACATCAAACTTTCTTTTGGCACCTGAGATGTTTTTGATTAAATCACATTTTCAAAACTTAATATTGAATACATTCAGTGTATTTAGTTTTATCAGAACTGTGCCGAACACTGAATATTAGTGCTTCGACCACTAAGCATTAAACACTGGGAAAAAAAAGCTCCCGAGTCACGAGCATTAAGCCTCAAGCACTTTTCTAGGAAGTGTTGTATGTGCGGGTATTTCAATCGGAATGAAAATTGTAACTATTTAGCTAAGGTGAAATATGTGGGAGTGGCAGGTCAGAATGAATACAAAGGGTGCATTGAGATGGTTGTGACTGATTATTTGATTATAGAATATGATTTCAGTTTCAGTTGTTTAGGTATAGGACGTATATACGGATCTGGTAGGCGGTGTGGCAAGTGGCAATCAGGATGAAGGCTTCTTCAAGATTTTTTGTGTTTGAAGATAATATTGGACTCATAGTAATAACAATAATTTTAATAGCCCGTCAATGTCAAGTCATTAGCAGAAAGCTCTGGTCGATTCAGAACAAAACAATTCCATCAAATCTACTTTCTTCGCGCTGTATTATATCTACGACTTTTTTCTCTGTCGCATTTCTTGGTTTCTTACTTCATCTCTCAAACTCAAACAAAGCATCTCACGGCCCACAGCTCTCTGAATCTTGTAGATTTTGTTGTCAGTGCCATTGTTTCAAGCTCATTTGTCGCCATACTGTCATAAGTGGCAATATACAGGTATAAAAACTATTTTTTCTATTTCATAATGTGAATGAGTTCATAAGAGAACTACATGAGGGTCGCAATGAACTCATTACAGCATTGCTTTCATTTTCAGTTGTATTTCTCGTGGTTGTCAACTCTGACTTCTAGTTTTATCAACTTACAACACAAGTCAATTCCCAATCTCGTGTTACCTCTTACGGTTGATCATCGCCGACAATAATCGAAATTTATCATTCAAGTCATCTGTCTTTTGTGGAAATATTTGTGTCAGCTGCCAGTTGTCCATAGAAATATGAATATGTTTACAGGGGGTCAGCGGAAAGGTAGAATTATCAGAGAACGAATCAACTTGAACAGATTGGGTCTTTAAGATCATTGAGGGGATGTTCGTTATTTTTATTCTTCAAAATTTTAAGTTACCCCAAGAGCGTCAGCTTATGAAAATCGTTATGGATATGTTAGATTGGCGATCAAGGTAGAGTGTTTACTCTAAATCGAATGAATTGTAATGGCAGGCCTATTTCTGATTTGTTCATTAAATCTAACTTTTTCAGCTCTGCTTGTCAGGTCAGTTATCTCAAGCAATTTTATGTTTTCCCCCTCATTGATTATTGTCCTTGTTGTTTTTGATGACTATCTCCTATACTCCATTTCGAATTGTAATTCAGGAATCGTCAATATAAATTTAGAAAACATCACTTGTATTTCAGATTAGTCAATTGCATTTCAGAAAACATAAAATGTTATTCAGATTTGTCAATTGAATTTCAGAAAATAATGAATCAAATTCAATTGGGTTATCTGAAATACATTTGATGTTTTCTGAAACTGAATCGACTAATCTGAGATTCAATTGACGCTTTCTGAAATTGAAGTGACTAATCTGAAATACACTTGACGGTTTCTGAATCACACTTGGAAATGGTGTAGTGTTCTATGTGAAACATTGACAAGGTTTAACCCGGAAGGGCACCGCACTTACTCAGGAAAAGCGGGCCAATGAATATTCCTTATTTTATTATTATAACACCCTTAGGAACAATTTTCACGAAATTCTCACATATGATTTTTTCTATGAGGCCCTCCAACATCGCAGCTCCGAAAAAATTAAATTTCAAATTTCATGATAATTCTTGTATTTTCAGAATGTCATCATTATGCCTTGGGTTATGAATGACAAGAAATCACAGATATTCGAACACCCACTCACCACATTAATTTTCGTTATTTAGGCTGTTTCATGAAGCAAGTAACTGAATGTTACTTTAACTGTGACTTTGGGACCACCCTGAGTTTTTCATAAAATGTCGACCTCTGTAATGAGTTTCATTTATGTGCAAAGAACAGCTGCAAAATTATTCAGGGTTAAATTCGGATTTTATACAATTTTTCTTTGAAACTTATCTGTAGTTAGCAGTGCTGTCAAGTGATATAGGTTTTCATTCAGTATAAATACTATGATAGTTATTGTCTTTTTATTTGGGAATGTACAGGGTGATTCACTTGATCACTTATCTTGGTAAAGCCCAATTTTCTCGAAAACTTCCAAATGACACAGATATGTTTCTTATTTTCATTTTAAAATAATCCATTACAATCAGTTCGGTATACCATATTTTTTATGGCGATATATGATGGGTCCATTGGTTCCCATCCATCCATTTTCGAATTCTTGATATAAATATCTCATCACAATGACAGCGCTGTGGCTTCTAGCTGTAGCCACATACTTCGTTTTATTTGAGGGGGCACATTTTATAGAAAACTAGTCTTCTTTTATTCAAGACACAAAATCATATTTATGTCTCCAAATGGACGCATACTATCACAAGGCGGAAAAAAATAAATGGAAGAGAATTAACATAAGACACGCTGCAGATTGTGGAAAAAAATTGTATGAAGAAAACAATTCAGGATGGAATTATCTTTCGAATGACAGGATAAAAAAGGTATGTTTCTGGAATGGTATATTCTAAAACAAGTTGCACAATGGGCTTCTATTCCAACACGAATGCGAAATTCGAAAACGAGCGACGAAAGCATGAGTGTTGGAATTGCCTTCTGCCAGGAGTTTTAAACAATATTCTCTCTTTTTCAGGCAAGTTTTGTGAAGAACTCTCGAAATTCAATGAGAAATATCTTGGCAGTTGGTGTGACTTACGAAAATTGACAGATTACGGAATTTGAATTGATGTCATTTGAGAATTGATAGAATCATCAAATTTAAAAGTTCATTTGCTGCAATTTTGGAACTCCCTATAGAACAAACCGGATGTAAGAATTTCGTGAAAATCTGATATATCGGTCCTAAGTTGGATATAATATGTAAAACTGTCGAAAATTCACTGGGCCCCCTTTTCCTAAGTGGGTATATTTCTTTTTGAAGTTTTTAATACTGAGGCTCAGATATGTTGCACAAACTCTCTACAATAATGATTTTATGAAAAATCTCTACGCTCATTAGCTTTCTCAATTTTAAAAAGTTTTACTTTATGTAAAAGTTGTTTTACTTACTAGAAGTCCTTGAAAATGGCTCAGTCTGCTCAGTGGACATGAAAAAAGGAGATTCAGAGTTTTTCTGGTCTGAAAGAAAATTTCAAATATGAATTAATTTTTCAGGTTTCACTCTTGCATCTTTATAAAGAAAAATCAGATTAATAGCTTATTCATGCAGTAAATAAAAAAAATTGAAATGAGTTCAAAAAATAACATTAAGGGTATATTGAAATGATTGCTGATGTTTTGTGGATTTATCTGTTTGTATATTGTATGAATCCTTAATTTCGCTGTCTACCCCTTTCCAATTTCTATCGATAACTCATTCACACAGAAAAAAAAAAATCGTTCTAATCCTCAAGTAAGAACCGAATAATGTCTCTTTCAAGTTTAGAAACAATCTGTCTCTTCCAACTTTAATCTCAGTTTTCACTCCTCTGCACACAACTGTTTCGTCCGCTGCGCATGTGCCACCGCACATGCGCTACAAATTCAACATTTTCTGGAGCGTTGGCCATTTTTGCGAGCGCTTTCATTTTGTGCTAGGTAGCGGTAGCGAAAACTGAGAAAAAAGTTGGGCTATAAAAAACAGCACTTTGAAGAGACATAATTAGGTTCGTGTCTTTCGATAAGAATGCTTCTTCTTTCTCTGCAAACGAATAATTGACAGAAAATAAAAAGGGGTTAACGTTCTACATGTTTCCTACCACTACCGTTCCTGATAAGTGCAGTAGGGCTGTGCTCTTAGTCCGCTGAATGCAACCATTGTTTGGAAACTGTCTCAACTAGTGTTTACTTTTCTTAAAATCCTGTTGAAGCTCTTACCTGCCTTCCTAATATTGTCAACTTTTACTCACCTCATTCATTACTTGCTGACAGTCTGAGAATATACTTATGATCACCATGATTGTTACAGTCGTTTTCACTTGGGCAAAAATGATGACCAGTGCAGGTTGAATGTTTATCACTTGAATTAGAGCATAGCAATTGAATACGCATAATGCTATATGAGACAACAACCAAACAATCAGTATTGGGTTCATGAAATCGCACACTTTGTTCATAACAACTTTAAGACTCAGATAGAGATGGATAAATTTCTTCAAATCTTCATCTATTTCATCTCCAGATGTCTTAACTGTTCGGATATAAACCATCAAACGTTCCCTCAGGCAACGATGTACTGCTCTGTAAATAATCCTCATCACCACCAGCTTCTGACTCACCTGCGCAGCAATCGAAAATTGAACTCCTTGGCATACGAACATGCAGAAATAGTGGTAATTGAAAATTTCTGCTCCTTTGTTCACAAATGTGGCGAACCCAAAAACCATAATGAGAGCTGCAGAAATCGTGATATTCATATGGTTTATCATATAAATAACTTTCCCGCATTTGCTACAAATGATGTTCTTCATGCCGTAATATTTTCTGTGTTCTATTATGTGAGTTAAGTCGTTCAACTCATCTGCACGAACTATCATTTTGAATTGTATAATAATGACAAATATGATTGTATTGATTATGAGGATATGATCATGTAGTTCCAATAAACATTTCAATCTATCTTCGCTGCAAGATCCCAACATACCATACAGAAATAGCACGGTACCAGATAGGTTAACGAGGAGAAAGATTATTGGAAATATCATACCCCGTTTGGAATACCAGAATTTAGTTTCGCCGTTGTATTTTTCAGTCATATGACTACATTTTCCTCTCATTGGAGAAATAAAAGACGTGAGAGTGAGGGAGTAACAATATAAACAGTTCAAACAATTGTTTTTCCAAACTTCGTTCCCGTATTTATCTCTGGAGAAAAAATTCAAATATTCCAGGACTTTTCGGATGCTTTTGGAAAAAGGAACATTCATATTTATCGAATTATGTCCTAAGCTCGGGAATATCAAGTATGTCAGGAACCCTAATGTCCACTGATGGGTTTCCTATCATAACGTTTTGTTGAGTTGAAGGTGTTATTTACAATAAAATTTGGGGTGGTCGTTAAGACTCTTAATGTCCACTGGATTACAGATAATAAAGTCGATTAAATTTTCTTTATCAACGACTTATGCCTCATTTCAAGACAAACAGATTTACGAGTTAAAAGATATCAGAAAAATATTATTGATATTAACACGTAGTCATCGAAAATAACCTAATTTTGGAATTTTGAAATGAAGATCGATAAAATGCTGTAAATTATGTACGGTTGAATAGATAGTTTAAATCTGGAAAATGGTGTTATATTTGATCTTAGGAATCAAAATGTTTACATGAGATGTCAACAAATATGACAAAAAACCATAACATTAATGAATCAATTCAATAGAATCACATTCTATATGGACTACGAGTATAATATTCAACAAACACACATAAGGTAAGTACTAATTAACTGAATTTTTGATTAAGAAACTTGTGCAGAAATAAACTAGTCCTTTCCAGCAGAATGGAACCGGTTTTTTCTCAGGTGTTGATTTCCTCCGTTTGATAAAGGGTGTTAGGTATTATTATTATTATTATAATGAACAGGGGTCGTTGTGGCTTCGTTCAGCCTTTCGGGAACTTCGACCGCAAGGATCTTTTGTTCTTTACCCAACTCGTTCATTTAAATCCCAAGGAGGCCATCAATGGTGTTGATGAACCCAGCGACCTCCTTAGGAGCCTTGGCGGTTATTTCATATGTTAGGTAAATATGCGTCATAAATTCAGGAGGATATTCCTTGGACTCTGAGGATATTTCATCACTTCATTAGTTTTGTAGAAGCGCTTTGTTATGAAGACATCAGACGAAACAAATTTTCAGCGAATAACAATTCAATACTTAAAATTACTTTTCTTTACCTACAACCATTATTAAAAATGGCTATCTCCAGCGCCAGCATTGAAGAACTTTTTCAAAAACACTAGGGTTGTTTCATATTGAACTCTAATAAAATAGAAAACTTATATCAACATTCTTCAAATAAGGCAGAAAAATTGGTAAACCTAGTAATATTTCAAATAAGATCCAATATCCCCTATTTTCATTAATTTATATAAAGGAAAAATACTGGGTGATGTTAAACAGGAAGATATGAAAGTTTTTCTCGCAGAAATGTGGACGAATATTAGTATCCATTGTTCTAAACTAACAAGTAAGGGATCGAATAGCAGTTTTAAGATAAGTTTTGAGCCGAAATTAAAAACCGAAATCAAGTAACCCGGCGGTATAATTAAAATTTTTTTTATGAGGGTGGCTTGTTTCGCAGTCATTGAGTCCATGCTGAGATATGGGGTAATTGCATGGGGTAACAGCTCCTCTCGACATAATGATTGTAGGCAGAAGTTCAATGAATTGGGAATTCTAACATTTTCCAGTTTGTATATCTATATGTTATTGCATATAAGAGAAGGAATTTATTACGAAATAACGGTTTTTATCATGATCACTTCACAAGAAATAGGTGTTTGTTCAGAAATGACTTTTGCCGACTAGCAGTATCACAGTCCAGTTTACAGTACCTTAGTAAGAGCTTTCTGAATAAGATACCTAAATATTTACAGGAACTCCCACTGAATAAGTTCGAAAAATATTTTAAAGACTTACACAATGAGTATGCCTTCCACAGTGTGGAAGAGTTCTTAGAGTATGACCTCGATACGTTATGATCCGCTTGTTGGATCTATTGTTTTATATATTTTGGAATATCACTTTAGTGATTTCATTGTTTTTTTAATTTTTTTGTGTAAACAGTTTAACTACGTTATTTTTACTTTTTCATTTCCACTGTAGTAACATGAATTAATAAATATGAATATGAAATATGAATATGAATATGGAGTTACACCTAACAATTATTTGATCTCTTCAATCGTCCACATCTTTCACGGGCCTGGTATAGATTTATGACTTCAGACTGCGCCATGGAAAATAATCGGGGGGTTTTGAGTCCGGGGATCGAGCAGGCATTACGTGAGGTCAACCTCAACCAATTCAGCTACCTCCGTTTGTTTCTGTTTAAAATTCTCGAGCAAATACACTAAAATGCATAAATAAAAAAAAATTAACTCCATAAACCACATTGCCAGTCTTGTAGCCCATGGTACATCCTAAACCAGGGCTGTCCAACTTCAAAGTACCCCAAGGGCCACTTTTCGAAATATTCCGGTGCGAAGGGTCGCACTGAAAAATATACTAAGTTTGCAACCTCATGTGTGAGTTTTGATAATGAGAGCTAATGACAGATTTGAGGATTTTGAATTTCATTACATGTTATTTCACTGATTCCTCAATTTCATTGATACTTGACTTCTATATATTCGTTTTTGATGAACGAAGTAGCATCGGAGACCTATCTTTTGACTTGATGAATTTCATGTCGGAAAGCTGCTTTCACAGATATGTGCTTCCCAGCATTGAACCCACTGTCGGCCTTAAAATAGGGAAGTTGAGGTATCGTTCTTCTGGTAGAAAATGGGAAATTTTCAATCCAGTTTCCGTAAGAAGAATCTGTTTGCAGGTCACATGATTCCAGTTGAAGGTTTGCTCTACCATCATTCTCAACCGCAATTTTTTCGACGTATTTTATGCGAGGTAACTCTGAAATTTCCTCAAAATCCTTCCACTCTTTCAATGGATGTTGATGTGATGTAACAAGTCACCATATGTAGCTTCTACTTCGGCTTGAAAATCTCAAATTTTTCTGTGAGTCAAAGCAAGATTGCCCCCTCTCATAAAATTTTAACATCCACTTTGATGACATCCATTTGACGTAACCACATAGCGTTTCATGTTGAACAATACATTGTATCACAGGATAGTTGATGTTTCATTTCAAGAGCCTTACAAATCCAATTTCAGTTGCTGTCATGGTTCTATCAGTGACCATATAGGAATTTTAATTGAATCCCCAAGAGTCCGACACCACCTTATTCACAGTTTCAAAAATATCCGTACCCTTAGTTATACCAGAAAGAGGAATGAGATCAAGCATCTCCACTGCTAAACTTAGATCGTTTTGAATGGTTCTGACAAAAAGCACTTTCATCCAAGGATAGAGAAAAATATTTACACTTTTCAACCGTGTCTTGCAGTTTTTTAGATATATACATTGATCAATATGGTTCACTCGTCTCGCAATTGTTTGATGCGACACAGAAACTGCTTCTTATTTTTCGGCAATTTTTATTTCATTGAACTGTTTTGCTATTTTGATGGTTTTTTCGCTTTGGCGATTTCCAGCGTAACTCTGCGGGCCACGAACAATGAGGTCGAGGGCCGCATGCGGCTCGCGGGTCTCATGTTGGACAGCCTTGTCCTAAACAAACCGAGGTAGCGTTTGTTCCAAAAATTTACGGTATACTTCGCGGGTGAATCTTTCTGGTAGATAAGCCGGTCCAAGTAGCCAGTCACCGACAATTCCAAACCAAACATTAAACGAGGACACTATTTTATCAGAACTGACTTTTTCGAATGAATCATTATTCATATACATTATAAACAGTAGGCACTGTTCCTAGTATGGAACCCTGTGGTACACCCATTTCCAAGTTTCTAAACGGAGCCGTTCCAATTGCCAGCCTATTCACTATTTACGAGGTGGGAACGCCAAGGATAGCCCGGAAAGTTACGCATAAAAATAGTGCTCGAATAACAATAATTGCCGGGAAGCCAAATTTTGGTGGAGAACTAGGGCTTACCATAACGTATAGGGTCGGTTTCAAAAAACTTTGTTTGTATCGTTAAATTAATTGGAACCACCGCGATTCGTTGAAATTTCAAAACGAGTGATTCGATTGGTTCGAATTTACGTAAGGTTTTTTAATCGCACAATTAAAGTTTTGTAAAACCGACCCATAGACCGTCAAAAGTCCCCATCGATCCTATTTGTCGCCGTTAATTATTCAGGGTCAAAGGTCGATATTTTTGGTTTTATGCATTTTTCGCAAAAACGGTGGAATTCATAAAAAAAATTTGTAGATCTTTGAATTCTCTACGAAAATTGATCTCATGATTTTTTCCTGAGACCCTGTACACATCAGGCGTATGGAAAAACGGGAGTTTCAAAATACAAGTGCTCCAATGATTCCGTACACATGCAAACGCGCGTTTTAGATCAAGAAAACGCGCGTTTGCGTGTGTACGACATCATTGGAGCACTTGTATTTTGAAATGCGCGTAAGCAAAACACGCTTTTCCAAACGCTTAATGTGTACCGGGTCAAAGAGTTGCCATCTCTGAGATATCGAGATTCTAGGAGTAACTTTATACATGATATGCACATATACTTAAGTAAGCCACTAATCAGGCACTTACGGTCTATTTGTGTCCCTTCAAGTCTTTTATAAGATTTTAATCCTCTAAAAACATTCATTCAGAAGATAGTCAGTCCCTAACAGATTATTTCAAATTATCTTCGTTTATTGCTTTTTGTACATAGAATAGAGTTCTTTCTTCTCGTCTAAATAATTTAAATTTCAATGAAATATAAATCTCTGCAATTGATCAATCACCACCTCTCAGAGTAGCCTATCCAAGAAAACTTGACAGGAATAAGAGAAAGTTTTATCCAAATGACGGTCTGATTATATTTATGGTATCGGAAGAAGTCCCTTCCAAGCTCCATATGAAGACGTCTTCTTCGAAAGGCGGTCTTTAACAAAAAGTGGCCTTTTCCCGTGGTTTATTGAAGTAGACGTTATATTAGTGGTAAAGGTTCAGTTCAAGTGAACATACGTACTTTATAAAAGCGTCTTTCATTAAGGTTATTTGTGCCATCTTAGAAATCGAAAAAATGCCTCGGTTTTGCTTTATTTGCAATAAACTTTTATCTGAAGATGAACAGTTCTCGTTGATCGTGGAATGTCAACTTTAATCGAGGCTAGTGTCAACTTCAATACCGATACCATTAATGTACCTAATCTGACTGTCAATTAGATAAAACTTTCCCTTATTAATAACTATCAAGTTTTATTGGATAAGCAACTCTGGAAAGTTGTGATTCATCAATTGCAGAGAGTGATATTTCATGGAAATTGAAATTATTTAGACGAAAAGAAAGAACTGTATTCCATTTACAAAAAGTATTAAACGAAGATAATGCAAAATAATCTGTTAGAAAATGACTTTCTTTTGAATAAATGTTATCAGAATAGTAAAATAGATATAAAACACTAAAAGAGACATAAATAGACCGTAAGTGCCTGATTACTGGTTTATATGTAGATTTCAGGTATAACGTGACTCTTAGAATCACGATATTTTAGGGATGGTACTATTTTTGTAGAGAATTTGAAAGTCTACAACTTTTGTTTGAAGCTTTTCTTGATAAAGCTCTCCTGCATCACCTCCTGCATCATTCAATAGTTGAATACAGGGTTTATATTTTTGACTGTAACATCGTAATTCCCAATGGATTATATTTTTGATTTCTCTAAGGAAACTTTTCCAATATTGAGAAGTTCAGGTTATTAATAAAATATATCTACGTATACAGAATTACTGAATGAAGAGTTTGGTTCCGAAACACCAAACATCAAAACTCATTATGATGTTAGAATTATTTATAAAAACCTTTTATTTTATTTGGTATAAAAAAAGCAATTTTCGTGACATTGTGTAGATATCTCGAGATTGTTTACGTTTTTGCAGGTATTTGGTTTTTCAAACTCTTTCAAAATAATTAATTGGTATATTTAAGTTTTGTTTTTCAAAATAAGATATCAGCGTTAGGAAAAAGGTGCGAAAGCATAAAGTTTGATTGACGATTAGGTATATTCATTCTAATTCAATTAGTGTGATTTCAACAGTTTGGTGTCATATATTATTTTATATAAAAATCATATTCGAAAAATTTCTGTAATTTTCAATGACTGTTTGAACACTTCTATTCTCCCCACATTCTCATCTATTCTTTTTTCTCACTTTACTTTGTTTACTTCTCTTTCGGAAAAGTTTGCTATGGGTGAATCTGTATTCCAACAAGAACATATGTAATGATAAATCCATATACCTGAGAATAAAATCCAAGAAGTTTAAGGAGATATTTTTCTGCAGGAATCCAACTTACCGATGAAAGCAATCCATATTTCACTGTTATCATGTCTGAAGCTTTGAATTCTGTTTTTAAAGTTAACATGCTACGTATCATCATTTCGACCTGAGAAATGCCAATTGGATGCAAATTTCATATAAAAGTGAAAATCTAAAATCTACAGAAAATCTGAGACGTGAATATCTGGTGATACATACCGGTTATAGTCCCAAACAAGTGCAATACAATTAATTAATAATAATAATTGACCACAATGGAAAAATAACGCTGTGGAAAATCATTATAAGCAATATGGTATCTCAACTAGAGCGTACCAAATAATGCCACTTTATACTTTATATTTTCTAATTTTTCTTCCAATGATAATAGTTTCCAACAAGAGTTTTTACTTTTGTGCCATTGACGAAAGTGTTGTCATTTCGTTATAATGAGATTGTCACTTATGACAGTACAAAGCTTTAGACTCCAGAGTCTGCTACATATTATTGTGTCACTTTTTATAATATATTTATAAATCAAATTAACGTTTAATTCTACGGGATGTCCCAATAACATATTCTGAAAGAATATAGTAATCATCGAAATGAATACTTTTCAATTCATAGGCTCACAGATGTTTTATCATGTGGATGGAAAAATCAAATCAGATTTTGTCACTGAGAGAAGAAATATACCGGTTACAGTAATATTTGGCATCATCAGCAACTTATATCAATCAGAGAAAAAGCTTCATGAAAAAATTCTACCATTGAAGCAAATATTTTAAGTCTGCTGAGTAAAATATTACAAGTGGTGACATCTATTAGCGTCAAAAAAAAGTTCCACATCTCCAGTCACATGCTGAAAATAACTGCGATTTCAGCAAAAATGTTTTGTGTTTTTCATTCCTTTCATTAAAAAGCTCGGCTTCACAGTCGCGAGAAGAATTGGGCGTTTAAATTTTTCGGGGAATTTTGCATGGGGGCGCTGATATAGGGCCACAGCTAAAATCTCATGGAGTGAAAGAGGATTGGCTCATTTTTTTTTCTGACTCGAGATATGGAACTGTGCAATGAATAAATCAGTCTGAAATAGGCTGAAAAAATTTGCAACAATTACATCCTGAGGCACAAGTTTATATGTGCAACAGAAGTTTTTCATTATTATCTTCATAGGTCAAATATTTGCTTGCGTCAGTTCAATCATATTCTGAACAAACATGTCGCAATTGCTAAAAAATGTTTTCCACCAGCAGCTCTATTTCCAATTCACAGATTTTGCAGATATTCACTTCTCGAAATGTAGAAATCTAATGGCGATGATACTTACTTGTAGACCATCCTCATATCGGAGTTTCGAAATATGAAACTTGAATAAATAGCTCAAGGTCTCGTCATGCTGAAACACGAAATTGAACTGGATATGTTATGGAAGATATAAGTACAGAGTGGTCAGATTTTGATGTTTTAGAAGTTCATCTCGTGAATTAAGAGAGATAGAAAAAAAGTAGTATACATGTCCAGTTCTCTTTTTTCGAGAAACATAAAATGCTGAACACCACAAGTCGCTACAGTCTCTAGTTTTTGTGCTACAAGATGGTTTTGGAATTTGGCGTATTTCTATAATTCGCAATATTGCGACTGAGCTCTCGAAATGAAAACATCTTTAAGGTATTTCTTCCAGTACTTTTTAATGCTGCTTTTTTTTCAGTGTCGATTCAAATTTGGGAGAAATTGAAAAAAAATTGTTTCGAATGGAAACCACAGTTTGCCATGATATTTTTCAATAGATTTTTCTTAGACAATTTCAAAGATATGAAGCATGATATAGACAAACAAAAGAAATGTTGATAGATTTTTACAGCTCATTCAGTCTGAGACCTGGGAGACGGTTTACAATAAGAAAGCTGAGAAGCAGTTCAACAATTTTCATGAGGTGCTAATATCATCTTTTAACGTGTCTTTTCCTGAAAAACTAAACTGAAAGATTTGCTGAAAACTGAAATAACTAACGCTGTAAAATCGAAAAATACCGGGCGAATTATAAAGAGCGATAACAAACGTCAGGCAATGTGAGACTTAATAAATGAAGAAGTTGGAAAAAAGAAGACTACTGCTACATCAACTACAGAATTGGATGGTGATACATTTAACAACTTTTTTCATCAATAGGACAGAAAATTCAAGATAGTATTAAACCATCTCTTTCTGCCTCTACAAAGCTGCTGAATAATCTAAGAATAAACTCTCCGAAGTCGATGTTTATGTATTCGGTTACCGAGGAAGAAATTGTAGATGTGGCCAAATCCTTAAAAGACAAGAACTGTGAGGATGTCTACGGCTTATCGGTTTCTTTGTTGAAGAGCATGACATTAAAGAACCACTGTCAAAGATTATAAATGACTGTTTTGAACAGGGTATATTTCCGGATAAGCTGCCACCATAAAACCAATCTACAAGAAAGGCGAGCTGGAATGTTGCGAGAGCTATAGACCAATATCGATATTGCCTGCTGTTTCAAAGATTTTTGAGGCAATCTTGAGGAATCGTTTGGTGAACTTTCTGGAACAAAACAAATTCCTACATCCCTCCCAACATGGATTCAGAAAAGGCAGGTGAACTGTATCAGCAATGATAGATGTACTGGAAACTATCATAGAAGCGTATAATTGATAATGTTCAATTTGTCTTGTATAGACCTGAGTAAAGCCTTCGATAATGTTCCACACGAAATTCTTCTGAATAAGCTACCGTTTTATGGCGTCAGGGGCAAAGCCTATGAAATATTTGCATCATATCTGGCAAATAAATTTCAGGAGGTTTACTGGAACGATTCCTACTCTAACATAAGAGAAATAAAGACAGGTGTGCCGCAGGGCTCCATTTTAGGACCCGTTTTATTCATCCTTTACACAAACGATCTGTATACAAATCTAGTGTCGGACAAGACATGTAGCTTCGCAGACGATACCGCCGTTCTCAACAAATCGAACACCATGCTTGAAATCAAGTCCAATAAGTCATTAGAAGATGCCCAAATCTGGTTCCAAGCAAATGGTCTCCAAATTAACATTAACAAAACTTTCTGTTTCATTTATGATTTTTCAACTTGATTGGGTAATGAACATTATTTAAAAACAGAGATTATTTGATGATAAAAATATCACAGATTTCACGGAAGGTAATGAGAGACTGCTTGATTACATAATATTTGACATATATTTTTGAAATTGTCTGAGAAAATTTTATTGAAAAATATCATAGCACACTATGGTTTTCATTTGAAAATTTTTTCATTTTAATTTCTCTGAAATTTCAATCGACACCGAAATTTCGATACTATCAGTAAAAAGTACTGAAAAACTGCCTTATACTACGGCAGTTATAACGAATTATAACAATTGACTAAATTCCAAAATCTCCCTATAGCACACGTAAACTAGACACCGTATCGACTTCTGGTGTTCAGCATTTTATATTTCTTGAAAAACGAGAACATGACATGTATATTACTTTTCTATATCACTTATAATTCAGGAGATGTAGTGGTAAAACATCGAAATCTGACCATGCTTTACATGACACTGAGTAAAGATTATATCCTAGAAATATGTTCACAAATTTTGATATCGTATTCTGACGAAAAAATCGTTTTCATTCCGAAAATGATCCAGCTCCAGCTTATATAATTTGATTGAGGCCTTAGGTGTGGAAGTGGAGGCAATATGAAAATCTCATGATTTATTGCCCTTCACATACAGGGTGGGCCATCCATAACCTTCCACCCCAAATTTTGAGCTTTGGGATGGAATAACGAAAAAACGAAAAAGAAAATTCTTTGCCTTCACGGAGGTGGCCTCGAGATGATATGAAGATTTTGTCCCTGAGACGTATGGGATACTGATGACGCCAAACAAGGCCGGAACCGGTATATCTCTATCTCAGTGACATAATCTAATATCATTTCTCCAACCTCATGATAAAAGATCTCTGAACCTGGGAATTGAAAATGGTATTCATTTCGATGATAACTATTTTGAATTCATCTATGTTTCAAAAACGAAAAAACGCTCGGATAGGTCAAATTTTGTTGAAAGGGGGACAAATAAGGGTGCTCAAATGAGTGTGATATCACTACCCCTCTAAGCTGCAACCCCATACAGCTCCCATTTTTGAATAGGGAAAAGGGGTCGAGCAGCACCTTGTTGGATAGGCAATTCAATTTCCTGCATGGGTGTATTTTTTTCATCACTTCATTATTATACAGAGTGACTCAGTATTCCATCAATAACTTTCACACGCCGAATTTGTATCTTTGAGATGGAAAAAACGCTAGACGGTTCAAAAATGAATTCGATATCACTACCCCTCTAGCCGCTACCACTTAGTGAAATTATTTTTGAATATAGAGATAATAGGTCGAGTAGCTTTGTTTAGAAGGTATTTACTCGACCCATCTCTATTGGAAATTAATCTAAAATGAATACAAATGCAAAAATTAAATCAATAAACAAAAGATAGTTAGATAGATGGATAATTGTTCTACATTGCCTAGCAAATGGCCATCGACCTTGGAAAGATAAATAATTAAATGAACAATCGAGCATTACACCATTAAATGAAAGAAAGTGATAAGTACTTCGAAGCTTAAATACCATATTGTACCGAGGGAAGTCCAACAATACATGATAAAGAATCAAAGTTTACATCACAAACCGCAGAGATAAGGTTGAAGGTTCAGCACATAAATTCAATCGGTGATTGCAAGAGCAGATTGATCGTTGGTCCTGGGTGTAGGCAAATAAAACAGCCCTTCTGATCTTGAATTCTGTCTTCTTACTGTGACATTGAGCATAGCAAGTATTGACGGAGAATCAACTATGTTGTTCAGAACATTACACAAAAACTTCACTGCCAATATTTTTCGTTTAACCTCCATAGAAGACACACTGAACCTATTCAACATCAAGCCATAATCGGAGCCTCTTACGGGGTACACACGATCCTCCCTCCAAGAGAGATATTTCAAAAGAAGCTTCTGGATTGATTCTATGCTCTTCTTATAACGACTCTAGATTGGGTTCCATATCAGCACCTCAGAGGTAAAGTGTGTTAAGTCACATTTCTCCAGACACGAACTATCTACATTGGATTCACATTAGTAAATTCTAGCTAGTGGAACACATTTTTGACTCCCTGGGTATATCAAGTCACCAAATAATGGCAGTAAACATTCTTTGAAACAATCATGGAACTGAAACATCTCTTTCTTGTCTAATTTTGATATTGTGACTTAACACACTTTACCTCTGGGGTGCTGATATTATAGAGGCAAAGTCCAACCTGTTCCGTATAATGCATTGAATAGGCACAAATACGTAGATATACCAGAGAAATATCTGCAATTGCGTATGATGAAACCATATATTTTTGAAACAGAAAGCACCAACTGATCGACGTGTGGAATCAAAGTGATTTCACTATCATAAATCACACCCAGATCAGCCACCGTTGCTAACAGTCCATCGCAAGTTGTGTAAGAGAACTTGACAGGTTGACAACTGCTCGTGAAAGACATCACGCTACATTTAGAAATAATGAGATTGAGCTTGTTAATCATTGTCAATTATTTCCGTAGTGTACCAAGGAGGAAATCTTCATCAAATGAACAGTTTGATGAAATATCCCATCAACCACCGAGTATAATCCTTCCCAGGCACTATTGGGATCAGCTATCAGTTAATGAAGGAAAGAACTTCATTCGCTATCGGTGATCATCGTGATTTAGTGCAGAAGTGAGCACGTTGGAACAGAAAGTTCCTGAATATTATTCACGAACGAATTAGTTCGTGAATAATGAAATACTAACACCGGATTCTGGAAAAGTGCCACCTGAAAGTAAATGGGGCCTTCCACTTTCTCTGTTAGTGTAGTGGTAGTGCATCGCAACCGAGGGGTCTTTCACTGGCCATTTTTTGTACACTAAAATTCCAATTTTACATTTAATTCCATTAAATTCACCTCAATTCCATTAAATTCCCCCAATTCCATTAAATTCACCTCAGTTCCATTAAGTTCACCTCAATTCCATTCAATTCACCTCAATTCCATTCAATTCACCACAATTCCATTCAATTCCTCACGAATACATTCAATCGTCGGGGGGTCTCACTGACCAAAATTTGTATGCTCAATTGCCCCTTCGAGAAAAAATTCCTCTTATTTCCCTAAAAAGTGACTTCATTACTTCTAATTGTCCCTTCATTTCTTTTTAATTCCCCTCATTTCATCTCATTGCCTCTCGTTTCCTTTCTCTCATTGTCTTCTCCTTCCTCCTCATTGCCCCTTCATTTTTTTCACACTATATTATTTAAACAACTATTCTCAAGATCAAAAGGTAGAATTCTCTCCGCAGTTTCGTGAAAAAATATTTTATGAAGTACCTTCATGAAAATATGCGATATTTATTACGTCTATGAAACAAAATAACAATGGTATACGAGAATTCATACAACCATTGATTGAAAAGAATATTTATTTTTCATAATAATGACTAAAATAAAATATAAGCGTCTATCGACATAGAATATTATATATACATTTCTAGAAAAACAGTTTTTGAATATAAATTGAAAATATTACATTTATAAAAAAGCAAATGAAGACCTTTTCTTCATATATAAATTTTCTCTGGAATGCTCTATATTTTTCACATGCTGATAAGATTTCGTCGAATGAGACATTCAGGAAAAGACCAAAAAAATAACATTTTTCTACCACTTGAAATTTTTCTTCAGTAATGTGATGGTGAATTGCACTACAACTCTTGTACCTGAGCTTCTTTCTCAGACGTTTCATTTGAACTTCACTTGAGGTATATTTCTCGGTAGAATTCAATATAACCCATTATACTTATATGTTATATAAGTAATTAGATATTTATGTGTGTGTAACACATATAGCACTAAAAAAGATTTCCCAACTGAACATCAGAAATAGCTTCGGTGTTTCGAGTAGAAAACCAAGTATGGAAGTGTTGTATACTGCCTTTAATGGAAGCATATTTGAAAACGATGAAAATTCAAATGTAAAAATAATTAAATTTATTAGAAAAACCACTTTGTATAAAAACCAACATTCCACCATAAAATAACAAAATAAATTATTAAATTAGGAACTTATTCCATCACATTGATATCTATAATTGTAAAATTTAAAAATATATATATCTTATGAAAAAAAAAAAATAAACATACCTATCAACGATATCAACGAGGCTATAAAGGTTATTAGGAAAATAAAATTAATGAAATGAAAAGGAACTCTTTTTCAAAATGAAACATCAAAGTAAACTGAAGAGCAATATGCTGAAGTAATAAAATCTCTAACAAAGTAGACCGATTTTTTAAAATTAGTGAAAAGATCTTTCGATATCATTGAGGACACACCGTGGTATTTTGAACGGATCCGTTCCTTCAATTTTGATAGGGCCGTAGATGAAAAAAAATTTTTCACATTCTGAATGTCCTCATTTCTAGGCCATACAAAATTTGTAAGATCCCGCTTTAAAAATTTAACCTTGTATGAATTTGTATCGCATAATATTTTTTTGTATCTATAATTATTTGATTCAATTCGGTGCGAACGAGTCGAGGATCGGGTACATTTTTCGATGAATCATCTTTCAATTCCGTTGTATCTTCGGATTGACTACCATCAGAAAATTCGTCGTACCATTTTCTTTTAGCAGAGAATTTTCCTTTCTTCAATTTTTCTGAAATTCTCTCGTTTGTTATTCCACAACAGTCATGATAAAGTAAAAAAAAACATAGGTAATATCCTTGTGAAAATTATTGTCTCAAAAACATAGATAAATTAATAAAAAACTTACCCTGAAACAGTTGCTTGAACACCGTCGATCACACATAAACAAATCTTATTTTTTGCACGATAGAACGAATTTTGTTAGTTACCGAGTTTGTTGCTAGATCTGTACATCATTTTTACTGGTTACTAAGGTAAACAGAACGGTAATGATTGAATACTCTTTGAAATAATGAAATAACACAAACAATTTGAATTCAGTTCATTTAGTATTGATAGTTAAAGTACAATTCTTACAATTGCTCATGGAAATACCACTGGATTGAGTAGTAGCCGAATTCACAGAAACCTCTGCTGAATTCAAAATTTCTTGTTGCAACTCACTACGTTCCGTACTATGCAAAAGTTTTTCAGCAAAGTCTAGTTTATTTTCCAGCGAATCCTCAACGTAACTTTCAGCCACAGTCGAAGACCGCCATCCACCGTGTCGTTTTAGTCCTAATACATCTACTCCCTTATTAGCTAATGAGGTGGCCGAAGTGCGTCTAAAAGTGTGGCCAGTATTGGCATTTGGATTTTCTTAATTCAAAAAGGTTGCAATTTTTGACGGCCAACTTCCAATTGTCCCTTTGCCTATTACTTGATTACTGCATTTTCCGTTTTGATATCTCAAAAATAAATGCTCGCTCTTCGCATTTTGTGGACGCAGACGGAAATATTTTCTATATATTTCCACGTAATTGATATAATTATCTCGATCGATGCGATGACTGTGAATGTTCTCCGAATGTTGATTTTTGTGTTGGGAATTTTCACGATTAAAAATGATTCCCGATCTTCTATGTCCCTGACGCTCATATTGTACAACTCTTCTCCTCACATGCCCCTGATATACCTAATATCATTCCCACCTGACAGGACATAATTAGTTTTTAAAGCACTATTTTATGAATAAAAGCACACCTTAATAATTAAAAACATATCATCTGGTGCTTCTTTTAAAAATTTATTAATTTCTTCTCTTGTAAAAACAGCAGATTTTTTGGGTTTGTAACCAATAGATTTTCTTTTGAGGAATGCAATAAGCGTTGCAAACTTGGATATGTCAATTCCGTCATTCAAAAATATTGTGCTCTTCAGCATTGAACATTCCGCCCAAAGACTTCCAAGCGATCTCAGCTTTTCGATGCTTCGAACAAAATAGGCCAGTAACACTTTTTCATCGATTTGGCTGCCTTTAGTCTGAATCCATTCCTTGAAAGTATTGTTTGTACTCTCGTAGTGGATTTTCGATTTCTCAGAAATAACTGAAGAACGGCCGATTTCCCAGGCTGTTTGAATTTCATTATCTTACGAAGATTCTATATCGCCCATTTTTTAACGCTATTTAATTCAATTGATTATTGTCACTTTGACAATCTACTAAGTTTTCATTACCAAGACAACGCCTTATATTATATTCCTACACAGCATTGATGAAGCCACGAATAAATGAATTTGTCAGATAATTATTTTGTACATTGAGTAAAAATTGTGTATATCGTGCAAAAAACGCTATGAGTATCTCGAAAGTTAAGGACGGCCGATCTCAGACAATAATTGTTTTCGATCGGTAAAATGACCTTACCGTTCTCTATACTTAATATACTATTATAGGTTATGTCTAAACGATCGTGAGGTAACGCGTAAGTTTTAAAATCATCCTTCTGCGCATGTTCATTTCCGTTCAATTCCATCCATTTCCATTACAATTCCGTTCAATTCCATTGAGTTCCAATGAAATTCCGCTCAATTCCACTCAATGCCATTCAATTCCCGAATAATACCTTTCAATTCCATGTAATTCCGTGTAATTCCGTGCAATTCACTCACAATTCCGAAATTTTGTACACTAAAATTCCACAGTGAAAGACCCCTCGATCGCAACGGTAATACGGAGGTCACAGGAACGAACCATGCAAGGCAGGTCCTCTATTCAAGATTTCATTTTCCGCCTGTACGCCAATAACTACAGATTTTAATGTTGACTGAAATCTAGTCGATTCTTCACACATCAAGCATAAAGCATAAAAAATGAATAGTATTGACTAAACTCAAAAAATAAAAAACAAATGCTCTTCCTTCAGAACTAGAACCCTTGTATTGGCGTGCGCATTGTTAAGGTTCAAAGAATATACCTACTGATTTTTAGTTTTATATGATCTGTGATGAAACATTTTTGCGAATATTATTTCATGAAGATGGTACTGATCCTTATCGAATTAAATTTATTATCATTTGCCATTGAGGGCAAACACTCGAAAAAATTAGATTTCTTGGCCTAAACTGGCCGAATCCGAAACTGAACGTTTTCCGAATACTACCATCACAATGATTACAATGAACTAGGGGTGGATTATTGTGCTGTAAGCAAGGGTAAAACGAATTGGCATACTTTCTTGAGTAAACTTACCAGTGTTCTGAATTCAGCAAAGGAACTGACGACCACAAGCAGTGACAAAACACATGCAATAATAGAGTTAATTCCCAGAATGTATAAGCTATCATCATTCATTTTGATCAAAATTATTACAGCGTAAATAGTCAGGGTCAGAAAAAAAGTTATACTCATCAGCCAAATGATGAGAAACGGATTCATGAAATCATTCAAGCACTGGTGTACCTTCCACAGTTCCAAATAAAGATGTTGTAACCTCTGTATTTTAGTTGGAAAAATGATTTCTGAATCATTTGAGGCGGCATTGAAGATAATCTTCAAGTAGCTCAATGTCGAAATATAAACTTTCCTACGAAGAACTAACTCGCAGTGTATTAGAATCAATATACTCAACTGAGACAAAAAAAACACTATGATATTTGTTACTTCAATTACTGGTATATCCGACAAGTATGATGCTGAAACTCCGAAGGCTATTGACTCCAGAACTATGTACGAGACCAACCACTTCTGCTTACGCAGAAAGGATTCGCTAAAACGAGGACCAATCAAATTGATCACTCCATAAAATTTTCTGTTATCGAATAAGCTCGTGAACCTGTTAAGTTCATCTATTCTGCTTTGAAGAGAAAAACTCAAACAGTTCAGCAAAAATGGAGTAAGTAATATCGTCATAGTCCTGTTAATAGCAAAAATGCATTCACCAGATATTTCGTCACAAGAGCTGATGTACATTTGCATCGGATTGAACACCAGCCATGCTAGAACTGGATTTATGAAGATCGGGATAATTGATGTCAACTTGGAAATTTCGAAATATGACTTATTCTTCGAATGTGAATTGTGAGTGCAGAATGCCCTTATTGGCATCATGAAAAAAAAACACTTTCTGGAAAATTCCATATTGCATACTAAACAATTTGTTGTTATAGTTTTTTTCTCAACAGTGATTGTACTTGTCCGTATCATGTTTCTTTCATATTTATGAATAAAAAAGTGGAACAATAGGACAAATTGTTTTAACTATCATTCGAATGACAATTCAGATCAGGTTGAAATTACTGATATGAAAGTATGTGTTTATTCATTATATCTACTGTCGTTAGAATGAAAATGTGCGATGAAGTAGATTACAATCGGGAACAATGATCATTTAGTTCATACGAAAGCTATCTTTTTAATCAATTTTGACTACGCATCAAAATCGGTGAACTTGTCGAAAATTTTTATTTCAACACAAAAATAAGACCTGGGTGTATAGAGCATAAACAAATATTGCAGTTGATCTTTCAGATCTCACCGTTATGGGTGAAATATAAGGTGCTTCCTGCCTGCTAAGAGAACAACCCCACAATAATTCCTCCAAAAATCGAGGAAAACGATTTTTTACATAAAAGAATTAAAATAATGTCTTATTCCCAGTGGAAAAGTGCTTGTTGAAAGTTTTTATCTTTTTCAGATATTTTTGAAAATGAAAAAGTTATAGCGCATAAAAAAAAAATATAAAAATTTTGTTATATCTTCAAAACAAATGAAGATATCGTGAAACGGTTTTCACTTCTAATGTTTTCACGGAAATCGAGCCCAGGACTCCTTTCAACGTTTTTACCTATCTAGTCTAGAAGTACCAGAAACAGCCAGAATCAAGCAATTTGGGATGCCTTGTACTGGGCCAGGTATTTCCTCAACTGATAAATAAACTACTTATGATAGGCTCTTCCAGTTGCTGTATAATATCCTAACCTAAGGATCTTTCCTGTTCATTTTGATGTTCAATATCTTTACATGAATACGAAACGTCCTTGCTAGGTTCGAGTTCACCAGAGAACAGAAGAAAAAATTTCGATTTTATGTGCATACATAAATAAAATTTTGAAATACATAAATTGGATTCCAGAATTGTGAATTTCGGGAACCGATATCTGTTTGTAATCAGATTTTGTCCAACTATTAGAGTTTCAATGATCATATAGACAGTGTTTTGAGAGTGGCCGATTCCAGAAATATTGATTTATTTTCATTGTCTATATTTTCAATAAAACCGATACTTGGAAAGCGGTTAATTTTGTTTAAGTGCATATTATCGTTCGTTTCACCTCTATTTGATTTTTTTCAGGACACATTAGGTAAACAGAATTATTTTTCTGAAATGTCAAGTCCGTATGGAAAAATAAATTGATAAACAATTAATAGCAGCTTCATTGTCAGACCTGAACACAATTTAAATCCAAAGTATCTTGGTGTAACATGAAAGCAGACCCTAACATTCAAACAACACTGGAACATTGTCGGCTCTAAGGTGAAAACCCGCTCAACTTGTATTCAAAACCTTTTTTATTTTTCTTGAAGGGCCAATGCTAACACTCTCAGAATAAAATGCATTATTTCATTTTGCCCCAGGAAATTGTGCTCTCGAATAGTTCAATAGCCATCACACCAATTTGGCCGATACCCAACTCAATCAGACAATGAGTCATTGTGAAGACCTACTCCCACAGCATGGCTATCCTTCATTAGTGGGATATTTCTTCCACTGAGATGTCCTTCTGTTTACAAGTTTCAATCTAATGAACTGGAATATAATCCTTTACCTCTTATTCTTGGCGACTCTGAATTTCTCACACCTTCAATTGAGAATAAAGCTCTTACTACTCCTGGTTAGGACAGCTAGCCAGCTCTCCAATTTTGCAATCAAATAATAATAATAATATTAATAATTTATTCATACATGTATTTTTACAATTTCATGTATAAATTTTGCCATAAAAAAAATTTACATGGCTTGTTAAACAACTTGGGTGCACACAATGGAGGGAGCAAGACGTTAGAAACTATCATCTGATCGAAAACTCAACATCAAGAAAAAAAGGTTCAACCTTGGACAAAAAGATTGGTGCTTAATGAATACAGATTAAAAACCGGTTATCAAATTTGCAAAAAGTCCCTCAGTCTATGGGGTAGAGCCGAAGATCAATCATTTTACATACAGGTGGTGTAGAACAAGACTACGTTGAACTAATGCCGACGTTTCGTCCGTATATTCGAAGTTTTTGAAGGCTGGATACAAAAGATGTACACGATGAAATCAAATACTACAAATTTCCTGCAGTTGGCACAGTGGACAAAAAAATGCAATTAAAACCGATTTCAAGCGAATAACCAGTAATGACCGCGGTTATCTACGGTCCTGCCTGCGGTTATCTACGGTTATAGCCTTCAGCGATATTCCTTGTAAAATGATTATAACCGACAATGACCGAAGTCGCTTAAATGCAGTTGGTCCTAGATGGTAATTACCAATGAGGACCAGGTTATTCGCTTGAAATCGGTTTAAGTTTTAAAAAACACAAAATGAAACTAGGTTTATAAAACCATAAAAACAACTACAAACAAATATACACTAAACTAAAAGCAAAAACAGATAACAAGCAAAAGTCTAACATAGTATACAAAATATCATGTAAACAGTGTCCAACAACATCTACAGGTAACACCAGTCAATATTGTTATATGAGAGCTAAACAACATGCAAATGATGTTCAGAACAAAAAGGAAACCACAGCTCTCTCAAAACATGCCAAAGACTACCAACATGAATTCGATTTTGATAATATAAAAATCGTTGCAACAGAGGACGTCCAAGAAAAGAGGGAAATTTTAGAAATATTAGAAATTCAAAGAGATAAAAATAGCTGCAACTTCAAGACTGACACTGCTAAACTGAATCCAATGTACAAAGTTCTAATAAGTTGAAGAATCAAACTTGTACATCGCGGGAAAAATCGGCAAAGTAGGATTCGTGAAGAAAGGTTTGAGAGCGACATCTTACAGACGATGGCGTAACCCATAGTGTGTGTGTGTGTGAGACAGGTAGCTCTACAATGATTGCCTGGATTATCAATTGGACATATATCAAATGAAATTAAGGATCGTTGATGTGAATATTAAAGCGTTGAAAAATAATATAATCAAATAGTTATCCAAGTGCTCTTTAGATGATTTCGGTTTGCATGTATAATGACAAGGATGATTGACCAAAGATAGTAAGTTTTCCCAGCCCATAAATCAATTTCATTGTTGCAAAGTGTGTTTTTATAACCTTAAATGTCCTGTATTGTGCGAATATTGTATTTGTGTCAACAATTTTGTATTTTTATTTTTATTTCAGCCTCTGAAGAAGCTATAATAAAGTTAGCGAAACGTCAGGTTATCTCTGAATTTTATTCACCTACCTACCACTACGTCCTAGCTGCCCACTAACTTGGTTACATATCGTAATATTGGGGACGCAAAACATCAATACATAGATACCTAAATATTTACAGGAACTCCCGCTGAATAAGTTCAAAAAATGTTTTGAAGATGTATTGTGTAAGTATGCCTTCTACAGTGTGGAAGATACGTTAAGATCCGCTTCACATCTTCCATGGGTCTGGTATAGACTAATGACTTCAGACTGCGCCATAGAAAACAATCGAGGGGGTTTAAGTCCGGGGATCGAGCAGGCATTATGTGAGGTCCACCTCAACCAATTCAGCTACCACCGTTTGTTTGGTACATCTACACAAACCGAGGTAGTGTTTGTTCCAAAAATTTACGGTATACCTCGCGGATGAGTCTTTCTGGTAGATAAGCCGGTCCAAGTAGCCAGTCACCCACAATTTCAACCCAAACATTAAACGAGGACACTATTTTATCAGAACTGACTCTTTCGAATTAGTCATTATTCATATATATTATAAACAGTAGGCACTGTTCCTAGTATGGAACTCTGTGGAACACCCATTTCCAAGTTTCTAAACGGAGCCGTTCCAATTGCCAGCCTATTCACTATTTACTCGACTATTTACGAGGTAGGAACTCCAAGGATGGCCCGGTAAAGTTAAGCATAAAAATAGTGCTCGAATAACAGTAATTGCCGGTAAGCCAAATTTTGATGGAGAACTAGGGCTTACCATGACGTATAGATTGTCAAAAGTCCCCATCGATCCTATTTGTGCGTCGTTAATTATTCGGGGTCAAAGGTCGATATTATTGGTTTTATGAATTTTTCGCAAAAAAAGTGGGCTTCATAAAAAAAATTTGTAGATCTTCAAATTGTCTACGAAAATTGATCTCATGATTTTTCCTGAGACCCGGTACACATCAGGCGTTTGGAAACGCGCGTTTTGCTAACGCGCGTTTCAAAATACAAGTACTCCAATGATTCCGTATACATGCAAACGCGCGTCTTAGATCAATTTATTTGAAATGTCAAACTTGACTGGGCTAGGATGATGCCAATTCAGCAATATAGAGCAAAACACAACTCTATGCGACACCGCCGGCGTTAGCTGGAACTAAGCCCGAAACGAGTATCGTTTTGACAGTTAGTACGTGAAAGCTGGGTTTATTTGTTTATTTCTACGTTTTTATTGCGATAAAAAAAATATGCCTAAGGAAAAAACCGTGAAAAACACTAATTTTTGTGTTTATGGATGTAATTCTAAAAAATCCAGGGGAGCCCATTTTCGTGGTAAAAATCAAAATGTTTACTTTACCAACAGTCTAGAAATGGTAGAGGAAATTAATAGACGTTAATCCTGGGAGCATGTTTTGATAATGGAAAAAACTGTATCTAAACATATCAGAGTTTGCTCACACCATTTCCGACCAGAAGATTATAGAACGAAAACAGGCATTTCTGCTACTAGAGAAGAAAGCTGTACCTTCACAAAACCTACCAAAAAAAGCAGTTCAAGTCAAGACATTTTAAATTTTTGTTCAGATCGTTCTTGTACAATAATTTTCATTCTTATCGAAATAAATTACTTTGAGTCCACTTAATATTTTTGAATATATAGAAGTCTCAACAATTCAAAGAGCCTAGTTGAAAGTGCTGAAAGCAAGTCATATGAAAATGTGCAAAACCTAGGGACCTTTTGAGTTTGAGTGATTTTCTCGATTGTTGCAAAAGTGAACTTATGTTCAGCAAATCTGTGGAATTTCAAATAAAGTCCGAGAATTGGCAATTTTAAACAATATATTTTACATATATGAATCAATTTAATTTTAAAAATAGCTTGATAGTAATGAAGTTTATTCAGCTACGGAAAAGGTGCAATCAATCGATAGATAAGTTGAATCGTTTTATTTTATTATAACTGCAGCCTAAGACACAAGTGAGACGCAATAAATGAATAATACATTAAAATCTAGCGTAATGAATTCTTCAACATTATTAATCGATGATCACGTCATGTTCTGCATACATTTCATAGATTTTTTCCCTTCCTAAACAGGAAACAAATTAGTAGCTTCTATTAAATGAATATATTGTTCATGCTGATGTTCAATTACATTACAATCATGCATGTTTTCATGTTCTGTTAGGTCTCAAACTAATTTCATCCTTCTCTTAGTTGTTTTGAAATAATTTTTGCCCACATAGAATCAAATGATTGTATTGCAACACTTGCTCACCCTCTATACAGCATCTGTGAGCATGTAAATATTGGAAAATTTCCTATAATTAGAGGAACCTTTGGTAAACATCTCGCCAGATAATCATTCATTTTTTTTCGAAATGGGACGAACTGAAACATTTTGTAGTTCTTCTGGAAGAACCTCCTGCATCATTCAATAGTTGAATAAAGGGTTTATATTGTTGACTGTAACATCGTAATTCACAATGGATTATATTTTTGATCTCTCTTCGGAGACTTTTTCAATATTGAGAGAGAGGTTCAAGATATTAATATAATATATATCTACCTATACAAAATTACTGAATGAAAAGTTTGGTTCCGAAACACCAAACATCAAAGCTCATTATGATGTTAGAATCATTTATAAAAACCTTTTGTTTTATTTGATATAAATAAACCAATATTTGTGAGATTGTGTTGATATCTCGAGATTGTTTAAGCTTTTGCAGGCATTCGGTTTTTCAAACTCTGTTAAAACTAATTAATTGGTATTTAAAAGTTTAGTTTTTCAAAATAAGATATCAGCGTTAGGAAAAAGGTGCGAAAGCATAAAGTTTGATTGACGATTAGGTATATTAATTCTAATTCAATTAGTGTGAAGTCAACACTTTCGTGTCATATATTATATAAACATTACCTATATTCGAAAAATTTCTGTAATTTTCAATGGCTGTTCAAACATTTTCTCTCTTTCTTTTTTCTCTCTTTACTTTGTTTACTTCCCTTTTGGAAAAGTTTGCTACGGGTGAATCTGTATTCCAACAAGAACATATGTGATGATAAATCCATATACCTGGGAATTACATCCAAGAAGTTTAAGGAAATATTTTTTTGCAAGAATCCAACTTACCGATGAAAGCAAACCATATTTCACTGTTATCATGTCTGAAGCTTTGAATTCTATTTTTAAAGTTAACATGCTACGTATCATCATTTCGACCTGAGAAATTCCAATTGGATACAAATTTGATATAAAAGTGAAAACCTACACAAAATCTGAGACCTGAATATCTGGTGATACATACCGGGTATAGAGTCCCTTTCAAGTGCAATACAATTAATAAATGATAATAATTGACCACAATGGAAAAATAACGCTGTGAAAAAATATTATAAGCAATACTGTATCTTAACTAGAGCGAACCAAATAATGCCACTTCATATTTAATAATTTTTCTTCCATTGATAATAGTTTCCAACAAGAGTTTTTACCCTTGTGTCATTGATGGACGTATTGTTATTTCGCTGTAATGTCATTAGAAAAAAGAAGACAAAGGTAAGATATTCATTGGTGACAGTACAAAGCTCTAGACTAAATAGGCTGCTACATGTTAATGTGTTACTTTTTATAATATATATGTAAATAAAATTAACGTTTAGTTCTACGGTATTCTCAATAACATATTCTGAAAGAGAATAGTAACCATCAGAATGAATACTTTTCAATTCATAGGCTCAAAGATGTTTCATCGTGAGGATGGAAAAATCAAATCAGATTTTGTCACTGAGAGAAGAAATATACCGGTTTCAGTCATATTTGGCATCATCAGCATCTCATATCTTCCAGAGAAAAAAGTTTAATGAGATAATTCTACCATTGAAGCAAATATTTTAAGTCTGCTGAGTAAAATATTACAAGTGGCGACATCTATTAGCGTCAAAAAAAGTTCCACATCTCCAGTCACATGCTGAAAATAACTGCGATTTTAGCAAAAATGTTTTGTGTTTTTCATTTCTTTTATTAAAAAGCTCGTCTGCACAGCGCGAAAAGAATTGGGCGTTTCAATTTTCGGCTAAATTTGCATGGGGCGTTGACATAGGGCCACAGCTAAAATCTCATGGAGTGAAAGAGGATTGGCTCATTTTTTTTTTAACATGTGACTCGGGATGTGAAACTGCGCAATGAATGAATCAGTCTGAAATCAGCTGAAAAAATTTGCAACAATTACATCCTGAGGCACAGGTTTATATGTGCAACAGAAGTTTTTCTTGATTATCTTTATAGGTGAAATATTTGCTTGCGTCAGTTCAATGATATTCTGAACAAACATAACGCAATTGCTAAAAATATTTTCCACCAGCAGCTCTATTCCCAATTCACAGATTTTGACAGATATTCATTTCTCAAAATGTAGAAATCTAATGGCAATGACACTTACTTGTAGACCATCCTCATATCGGAGTTTCGAAATATGAAACTTGAATAAATAGCTTAAGGTCTCGTCATGCTGAAACACGAAATTGAACTGGATATATTATGGAAGATATAAGTACAGAGTGGTCAGATTTCGATGTTTTAGTACTACATCTCCCGAATTAAGAGAGATAGAAAAAAAGTAGTATACATGTCAAGTTATCTTTTTTCGACGAACATAAAATGCTGAACACCGCAGGTCGTTGCAGTTTCTAGTTTTCGTGCTACAAGGTGGGTTTGGAATTTGGCCGATTACTATAATTCGCAGTATTGCGACTACGCTCTCGAAATAAAAATATCTTCAAGGTATTTCTCCCAGTACTTTTTAATGGTGCTTTTTTTTTCAGTGTCGATTCAAATTTGGGAGCAATTGAAAAAAAAATTGTTTCGAATGGAAACCAAAGTTTGCCATGATATTTTTCAATAGATTTTCCTTAGACAATTTCAAAGATATGAAGCATGATATACTTCCGAGTTTATATATCGAAAATTTCGAAAGAACATTTTTCGTTCTACAAAATTAAAGGAGGTTTTGATTTTTATTCATATCCTTTTTACTTGAGAACGTCATAAAACTTGTTTTTCCACAATTATTTTAAGTTGTCACATTGATTAATATACTTTTAAACAGACTCCGGGAGTGCTGCTCTGAAAATGCCAGACACTCGACACTCGTCGTTTTTCAGAAAACGACACGTAGTATATTGTAATATTTATTAATGAACTCTATATACAGGGTTGGGATATAGTATGGAACCAAGTAAATATCTTTTAAACGAAAAGAACGATATTTATGAAAATCTGCAGGTAAGTGCAATGGAACAAAACGCATCTGATGTACATTTTTTTGATAATAATATACTTCCGGTTTAACCGGAAATGCCATCAACTTCTTTAATTTGAATGGGACACCCTATATATTTTTACAGATTTTGAAAGAGCTTGTTATTTTGAATTCATACATATTGAGTTTAGTGTAAAAAAAATTGTAAAAACGAGGAATAACTCACTGTTAGTAGTACAATAGATGTACATTTCATTATTTTAGAATAATGAGAAACAAAATTACTTCAAATGTTCAAAATGCTCGCCGTTTACTTGCTGACAATATGCCATTCTATTAACAAATTCTTGAGTCACTCTTTCCAAGACTTCTCCACGTATTAGTTCACATTCATCAATAATTCTTTGTCTCAATTCATGTAAGTTTGTTGGTCGTCTAACGTAGACACGTGATTTTAAATAACCCCAAAGAAAAAAAAAACAACGGGCTAAGATCCGAAGAACGAGCAGGCCACTCTATGAATCCTCTACGTCCAATCCATCGATTTGGAAAATTCGCATCCAGAAAATCCCTAACCCGTCTATCATAGTGGGGAGGTGCTCCATCTTGTTGAAACCAAATATTTTGTGGTAATTGCCCATTCTGTTGAAGTGTAGGAATAATTTCGTTATTTAGTAGATCCAAATACTTGTCACCATTCAAATTTCCGTCGATAAAAATGGGCCTATAAGCTTATTTTCGACAATTCCCATCCAAACATTTAACTTCTGTGGATGCTGGGTATGTGCTTCATGAATCCAATGAGGATTCTCATCTGACCAATGCCTTGAGTTGTGGCGATTATCTGTTCCATTTAAACAAAAAGTTGCCTCATCGGAAAAAACTATGCTAGAAGCAAAATTTTCGTCGACATTACAGATGTCCATTAGCCGTTCGCAAAATTCCAGCCGTCGGTCAAAATCATCGTATGACAATTCTTGAACCAACTGTACCTTATACGTATGATACTTTTCACTTTTTAATATCTCTCCTACAGATCGTCGACTGATACCATGGTTTAGTGCCAAATTTGTGGTGGAAGTTTGAGGTGATTCTTCTAAATCGATTGCAATATTTTGTTTAACAGTTTCGTTCGTTGCAGTCCGCGGTCTTCCAGGTTTTAGCAAATTTTTTACCATCCCAGTAGTATAAAAACGTTGTAATGTTTTAGTTACTGTTGAACGTGATATAGGATTTCTCTCCGGATGCAAATTATTAAAAATATGACACACTTCTTCATGAGTTTTAACACGATCACCATAACCGATCATCATTAAAATCATTAATTGAACCATTCTAAATTGTTCAATTTATTTCCGTCAATTAGAATTTGACACTTGAAGAACAAAAGACGTACTAAACAGTACTTGTTCATTTATTACTATGCATACAAACAACATCAATTAGTTTATCTAAATAGTTTATTGCTCTAATGCAAAAAACTCAAAGGAGGTTGGTTGAAGTGCTATATTCCTCGTTTTTACAAATTTTTTCACCCTAAACTCAGTACGTATGAATTCAAAATAACAAGCTCTTTCAAAATCTGTAAAAATATATAGGGTGTCCTATTTAAATTAAAGAAGTTGATGGCATTTCCGGTTAAACCGGAAGTATATCATTATCAAAAAAATGTACATCAGATCCGTTTTGTTCCATTGCACTTACCTGCAAATTTTCATAAATATCGTTCTTTTCGTTTAAAAGATATTTACTTGGTTCCATACTTTATCCCAACCCTGTATTTATTTAATTTCAGAAAATAACAATCCTGTCCTGGTTCCACAGGTAGAAACTGAAGGCTTTCAATATACAAAAAGCTCATTGCTTCTATAAAGAGTAGAAAAGAAGATGGAAAAGTTCCTATATGCGAAAGACGTCACTGCTGGATAGTTATTCAGTTTCATGGCGAAAATCTCTAATTATTAGCGTACACACGGAATAGTATTCTGTAAAAAAGCACTCCCCGCTGCATAGCTCGAACCTGCATCCTCCATATCAAATCAAATCAAAATCAAATTCCTCCATATTACTGGTCCGTCGTGCTACCATCACACCAACGGAGGAAGTCAAAGGTTTCATCTTCTTTCAGGTGTCGGCCCTCCAAGAATATGGTGATATTAGTAGTTAATATTTTATTTCTCACGACCTACGGCATTCTTGAGAGGTTTTTGAGTAGTTAATGAAGTAAAGAACTTGATTCGCTATCGGTGATCATCGTGATTTAGTGCAGACGTGAGCACGTTGGAACAGAAACCTCCTGAATATTATTTACGAACGAATTAGTTCGTTAATAATGATATACTGACACCGGATTCTGAGAAAGTGACCACCTGAAAGTAAATAGGGCCCTCCACTTCCTCTGTTAGTGTAATGGTAGTGCATCGCAACGGTAATACGGAGGTCCCAGTTACGAATCCTGCAAGGGGGGATCCTCTTTTCCATTTTTCATTTTCCGCCTGTACGCCAATAACTACACATTTTAATGTGCACTGGAATTTGGTGTATTTTTCACACATTAAACATATAAAATAAAATATGAATAGTATTGAATAAACTTGAAAAATAATGAATAAAGTTTTCCTTTAGAACTAGAACCCTTGTATTGGCGTGCGCATTGTTAAGGTTCAAAGAATCTACCTCCTGATTTATAGTATTATATGTTCTGTAATGAATAACTTTTTGCGAATATTATTTCATAAAGATGGTACTGATCCTCATCGATAGAAATTTATTATCAATTGCCGTTGAGGGCGAACAGATTTCTTGGCCTAAACTGGCCGAATCTGAAACTGAACTTTCGGTCAGTGAGTTTTCCAAATACTACCATCACAATGATTGCAATGAACCAGTGGTGGATTATTATGCTGTGAGCAAAGGTAAAAACGAATTGGCATTCTTTCTTGAGTAAACTTACCAGTGTTCTGAATTGAGCGAAGAAACTGATGACCACAACCAGTGCCAAAACACATCCAATAATAGCGGTAATTGCTAGAATGTATAAGCTATCAAAATTTATTCTGATCAAAATTATTGCAAAGTAAACAGTCAGGGTCAGAAAAAAAGTTATACTCATCAGCCAAATGATGAGAAACGGATTCATGAATTCATTCAAGCATTGGTGTACTTTCCACAGTTCCAAGTAAAGATGTTGTAACCTCTGTATTTTAGTTGGAAAAATGATTTCCGCATCATTTGAGGCGGCATTGAAGATAATCTTCAAGTAGCTTAATATCGAAATATAAACTTTCCTACGAAGAACTAACTCGCAGGGTATTAGCATCAATATACCCAACTCAAAAACCAATAACACTAGGATAATTGTTATTTCAAATACTGAAATATCCGACAAGTATGATGCTGAAACTCCGAAGGCTGTTGACTGCGAAACTATGATCGAGACCAAACATTTCTGCTTACGCAGAAAGGATTCGCTAAAACGAGGACCAATAAAATTTTTCACTCCATAAAATTTTCTGTTATCGAATAAGCTCGTGAATCTGTTCAATCCATCTATTCTGCTCTGAAGAGAAAAACTCAAACAGTTCAGCAAAAATGGAATATTTAATAGCGCCAAAGACCTGTTAATAGCAAAAAGGCATTCACTTGATATTTCGTCACAAGAGTTGATGCACTTTTTCATCGGATTGAACACCAAAAATGCTAGAACTGGATTTATGAAGATCGGGATAATTGATGTTAACTTTGGGACTTCGAAATATGACTTATTTTTCAAATCTGAATTGTGAGTGCAGAATGCCCTTATTGGCATTATGGGAAAGAAACACTTTCTCAAAAATTCCATAGTGCATACTAAACAATTTGTTGGTATAACTTTTTTTTCAACAGTAATTGGGTCTGCACTTGTCTGCGTCATGTTTCATTCATATTCATGAATGAATTGAGTGGAACAGTAGAACGAATTGTTTTAACTATCATTCGAATGACAATTCAGATCAGGATGAAATTACTGATATGGAAGCATATGATTATACATTATATCTATCGTAAGAATGAAAATGTGCGATGAAGTAGATTACAATCGGAAACAATGATCATTTAGTTTATACGTAAGCTATCACTTTAATCAATTTTTGACTACGCATCAAAATCGGTGAACTTGTCGAATATTTTTATAAAAACACAAAAATAAGACCTAGGTGTATAATATAGAGCATGAATAAATATTGCAGTTAATCTTTCAGAATTCGATCTTACCTTTATGGACACAATATCGCGAAATGTAAGGTGCTTCCTGCCTGCTAAGAGGACAACCCCACAATAATTCCTCCCAAAATCGAGGAAAACGATTTTTCATCTTATAATAATAATAATAATTTATTCATAGTTGTACATCAAGGTATACACTATAAATAGTTGCCGTCAAAATCTTTGACGGCTTGTCAAAATATCAAAATATAAAATAATATAAATATACATATCACACTAACATTACAAACAAACTAACAATTTGAAAATTCACCTATTGAATATATTGTTCGCTCCAAAAAAGTTCTTTAACTTTTCGAAGAACTTGTTAGCACTCAAATTTCCCACAAATTTCAGTCTGTTGTACAGCTTGAGGCAAGTGAGATGCATACCTTGTTATAGCTTCTTCAATCTTAGGTATAGAATGGCGAAAATCCACCACTCTGTCCCCAGATTATGATGCCATAGAGCTTTCGGCTACGACTGGCGGAATAATAGATCAGCTTTGCTGCTTTTACGTTCGCAATCTGCTTTATCCTCTTCATCTGGTATATAGCAGTCGACAACCTCCACCGGAGAGACGACTGGATCTTTACACCCAAATATGTAAGACACCCATCGCTTCTTTCTTTGCTGCTGAAAACTATTTGTTGAGTTTTATTTGGGTTGATTCTTACTCCATTCACAGAAAACCACTCCTCGGCGTGATTTTTTCGTTTGGTGGCCTGTTGTTCCTCTACGTCTGTTCAAAAATGCCGTATCATCTGCATAGCTACATGTCTTGTCAGCCTCTACGTTACAATGGAGATCGTTTGTGAACAGAATAGGACCCAGTATGGAGCCCTGTGGGACACCGGCGCGAACTTCTTTGTTTTCTGAGAGTGAATCATTCTATATAACTCCTTACAAGCGGTAATGGGAATGGAAAATATTTTATGCTCTGCCTCTCGCACCCTAAAAACCCAACTTGTTCAGCAAGATCTCGTGAGGGACACTATCGAAGGCCTTGCTCAAATCAACACAGGACAGTTCTACATCCTCACCTCTTTTTGTAGCCATCGAGGATTGTTTCTAGGACATCAATCATAGCTGTTACAGCTGGTTTCGCTTTTCTGAAGCCATGTTGAGAGCGATTAAACGATTAAACACGACGCTTTTTTCGAGATAGCTGACCAAGAGCTCTCTCAGGATTGATTCAAATATTTTAGAAACTGCCGGAAGAACAGAAATTGGCCTGTAGTTTTCGAAGCAACGTGGATTTCCCCTCTTCAGAATTGGCGTTACAGCGGCTACCTTCAATTTGCCAGGAAGGACCCCTTGCTTGAAGCAATCGTTCCACACTTCACATAGAGGTTCTTTTATGAGCGAAACTACTTTTTTCCGTATTGAAACAGAAATGCCATAAATATCATTACTATTTTTGTTTTTCAAACTGTTCGTTTCCAATGAAATTTCATTTTCTGTAACAGGATGCAGGAACATTGAAGCGGGTGACTCACTCTTCTCAGCAGTTTGCTAGATAGCTCGGGCGATGGTCACAGAATTTTTTGAATATTTTCTCCTACCGTAGAAAAAAACTCGTTCAGGTCTTCTCCTTTCACGTCACGATTCTGTCTTTTAGATGTTTCCTTCTTTCCAGTTTCCTGTTTTATCAACTTCCACAAAATTTGCTGTCTATTATCTGCGTTTTAAATTCTTTTGATATTCTTCTGCTTTACACACTCTGTTATAGTCTCTCTTGATAAGATTTTTAATTTTTCATACAACAGGGTACTATTTACATCTCTCAACACATCAGCAATTGTTCTAGCTGCCTCAACTTTAATTTTTAGTTGTTCAATTTTTTTTGGGTAGTTGTAATTACTACTATTACTGATCTTTTTTTCCTTGAGGAAAAAGACGAGTAACCTGTCGTACAAACCTAAAAGAATCCCTCTCAATTTTTTCCTCCAGCACCGAGAACGACATGATCTGCGCCCGATGGTCCGATAAGTTTGGTTCGTAAGTTTCATGATATCTTCCACTACTCGGTATATTAGTTAATATGTTGTCTATACAACTGCTGGAACTCTGCCTTGAAATGTCTATATAATAGTCGCCTGCAAGGATCATTTTGTCATTACCGTATTTATCGAGACAAATTTCTGAGGCTTCCGTAATCATGGACTCGGATGAACTGTAGTTACCCGACGGAGGTCTATAAGCTGCAACCACCACAAGTTCCATCGACGGTACTCTCACCGTTATTAGCTCAATATCCCTTTCAATTTAGAGCTTTTCTATTTCAGGCGGTTATTTCAATCGGAATGAAAATTGTAACTATTTAGCTAAGGTGAAATATGTGGGAGTGGCAGGTCAGAATGAATACAAAGGGTGCATTGAGATGGTTGTGACTGATTATTTGATTATAGAAATATGATTTCAGGTTTCAGTTGTTTAGGTATAGGACGGTAGGCGGTGTGGCAAGTGGCAATCAGGATGAAGGCTTCTTCAAGATTTTTTGTGTTTGAAGATAATATTGGACTCATAGTAATAACAATAATTTTAATAGCCCGATTTGGGCAGACGAAGTTGCGCGGGCCAGCTAGTCTGAAATAAAAGGTCAAGTCATTAGCAGAAAGCTCTGGTCGATTCAGAACAGAACAATTCCATCAAATAAATAAATAAAATCTACTTTCTTCTTTGTCAGCCATTTTTTATCCACTCCTGGACGTAGGCCTCCTTCAAATTTCTTATACGCGCTGTATTATATCTACGACTTTTTTCTTTGTCGCATTTCTTGGTTTCTTACTTCATCTCTCAAACTCAAACAAAGCATCCCACGGCCCACAGCTCTCTGAATCTTGTAGATTTTGTTGTCAGTGCCATTGTTTCAAGCTCATTTGTCGCCATACTGTCATATGTGGCAATATACAGGTATAAAAACTATTCTTTCTATTTCATAATGTGAATCAGTTCATAAGAGAACTACATGAGGGTCGCAATGAACTCATTACAGCATTGCTTTCATTTTCAGTTGTATTTCTCGTGGTTGTCAACTCTGACTTCTAGTTTTATCAACTTACAACACAAGTCAATTCCCAATCTCGTGTTACCTCTTACGGTTGATCATCGCCGACAATAATCGAAATTTATCATTCAAGTCATCTGTCTTGTGTGGAAATATTTGTGTCAGCTGCCAGTTGTCCATAGAAATATGAATATGTTTACAGGGGGTCAGCGGAAAGGTAGAATTATCAGAGAACGAATCAACTTGAACAGATTGGGTCTTTAAGATCATTGAGGGGATGTTCGTTATTTTTATTCTTCAAAATTTTAAGTTACCCCAAGAGCGTCAGCTTATGAAAATCGTTATGGATATGAAAACAAGTTAGATTGGCGATCAAGGTAGAGTGTTTACTCTAAATCGAATGAATTGTAATGGCGGGCCTATTTCTGATTTGTTCATTAAATCTAACTTTTTCAGCTCTGCTTGTCAGGTCAGTTATCTCAAGCAATTTTATGTTTTCCCCCTCATTGATTATTGTCCTTGTTGTTTTTGATGACTATCTCCTATACTCCATTTAGAAAACATCACTTGTATTTCAGATAAGTCAATTGCATTTCAGAAAACATAAAATGTTATTCAGATTTGTCAATTGAATTTCAGAAAATAATGAATCAAATTCAATTGGGTTATGTGAAATACATTTGATGTTTTCTGAAACTGAATCGACTAATCTGAGATTCAATTGGCGCTTTCTGAAATTGAAGTGACTAATCTGAAATACACTTGACGGTTTCTGAATCACACTTGGAAATGGTGTAGTGTTCTATGTGAAACATTGACAAGGTTTAACCCGGAAGGGCACCGCACCTATTCAGGAAAAGCGGGCCAATGAATATTCCTCATTTTACGTATTATAACACCCTTAGGAACAATTTTCACGAAATTCTTACATATGATTTTTTCTATGAGGCCCTCCAACATCGCAGCTCCGAAAAAATTAAATTTCAAATTTCATGATAATTCTTGTATTTTCAGAATGTCATCATTATGCCTTGGGTTATGAATGACAAGAAATCACAGATATTCGAACACCCACTCACCACATTAATTTTCGTTATTTAGGCTGTTTCATGAAGCAAGTAACTGAATGTTACTTTAACTGTGACTTTGGGACCACCCTGAGTTTTTCATAAAATGTCGACCTCTGTAATGAGTTTCATTTATGTGCAAAGAACAGCTGCAAAATTATTCAGGGTTAAATTCGGATTTTATACAATTTTTCTTTGAAACTTATCTGTAGTTAGCAGTGCTGTCAAGTGATATAGGTTTTCATTCAGTATAAATACTATGATAGTTATTGTCTTTTTATTTGGGAATGTACAGGGTGATTCACTTGATCACTTATCTTGGTAAAGCCCAATTTTCTCGAAAACTTCCAAATGACACAGATATGTTTCTTATTTTCATTTTAGAATAATCCATTACAATCAGTTCGGTATACCATATTTTTTATGGCGATATATGATGGGTCCATTGGTTCCCATCCATCCATTTTCGAATTCTTGATATAAATATCTCATCACAATGACAGCGCTGTGGCTTCTAGCTGTAGCCACATACTTCGTTTTATTTGAGGGGGCACATTTTATAGAAAACTAGTCTTCTTTTATTCAAGACACAAAATCATATTTATGTCTCCAAATGAACGCATACTATCACAAGGCGGAAAAAAATAAATGGAAGAGAATTAACATAAGACACGCTGCAGATCGTGGAAAAAAATTGTATGAAGAAAACAATTCAGGATGGAATTATCTTTCGAATGACAGGATAAAAAAGGTATGTTTCTGGAATGGTATATTCTAAAACAAGTTGCACAATGGGCTTCTATTCCAACACGAATGCGAAATTCGAAAACGAGCGACGAAGGAGCGAGTTTTCGAAAGCATGAGTGTTGGAATTGCCTTCTGCCAGGAGTTTTAAACAATATTTTCTCTATTTCAGGCAAGTTTTGTGAAGAACTCTCGAAATTCAATGAGAAATATCTTGGCAGTTGGTGTGACTTACGAAAATTGACAGATTACGGAATTTGAATTGATGTCATTTGAGAATTGATAGAATCATCAAATTTAAAAGTTCATTTGCTGCAATTTTGGAACTCCCTATAGAACAAACCAGATGTAAGAATTTCGTGAAAATCTGATATATCGGTCCTAAGTTGGATATAATATGTAAAACTGTCGAAAATTCACTGGGCCCTCTTTTCCTAAGTGGGTATATTTCTTTTTGAAGTTTTTAATACTGAGGCTCAGATATGTTGCACAAACTCTCTACAATAATGATTTTATGAAAAATCTCTACGCTCATTAGCTTTCTTAATTTTAAAAAGTTTTACTTTATGTTAAAGTTGTTTTACTTACTAGAAGTCCTTGAAAATGGCTCAGTCTGCTCAGTGGACATGAAAAAAGGAGATTCAGAGTTTTTCTGGTCTGAAAGAAAATTTCAAATATGAATTAATTTTCCAGGTTTCACTCTTGCATCTTTATAAAGAAAAATCAGATTAATAGCTTATTCATGCAGTAAATAAAAAAAATTGAAATGAGTTCAAAAAATAACATTAAGGGTATATTGAAATGATTGCTGATGTTTTGTGGATTTATCTGTTTGTATATTGTATGAATCCTTAATTTCGCTGTCTACCCCTTTCCAATTTCTATCGATAACTCATTCACACAGAAAAAAAAAAATCGTTCTAATCCTCAAGTAAGAACCGAATAATGTCTCTTTCAAGTTTAGAAACAATCTGTCTCTTCCAACTTTAATCTCAGTTTTCACTCCTCTGCACACAACTGTTTCGTCCGCTGCGCATGTGCCACCGCACATGCGCTACAAATTCAACATTTTCTGGAGCGTTGGCCATTTTTGCGAGCGCTTTCATTTTGTGCTAGGTAGCGGTAGCGAAAACTGAGAAAAAAGTTGGGCTATAAAAAACAGCACTTTGAAGAGACATAATTAGGTTCGTGTCTTTCGATAAGAATGCTTCTTCTTTCTCTGCAAACGAATAATTGACAGAAAATAAAAAGGGGTTAACGTTCTACATGTTTCCTACCACTACCGTTCCTGATAAGTGCAGTAGGGCTGTGCTCTTAGTCTGCTGAATGCAACCATTGTTTGGAAACTGTCTCAACTAGTGTTTACTTTTCTTAAAATCCTGTTGAAGCTCTTACCTGCCTTCCTAATATTGTCAACTTTTACTCACCTCATTCATTACTTGCTGACAGTCTGAGAATATACTTATGATCACCATGATTGTTACAGTCGTTTTCACTTGGGCAAAAATGATGACCAGTGCAGGTTGAATGTTTATCACTTGAATTAGAGCATAGCAATTGAATACGCATAATGCTATATGAGACAACAACCAAACAATCAGTATTGGGTTCATGAAATCGCACACTTTGTTCATAACAACTTTAAGACTCAGATAGAGATGGATAAATTTCTTCAAATCTTCATCTATTTCATCTCCAGATGTCTTAACTGTTCGGATATAAACCATCAAACGTTCCCTCAGGCAACGATGTACTGCTCTGTAAATAATCCTCATCACCACCAGCTTCTGACTCACCTGCGCAGCAATCGAAAATTGAACTCCTTGGCATACGAACATGCAGAAATAGTGGTAATTGAAAATTTCTGCTCCTTTGTTCACAAATGTGGCGAACCCAAAAACAATAATGAGAGCTGCAGAAATCGTGATATTCATATGGTTTATCATATAAATAACTTTCCCGCATTTGCTACAAATGATGTTCTTCATGCCGTAATATTTTCTGTGTTCTATTATGTGAGTTAAGTCGTTCAACTCATCTGCACGAACTATCATTTTGAATTGTATAATAATGACAAATATGATTGTATTGATTATGAGGATATGATCATGTAGTTCCAATAAACATTTCAATCTATCTTCGCTGCAAGATCCCAACATACCATACAGAAATAGCACGGTACCAGATAGGTTAACGAGGAGAAAGATTATTGGAAATATCATACCCCGTTTGGAATACCAGAATTTAGTTTCGCCGTTGTATTTTTCAGTCATATGACTACATTTTCCTCTCATTGGAGAAATAAAAGATGTGAGAGTGAGGGAGTAACAATATAAACAGTTCAAACAATTGTTTTTTCCAAACTTCGTTCCCGTATTTATCTCTGGAGAAAAAATTCAAATATTCCAGGACTTTTCGGATGCTTTTGGAAAAAGGAACATTCATATTTATCGAATTATGTCCTAAGCTCGGGAATATCAAGTATGTCAGGAACCCTAATGTCCACTGATGGGTTTCCTATCATAACGTTTTGTTGAGTTGAAGGTGTTATTTACAATAAAATTTGGGGTGGTCGTTAAGACTCTTAATGTCCACTGGATTACAGATAATAAAGTCGATTAAATTTTCTTTATCAACGACTTATGCCTCATTTCAAGACAAACAGATTTACGAGTTAAAAGATATCAGAAAAATATTATTGATATTAACACGTAGTCATCGAAAATAACCTAATTTTGGAATTTTGAAATGAAGATCGATAAAATGCTGTAAATTATGTACGGTTGAATAGATAGTTTAAATCTGGAAAATGGTGTTATATTTGATCTTAGGAATCAAAATGTTTACATGAGATGTCAACAAATATGACAAAAAACCATAACATTAATGAATCAATTCAATAGAATCACATTCTATATGGACTACGAGTATAATATTCAACAAACACACATAAGGTAATTACTAATTAACTGAATTTTTGATTAAGAAACTTGTGCAGAAATAAACTAGTCCTTTCCAGCAGAATGGAACCGGTTTTTTCTCAGGTGTTGATTTCCTCCGTTTGATAAAGGGTGTTAGGTATTATTATTATTATTATAATGAACAGGGGTCGTTGTGGCTTCGTTCAGCCTTTCGGGAACTTCGACCGCAAGGATCTTTTGTTCTTTACCCAACTCGTTCATTTAAATCCCAAGGAGGCCATCAATGGTGTTGATGAACCCAGCGACCTCCTTAGGAGCCTTGGCGGTTATTTCATATGTTAGGTAAATATGCGTCATAAATTCAGGAGGATATTCCTTGGACCCTGAGGATATTTCATCACTTCATTAGTTTTGTAGAAGCGCTTTGTTATGAAGACATCAGACGAAACAAATTTTCAGCGAATAACAATTCAATACTTAAAATTACTTTTCTTTACCTACAACCATTATTAAAAATGGCTATCTCCAGCGCCAGCATTGAAGAACTTTTTCAAAAACACTAGGGTTGTTTCATATTGAACTCTAATAAAATAGAAAACTTATATCAACATTCTTCAAATAAGGCAGAAAAATTGGTAAACCTAGTAATATTTCAAATAAGATCCAATATCCCCTATTTTCATTAATTTATATAAAGGAAAAATACTGGGTGATGTTAAACAGGAAGATATGAAAGTTTTTCTCGCAGAAATGTGGACGAATATTAGTATCCATTGTTCTAAACTAACAAGTAAGGGATCGAATAGCAGTTTTAAGATAAGTTTTGAGCCGAAATTAAAAACCGAAATCAAGTAACCCGGCGGTGTAATTAAATTTTTTTTTATGAGGGTGGCTTGTTTCGCAGTTATTGAGTCCATGCTGAGATATGGGGTAATTGCATGGGGTAACAGCTCCTCTCGACATAATGATTGTAGGCAGAAGTTCAATGAATTGGGAATTCTAACATTTTCCAGTTTGTATATCTATATGTTATTGCATATAAGAGAAGGAATTTATTACGAAATAACGGTTTTTATCATGATCACTTCACAAGAAATAGGTGTTTGTTCAGAAATGACTTTTGCCGACTAGCAGTATCACAGTCCAGTTCACAGTACCTTAGTAAGAGCTTTCTGAATAAGATACCTAAATATTTACAGGAACTCATACTGAATAAGTTCGAAAAATATTTTAAAGACCTACACAATGAGTATGCCTTCCACAGTGTGGAAGAGTTCTTAGAGTATGACCTCGATACGTTATGATCCGCTTGTTGGATCTATTGTTTTATATATTTTGGAATATCACTTTAGTGATTTCATTGTTTTTTTAATTTTTTTGTGTAAACAGTTTAACTACGTTATTTTTACTTTTTCATTTCCACTGTAGTAACATGAATTAATAAATATGAATATGAAATATGAATATGAATATGGAGTTACACCTAACAATTATTTGATCTCTTCAATCGTCCACATCTTTCACGGGCCTGGTATAGATTTATGACTTCAGACTGCGCCATGGAAAATAATCGGGGGGTTTTGAGTCCGGGGATCGAGCAGGCATTACGTGAGGTCAACCTCAACCAATTCAGCTACCTCCGTTTGTTTCTGTTTAAAATTCTCGAGCAAATACACTAAAATGCATAAATAAAAAAAAATTAACTCCATAAACCACATTGCCAGTCTTGTAGCTCATGGTACATCCTAAACCAGGGCTGTCCAACTTCAAGTACCCCAAGGGCCACTTTTCGAAATATTCCGGTGCGAAGGGTCGCACTGAAAAATATACTAAGTTTGCAACCTCATGTGTGAGTTTTGATAATGAGAGCTAATGGCAGATTTGAGGATTTTGAATTTCATTACATGTTATTTCACTGATTCCTCAATTTCATTGATACTTCTATATTCGTTTTTGATGAACGAAGTAGCATCGGAGACCTATCTTTTGACTTGATAAATTTCATGTCGAAAAGCTGCTTTCACAGATATGTGCTTCCCAGCATTGAACCCACTGTCGGCCTTAAAATAGGGAAGTTGAGGTATCGTTCTTCTGGTAGAAAATGGGAAATTTTCAATCCAGTTTCCGTAAGAAGGATCTGTTTGCAGGTCACATGATTCCAGTTGAAGGTTTGCTCTACCATCATTCTCAACTGCAATTTTTTCGACGTATTTTATGCGAGGTAACTCTGGAATTTCCTCAAAATCCTCCCACTCTTTCAATGGATGTTGATGTGATGTAACAAGTCACCACATGTAGCTTCTACTTCGGCTTGAAAATCTCAAATTTTTCTGTGAGTCAAAGCAAGATTGCCCCCTCTCATAAAATTTCAACATCCACTTTGATGACATCCATTTGACGTAACCACATAGCGTTTCATGTTGAACAATACATTGTATCACAGGATAGTTGATGTTTCATTTCGAGAGCCTTACAAATCCAATTTCAGTTGCTGTCGTAGTTCTGGTTCTATCAGTGACCATATAGGAATTTTAATTGAATCCCCAAGAGTCCGACACCACCTTATTCACAGTTTCAAAAATATCCGTACCCTTAGTTATACCAGAAAGAGGAATGAGATCAAGCATCTCCACTGCTAAACTTAGATCGTTTTGAATGGTTCTGACAAAAAGCACTTTCATCCAAGGATAGAGAAAAATATTTACACTTTTCAACCGTGTCTTGCAGTTTTTTAGATATATACATTGATCAATATGGTTCACTCGTCTCGCAATTTTTTGATGCGACACAGAAACTGCTTCTAATGTTTCGGCAATTTTTATTTCATTGAACTGTTTTGCTATTTTGATGGTTTTTTCGCTTTGGCGATTTCCAGCGTAACTCTGCGGGCCACGAACAATGAGGTCGAGGGCCGCATGCGGCTCGCGGGCCTCATGTTGGACAGCCTTGTCCTAAACAAACCGAGGTAGCGTTTGTTCCAAAAATTTACGGTATACTTCACGGGTGAGTCTTTCTGGTAGATAAGCCGGTCCAAGTAGCCAGTCACCGACAATTCCAAACCAAACATTAAACGAGGACACTATTTTATCAGAACTGACTTTTTCGAATGAATCATTATTCATATACATTATAAACAGTAGGCACTGTTCCTAGTATGGAACCCTGTGGTACACCCATTTCCAAGTTTCTAAACGGAGCCGTTCCAATTGCCAGCCTATTCACTATTTACGAGGTGGGAACGCCAAGGACAGCCCGGAAAATTACGCATAAAAATAGTGCTCGAATAACAATAAATGCCGGGAAGCCAAATTTTGGTGGAGAACTAGGGCTTACCATAACGTATAGGGTCGGTTTCGTTTAATTAATTGGAACCACCGCGATTCGTTGAAATTTCAAAACGAGTGATTCGATTGGTTCGAATTTACGTAAGGTTTTTTAATCGCACAATTAAAGTTTTGTAAAACCGACCCATAGACGTTTTTAGCGCGTTTTAGATCAAGAAAACGCGCGTTTGCGTGTGTACGACATCATTGGAGCACTTGTATTTTGAAACGCGCGTAAGCAAAACACGCTTTTCCAAACGCCTAATGTGTACCGGGTCAAAGAGTTGCCATCTCTGAGATATCGAGATTCTAGGAGTAACTTTATACATGATATGCACATATACTTAAGTAAGCCACTAATCAGGCACTTACGGTCTATTTGTGTCCCTTCAAGTCTTTTATAAGATTTTAATCCTCTGAAAACATTCATTCAGAAGATAGTCAGTCCCTAACAGATTATTTCAAATTATCTTCGTTTATTGCTTTTTGTACATAGAATAGAGTTCTTTCTTCTCGTCTAAATAATTTCAATTTCAATGAAATATAACTCTCTGCAATTGATCAATCACCACTTCTCAGAGTAGCCTATCCAAGAAAACTTGACAGGAATAAGAGCAAGTTTTATCCAAATGACGGTCTGATTATATTTATGGTATCGGCCCTTCCAAGCTCCATATGAAGACGTCTTCTTCGAAAGGCGGTCTTTAACAAAAAGTGGCCTTTTCCCGTGGTTTATTGAACTAGATGTTATATTAGTGATAAAGGTTCAGTTCAAGTGAACATACGTACTTCATAAAAGCGTCTATCATTAAGGTTATTTGTGCCATCTTAGAAATCGAAAAAATGCCCCGGTTTTGCTTTATTTGCAATAAACTTTTATCTGAAGATGAACAGTTCTGGTTGATCGTGGAATGTCAACTTTAATCGAGGCTAGTGTCAACTTCAATACCGATTCCATTAATGTACCTAATCTGAATCTGACTGTCATTTAGATAAAACTTTCCCTTATTAATAACTATCAAGTTTTATTGGATAAGCAACCCTGAAAAGTTGTGATTCATCAATTGCAGAGAGTGATATTTCATGGAAATTGAAATTATTTAGACGAGAAGAAAGAACTGTATTCCATTTACAAAAAATATTAAACGAAGTTAATTCAAAATAATCTGTTAGAAAATGACTTTCTTTTGAATGAATATTTTCAGAATAGCAAAATAGATATAAAACACTTAAAGAGACATAAATAGGCCGTAAGTATCTGATTACTGGTTTATAGGTAGATATCATGTATAACGTGACTCTTAGAAGCACGATATTTTAGGGATGGTACTATTTTTGTAGAGAATTTGAAAGTCTACAACTTTTGTTTGAAGCTCACCTGCATCACCTCCTGCATCATTCAATAGTTGAATAGAGGGTCTATATTTTTGACTGTGACATCGTTATTCGTAATGGATTATATTTTTGATTTCTCTAAGGAAACTTTTCCAATATTGAGAAGTTCAGGTTATTACTATAATATATCTACGTATACAAAATCACTGAATGAAGAGTTTGGTTCCAAAATTCCAAACATCAAAGCTCATTATGATGTTAGAATTATTTATAAAAAGCTTTTATTTTATTTGGTATAAAAAAATCAATTTTTGTGACATTGTGTAGATGTCTCGAGATTGTTTACGTTTTTGCAGGCATTTGGTTTTCCAAACTCTGTTAAAATTAATTAATCAGTATATTGAAGTTTTGTCTTTCAAAATAAGATATCAGCGTTAGGAAAGAGGTGCGAAAGCATAAAGTTCGATTGACGATTAGGTATATTCATTCTAATTCAATTAGTGTGAAGTCAACACTCTGGTGTCATTTACTATATAAAAATTATATTCGAAAAATTTCTGTAATTTTCAATGGCTGTTTAAACACTTCTCTTCTCTCCACATTCTATCCCATTCTTTTTTCTCTCTTTACCTTGTTTACTTTTAATATCTACGGGTGAATCTGTATTCCAACAAGAACATATGTGATGATAAATCCATATACCTGGAATTAGATCCAAGAAGTTTAAGGAAATATTTGTTTGCAAGAATCCAACTTACCGATGAAAGCAATCCATATTTCACTGTTAGCATATCTGAAGCTTTGAATTCTGTTTTTAGAGTTAACATGCTACGTATCATCATTTCGACCTGAGAAATGCCAATTGGATGCAAATTTGATATAATAGTGAAAACCTACAGAAAATCTGTGACGTGAATATCTGGTGATATCCTGTGATATACTGTATCTTAACTAGAGCGAACCAAATAATGCCACTTCATATTTCCTAATTTTTCTTCCAATGATAATAGTTTCCAACAAGAGTTTCACCCTTGTGTCATTGACGAAAGTGTTGTCATTTCGTTATAATGTTATTAGAAAAAAAGAAGAAAAAGGTGAGATTGTCACTGGTGACAGTACAAAGCTTCAGAATCCAGAGTCTGCTACATGTTATTGTGTTACTTTTTATAATATATTTATAAATCGAATTAACGTCTACGGGATGTCTCAATAACATATTCTGAAAGAATATAGTAATCATCGAGGATGGAAAAATCAAATCAGATTTTGTCACTGAGAGAAGAAATATACCGGTTTCAGTAATATTTGGCATCATCAGCATCTCATATCACTCAGAGAAAAAGCTCTACCATTGAAGCAAATATTTTAAGTCTGCCGAATGAAATATTACAAGGGGCGACATCTATTAGCGTCAAAAAAAGTTCCACATCTCCAGTCACATGCTGAAAATAACTGCGATTTTAGCAAAAATGTATTGTGTTTTTCATTCCTCTTATTAAAAAGCTCGGCTTCACAGTCGCGAGAAGAATTGCGGGTTTCAATTTTTTGGGGAAATTTGCATGGGGGTGCTGATATAGGGCCACAGCTAAAATCTCATGGAATGAAAGAGGATTGGCTCAGTTTTTTTTTAACTGACTCGAGATGTGAAACTACGCAATGAATAAATCAGTCTGAAATAAGCTGAAAATATTCGCTACAATTACATCCTGAGGCACAGGTTTATATGTGCAACCGAAGTTTTTCATTATTATCTTTATAGGTCAAATATTTGCTTGGTTTAGTTTAATGATATTCTGAACAAACATATCGCAATTGCTAAAAAATGTTTTCAACCAGCAGCTCTATTTCCAATTCACAGATTTTGACAGATATTCACTTCTCAAAATGTAGAAATCTAATGGCAATGACACTTACTTGTAGACCATCCTCATATCGGAGTTTCGAAATATGAAACTTGAATAAATAGCTCAAGGTCTCGTCATGCTGAAACACGAGATTGAACTGGAGATATTATGGAAGATATAAGTACAGAGTGGTCAGATTTCGATGTTTTAGTACTACATTCCTGAATTAAGAGAGATAGGAAAAAAGTAGTATACATGTCAAGTTCTGTTTTTTCGAGAAACATAAAATGCTGAACACCACAAGTCACTACAGTCTCTAGTTTTCGTGCTACAAGGTGGTTTTGGAATTTTGCCCATTACTATAATTCGCAGTATTGCGACTATGCTCCCGAAACGAAATCATCTTCAAGGTATTTCATCCAGTACTTTTTAATGGTGCTTTCTTTTTCAGTGTCGATTCATATTTGGGAGCAATTGAAAAAAATTGTTTCAAATGGAATACAGAGTTGGCCATGATATTTTTCAATTGATTTTTCATAGACAATTTCAAAGATATAAAGCATGATATACTTCCGAGTTTGTATATGGAAAATTTCGAAAGAACATTTTTCGGTCAACAAAATTAAAGGAAGTTTTGATTTTTTTCATATCATTTCAACTGAGAAGGCCATAAAACTTGATTTTTCACAATTATTTTTAGTTGTCACATTTATTGGTGTACCATTAGACATACTCCGGGAGTGGTTGCTCACAACTTTTTATTTCATTTATGATTTTTCTACTTAATTTGGTAATGAACATTATATAAAAACAGAGATTATTTAATGATAACAATATCACAGATTTCACGGAAGTTAATGAGAGATTGCTTGATTACCTATTGTTGACAGTTGACATATATTTTTGACATTGTCTAAGAAAATTCTATTGAAAACTAGCATAGCACACTATGATTTCCATTTGAAAATTTTTTCATTTTAATTGCTCTGAAATTTCAATTGACACTGAAATTTCGATGATATCAATAAAAAGTACTGAAAAACTGCCTTATACTACGGCAGTTACGACGAATTCTTCGAGGGTTGAAGTGCGCACAGCACGTAACGTTAACGTGAGAAATAACGTCAAATATAACGTTCACGTGCTGCCATGTGAAAGCTATACGCTGCTAACTAGCAAAGCCAACCACGTTATTTTCAAATTAAGGAGGAAGTTATGTCAAAATTCATACGTTCGCATCTCATAGGCAGATTCGTTTAACGTTCGGGTAACGTTCGTTGGCGTTTAAGGTATACGTGAGAGGACGCTAGTTTTCGTTGGCCGTTAAGCTGACCCTAACGTTGACGTTAAAAACTGACGAGTGCGCATGTGTATATGTCAATTAAAACGTCTACGTCTACGTTCGTGGAATCACTTCAACTATCCATAATAATTGACGAAATTCCAAAATCCCCTGTTGCACACAGGAACTAGACACCGTATCGACTTGTGGTGTTCAGCATTTTATATTTCTCGATAACCGAGAACATGACATTCAAATTACTTTTTTCTATCACTTATAGTTCAGGAGATGTATTAAAACTTCGAAATCTAACCACCCTTTACATGACACTGAGTAAAGATTATATCCTAGAAATATGTTCACAAATTTTGATATCGTATTCTGACGGAAAAATCGTTTTCATTCCTAAAATGATCCAGTTCCAGCTTATACAGGGTGTACCAAGTTCGACGGCTCATAAGGTGTTTCTGGAGAACTGGACCTATTTGAAATCTGTTTTTTTCAGTTTGAATGTGATAGAGCATGCAATTCTGAATACATTCGTACTCAAATAGTTGCATTCGTCTAAATACTTCCCAAAATATCGAGAAAAAACTGAAGAAAAAAGGAGATATGAGTATTCGGTATTATGTTTATTATTCCTAACCTAGATATCGTAAGCACCAACCGTTTTCACATTTTCGAAGGCGAAGACTGAAAATATTGTACATTTTCAGAATTTTGAAAAACCCGTCATAGGGTGTTCCAAATGTTGGTTCAAATTTTTCAAAAATTGGGATCAAGATTGCTCCAGAACTTTTGTTTTTCAAATTAGAGCCCTATTTTTTTATGATTGCGTTGGATTGTGCCAAGAAAAATGACGATAATGCTTCCACATGTTAATGCTCCTGAAATAAATAATTCTTGAGTAATTCAGGATTTCCTGATCTCATGTCGTACGTACCGTCAAATTTATAGAATCTGTTTTATATCAACAATTACCTTGGTCATAGAAAATAAAATATTCAAATAATGTATGTAGGAATTATCGTCCCAAAAACTAATGAAGAACACAGATATCAGTCGTAAGGAAGAGTTATTATAAACTTTATTCAACTGCAACGTTTCGAGAAACAATTCTTCTCTTCTTCAGGCAAAAAATGACAAAAAATGATATGAACAATAAATGGGTCAAAAATACAAGGAGAAATAAAGCAATTACAATAACCAGCAGAGTAAAAAGCAATGAAAAATTACAAATCACGAACGAACAGTGAAAACACAGAAACAACGTCAATGACAAGGAAATTGTCAGAAAGAAAAAGGATTAACAGAAAATTCACCAACTCACCTTATGAATAATGATCTAAAAATCATCTGAATGATTCAAACTCGTTAAATAATGGTATTAAATATAAAATACGAAGGTTCATCTCGAGTTATCAAATCAACTTGACGTATAGGTAGATATGGGTTCACAACTGTGAATGAAAGAACAATGAACCTCTCCCATACGCGGTCGCAATGTGTGCACTGAAGAAAAACATTATTCATTTCATCTCGCTTATCAAATTAGAATAGACAACACTGAGCGAACCAATATCAGACCTCGAATTAACAGAATTGGGGTGTTTTCTTATCAATAGCATCTCCTTGAAACAACGCTTAAACCAATTGGTCTCCTTCGTCAGAATCTTCGCATTGTCGAAATCGAAAAGATGTCCCTCATTTTTAGCATGTTGAGAAAGGGCAGTTGCCTCAGATTTCTTCTCGCAGTCTAACTGATGTTGCCTCAATCTGGATCCGAAATATTGACACGTCTGTCCGACATAAATAGCATCGCAATCCAAACAATTAACCCCATAGACCAAACCTGACTGTCTCATTGGGGGATCGCTGTCTTTCAAACGCGAAAATAGTCTCTTTACTGTTTTCTTATAATAAGATACCACAACAGTAGATGTTCCTTTCATGATCCTAATCAACATCTGGCTCAATTTTGGAATGTAAACTAATTTATAGTATCTTAAACTCTCATTTTCAGAATTATTTGCAGACGACCGTTCACGAGTGGTTCTGATCACTCAAATCGTGAACAATTATGGCTGAATTTTGGAATGTAAACAAATTTATAGTATCTTAAACTCTCATTTTCAGAATTATTTGCAGAAGACCGTTCACGAGTGGTTCTGATCACTCAACTCGTGAACAGTCGTCTGCAAATAATTCTGAAAATGAGAGTTTAAGATACTATAAATTAGTTTAGATTCCAAAATTGAGCCAGATGTTGAACCCTTGTATTGGCGTGCGCATTGTTGAGGTTGAAAGAATCTACCTACTGATTTATAGTATGACATGTTTTGTAATGAATCATATTTTGCGAATATCATTTCATGGAGATGGTACTGATCCTCATCGAAATAAATTTATTATCAAGCGCCATTGAGGGCGAGCACTCGAAAAAATATCTTGGCCTACTGGCCGAATCCGAAACTGAACTTTCGGTGAGTTTTCCGAATAGTACCATCACAATGATTGCAATGAACCAGTGGTGGATTATATGCTGTGAGCAAGGGTAAAAAGGAATAGGCATTCTTTCTAGAGTAAACTTACCAGTGTTCTGAATTCAGCGAAGAAACTGATGACCACAACCAGTGTCAAAACACACCCAATAATAGCGGTAATTGCTAGAATGTATAAGCTATCAACATTTATTCTGATCAAAATTATTGCAAAGTAAACATTCAGGGTAAGAAAAAAAGTTATACTCATCAGCCAAATGATGAGAAACGGATTCATGAATTCATTCAAGCATTGGTGTACTTTCCACAGTTCCAAGTAAAGATGTTGTAACCTCTGTATTTTAGTTGGAAAAATAATTTCCGCATCATTTGAGACGGCATTGAAGATAATCTTCAAGTAACTGAATATCGAAATATAAACTTTCCTACGAAGAACTAACTCGCAGGGTATTAGCATCAATATACCCAACTCAAAAAACAATAACACTAGGAGAATTGTTATTTCAATTACTGGAATATTCGACAAGTATAATTCTGAAACTCCGAAGGCTATTAAATGCGAAACTATGATCGAAACCAACCATTTCTGCTTATGTTGAAAGGATTCGCTAAAACGAAGACCAATAAAATTTTTCACTCCATAAAATTTTCTGTTATCGAATAAGCTCGTGAATCTGTTCAATCCATCTATTCTGCTTTGAAGAGAAAAACTCAAACAATTCAGCAAAAATGGAATACTTAATAGCGCCAAAGACCTGTTAATAGCAAAAAGGCATTCACTTGATATTTCGACACAAGAGTTGATGCACTTTTTCATCGGATTGAACACCAAAAATGCTAGAACTGGATTTATGAAGATCGGGATAATTGATGTTAACTTTGAGACTTCAAAATATGACTTATTTTTCAAATCTGAATTGTGAGTGCAGAATGCCCTTATTGGCATTATGGGAAAGAAACACTTTCTCAAAAATTCCATAGTGCATACTAAACAATTTGTTGGTATAACTTTTTTTTCAGTGATTGGGTCTGCACTTGTCTGCGTCATGTTTCATTCATATTTATGAATGAATTGAATGGAACAGAAGAACGAATTGTTGTAACTATCATTCGAATGACAATTCAGATCAGGATGAAATTACTGATATGAAAGTATGTGATTATTCATTATATCTGTCGTAAGAATGAAAACGTGCGATGAAGAAGATTACAATCGGAAACAATGATCATTTAGTTTATACGTAAAATATCACTTTAATCAATTTCGACTACGCATCAAAATCGGTGAACTTGTCGAATATTTTTATTTCAACACGAAAACAAGACCTGGGTGTATATAGAGCATATTGCAGTTAATCTTTCAGACTTCGATCTCACCGTTATGGACACAATATCGCGAAATGCCTACTAAGAGAACAACCCCACAATAATTCCTCCAAAAATCGAGAAAAACATTATATTTTACCTTATAATAATAATAATTATTTATTCATAGTTGTACGTCAAGGTATACTTACACTATAAATAGTTGCCGTAAAAATCTTACACGTCTCGTCAAAATATTAAAATTTAAAATAATTTAAATATAATAAACACATATCACAGTTACATTACAAACAAACTAACAATTTAAAAATTCATCTATTGAATACACTGTTCTGTCCAATAAAAGTTCTTTAACTTTTCGACTTAACTTGTTAGCACTCAAATTTCTCACATTTTCGGAAAGTCTGTTGTACAGGGTGGGCATATTTCGATGTTTTAGCACTACAACTTTTGAACCAGAGAAATAGACAAAATCTGATACCCCATTCTCGACCTCTTTTTCGGAGAAACGAACAACAGTAGTAATCATTTTTGTCTACCTTCTTTTGTTTTCGAGTTATAAGCGAAAATTGGAAAAATAGTGATATCGAAAAAATTTATATCTCCGTCAATACTGATGATAGAGCTCTGAAATTAAAACATTATACAGACACTTTTTTACATAGAATCCAGTGGCATGCTCGCCTTTTTTGCAGCATTTTTAATTACGAAGCTATGACCCAAAGTTGTTTTTTTGAATAGGAACACTAGATTTCCGTGCCATTTTCTGAAACCTGAATTTTTTCTGTTTTCTAAAATATACAACATCGTATGGTTCGTATCAATAAATCAATATGAGCATAGAAATTGGTCAATATCCTATATTCATCTGAGTCTAAATCCTTTCTATGGTTTCAATTGTCGAAAAGCACAGAAAAATTTAGTATCATATATTTAATACAATTTCTTTCTACTAGTCTTTTCATTTTTATGATTTTGTTATAGGAAGCTACATTTTTCTGTGCTCATCAACAGTCGAAACCATAGAAAGTATTGAGACTCACATGAAAATAGGTTTTTGACCAATTTCTATACTCATATTGATAGAAACCTTAGGATGTTTTATATTTTTGAAATCAGAAAAAATTAAGCTTTCAGAAATATAGTTTTCCCATTTAAAAAAACAAAACTTTGGGTCATAGCTTCGTAATTAAAAATGGTGCAAAAAAGACGAGCATGCCACTGGATCCTAACTAAAAAGGTGCCTGGAGAATGTTTTGATTTCAGAGCTTTATCATCAGTATTAGCGGAGATATAAATTTTTTCCGATATCGCCATTTTTCAATTTTTGCTTATAACTCGAAAACAAAAGAAGGTAGCCAAAAATGAATACAACTCTTGTTTTTCTCCGAAAAAGAGATCGAGAATGGGGAATCAGATTTTGTCTTTCTCCTCTGGTTCCAAAGTTGTAGTGCTAAAACATCGAAATTTGCCCACCCTGTACAGCTTGAGGCAAGTGAGATTCATACCCTGTTGTAGCTTCTTCAATCTTAGGTACCTATAGAATGGCGAATTGTGTTTGGCACTGGTATTGTAGTCATGAAAATTTGAGTTCGTTTTGAACTGGTCCTTTTCCTTGTGTAAATACTTGACACAAGAAAGAATGAATGATTAGGTGACTGTGAGTATCCTCTCCCTCGCAAAGATAGGCCTGCAACTCTCAGTTGGACCAATACCATATACATATTATTCGTAATGCCCTTTTCTGCTTGAGGAGTACTCCCTCGATTCAAACTCTCTGCTTTATCCTCTTTATCTCCCACATACCTCTTCAATATACACATTCCAACGGAGAGACGACTGGATCGTTACACCCAAATATGTAAGACATTCATCGCTTCTTTCTTTGCTGCTGAAAACTATTTTTTGAGTTTTATTTGGGTTGATTTCTACTTCATTCACAGAAAACCACTCCTTGGCGTCAGCCAGTGATTTTCTCGTTTGGTGCTCTGTTGTTCCTCTACGTCTGTTCAAAAATGCCGTATCATCTGCGTTACTACATGTCTTGTCAGCTTCTACGTTACAATGGAGTTCGTTTGTGAACAGGAAATAGCACCCAGTATGGAGCCCTGTCGGACACCGGTGCGAACTTCTTTGTTTTCTGAGAGTGAATCATTCCATCTAACTCTTTGCAAGCGGTTCTTCAAATAGGAATGGAAAATATTGTAGGCTCTGCCTCTCACACCGTAAAAACACAACTTGTTCAGCAAGATCTTGTGAGGGACACTATCGAAGGATTTGCACACTGCTCAAATTTTTTATTCTGTTAGAAAAAATATTATTTCGATTCGTTGTATTGGAGTGATATGTGTAAAAATGAGAAAAAAATTCTAGAGTTTATATAAAATTTTATTTTTGAAAAACATCAGTTGTATCAAATTTGATACAATGTCGAATATTATAATATCACATGGGATAAATGAATAAAATTATGTTATATAGTATGTATCTTACTTTTATCAGAGGAATAATAGTTTTTATAATTCAATTCCACCAGAAACAAATGTATAAACTAGTCTGAATCACCTCACACTTTTGACATGACATCAACTAGCTACACTATGGAAATGAAAACAAGCCACAAATTATATTCTAGAGCGAAAATTCATTATGTACCGTATTGCTTCTTAGAATAAGTATGTATCAAAAATGATACAGCGCATCATGGGTCAGAAAATACTAGATGAGATAACTTTGAATGGAGTTTATTTGGTTGTATCTGATTTGATACAATAGGCAGTGTAGGGTTAAATCAACACAGGACAGTTCTACATACTCACCTCTGTTTGTAGCCATCCAGTATTGTTTCTAGGACATCAATCATAGCTGTTACAGTTGATTTCCATTTTCTGAAGCCATGAAACTTTTTTCAAGATAGCTGACCAAGCGCTCTCTCAATAGGGATTCAAATATTTAAGAAACTGCCGGTGCCGGAAGAACAGAAATTAGCCTGTAGTTCTCAAAGCAACTTGGATTTCCCCTCTTGAGAGTTGGCGTTACAGCGGCTACTTTCAATTTTCCCGGAAATATCCCTTGTTCGAAGCAATCGTTCAACACTTCACATAGAGGTTCTTTTGTGAGCGAAACTATCCTTTTCAGTATATCTTTTCAGATATCTTTATTGTTTTTGTTTTCAAACTGTTTGTTACCAATAAATATTTTCTGTAACAGGATGCAGGAACATTGAAGCGTTTGACTCACTCTTCTCAGCAGTTTGCTAGATAGCTCGGGCGATGGTCGCAGAATTTTTTTGAATATTCTCTCCTACCGTAGAAAAAAATTCGTTCAGGTCTTCTCCTTTCACGTCAAGATTTTGTCTTTTACATGTTTCATTCTTTTCAATTTCCTGTTTTATTGACTTCCATAAAATTTGCTGTCTATTATCTGCGTTTTAAATTCTTTTGATTTTCTTCTGCTTTACATACTCAGTTATAATTTCTCTTAATAAGCTTTTGAATTTTTTATACAACAGGTTACTACCCAGCTAGCAATTCAATGTCTTATAAGAATTCTGTAAACGTTTTCCGTACTTTTTTATAGGACAAGTCGAAGTCCTGTAAACATTTTCATTTCGTATATACAACCCTTATTCAACCAAGATGGGCAAGATTTATACGACAATTTAGTTGTATTATTTAATCTGGTAGAGCGCTTTGTGACTGTTACAGGATTAGTGTATAAACGTTTAGAGAACTTTTATACGGCATTTAATAGAACTCTTAAATCTATTCTCCTTGATCCTATACTTGTCCTGTGAATGAACTTACGTTCCACTATAGGGCACTTGTATAACATCTATCCAACCATTCATTCATACCATTTTTCGGTCAATTATGAGAGTATTTTGTGGTTCTGGTGACATTAATATCATCACACGATTATATAAATGTGCCTTTAGTGGACGAACCTACCATCATTTCCGGATGGATACCTAAATATGCATAAGCGATGAATCTTTGTTAAAGTTGATATTTTAATGATATCTGTGAAAGTGATATCTCGAAATTCAGAAGATATTTCCCATGGCAAATTAATTTCACTGTGAAATATATGGCAGATGTGGTGCTAAATTTTCATGGGCTTCAAAAAAAAATAATATTTGAAAAAAAAACTTATTTTGAAAAAAAAATATTTCTGTTGATTTTCGTTCTTAGCCCTTATAATGTGCTCTTATATTCAATAATTCATCGATGATTTAATGAAAAAAACTTAAATTTTCATACATTTATTTTTTTGTTTCAATATGGCGGTTGATGATACGTCTCTTTGTTGTTTCCAAAATTGATATTCTTCAATCTAACTTTCTGATGACAGATGACACTTTTATATAACATATTGGTTTTGTTACGTACTTCAATCGAATACTTATACAACCTATGATATTTATTGCCGCCAAAGCATCACAGGCGCGAATTGGAAGGGATAAATCTATGAGAATTAAAAAAATTAAAGCGCACGAAGCAAGTGTAAATATATTTCAAGACATTTCACATCTCATAGAGATGAGATCAGATTAATATATTTCGACGAAAACATTAGGCCATAAAATAGGTATTCGACCAAAAATCTTTTGCATACAAGGAAAAAAAATCTGTTTGATTTTTTAATGATATTTAATCACCTTTATGCCACATCAAAAGAACTAATTCGTTTCATCATGCAACATACACAACATCATAATAGAGCATCAAATCTTCTATACGACTCCTAGAGAAACTGTTAACCAAATCGTATAACCTCACTTTTCAGGAGTTCCAGACTGAAAAATTGTCGAATTTTTTTTAATATCTAGCTCTGTAAGCCAGTTGATTCTCAATCTACACTAGCTAGTGTAGATTCTCACACCGACCTGGGTGTGGTGGTGACTAGTGATTTGAGCTGGTCTGAACATATAACCACCATCTGCAGGAAAGCTAGGAAATCGATATATCTACTGCAGAAATCGTTCGCTGGTGTTTCTTTTTCGACTTCCGTTAAACTCTACAAGACCTACGTCAGGCCGATTTTGGAGTTCGCCGGTCCTGTGTGGAGTGCCGACCTAGTGCGCGATCGGGAGTTGTTGGAGTGCGTCCAAAGATGTGCCACACGGATTTCCTTTGGTCGAGTAAGGCCCTCTTACGACCGTCGTCTTGCCATGGCTAATCTCGATACATTTGGGAATCGGAAAGCTCGTGGAGATCTCATATTAACGTTCCGTATATTGAACAGCTTCATTGGCAGCGACCTCAGATCCCTTTTCACATTGTCTGACGACCACCGCCTGCGCGGGCATAATCTCAAGCTGAGACAGCAGCAGTACAGGACAACAACGAGAAGAAATTTTCTTCCTAATAGAATCTTCAACACTTGGAACTCCTTGCCGTCCTGTGTTGTGGATGCCCCATCGGTGAACATTTTCAAGAACCGGTACGATGGAACCCAGTTGTGAGATGTGAACCAAAAAAGTTGATATTCCGATTTATTAATTTTATTTCAAGAGAAAAAAAAATTCTTTGTTACACCTTTTGGGTTATGAATATTTATTAATTGATATGTGCACGACCAATTGAGTCATATTATTTTGTAATTGAATCTAATAGGACTAGTCCTCGATTCAAAACTTTTGAAAATAATAATAATAATAATAATAATAATTCCTATTCACAAGCACTGTTTTCAGGAGCTTCATTCCACCATTCATTACTTTCTATATCAGATACAGTGAGTTCTGTATAAAAGTTATTCGTTTTATTAAGCAACATTGACAGCACCAGAGATACAATAGAGTGTCAAATCTTTTATACGACCTTAAAACGACCAGTTAGTCATATTGTGTTGCGAAGGAAACCCTCTTAGGGCAACTGCCAACCAAATCGCATACCTAACCTCACTATTCAGAAGTTCTAACTCAATTTCTACTTTATTATTTAGTTTTGTAATCCAGTTGATCCTTGATTCCTATTTACAAGCACTGTTTCAGGAGCTTCATTCGACCATACCTCATTTTCTATATCGGATACAGTGTGTTCTGTATAAAACTAATTCGTTTTATTATGAAACATTCACAGGACGATATCAGAGCATCGAATTTTCTATACGACCTTAATACGACCAGATGGTCATATTGTGTTGGGATGGAAACACTATTAGGGCAACTGCAAACCAAATCGTATAACCTCACTATTCAGGAGTTTCAAACTGAAAAATCGTCGATTTTTTCTTCATTATCTAGCTCTGTACGCCAGTTGATCCTTAATTTCTATTTACAAGCACTGTAGCACTGTTTTCAGGAGCTTCATCCCACCAAATCTCACTTTCTATATCGGATACAAAGAGATATTACGGGTTACGGGTTGCTTCGCTCTCACAATTATTCCTTTTTTCTTCTACTGATTGTAATATTTTCTTGTATCAGTTAGACACTTTCGGCCGAAATGCTCCACCATGTTTTATTTTTTTCCATAAATCAAATTGATGAGACATGTTGACAACGATACCTATTTCACATTCAGACTAAGTCGTATAAATAATTCCTAACCTACACATATTGGAGAGTCCTATTGCAGATATATAACTGTTGCAAAATACATTTCATGACATCTAATCGACAACTAGATGTCATGGACGGAAATGTCGTATTAAAATTGTTCTGTAAACGTTTATAGAACAACCTGCGGAAAGGACCTATTAGTGTCCTATAATATTGTTGTGAGAATAGTTACACGATAATTTTATACAACTATTTAGTTCTCACAACAAAACGGTTCCCATCAGAATACATACATGACAGAAAAGTATTCGTGGGAAAATATTACAACATTTACAAGGTCGAATTGTCGTATAAGAAAAAAACCTTTAGGACTATTTTGCTAGTTGGGTATTTTCATCTTTCAATACATCAGCAATTGTTCTAGCTGCCTCAACTTTATTTTTTAGTTGTTTAATTTTTTTTTGAGTGGTTATAATAACTACCATTACTGCTCATTTTTTCCTTGAGAGAAAAGACGAGTCAAAAATTTCCAAGAGCCTCAGCATCATCGCAGTGAACGGACTCTCAGTTGAAAGCCCCAACGCGCCGCCAAAACTCACAAAAATTCTTTGCATTCATATGTCGCACAAACCTAAAAGAATCCCTTTCATTTTTTTCCCCAGCACCGAGAACGACACGATCTGTTTGGTTCGTAAGTTCCATTACTCGGTATATTAGTAAATATGTTGTCTATACAACTACTGAAAGTGAGGCTTATGCGGGAAGGGTCTTGAAAAACGTAATTCAGGCTGAACATTTTGAAAGATTCAACAAGCTGGATTTTTTCAGAACTCTGCCTTGAAATATCTATATAATAGTCGCCTGCAAAGATCATTTTGTTATTTCCGTATTTATCGAGACAGATTTCTAAGGCTTCCGTAATCTTGAACTCGAATAAACTGTTGTCACCCGACGGAGGTCTATAAACTGCAACCTCCACAAGTTTCATCGACGGTACCCTCACCGCTGTTAGCTCAATATTCCTTTCAATTGAGAGATTTTCTATTTCAGGCAGCCTTCTGGATGGAAGGTTATTTCTCATCATTATAGCGACACCACCATCTCGAGATGTACTACGACAATAGGATCCAAAAACGGAGTAATTCTCAATCCTTAAGCTTTGTATAATGTCGTTTGAGAGCCAATGCTCCACAATGGATGCAAAATCTGCTTTTTTATCATTCACGAAGTATGCGAATGCATCTATAGTATATCATACGAGAAGCGATAGCTCCAGTAAACAACTAAATGTACGCCTACAGGGTTATGAATATTTTCATTGGCTGTCGTTTAGTACTTTCTCCGTATTCTCCAGATCTGTATTACGACAATCAAGTGATTCATCTGAAATTCTCAGTTTCTTGCATCGGCGTCGGTTGCTCGGTCGGTACATTAAATCCGGTCCTGATGAATTTGGCCACGCCTTGTTGTTTTGCCACTATCGTACAAGACCTCCTTGAGATCTAATTCACATCCCACCTTGAAAGCCATGCTTCCTGCTCCTTCTCTCATTTTCAGATCTTCAATAATGAAAGATCGATTTGGAAAAAGCTGACTCAAATGTTCTTCTATCATAGACCTCATCTTATTCAGTGCAACCTTTCCAACATACAGACAAGCCAAACTCTCTGACTCATACCCGGAAACGAGTTCTTATTTTTTACTTGCTTTAGAACCATCAATACACTTATTTTGGTTATTTCGTCTAGTTCGCATGAGTTTCGGTACAGCTGTAAGTCTAAGGTTTCTTTGATCAGCTGGTGTTAATATTTCCATGTTGGATTCTCCATCACATTGTAAAAATGTTTTGTTTTTATCCTCCTTATCACCATCTAACACGGGATGAGTCAATTCACATTGCGAGTGTAATAAATTGTTATCTATGCGATTTTCTCTGATTGATAGGATTTTATCGAATCGAACTGAATCTGTTTTCTCTAGTACTAAAATATAAATTTTTAGGACCGTTATTTTGTCCTGTAGTTCTTCTATCATGTTGAATTTTGTTTTTATTAGCTCTTTTAGGTATTTTGTTTCCAATTCCTCGTTCTTTTTTCAACTTCCTATAACTGATGGCATAATGGGTTCCTCACTGGAATTTACTGATAAGTTTTCAGTGTTGTAGACAAAGCCATTACTGCTAACTGAATGCTCAAAACAAGCCTCGGTCAGGTTAGAAAATCGATTTGCCAGGTTTTCGACCTCTTGTGTTTTCATTTAATAGTCACAATGTTTAGAGGTTATGTCTTCATAACAAACAATTTTTTTTTTCGTAATCCACATACATTCCAGGAACTTTCAGCAGACAGCTAGGATGATATGTTACCTCACATTTGCAACAAACAACAACAACTTTCACTTCCTGCAGACTTTACTGCTCCGCCATTTATTCCATATTGCCATCTTCCTCGTCATCTTGCTCACAATCCTTATGGCATAAAAAAATTTGGGAAAAATCTAAAATAATGTCTTATTCTCAGTGAAAAAATGCTTGTTGAAAGTTTTCATCTTTTTCAGATATTTCGGAAAATGAGAAAGTTATAGCGCATCAATGAAATTTAACAATTTTCTAATATCTTCAAAAACAAATTAAGATATCGCGAAACTTCTGGTGTTTTCACGGAAATCGAGCCCAGGACCCCTTTCAACGTTTTTACCTTTCTAGTCTAGAAGTACCAGAAACAGCCAAAACCAAACAATTTGCGATGCCCTGTACTGGGCAAGCTATTTCTTCAACTGATGAATAAACTACCTATGATAGATTCTTCCAGTTGCTATATAATAACCTACCCCAAGGATCTTTCCTGTTTCTTTTGATGTTCAATATCTTTACATACTATAAAACGTTCTAGCTAGGTTCGAGTTTATAAGAGAACAGAAGAAAAAATTTCGATTTTATGTTTATACATATATAAAATTTTGAAATAGATAAATCGAATTCCAGAATTTTGAATTTCGGGAACCGAGATCTGTTGGTAATCAGATTTTGTCGAACCTATTACCTATTAGAGTTTCAATGATCATATAGACAGTGTTTGAGAGGGGCCGATTCCAGAAATACTGATTTATTTTCATTGTCTATATTTTCAATGAAACGTTACTTGGAAAGCTGTTAATTTTGTTAATCTGCATATTTGCGTTCCTTTCATCCATATTCATTTTTTTTTCAGGACACATTAGGTACAGAATTATTTTTCTGAAATGGCCAGTCCGTATGAATAAATAAATTGATAAACAATTAATAGCTTCATTGTCAGACTTGAACACACTTTAAATCCAAAGCATCTTAGTGTGACATAGAAGCAGACCCTAACATTCAAACAACACTCGAACATTGTTGCCTCTAAGGTGAAAATCCGCTTAAATTGTATTCAAAACCTTTTTTATTTTTCTTGCCAATGCTGACACTGTTTGAATGAAATGCATAATTTTATTCTGCCCCAGGAAATTGTGCTCCCGACTAGATCAATAGCCATCACACCAATTTGGCCGATACCCCCCAACTCAACCAGAGAATGAGTCATTCTGAAAACATTGTGAAGACCTACTCTCACAGCATCAGGGCCGGACTGGTATGGTTGGGGCCCACAAGGAAAAATGTTGTTGCTTCTCGCGGGCGCCTCCGAAGTCCAAAAACCAGCGTACTGATTCAGATTCGGTCAGAGTGACTTAGTTTAAGGTAAACCTGAAAAAGAAAGTAGAAAAGCAACTTTGTCAAGATGTGCGTTCCCTAGTCGAGTTTGAACATTTGAAACTAGGAAAAAGTAGCAGAAGCACAAAAATACAACACATTCGAATTTATAATTTTCAAAAAATATATAATTCAACAAAAAATGATCACTGTAAACAAAACAAAACACAAAGTTACAAAGGGCATGATGTTGTAAAACATCTATGCATAAGCTCAACATAAAGTGGAAGTGATTCTAATAGACATACAAACAAAAATCATACCTAATCCGTTCTAGCATTATAAATATCAAATATTCAGATTTCACTTTTAGAAAATTATTTATGTTAAATTGCATCCATCTTAGACGTTACCAAAAAAAATTTTAATTGAATGAATTCTGGTTTTGACACATTGGATTGTATGGAAATTCGAAACAGGAACTACAACATAAATATTGCAAAAAAATTAATATATCACTTTCTGGAAATTTGTAGAAACACTTAGGATATTTATGATAACAGGTGTGAAGACACACCTGTAGTTTCAAAGAAAATGGGGTTATGGTTAAAATATTAAATAAGGGTCCATTTAGCAAAAAACTTGTGAAACTTTCAAAAAAATTATCAACACGCTCACATCTCAGTTTCGTAAGTTGCAGGTTAAGTTTTATTGTGTTTCGTTCGTGTTCTGTACTTCTGTTCTGTGTTTTTCTGTTATATTATTTTGTATTAAAAACTGGTTGACATTTAAGGTGCATGGTGATTAATTGCAGAAACAATAGGAAGAATAATATTGAATGTGCATGGAAATGTAAGTTTTGAAACTCGTATGATGTAACTGTGTTATTCATTTCATAATTATTGTATTTTAGTTGATTTTATACAATCATTTCAAATAAAAATATGAAGAATCCAGAAGCATCTTTCATTTGATTCAAAACAATGTGTAGATAAAAATAATCATCGTGATCAAAAAGCGGTGCCTCGCTTTTTGTTTTGTCGATCTGGATGTTTTCTAAAAGCTCGATAAAGTATACTCAATGGAAATTTATGAGAAGTATATTTCGAATTTCGCTCCTATGGGTTTTAAAAGTAAGAAACTAGCCAAAAAATCGTAGTCGGATAGATAGTTGTACTACAGATATAAGGTTGTTCCTATCTTTCTAACTCTATAATCTTCGACAGAAATGTTTGAAAATATTTCGTGATAATTGAAAGCATATTTTAGCAACTCCGTCATAGTTCTGCGCTAATTTTTGTTTTTTACTTTGACGAATTCAAGCTTTCAAAAATATGCATTTTAGCTATCTTTGAACTTCACCATTTCCAATTGTAATTCAGAAATCGTCAATTGACATTCAAGAAACGTCACTTGTATTTCAGATTTGTCAATTGTATCTCAGAAAAAATTAAATGTTTTTCAGTTTTTCAATTGAATTTCAGATATTATCAAATGAAATTCAATTGACTAATCTGAAATACAGTTGACAATTTCTGAATTACACTTGGAAATGGTGTAGTGACGTCACATAAAAATATTTCAAAATATTTTAAAACCTTGTTTCAACGCCAAAATACAGCTCAAATCCTCATTTTTATACTTCTCTAAATTACCTCTGTTATTAGTTGGAAAATGTCACTCTGAGTTCATAGATAATTTTAATATTTGTATTTTTACTGTATTAGCTTCATGGCGGGTGAGTAACCTATTGATTTTATGATTGTGAATGATGTCAATAAATGTTTTAAACTGTCATTTCCAAGTCAATTATATGTATACAGTCCTTAAGAGTAATTTTACAAAATCTGAACAGTCCCGATTTTGAACATACCGACTATGAAGGAATTATGAATCAGAGAGCTTGGTCCTTTCTGATCAAACGTAAATCATCAGCTGCCCTTCTCCTTGTCGAAATGAAAAAGGAAAATTATATATTAAATAGCATCAAGAAAAACTTTACTACGATGCTATGTGGATTGGGGAAGGATCCGCAATCCCACCGTCAAATGTTGCACAGATGATCATGAAACCACGACTGGCTTAATCCGTGAATTTCAACCTAGGTAAAATCAAGAAGAAATAAATTCCGAAGGAAATATCATTTCGCCTACATCTGCGGTACGCATCTCTAGAGGATTCTTGATCTAAGATTTAAAATCTAAGACCAAGAATCCTCTGAAATACGAACACTTATGCCAGATTCAATCCAGAGCTGTTTTTAATCCTTCGTTAATTGCAGTAGAATGACGTGAGATAACATGAGCGATGTTGATTGGCCCAGTGCTTCCACTCCGTATCGACATGGTCCGGAAACCATGCGCCATGTACGGAGAGAGTTTTGACATGATGACTTAATCTGTCATTCAGAATATAAAATAGTATTTGAAACAGTTTGTGTTTGATTTTGGGCCCCCCAAATGCTGCGCCGGGGGTAAACAGTCCGAATGCTTCTCTATAGTATGCCTTCATAAAGAAGTGGTACATAAACCGAAAAATTAGAGAAATTAAAATGAAGTTATTCGAACTTGAAATAGCTTTTCATGGCTTCCCATGACTCTAAGGAATACTCATGAGTTCCCATGTAATGTTGAATGACTTTACAAGGCTCTTTGTTCCTTCGTCACAGTTGACGTATGCCAAAACGGTAATAAATTTTCATATATTCATTGCTCAGCAAAACAACAAATTTTTGCTATGGATAATCCTACGAATTATCCAGTGAGAAATCAGAACAGAATGAAACAACGTTGTCATATCTTTATTCGAAAGCCTTGAATTGTAGAACAACCAATAAATATGTGACGATCGCACCTGAAACCTGAAATAAAAAAATTGAATGAACAAAAATTGAAAATTTTTGACGAATTCAGGAAGATTACCGAAGAAATCAAATCTGTGCCGACCGTTAACACTCTGGATCCGTGTATCTCCGGAGCTTGTGTTGTAATTGTTTCGATGAGAGATTCTACCTGAAATCAGAAATTTTTGAAAGACAATTAATCATTATATATTCCGGGAGGGAAAACTGTTTTTATTCAGATACATCAAACTTTCTTTTGGCACCTGAGATGTTTTTGATTAAATTACATTTTCAAAACTTAATATTGAATACATTCAGTGTATTTAGTGTTATCAGAACTGTGCCGAACACTGAATATTAGTGCTTCGACCACTAAGCATTAAACACTGGGAAAAAAAAGCTCCCGAGTCACGAGCATTAAGCCCCAAGCACTTTTCTAGGAAGTGTTGTATGTGCGGGTATTTCAATCGGAATGAAAATTGTAACTATTTAGCTAAGCTGTAATATGTGGGGATGGTAGGTCAGAATGAATGTATAGGGTGCATTGAGATGGTTGTGACTGATTATTTGATTATAGAAATATAATTTCAGGTTTCAGTTGTTTAGGTATAGGACGTATATACAATTGGATCTGGTAGGCGGTGTGGCAAGTGGCAATCAGGATGAAGGCTTCTTTAAGATTTTTTGTGTTTGAAGATAATATTGGACTCATAGTAATAACAATAATTTTAATAGCCCGTCAATGTCAAGTCATTAGCAGAAAGCTCTGGTCGACTCAGAACAAAACAATTCCATCAAATCTACTTTCTTCGCGCTGTATTATATCTACGACTTTTTTCTCTGTCGCATTTCTTGGTTTCTTACTTCATCTCTCAAACTCAAACAAAGCATCTCACGGCCCACAGCTCTCTGAATCTTGTAGATTTTGTCGTCAGTGCCATTGTTTCGAGCTCATTTGTCGCCATACTGTCATATGTGGCAATACACAGGTATAAAAACTATTCTTTCTATTTCATAATGTGAATGAGTTCATAAGAGAACTACATGAGGGTCGCAATGAACTCATTACAGCATTGCTTTCATTTTCAGTTGTATTTCTCGTGGTTGTCAACTCTGACTTCTAGTTTCATCAACTTACAACACAAGTCAATTCCCAATCTCGTGTTACCTCTTACGGTTGATCATCGCCGACAATAATCGAAATTTATCATTCAAGTCATCTGTCTTGTGTGGAAATATTTGTGTCAGCTGCCAGTTGTCCATAGAAATATGAATATGTTTACAGGGGGTCAGCGGAAAGGTAGAATTATCAGAGAACGAATCAACTTGAACAGATTGGGTCTTTAAGATCATTGAGGGGATGTTCGTTATTTTTATTCTTCAAAATTTTAAGTTACCCCAAGAGCGTCAGCTTATGAAAATCGTTATGGATATGAAAACAAGTTAGATTGGCGATCAAGGTAGAGTGTTTACTCTAAATCGAATGAATTGTAATGGCGGTCCTATTTCTGATTTGTTCATTAAATCTAACTTTTTCAGCTCTGCTTGTCAGGTCAGTTATCTCAAGCAATTTTATGTTTTCCCCCTCATTGATTATTGTCCTTGTTGTTTTTGATGACTATCTCCTATACTCCATTTCGAATTGTAATTCAGGAATCGTCAATATAAATTTAGAAAACATCACTTGTATTTCAGATAAGTCAATTGCATTTCAGAAAACATAAAATGTTATTCAGATTTGTCAATTGAATTTCAGAAAATAATGAATCAAATTCAATTGGGTTATCTGAAATACATTTGATGTTTTCTGAAACTGAATCGACTAATCTGAGATTCAATTGACGCTTTCTGAAATTGAAGTGACTAATCTGAAATACACTTGACGGTTTCTGAATCACACTTGGAAATGGTGTAGTGTTCTATGTGAAACATTGACAAGGTTTAACCCGGAAGGGCACCGCACTTACTCAGGAAAAGCGGGCCCAGTGAATATTCCTCATTTTACGTGTTATATTTATAACACCCTTAGGAACAATTTTCACGAAATTTTTACATATGATTTTTTCTAAAAGGCCCTCCAACATCGCAGCTCTGGAAAAATTAAATTTCAAATTTCATGATAATTCTTGTATTTTCAGAATGTCATCATTATGCCTTGGGTTATGAATGACAAGAAATCACAGATATTCAAACACCCACCCACCACGTTAATTTTCGTTATATAGGCTGTTTCATGAAGCAAGTAACTGAATGTAACTTTAATCGTGACTTTGGGACCACCCTGAATTTTTCATAAAATGTGAACCTCTGTAATAAGTTTCATTAATGTGCAAAGAACAGCTGCAAAATTATTCAGGGTTAAATTCGGATTTTATACAATTTTTCTTTGAAACTTATCTGTAGTTAGCAGTGCTGTCAAGTGATATAGGTTTTCATTCAGTATAAATACTATGATAGTTATTGTCTTTTTATTTGGGAATGTACAGGGTGATTCACTTGATCACTTATCTTGGTAAAGCCCAATTTTCTCGAAAACTTCCAAATGACACAGATGTGTTTCTTATTTTCATTTTAAAATAATCCATTACAATCAGTTCGGTATACCATATTTTTTATGGCCATATGTGATGGGTCCTTTGGTTCCCATCCATCCATTTTCGAATTCTTGATATAAATATCTCATCACAATGACAGCGCTGTGGCTTCTAGCTGTAGCCACATACTTCGTTTTATTTGAGGGGGCACATTTTATAGAAAACTAGTCTTCTTTGATTCAAGACAAAAAATCATATTTATGTCTCCAAATGAACGCATACTATCACAAGACGGAAAAAATAAATGAAAGAGAATTAACATAAGACACGCTGCAGATCATCGAAAAAAATTGTATGAAGAAAACAATTCAGGATGACATTATCTTTCGATTGACAGGATAAAAAAGGTATGTTTCTGGAATGGTATATTCTAAAACAAGTTGCAGAATGGGCTTCTATTCCAACACGAATGCGAAATTCGAAAACGGGCGACGAAGGAGCGAGTTTTCGAAGCAGTTGGAATTGCCTTCTGCCACGAGTTTTAGACAATATTTTCTCTATTTCAGGCAAGTTTTGTGAAGAACTCTCGAAATTCAATGAAAAATTCTGATTAGTGACTCATATCTTGGCAGTTGGTGTGACTTACGAAAATTGACAGATTACAGAATTTGAATTGATTTCATTTAAGAATTGATAGAATCATCAAATTTAAAAGCTCATTTGCTGCAGTTTTGGAACTCCCTATAGAACAAACCGGATGTAAGAATTTCGTGAAAATCTGATATATCGGTCCTAAGTTTGATCGAAAATTCATTGGGCCCCCTTTTCCTAAGTGGGTATATTTCTTTTTGAAGTTTTTTAAATTGAGGCTCAGATATGTTGCACAAACTCTCTACAATAATGATTTTCTGAAAAATATCTACGCTCCTTAGCTTTCTCAATTTTAAAAAGTTTTACTTTATGTAAAAGTTGTTTTACTTACTAGAAGTCCTTGAAAATGGCTCAGTCTGCTCAGTGGACATGAAAAAAGGAGATTCAGGGTTTTTCTGGTCTGAAAGAAAATTTCAAATATGAATTAATTTTCCAGGTTTCAATCTTGCATCTTTAAAAAGAAACATCAGATTAATAGCTTATTCATGCAGTAAATAAAAAAAATTGAAATGAGTTCAAACAATAACATTAAGGGTATATTGAAATGATTGCTGATGTTTTGTGTATTTGTCTGTTTGTATATTGTATGAATCCCAAATTTCGCTGTCTACCCCTTTTCAATTTCTATCGATCACTCATTCACACAGAAAAAAAATCGTTCTATTCCTCAAGTAAGAACCGAATAATGTCTCTTTCAAGTTTAGAAACAATCTGTCTCTTCCAACTTCAATCTCAGTTTTCACCCCTCTACACACAACTGTTTCGTCCGCTGCGCATGTGCGGTGGCAAATTCAACATTTTCTGGAGCGGTGGCCATTTTTGCGAGCGCTTTCATTTTGTGCTAGGTAGCGGTAGCGAAAACTGAGAGAAAAGTTGGGTTATAAAAAACAGCACATTGAAGAGACATCATTAGGTTCGTGTTTTTTGATAAGAATGCTTCTTTTTTCTCTGCAAACGAATAATTGACAGAAAATAAAAAGGGGTTAACGTTCAACATGTTTCCTGCCACTACCGTTCCTGATAAGTGCAGTAGGGCTGTGCTCTTAGTCCGCTGAATGCAACCATTGTTTGGAAACTGTCTCACCTAGTGTTTACTTTTCTTAAAATCCTATTGAAGCTCTTACCTGCCTTCCTAATATTGTCAACTTTCACTCACCTCATTCATTACTTGCTGACAGTCTGAGAATATACTTATGATCACCATGATTGTTACAGTCGTTTTAACTTGGGCAAAAATGATGACCAGTGCAGGTTGAATATTTATCACTTGAATTAGAGCATAGCAATTGAATACGCATAATGCTATATGAGACAACAACCAAACAATCAGTATTGGGTTCATGAAATCGCACACTTTGTTCATAACAACTTTAAGACTCAGATAGAGATGGATAAATTTCTTCAAATCTTCATCTATTTCATCTCCAGATGTCTTAACTGTTCGGATATAAACCATCAAACGTTCCCTCAGGCAACGATGTACTGCTCTGTAAATAATCCTCATCACCACCAGCTTCTGACTCACCTGCGCAGCAATCGAAAATTGAACTCCTTGGCATACGAACATGCAGAAATAGTGGTAATTGAAAATTTCTGCTCCTTTGTTCACAAATGTGGCGAACCCAAAAACCACAATGAGAGCTGCAGAAATCGTGATATTCATATGGTTTATCATATAAATAACTCTCCCGCATTTGCTACAAATGATGTTCTTCATGCCGTAATATTTTCTGTGTTGTATTATGTGAGTTAAGTCATTCAATTCATCTGCACGAACTATCATTTTGAAAAGGAAAATAATGACAAATATGATTGTATTGATTATGAGGATATGATCATGTAGTTCCAATAAACATTTCAATCTATCTTCGCTGCAAGATCCCAACATACCATAAAGAAATAGCACGGTACCAGATAGGTTAACGAGGAGAAAGATTATGGGAAATATCAAACCCCGATTGGAATACCAGAATTTAGTTTCACCGTTGTATTTTTCAGTCATATGACTACATTTCCCCCTCATTGGAGAAATAAATGACATGAGAGTGAGGGTGTAACAATATAAACAGTTCAAACAATTGTTTTTCCAAACTTCGTTCCCGAATTTATCTATGGAGAAAAAATTCAAATATTCCAGGATTTTTTCGATGCTTTTGGAAAAAGAAACACTCATATTTATCGAATTATATCCTTAGCTCGCGAATGTCAAGTTGGGCAGGAACCCTAATAACCACTGATGGGTGTCCCATCATAACGTTTTGTTGAGTTGAAGGTGTGTTTGGGGTGGTCGTTAAGACTCTTAATGTACACTGGATTTCAGATAATGAAGTCGATACATTTTTCGTCATCAATGACCTATGCCTCATTTCAAGACAAACAGATTTACAAGTTTCAAGATATCAGATTAATATTGTTGATTCAACACATCGAACATAAATATTTCAATCATACGGGATCTATTCGAAATCTGAAAATTGGGATTATGTTATTGTTTGACATTATCTACTTAGCTAAAATATTCTTGGAGCCTGACAACTTTCATTAATACAGGTAGTGAAAAAATAATTTCAAAAAATGTTTTTTCTGTTTTCGAATTTGATAGAGTATACACTTCTGACTACATTCGCACTCAAATCGTTGCATTCGTGAAAATGCATTCCAAAATATCGAGAAAAAAAATGAATAAAAAAGGAAGATGAAAGTATTCGGTATCATGTTTGTTGTTCCTATTCTGAATATCTAAAGCACACAACGTTTTCACATTTTTGAAGTCTACAATTATGGAAATTTCGAGAATTGGTAGAATTTGGAAAAATTCGTCACAGGGTGGGTTAAAAATTGGGATCAAGATTGGCCCATAACATTCGTTTTTCAAATTAGGAACCTATTTTTTTTTATGATTGAGTTGGATTGTGCGAAGGTAAATGATGATAATGTTCCAACATGTTGACATTTGACCCAATTTGGAATATCCTTTGACGAGTTTTTCAAAATTCTAAAAATGTAGAATATTTCCACAGAACAGGAATAATAAACATAATGCTTATCTCCCTTTTTTCATAAGTTTTTTCTCGATATTTTGGAAAGTATTATGACGAATGTAAAGATTCGAATACGAATGTATTCACAATCGGACATCCTATCGAATTCGGAAACAAAAAAATTGAAAAAAAATTTTTTTTCATTCCCTGTATAACTGAAAGTGGTCAGCCTTCAAGAATCTTTTAGCTAGGTAGGTAATGTCGAACAATATAATAATCCGAATTTTCAGATGTCAACTAGGTCCAGTTCTCCAGATACGCCTAATAGGCCGTCGAACTTGGTACACCCTGTATATAATTATGGAAAGGAACATTCCTGAACAAGACTGTTGAATTGACGATAAAATGTTGCAAATTATGCACGGTTTAGTAGATAGTGGAAATGTGGAAAATAGTGTTCAATGTGTATTAGGAATCAAAATAATAACATGATTAATTGTCAACCAATTTGAAAACAATTTATAATATAAATGCAATAAATTCCATCATATTCTATATGGACGCTACCTAATATTCAACAAACACACATGAGGAAATTAATGAATTAAATGAATTTTTGATTAAGAAAGTTGTGAAGAAAGAAATTCTTGAATTTCCTATAGCAGTAAGGCAACCAGGGGGGCAGATAAGGGACTGCAGTCCTACCGAGATTCATTTTTGTTTTACAAAAATTATGACTTTCGATCATACGACAAAGATACATGTTGATGCAGCCCTCCCCGAAATATAATCCTGGATGCGCCCTTGTCCTATGGAACCACTTCTTCCCAGGCTCCTGATTTCTTCCGTGCTATATAGGGTGTTAAGTAAATATGCATCATAAATTCAAGACATTATTCCTTGGCTTATTTCAAGGAAATTTCATCTCTTGATTATTCTTGTAGAAACGTTTTGTTGTGACAGAAATTTCCAGCAAATAACAATTCAATACTTAAGTTAACATGGCTAGCTCTTCATGAATTTAAAAACTCTTTCAAAAAGACCAGAGTCGTTTTTATTCAGTAACGCCTAGTAATTATTCGATCTGTTCAATCGTCCTCTCATCTTCTACGGGCCTAGTATAAACCAATGACTCCAGATGGTGCCATAGAAAATAATCGAGGGGGTTTAAGTCCGGGGATCGAGCAGGCCATACGTGAGGTCCACCTCAACCAATTCAGCTACCTCCGTTTGTTTCTGGTAAAAATTCTCGAGCAAATACACTTAAATGAGCTGGTACACGATCATGCATAAAACACAAACCTTGTCTTGTAGCCCATGGCACATCAGTACATGCTATAGAAACCAAGGTACCCTTTATTCCAAAAAGTTACAGTATACCTCACGGGTAAGGCCCCAACAACCCAAACATTAAACGAGAACACTATTTCATCTGAACTGACTTTTTCGAATGAGTCATTATTTATATCTATTATAAACAGTAAGCACTGTTCCTAGTATGGAACCATATTTATTTATTTATTTATTTTTATTTCCACACATACACCAAAGAAGGTAACTACATATGCAGAACAACACAAAACCACCATCAACTACTTAACCTAGGAGAACAATCTTCTCACGCCTATTTTCAAATTTCTAAACCGTGCCGCCGTTCCAATGGCCATCCTGTTTTGTATTTACGAGGTAGAAATGGAACGGAATGCCCGGTCAAGTTACGGATAAAAATAGTGCTCAAATAACAATTATTGCCAGAAAGCCTAATTTTTATGGAAACCTACGGTTAACCATGACGTATAGACTTTCAAAAGTCCCCATCGTGTGCGTCGTTAATTATTCGGGGTCGAAGGTCCATATTTTTTATTATATGAATTTTTCTCAAAAACCACGAGCTTCATAAAAAAATCTTCAAACAGGAGTTTGAAAAAGTACATTTTTAAATTCTCCACGAAAGTCATTTTTATGATTTTTTTCTAAGAGTTGCCATCTCTAAGATATTGCGATTCTAAGAGTCACGTTATACATGATATGCACATTTAAATAAACCACTAATCAGGCAATTACGGCCTTTTTGTGTCTCTTTGAGTCTTTTCTGATATTTTACTCCTCTAAAAACATTCATTCAAATCATAGTCAGTCTCTAATACATTATTTTAAATTATCTCCGTTCAATTTTTTATGGGCATTCAGAATTCAGTACTGAGAAGTTCATAAAGGCATCGTCAACCTGAAAATTTGTTGTGAACTATTATTTTTTAAATAGTACACCCTGTATTTCATTTTCCTGATCGGTAGAGCTTTCTCTCCTGATTTCAAATATATATACTTTATCGAGGTTTATTTCGGCAGTATCTGAAAAATATAGGTTTTTTCGTCTAAATCTAACGCCACTCGAGAATGCTGTGATTTCTTCATATCGAGGTTCTATTCTATGCCCTCCTGATAGTCCCTACTTTACCTCCTTGGACACTTCTTATGGGGATATATATATATCAAGGATGTTGCGGATGCCGATTTTTTCACATCCGCGGATGCGGATGCGGATGCGGATGCGGATGCGATGCGGATGCGGATGTTTAAGATCTTTTTTAAAAAATAGTATACGAATAAAGAATTAAAACAACGATGAAGCAGTTATTAACATTTTTGAAGTAAATTAGTATTAAGTATATCAAGTGTAAGTATTTATCTACATGTTTTTTTTTAACTTCACTTACTAATTTTTATATTAGTAAGAGAAGTTGAAAATTGGAGCATTATACTTTATAAAAAGTAATTTTGCCGCCTTTTCTGCTTCAAGGCGGTTACGCAGAGGTTCGTAAATTAAACCCGCGCTACTGAATAATTGCTCGCTTGGAACACTGCCTGGTGGAGTGGACAAAATTCTTCGTGCTATCGGTGATAATATCGTAGACAATGAAACGTACTACCGGAGAAATATAATGGCATTTACCTTAATATTTCCCAATAAACAATAATTCGAGTGCACGTACACTCCTCACTATGATCAACTGTATCATAATAGTCACAATATTATTCAAAATCTCACAAAAATTTACTATTCGACAAGTAATCCACAAGGCCAAAAAACACGTTATGGTTCATTTACAATAAATGAGTATTGCACCATAACAAACGCATCGGAACTTTTTCACCAATTTCTTCGTTCCCATTGGTCAAATTCTCGTGCGAAGAGCACACGCCCATTTTTTTCTTATCGCAACTCTCACGTTTTCCAATATGATATATTCCGAAAGTAAAAATGATTTTTTTTTAATCTTTATCATCAACAGATGCCCAAAAATCGTCAAACTAGGCGAATTTTATAGCCCCTATAAACGTTTTATGAGCTTGCAACAACCCGGGTTGTTTAGGTAAACAAACGTAGACAATTCTCACTGATCGGACGAACATTTGGCTCTTTTTCTTGGGGAGAACTCTGTCTAATCAAAAAAAAACAACCGCAACAACCAAAAAATACGCAATTCAGATGAAAATGTTTCCCCCGATTCGCGAATCATAATTCATGTTCAAAGACGCTTGGTCCCTGAACTTTCCTTCAACATTTCAAATGCTTCTGAAACAACGGGTATCGCAAAAATATAACATTTCAATATCACGGGCGATAAGAAATCTTGGGACTGGGACCACAGGCGGTCGTTAGAAAGGAGACGGATTGGAATTTCGGACTTACCGGAAAAAAAACACATGGTATAATAAAATATGTATTTGGAAAGTGTTCTGAAAAGAGAATTACCAGTATGAATATAAACAGAATAGAGGGGTGCGTCGGAAATTCCACCCTCTTGGATGCAGATGTTTCGGTTTCAGAAATAGCTACAGAAAGAAGTAACAGTGAAAAACTAGCATCTTTCTGACACTTTCAAAGTTGAAAAAGTATATATTCAGCATTTTCTAAACGAAACACTAACATATTTTGTTGGCTCTGAGATGGCGACACTGCACAACTCACAAATTATATTACATCCGCATCCGCATGAAAATCCGCATTGGTTTTTGCGGATTCGGATGCGGATGCGGAAGTAGAAATCTATGCGGAAGCTCCGCATTTGCGGATGCGGATGCGAATATCCGCAACATCCCTGATATATATATATATATATATATATAGAAAAAATTAAATTTGGGAACCTGGCAATTGTTGTTTGGGCAATTATCAATTTTTTCTGTTTTCTCCGGCAAATATTTTCAATACGTATATATATATATATATATATATATATATATATATATATATATATATATATATATATATATGGCCCCTCCGCAAAATTTAGCGATTAAATTCAGAATAGGTGAAGAAATTAAAAACCTCTATATATTCCATAAATGGTGAGGAAAACCCTTTGAAACTAAATTAAAAAATTTTCTACTGTATATAGATGTAAATGTAGGTCATTCGAACACTTAATTTAACTTTTAATTAATAAATAAATAAAGTTAATATCTTCTTCTGTTTCTTCAAGTGCCTTGTTCTCTTCGAACGTTGGCAATCATAAGCGCTATCTCTACTCTGTCAACAGCTTTTCTGAAGGGGCTAACCTTAGTCTCACCATACCATTGTTGTAAGTTTCTCAGCCACGATGTTCTCCGACGCCCGGGTCATCTTCTTCCCTTGATTTTACCTTCTTTTATCAACTTGAGGAGTCTGTATTTATTATTTCTGAGAATGTGTCCAAAATACTCCAACTTTCGTATTTAAATTGTTGACATAACTTCTCGAACGTTCGACATTCTCGTAAGCACATCCACATTACGCATTTTGCCCATCCAGGATATTCTCCACATACGTCGATATGTCCACATTCCGAACGCTTCTAGTTTTTTGCATATGACGTCTGCAAGAGTCCATGCTTCAACTTCATAGTAGAGGATACTGAAGTGCGAATGGACAGCGACAGACTTCGGCAACATAACAAGGACTTCATATTGACAAATGATCAGTTGTTTTATTATCTACGGTTCCTTTGATATGAAGAAATGGCATGGTTATTCTGTGGCATTCCACAGCTGCCTTAGATTTAGAAGAAAATATTGATATTTTTCAGAAACTACCGAAGTTAACCTCAATGAAGTATATATATATATATATATATATATTTGAAAGAGCTCTACCGATTAGAAAAAAAAATTATAGGTTGTACCATTTAAAAAAACAATAGTTCACAACAAATTTCCAGGTTGATGATGCCTTTATGTATTTCTTTGTACTGAATTCTGAATGCCCTCAAAATATACTTCAAATTTTCCCATTTAAACCTTTTTCTACGACCAATATTAACTGAGATATCTGCTGAGTGAAATATAAAAAATCACCTTGTATTTCAGTCTCGTTTAAATAATATCAATTTCCATGAATAACTACTCTCTGAAATTGATCAATCACCATTTTTCAGAGTACCACTTGACAGGAATAAGAGAAAGTTTTATCGAAATGAAGGTCTGATTACATTTATATGGTATCCGAGTCCCTTCCAAGCTCCTTTTGAAGACACCTTTTTCGAAAGGCGGTCTTACAAGAAGTAGACCTTTTCCGTGGTTTATTGAACTAGACATTATTGCTAAAGGTTCAGTTTAATTGAACATGCGTACTTTATACAAGCGTCTATAATTAGGTTATTAATATTTTCAGAATAGTAAAATACATTCCTCTATTTCAGTATCGTAATGAGTTCATTATAGTACTAAAAGTAGTGCTGTAATGAAACTCATCACAGAATTGTTTCCAGTTATATTTTTTGTTCTGTAGTTGTCAGTACTGACTTCTGATCCTATCAATTTTCGAATCAAATCAATTCAAATTCCGTAATCTGTCAAATTTCGTAAGTCACACCAACCGCCAAGATACAATAAAAGGTCACTAATCTGAATTTCAATTTGAATTTCGAGAGTATTTCACAAACTTGACTGAAATGGCGAAAATATCATCTAATTCTCGTTGCAGAAGACAATTTCACTCATGCCATAGCATTTCGCATTCGTGTAGGAATAGAAGCTCATTCTGCAACTTGTTTCAGAAAATTTTCTATTCTCTATTTCAGTATCATAATGAGTTTATTACAGTACTAGATACTAAAAGTAATGCTGTAATGAACTCATTACAGCATTGTTTTCAGTTATATTTGCTGTTTTGTGGTTGTCAGTACTGACCTTCGATCCTATCAATTTTCAAATCGAATCAATTCAATTTCCGTAATCTGTCAATATTCGTAAGTCCCACCAACAGCCAAGATACAATACAAAAGTGAGATATATATATATATTTTTTAATTTCGAGAGTATTTCACAAAACTTGACTGAAATAGATATATCATCTAATTCTCGTTGTAGAAAGCAATTCAAACACACTTGCTTACGAAAACTCACTCCTTCGTCACTCGTTTTTCGCATTCGTGTTAGAATAGGAGCCCATTCTGCAACTTGTTTTAGAATATACTGATAAAACACTAATAGAGACATGAGGCGTAAGTGTCTGAATATTGAATCCATGTAGATATCATGTATAACGTGACTCTTACAATCGCGATATCTTAGGGATGGCAACTCTAAAGAAAAAAAATATAGTTAATTTTTTCGTGGAAAACTCAAAAGTCTACAAGTTTTGTTTGAAGCTTTTTCTGATAAAGCTCAACGTTTTTGAGAAAAATTCAAAAAACCAAAAATTTCGAGCTTTGACCCCGAATAACTAACGATGCACACAGGGTCGATGAGGACCTTTGACAGTTTAGTCGTTATGGTAAACCCTAGCTCTCCACTAAAATTTGGCTCCCCGGCAATTTTTGTTATTTGAAATGTCCAACTTGACTGGGCTAGGATGAAGCTTATCAGCAGTATATTGTGGTTCACCGTATCGAATGCCGTTCTTGAGTACGTAGATACGGGTATATATAAATTTAGCCTTTTCGTCGTTTTCGAATGCTGTTATAAGCTGTTGAAGCTTCTCGACAATAGCTCTTCCTGTCGATCTATTCTGTGCGAAACCATGCTGAGAATTATAAATGATTGAAAATCTGTTCAAAAATTCAAAAAGGTGATGCTTCAAAGTTAGTTCCAAAATTTGCAACATAACTGGTAACCCACTTATGTATATGGGCCAGCAGTTCAAGACATCATTCACGTCTTCTTTTTTTTTTCAATATAGGACGAACTGAAACATTTTGTAGTTCTTCTGGAAGAACCTCCTGCATCATTCAATAGTTTAATACAGTTGATTGTAACATCGTAATTGGAAATGTAACGGTATGATTAACCGATTTCAAATTTCGGGAGTTTCCGGACCGTCTCGGATCGGGAATCGGCCGAGAACACGATTTCGGGTAGTACGCGCTGGTGAAGGTCAGTGATATGAGTGCGACTGATGAAAAATTCTCTCTCTGATATCCCGCTATTCTGGCACTGCACCTGAATAGGCAGTAGTTCATCCTCTTATTCTGGAGTGAAATAGTTTAACCTAGGCAATTGTTAAGATTGGTGAGTACGAAGTTGATCAGACAACCATATACCTATTTTTGCTGATGATTAATGTGTTTCATGTGAGGTGAGACAAGCTTGGGTTCCGCCATTTTGAGGATCGTACGACTTTCCATCTGATTTCCTCAACCATCTGATGAATCAGCCTTCCTTCTAGATCAGTTTATTTATGTTATAATTGATTAATTGAATTTGAACATTTCACAGTTCCGTGACCCTCTGATTTTCAATTTCTCGATTTATCTGTGCCAGTGTTTCAGTGAACACGTGGACATTTTTTCTTTTCTTGAATTTTCTTTATGTAAACTAAGATTATCAGAGATCTTGGGGAATTGTGGAAGCTTGACGATGCAAAGAACTTATACAAGTGTTTTTTTTATAGCTTCCTGTTGGAGGGAGCTAAGTCTCCGGCATCTTTTTGGAGGGAGCTAAGTCTCCGGCATCTCTTTGGAGGGAGCTACGCCTCCGACACCTCTTTGGAGGGAACTAAGCCTCCAATACCTCTTTGGAGGGAGCTAAGCCTTCGGTACCTTTTGGAGGAAGTTAAACTTTCAACTACTTTTTTTGAAGGAGCCAAGCCTCAATACCTTTTGGAAGTATCCAAGCCTTCAGTACCTGCACCTTGAGGAAAATTAAACCCTCAACGCTTCTCTTTGGAAGAAATACAACCTTCACCTCTTGCAACGCCATTCCATCTGGAAGAACTACAACTTCTTTCTGGAGATTTAGGAATTTGAACTTTGGAAGAAGTCGAGGGATAGTCACTTCCCTTACCTGGCATTGTTCTAACAAGATAAGTTAACGAAGAACGAAAAACGCTCGTGAATGATGTTTCTAACGAATTGTTCATAATTGTACATATTCTTGTCCTCATGTTTTGATGTTTCAATTTGTGATAGTAGATATTGTAAATAGCTATTGTCATCAGAGAGGAATAAATCTCGACTGTTCAAGTTTTGATTATCATTAGCCTGAGTAGGAGCATATTATCTCCTTTTACCTCATATAAATGTGAGGTGGTCTCATGTTCTGACTAGCTGGAGTATCTATTGTTAAATTATTACCTAACGTAATTAATCTCGTTAACCTTACACAACGTGGAAGGGAGTGATTCCTTTAACCTTACAGGATTATATTTCTGATGTCTCTTAGGAAACATTTTCAATATTGAGAGGTTCAGGTTATTAATATAATATACTCCCCGTCAATTAATTCCGGACAGGCAAAATTTTTGTCAAATTCAGCACCCTGTATCTTTTTTCGTGGTGCTCCGATTTTGTTGAAATTTTCACCAGGTATAATAGTATTGGGTCTTTTAATATTAACCTGGAATTCACTTTGCAAAAATACCTGTAGTTTATCCGTTATACAGGGAGAAACAAAATATTTTTTATACTCTCCATTTCTAAACACCCTGTGGTGAATTTGAGGTGAAAAATTTTATATCATCAAGTTTTAATTTGAAGTGTGACCCTTTCTTAACATGAACAAACATCTGAAAATTAATAGTGTGTATTTCCACCTCGCTTTCTCATCACTTCTACCTCACAACGTGGCATACTTTCAATGCAGTTCCGAATTGCTTCTGGGGAAATATTTTCCCATTCCTCAAGATGTTCGTAAATCGGACAAGGTGTTGGGCTGCCGATTTCGATTTACCTAGCATATCCCATACATGTTCATTTGAATTTGAATCCCGACTTTTGGCTGGCCACACCAATCGTTGAATATTCGCCTAAGAAATCCGCGATGTAACGTATACTGCGGCTATCGTCATTCAATGCAACAGCTCGTGCAACATCTTCTGGTCTCATTTTTCAAACTGAAAACTTGTAAAGAATACCCTATATTCTGCAATGACAATATAGGGACACTTTGTTAAGCTATGTTTTTAATGTTGCTACGAAAGCAAAGCCTACTGGATAAGATAAGGTATTGTAATGTTTTGAATTATTATAAAAATTGAAAAAATGCAACACTTTATTGAAAATCTGTATCTTTTTTTCAAAAGCAGATACGTAAATCAAAAAATATTTTACTAAGAAAGGGACACACTTCAAATTAAAACTTAATGATATCAAATTTTCCGCCTCAAATTCACCACAGGGTGTTTACAAATGGAGGGTATAAAATAAGGTTTTGTTTCTCCCTGTATAACGGATAAACTACAGGTATTTTTTGCAAAGTGAATTTCAGGTTGATATTACAAGACCCAATACTATACCTGGTGGAAATTTCAACAAAATCGGATTACCACGAAAAAAGATACAGCGAGTTGAATTTGACAAAAATTTTGCCTGTCCGGAATTTATTGAAGGGAAGTGTATATCTACGTACACAAAATTACTGAATGAAGAGTTTGTTTCCGAAACAGCAAACCTCGCAGCTCATTATGATGTCAGAATCATTTATAAAAACATTTTATTTTGCACGCTAGTATAAAAAAAAAAACAGTTTTTGTGAGATTGTGTAGATATCTCGAGATGTTTTACGTTTTTGTGGGTATTTGGTTCTTCAAACTCTGTTAAAATTAATTAATTGGTATATCAAAATTTAATTTTTCAAAATAAGATGTCAGCGTTAGGAAAAAAAAGCGAATGCATCTTTGCAGTTTTATTAACGATTTAGTTAGTTCTAATTTAATTAGTGTGAAGTCAATACTTTCGTGTCATAAAAGTGTTGTATAAAAATTATATTCGAAAAATTTCTGTAATTTTCAATGGCTGTTCACTCTCTTTCTTTCTTTTTCTCTCTCTACTTTGTTTACTTCCCTTTCGGAAAAGTTTCTTACGGGTGAATCTGTACTCCAACAAGAACATATGTGATAATAAATCCATATACCTGAAAATCAGATCCAAGAAGTTTAAGGAAATATTTTTATCCTGCTAGAATCCAACTTACCGATGAAAGCAATCCATATTTCACTGTTATAATGTCTGAAGCTTTGAATTGTGTTTTAAAAATTAACATGCCACGTATCATCATTTCGACCTGAGAATTGCGAATTGTATACAAATCTGAGATAAAAGTGAAAACTCACAGAAAATCTGAGACGTGAATATCTGGTGATACTAAGGTACCGAGTATAGAGTCCCATACAAGTGCAATACCTGAATCGAAAAATATAGCTGTGAAAAAATATGATAAGCAGATACAATACTGTATCTCTACTAGAACGAACCAAATAATGCCACTTAATAATTATTTTTACATTGATACGGTTAACGATCACTTGTTTCCACTTTGTACCCTTGTATCATTGACGAAAGTGTTGTCATTTCGTTATAATGTTATTAGAAAAAAGAAGCCAAAGGAGAGATGGTCACTGGTGACACTAAAAAGTTTTAGATTGCAGAGTCTGCTACATGTGTTAATTTTTATAATATATTTGGGTGGGTTTCACAAAATTTTGATTCTTGATTGTTAAAAAACCTTAAGTAAATTCGAATGAATTTTCATTTCATAGGCTCACAAATATTTTATCATGAGGATTCCAAAACGGAATCAAATTTTGCCACTGAGAGGAGAGATATACCGGTTTCAATAATATTTGGCATCATCAGCATCTCATATCACTCAGAGCAAAAATCATTTCCTTTTTTTTTCTTGAAAAAACTCGGCTTCACAGTCGCGAAAAGAATAGGGCGTTTCCACTATTCGGGGAAATTCGCATGTGGGTCCTGATATAGGGCCACTGCTAAAATCTCATGGATTGAAAGCATGTGACTCGAGAAGTGAAACTCTTTAATGAATAAATGAAATAAGCTGAAAAAATTTGCCACTATTACATCCTAAGGCACAGGTTTCTGTGTGCAACAGAAGTTTTTCATTATTATCTTTATAGGTCAAATATTTGCTTTCGTCAGTTGAATGATATTCTGAACAAACACATTGTAAAAAATGTTTTCTACCATTTATATTCCCAATGAACAAATTTTTACAGATATTCACTCCTCAGAATGTGGAAATCTTATGGCGATGACACTTACTTGTAGACCATCCTCATATCGGAGTTTCGAAATATGGAACTTGAATAAATAGCTCAAGGTCTCGTTTTGCTGAAACACGAAATTGCTCTGAAAATATTATGGAAGATATAAGCACAAGGTGGACAGATTTCGATGTAGTACCACATCCCCTCAATTAAGAGAGATAGAAAAGAAGTAGTATGCATGTCAAGTATTTTTTTTTTCATAAAATGCTGAACACCGCAAGTCGCTACAGTGTCTAGTTTCCATGCTACAATAATGCAATCGAAAGTATACAGGGTGTACCAAGTTCGACGGCCTATTAGACGTTTCTAAAGACCTGAACTTATTTGAAATCTGAAAATTGGGATTATGATATAGTTCGACAGTATTTACCGAGCTAAAATGTTCTTGAAGCCTGACCATCGCCTGATCGTTTCGTATTGTTTTTGACAAACAACAAAATAAAAAGGCACGGTAAGGATCAATAAGTTATTCGAAATTTTCTTCTAACGTCGCGATGAATTAATCGACCTGCTTGATTGTCGAAATCAACACTTTCATCGTTTCTTGCTCTTGTAGTGATAGGAAAATGATCATGTTCAACAAATGCTTCATCCTTTTACGATTTTCTCTTACCTTACATGTCGAACTCTTCATAAATTCGCGATAAGCTCTGTCCAAACTATTCAATATGGCCAAATTATTACTTGTTCTGCTCTGAAACAGATTTGACATAGCGGGTCTAGAAATTGGTAAGTTCATCAAATTTTTTGTCGTCGTATGAAAATGTGAAAAATTGTTTCATGGAAAAAAAATCGCCAATGGCCGGTATTAAATATTGTCTCCCTTACATCTGCCATCCCTCAAATTATTAAAATTCAACAATCCAATAAATTCGTCATAATATTATCAAAATGACAGTTTCAGCCAAAGAAAACTGAAGAACACGTGTTTATTTTCTCTGTTTTTGATACATCCGACTCACCCTATTCAAATTCAATCTGTGATGAAATTCTAATATTCCCGCTTCTGGGTTCAGAGATACCCACGGTGGCGTGACTGGCCCGGCTGAGAGTATCCACTTTTACACGGTATAAAACGCTCTCTTTCAAAATAGACATGATTTGTCATTTATTTAATCATTTAATATTCAGAATACTTTAACATAAGGAAACTGCAAACTGAAGGGTGATTATTTTAGAGGCGGAGAACTTTAAATTCAAATAAAAAATTTCCATGTTAACCGATTTGACAGTTCTTCGTTAATTTTAATTAAGTTTTCTCTGGAAAATTCATCATGCCTAGACTTACTCCGGTGCAACGCTTGCTAATTATTGAAATTTATTACGAAAACTATAGTTCAATTCGAGCAACTTACCGGGCATTACGTCCGTTTTATGGTTATCATAATCGTCCTTCAGAACGATTAATTCGAGAAACTGTAGATCGTTTTTGCAATACGTTTACCTTAAACGATACTGCCATTGATGGTGTGCGAAGAAGTGTTAATGAAGACCCAAATGTGGTCCATTCGTCATCGCTCCCAAGAATTGAGCTTGTGCGCATCCACTTTAAGGAATATTTTTCGATAAGATCTTTGTTTAAAACCTTTCAAGATTCAACTTGTACAGGAATTAAAACCACAAAATCATCGTTTGCGCCGTACATTTTCTGAATGGGCCAAAGGTAAAATTGTAATGGATCCACAATTTCATTTGAAAATATTATTCAGTGATGAAGCACACTTTTGGTTAAATGGCAATGTCAATAAACAAAATTGCCGCATATGGAGCGATAATAATCCACAAGCCTTTGTCGAAACACCATTACATCCAGAAAAAGTCACTGTTTGGTGCGCTTTATGAGCCGGTGGGATCATTGGTCCATATGTCTCCAAAAATGATGGTGGTCAGAATGTTGACATGATTAATAATTTTTTTGTGCCCCGATTGAGAGTTATTAATGTCGCAGACATGTGGTTTCAGCAGGACGGTGCCACATGCCAAACAGCCCGCGATACAATTAATTTACTGAGAGAAACCTTTGATGATCGAGTGATTTCCCGAAATGGACGTCTCAACTGGCCACCGCGTTCGTGACTTGACGCCTTTGGATGATTTTCTCTGGGGGTATGTGAAGTCACAAGTTTACGCCGACAAACCGCAAACGGTTGAGCACCTAGAAGCCAATATTCGACGGGTAAATGCCGAAATACAGCCAGATTTACTGCGAAAGGTGTGTGAACATTCGTCCTCAAGATTACGTCATGTACGTGCCAGCCGCGGTGGCCACATGCCCGAAATAATTTTTAAACTTTAAATGCCAAAGAATTATCTGTTATAAAAACCTATGTACATGAATTTTAATTTTTATTTTGAGTGTTTTATTACGATTTAAAGTTTTCTGCCTCTAAAATCATCACCCTTTATAACATCGCAGGATTGCCGTCCTAGCAGGGTAGGCCCAATTCGCTCTGGCCGACCTTGTTATATTGTTGCCGTATCGAAGTTATATCGGATCAGTGATTATTAACTGCTATTCGTCGTATTTGGTACGAACGTATAATTGAAAGATGAGAGAATCGATTGTGCAGGTCGCGGAAAAAAGGGGTTGGTCGAACTGTGTTATATTTTTCTATTCTAAGTCGAAATAGTTGATTTTGAGATAATTTGAATATTGAAATCCGTAGTTAGTTTTGTATCGAAAATCTGTATTTATTAGCTAACAGACGAAAACTGAATTCTGGAAAAAGGGCTCTCCGATGCATAGCTCGAACCTGCAATTTCCGGATTTCTGGTCCGGTAGGAGGAAGTCAAAGGTTCCATCTTCTTTCAGGTGTCTGCGCTCCCAGGATATGGTGTTATTAGTAGTTAATATTTTATGCCCCAAGACCTACGGCGTTCTTTAGAGATTGTTAAGAAGTTAATGAAGGAAAGAACTTCATTCGTTTTAGGTGATCATCGTATTTTATTGTAGACGTTAGCACGTTGGAACAGTTACTTCCTAAATATTACTTCCGGGCGAATTAGATCGTAAAATAATGAAATACTAACACCGGATTCTGGGAGAGTGGCCACCTGAAAGTAAATGGAACTTACCACTTTCTCTGTTCGGGTAGTGGTAGTGCATCGCAACGGTAACACTGAGGTTACATGTACGAACCCTGCAAGTGGGGTCCTCTTTTCAAGATTTCATTATCCGCCTGTAAGCTAATAACTACATATTTTAACGTTTTCTGAAATTTAGTGTATTTTTCACACATATTAGGCATATAGAATTACAAATACATATTATTGAATGAATTAAAAAAAGAATAGACAAATACACTAGAAATGAAGTTTTCCTTCAGAAATAGAACCCTTGGTTTGGCGTGCGCATTGTTGAGGTTAAAAGAATATACTTAGTGATTTATAGTATTATATGACGTTCTGTAATGAATAGTTTTTTGTCAGTATGTTTTAATGAAGATGGTACTGATCCTCATCGAAATCAATCAATTGTTAATAGCCATTGAGGGCGAGCACTCGAAAAAATTGATATCTTGGCCTACTGGCCGAATCTGAAACTGAACTTTCGGTCAATGAGTTTTCCGAACACTTCCATCGCGATCATTGCAATGAACCAGTGGTGGATTATTGGACTGTGAGCAAGGGTAAAAACGAATTGGCATACTTTCTTGAGTAAACTTACCAGTGTTCTGAATTCAGCGAAGGAACTGATGACCACAATCAGTGCAAAAAAACATACAATAATAGCGTTAATTGCTAGAATGTATAAGCCATCAACACTTATTCTGATCAAAATTATTGCAAAGTAAATAGTCAGGGTCAGAAAAAAAGTTATACTCATCAACCAAATGAGGAGAAACGGATTCATGAATTCATTCAAGCAGTGGTGTACCTTCCACAGTTCCAAGTAAAGATGTTGGAACCTTTGTATTCCAGTTGGAAAAATGATTGCTTCATCATTTGAGGCGGCATCGAAGATAATCTTCAAGTAGCTCAATGTCGAAATATAAACTTTCCTACGAAGAACTAACTCGCAGTGTATTAGCATCAATATACCCAACTGAGAATACAAAAACACTATGAGATTGGTTATTTCAATTACTGGCATATCAGCCAAGTATGATGCTGAAACTCCGAAGGCTATTGACCCCAGAAATATGAACGGGACCAACCATTTCTGCTTACGCAGCAAGGATTCGCTAAACTGAGGACTAATAAAATTGTTAACTCCATAAAATTTTCTGTTATCGAATAAGCTCGTGAACCTGTTTAGTCCATCTACTCTGCTTCGAAGAGAAAAACTCAAACAGTTCAGCAAAAATGGAGTATTTAATAGCGTCAAAGACCTGTTGATAGCCACAAGGCATTCATTAGATACTTCGTCACAAGAGCTGATGTACATTTGCATCGGGTTGAACGCCAACCATGCTAGAACTGGATTCATGAAGATCGGGATAATTGCTGTTAACTTGGAAACTTCGAAATATGACTTATTTTTCGAATCTGAATTGTGAGTGCAGAATGCCCTTATTGGCATCATGGGGAAAAAACACTTTCTAGAAAATTCCATATTGCATACTAAACAATTTGTTGTTATAATTTTTTCTTCAGTGATTGGGTCTGTACTTGTCTCTATCATGTTTCTTTCATATTTATTAATGATCGAGTGGAAAAATAGAACAAATTGTTTTTACTATCATTAGAATGACAATTCAGATCAGGATGAAATTACTGATATGAAAGCATGTGTATATTCATTATATCTGTCGTTAGAATGCAAATGTGCGACGAAGTAGATTACAATCGGGAACAATGATCATTTAGTTCATACGTAAACTATCTTTTTGATCAATTTTGACTACGCATCAAAATCGGTGAAATTGTCGAAGAGCAAATATCGCTGTTGATCTTTCAGATCTCACCGTTATGGACACAATATCGCGAAATATGAGGTGCTTCCTGCCTGCTAAAGACAACACCACTATAATTCTCCCAAAAATCGAGGCAAACACCTGAAAGTCGCCAATAATATTCCGAGACTTGAAATGATAAGATGAAAATTATTGAGGCTTTTGGAATGTCTAAGCAGAGCAACTGAAGGATTAAACGAGAATGAGTTTTCTTTTTTTTATTTCATTCTGATTGAAAAATAAGAAAACGAAAGTGAATGACCGAATAATTTGGGTACCTACTCGTTTGTAATATCATGAAGGCATTTAATTTTCCAGAAAAAAAACGAAAAAATACGGTGCTAATGATATTTTAACAAAAATCCGAGTCGGACACGAGGATTTTTGCAAGTGCAAATTTTAGACAAATTTAAAAATTTGTCTTCAATAGGTAGAACCATCTCTAGTTATTTGAATTACAAAATTCAAAATGATTTACAATCTAGTTTGATATATAGCATTTCGTGCTCAAATTGCTCAAAATGCAATGAAAAGTATATTTGTCAGACCAAACAATATTAAAAGAAGAGAATAATACAGCACATTGACAATTTGAAAGATGTAAAAAACAAAGAAAAAACAGCTCTCTGTTCACACTTTTTCAATGAAGGACATGCGATTGATTTTGGTGATGTCAGAAACTGTGATGAAGAAAAAATTATAAAAAGAGAGTTTTTTGGAGATGTTCTCCGTGAATTTTAGGACTGATAGTCTCAATCTCATATCTAATAGGTTGAGTAGAGCAGATTATGTTCGCATAAATCTGGACATCGATTTTTCTTGCAAAATTTAATATAGGTAATGTACATATGATCAAGTTGTAAAAGCTACTGTGAGATCAAAGACAATAAACGAGTCTGTTTCACGGGCATAGAACCAATGGAAATGAAGCGACCAACTTGAACTAAGCCGACGTTTCGTCTATATATTTAGACTTTATCAAGGCTACAGAGAAAAACAAAATGGTTTTCAGTCAAAGAAACACAACAAGTAATCATGTGTTTGAATAAAATGACAAAAACAATTGAAGTTTGTTGAGTCGAATATACATAGATGTTCATAGATTTGGTAACAGAGGGGTTCTAAAATTAGTAGAGACACACTGATGGACAATTTGAAATTTTTAAACAAAGAGACATACATTTGAACGGGGATAAATAATTATTTCTGATGTCATTATTGTCAGCATGAAATGTCAAGTGGAGATCTTGTTTTTAAATTCTCACAACACATGTACTATGTTTAGTTCGCGCAGATAGCTGACGGTAAGAAATCGATGAAAATTGTATTCGAAAAAAGAGTTCAGGAAGAAATTATCTTTCGAATGACATGATAAAGAAGGTATGTCCCTGGAGAAAAATTTTTTGATAGCGCCGCGATGCCTGACGTCTTTATTCATTCCGCAGATTCTTATGCGCATCTCAAGTTGACATTGACTTGTTTAAAACGCCATTCACAGAATGAAAAAATATTCGGACGTTTTCGAGAAAATTGGGGTTACCAAGATAAGTGAATTACCCTGTACTGCGAGGGCGGTGGTATTTTCCTTGTTTGGAAATCTATCGTCGCATTCATACCTGTGCTGTCTTTTTCGTGTTTTCAGCAACTGTCCTGTCTGTCCTATGTAGCATTTTGGACAGGCCAGGCAAGGTATCCTGTAAACAACGTTAGACCTGCTTTCTAGGGGTGTAGGATCTTTAAGGCGTGAAAACAGCGATCTTGTTGTCTTGAGGTTGTAAAAGACCAATTTCGTGTTAGCAGATTTTTCTCACAATGTACTAGCTACCTCATGACTGAGCGATGGAATGTAGGGAAAACGGAAATATTTTATTCCTGGCTCTTCTAGACGATTGCCACTGTTAGTCACATTTGGGTTATATTCATTAATTATTTTATTCACGAATGACTTGGGATAGTTGTTCATCCTGAGAATGTGTTTGATTTTTGCCAGATTATTTTCGTGAAATGGGCCAGAACTGAGGTTAATTGATCTGTGTAACAAGTTTTTAACGGTACTTACTTTATATGACTTTGAAGTGTCTGATTTGAAATTCATCAAATGTCCAGAACTGGATGCGAGGGTTGAAAGTATTAAAAACTGGCAAGAGCTCATCAAGCTTATCTGGTGGAATCGCCAATATCGTATCATCCACATACAGTTTTATAAAGGCAACTTGAAAAGTTAGTTTTTTCAAACATCGGTGGATGAGCACAGTCATTTCAAATTCTTCCAATGATAGACTTCCAGGATTTCCCATAGCCGAACCGTCCACCTGTAGGTAGAATTCATTCTCGAACTGGAAGTAACTAGAATCGTAGATGAAATGTATCACGTCCAAGAATAATATTTTGGTCAATTGTGTGTGAGCCGATATGAGATTCCACTTTTTTCTTATTAGTTGTATTACAAGGTCCCTAGGTATATTGGTGAACAAAGACACCACATCCAACAAAAACAGACGAAAACCCACAGGGAGGAGGACATCTTTGCTAAATGAGACGAATTCATATGAGATCTTGATAGAGTATTCGGATGTTGAGTTTACCATTGACAGGATATTATGAACTAGAACTGATAAGTTGTAGGATGGGGCGTTCAAACAACTTACTATTTGTCTGATACTGAGATTATCCTTATGAGTTTTTCTCAAACCATACAATTTAGGGGAAACTGAGTTATATGGGTATCAGGTAGATACTCCTCTGTGATCCCGACAAGGATAGATCTACTACAAGGCATGGCGACCTTGCCCAAATGCAAGCTCTTGGCCACCCCTACAGCCCATACCTTAGGGGAACCATGACCTATCACAAATCCTTTCCCAAATCTTAAACTCCTTCCACACTTCCTATCCAACTTCCAACACGCCTCGCCAGCGCGGAAGTAAACGGCCAAAACCCCTTGAGTCATAATGGCGAGTTTTAAAACTTTATATGTACCCCAGGTGGGTAGAGGACAAGTTCACGAATCCCACACCAAAATGGTCTGCTCTACGGATTCTGGGGAGGGCGGAAATTCGCATTTTGAAACAAAGAAGAACTTATACATAGCGTCCTACAATGTGAGGACCTTATTATCGGACTAAACACTGCTAGAGCTAGAAGAAGAACTACAGGAAATAAAATGGGATATCGCCTCAGTGAATCCCGAAGGAGAGGAGGAAATCAAATTGTGCTAAATTCCGGTAACCTACTCCACTACAAAGGATACGATGATAAGTCGTTGGGGGTGTAGGATTTCTCATGAATAAAAAGCTTATCCCAAAGATAGAGGAAATTAGGAGCACTTCTTCGAGGGTTATTTATCTTATCCTGAGAGTAAACAACAGATACAGTTTGAAAGTAATTCAGGTTTATGCCCCAACATCTAACTGCGAAGAGGACGAATTGGCAACGTTCTACGACGATATTGAGGTAGCTATCCAGGAACAACCAACTCACTTCATGCTACTAATAGGAGATTTCAACGCTAAATTAGGTAGTAAACAAGATGAAAGAGAAACCTCCATGGGTGCTTACGGTTTTGGACAAAGAAATAATAGAGGCGACAGACTCCTGTGCTTTCTCCAACAGCACAACCTATATGCGATGAACTCTTTCTTTGCCAAAAAACCTCAACGAAAATGGACTTGGATTAGTCCTGATGGCAACTCTAAAAATGAAATAGACTTCATTGTCGCAAATAAAAAGGAAATGGTTCTCGGTTGGGAATGACCATCGAATGATACGATCCAAATTAGCCTTAAATATCAAAAAAGAACGGTCGAACCTAATAAAACGCAAAACTCGGAAATGGACCCCTCCTGAAGATCCAGAATTATATATAAGGGAGGTCGAAAAACAACTCGATTCCACTGATGACGAAAATGTAGACATCGAAAAATTTAATGAGGCAATTATAAATTCGATAAAGGACGCAAACGAAAAGTGTTGTAAAAAAATGGCAAAAATCAAGAAAATTTCAGCGCAAAAACGCTTGAATTAATGAAAGCCAGAAAGAATTTGGAGGACAGATATGGCGAGAACTTGGCAAGGCTGAGACAATTGAACCGGGATATTTCAAGGTCAATAAGATCTGACGTTAGGAATAAAAATATGGAAACTGTTGTGGACATTATAGAAAAGAACAAAAGTTTGAAAGTTTTCAGAAAGAAATTGTTTACAGGTAAAAAGAATATATACCAACTCAGAGATAAGAACGGAAACATTACCAACAATAAGACCCATATAATCAGAATAGTGGAGGAATTTTACACTGAGCTCTATAGAGAACATGCAAGGGGTGAAGACAGCTGCCTACCAAGATTGATAAACCAGGGTTCTGAGGAACTTCCTGAGGTAACAACAGATGAAATAAGAAAAGCTCTAACGGGAATGATAAACAACAAATGTCCTGCCGGATGACAAAAGTTGTTACGGTGCCTCGCGGTCCTTTTCAACGCATGCTTGATGTCCCGGACAACACCCTCAAAATGGAACAATGCGGTGATAGTTTTGATGCATAAAAAGGGTAATACCACCAATCTCGGCAACTACAGGCGTATAAGCTTATTATCTCACATATTTAAACTGTTCACCAAGATTATCACGAACAGACTTTGTTCCAGATTAGATCAATACCAACCCAGGGAATAAGCTGGATTTCGAGCAGGTTACGGCACAAATGATCATCTCCAAACACTCAAAACATTGATCGAAAAATCTATAGAGTACAATAAACCCTTAGTGTTAGTATTTGTTGACAATGAAAAAGCCTTCGATTCAATAAACCAAAGAAAAATGCTTAGAGCTCTGTCCGATTGCCGCATGGATCATCGATACACAAATGTCATAAAGAATATATATGAATCAGCTACAGCTTGTATCAGACTACACGAAGACACGAATAAAATCCCAATCAAGAAGGGCGTTAGACAAGGGGACACAATTTCTCCGAAATTATTTACTAACCTGCTCGAATTTATATGCAAGAGAATAAATTGGAGTGATATGAGCTTTAATATAAATGGTGAGAACCTATGTCACCTCAGGTTTGCGGATGATATAGTGCTGATATCGGATTGCATTGGAACGGCAAGAGAAATGCTACGACAATTGAACGTTGTTTCCCGACGGGTGGGCCTGCGCATGAATTTGACAAAAACAAAGATTATGACCAATCTTGTAATTGGTGGAAGTGTTCTTCTGGGCGATACTAACATCGAAGAGACAATGTCCTATAAATATCTGGGACATGAGGTGCGCATTTCCCGAGACAATCAAACTTGTGAACTCAGCAGAAGAATAGGTCTGGCCTGGGCAGCATTTGGAAAGCTGAATCACATTTTCAAATCAGCACTACCAACAAGCTTGAAACGTAAGGTATTTGATCGATGCATCTTGCCAGTGCTAGCTAACCTACGGAGCAGAAACACTAACCCTAACAAAAGGCATCATGAAGAAAATCCGGAAAACGCAGTATGCCATGGAGAGATCAATGTTGGGACTATCTTTGAGAGACAGAATAGCAAACAGGGAGATACGAATGAGAACCAAACTGACAGACGCAGTGGAGAGGATAGCTACGCTGAAATGGAACTGGGCAGGGCATGTCGCAAGAATCAATGACGACAGATGGACGAGAAAAATTTTGGAGTGGAGACCGAGACAAGATTCAAATCGGAATAGGGGCCGCCCTCCAACTAGATGGCATGACGATTTGAGGCGCATTCACTCCAACTGGATGCAAGCCGAACAGAATAGAGCCCTGTGGAAAAACTCGAGGGAGGCGTATGTCCAGCAGTGGACTTTGAATGCTGCATGATGATGATGATGATGATGATGATGATATCGTCTTAGTTGTCTGCCGGTTTTTTGGTCTACCACGTGAGCCTCAGTCAACTTACTGATGATTCTGTTCGCTTGCTTTTCAAATTTGGAAGTAGGATCGCTATTTGTTTTTTATATGTGTTTATATCTGCTAACAGGTCATTCATGTAATCGTGATATTAGGATTTTGACATTATTACAGTATAATTTCCTTTGTCTGATCTCATTATTAGGAGTTCTGGATGGTCTTTTAGAAACAACCTAGTTTCGTTGTAGCAGTCATGCACTGGCGAATGTTTTTTCCTCTTTGTTGAAATTTGTACCAGAAGTTCGTTAAAACATTTAGGTTCCTAGCTCTAAGTGTGTTCTTTTCCTCATCTGAAATCTCCATACTCTGTATGCAACCTTCCAAATCTTTCAAAATTGTTGGTAATGGTATTTTGGACTTTTTTTGGAAAGTAATACTGAAATTAGATCCTAATGATAAAATTTCTTCTACACTTTTTGCTATTTGGACATTGGTATAGTTGTATAGAAAACCACTGTTGCCAGATGGTCCGATCTAAAAACAACGAGATGAGAACAGTAAGTTTTCTATTTTTTTAATATTTTTTCTTTTGATGGATTTGAAAACTTTGTTAAAATTTGTATGGCACGAATTCATAAAGCTTTGACATATATGTGAGGGTCATTCAGATTCTTACTGGGAATTCGTTCTGTCTAATTCCTTTCGTATTTTTGTTAATTGCCATAAAGTAATCTTGATTTCCAAATTCAGTATTGACTTCTTAAACTCAGTTACTTACCTTCCACAGTAATTTCGAAATGGACAGTCATTTTCCAATGCTTAATTATCGACGCATTTTATGTTGTTCTTTATGTGATTTGGAAAGACATTATTTCTTCTACACTCCAACAGGAATACTTTTTATTATTATATAGAGAATTTGGCTTTCCAATTTAGTTCAATAATATCAAAATATAAAGAATTGAAAGGAATAACTTAGAACTATTTATACCTAGCATAATATTTTATAGATTCCTAACATAGTTTTGTAATTTTGTGTTTTATTTTATTTTTATGCTTTTCTTTATACACCTTGAAGTAAGTTTGGTTGCCGTCATCCCGTGCGCAAAATCAGTAAGCTCGGCGTATGTGTTACTGTTATTGGTTTTTATTCGTTAACCGACATTTTTAAATGTGTAACTAATTGATGGACCAAACTAAGATTCGTATTCGATTATTCCCACTTTGTGTCCGCCGAATTCGGGAACATTTTTATTATTTGAACTATTCATGTTTTGGTTAGTTGTTCAATAGTTATTTTTATGAACTGTATACTATCGCCGAAATGAATTGTAGGCCTCAAGAAGCAAAAGGTAAGTTTTGCGAAACGTCGCCACATATATGAAAAGCCTTCAACATCTTCATCTTTGTTTTCCTGCAATCAGATTCTGTTAATTTACTATGGAGGATGCTGATTATAATGACAATTTTCCCAAACTTCCTGCACTCAACTACTTAACTTCGCTTTGCGCAGTTGGTAACGGCAGTTTCGTGCGGGAAAACATCTCTTTCCACACTTGATAGGAAAATCACTATTATTATTTTTTGTGCAAACATATCAATCAAATTGTCGATGTCCAAGCTTCTAGGTGCTTCTTGTTCAATGATGAGTAGGCTCAAGTCTGATAGACGTGTTTGGGACATTAAATTCCTGGGATTATTTTATTGATTATCTTGAGCTTGGAAATAGTTATTTTCCTAACAAGTGTGGAAAGAGATATTTTCCTGCACGAAACTGCCGTTATCAACGACGCATCGCGTCATTCGGGTAAGCAGTTGAGTGTGGGAAAAGCACTTTCCGCACGAGTTAGGAACAATATTTTCCTACGTGCGCTCATATGAGATTGATTTGAATTCACAACACAGATCAAATTTGATTTCACACATTAATTTCTGATACACATTAATGTCGAACGTAATTCTACATGTCTTTACCATGGTACTGTCATCGTTCACGTTCGGTGCATAGAGACATATCAAAGTTCGGTTTAGTCTTTATTGAAAGTGTGCGGGAAAAACCCCTGCTATTTTCTTTCTGTTAGAAAGTGTACGGGAATGGAATTGCCGGGGTTTTTCCCGCATTGTTTGAAAAGGTGAATCATTACGAATTGAAATGCGTACGGGAAAGGGGAGTAGAGCGTACGCTTGCAGAAAAAAGATCTTTTCGCACTGTCAATAGTGACAGGCATTTCAATAGAATGAAATTATTGGGACACCATTTAAAGCTTTTCGTTTGACTAAGGGGCCCCTTTAGTACCAGGGCCCCCCGCACTGCGGGATCTGTGGGGCCCTCTACGCCACTGTTAATTCCAGAATTTACTAACTTTAAGTTAGAGCATTTCGAGAATTTGATAAATTTATTAAGACATTAACTTTTCTTCGGTGGCTTGGAGTGAAAACCCAAAACCAATCAAGAGAAGCATTTTCACCCCAAAATGAATTTAAATATTCTGCTGAACAAGAGTTAAGGATATTGTATTCAATCGTTTTGGAAAGTATGTAATCTTCGAGAAAATCGCTGTAAAATCATTCAAAACTCAATAAAAACTCGAATCGATTCAATAAAAATCAGTACGAGTCATTTAGTCAATCTGGTCGCATTTTTTCTGAAGTTTGGTTCTCTGCTTCTTATTTTGATATGGAGTCAGTTTATCAAGAGCTTCAATTTGAAACGAGTATTCTGAAAATGCCAAAATGTAAATTAACAAATGCTGAGGCTAATAGGGCTATCGGAATGCTACAGGGTGGTCTAACTAACGTTGTTGTAGCGGAAAAGCTCCAAGTCAGCCAAAGTTTAATATTTTGACTTTGAAATAAGTTCAGGTAGCAGGTTCCGAGTTGGAAGGACCAATGCTTGAAATCATATTAATATGAATTTTCATCACAAATTCTCATTCAAACTGTATTATTTTGCAATTTAGTTCAATATCCCTAACTCATATGGAGCAGTTTATACAGGGTTGGGATAAAGTATGGAACCAAGTGAATATCTTTTAAACGAAAAGAACGATATTTATAAAAATTTGCAGGTAAGTGCAATGGAACAAAACGCATCTGATGTAGATTTTTTTGATAATAATATACTTCCGGTTTAATCGGAAATGCCATCAACTTCTTTAATTTAAATGGGACACCCTATATATTTTTACAGATTTTGAAAGAGCTTGTTATTTTGAATTCATACATACTGAGTTTAGTGTAAAAAAATTTGTAAAAACGAGGAATAACTCACTATTAAAAGTACAATAGATGTACATTTCATTATTTTAGAATAATGAGAAACAAAATTACTTCAAATGTTCAAAATGCTCGCCGTTTACTTGCTGACAATATGCCATCCTATTAACAAATTCTTGAGTCACTCTTTCCAAGACTAACGGGCTAAGATCCGGAGAACGAGCAGGCCACTCTATGAATCCTCTACGTCCAATCCATCGATTTGGAAAATTCGCATCCAGAAAATCCCTAACCCGTCTATCATAGTGGGGAGGTGCTCCATCTTGTTGAAACCAAATATTTTGTGGTAATTGCCCATTCTCTTGAAGTGCAGGAATAATTTCGTTATTTAGTAGATCCAAATACTTGTCACCATTCAAGTTTCCGTCGATAAAAAATGGGCCTATAAGCTTATTTTCGACAATTCCCATCCAAACATTTAACTTCTGTGGATGCTGGGTATGTGCTTCATGAATCCAATGAGGATTCTCGTTTGACCAATACCTTGAGTTGTGGCGATTAACTGTTCCATTTAAAGAAAAAGTTGCCTCATCGGAAAAAACTATGCTAGAAGCAAAATTTTCGTCGACATTACAGATGTCCATTAGCCGTTCGCAAAATTCCAGCCGTCGGTCAAAATCATCGTATGACAATTCTTGAACCAACTGTACCTTATACAGATGATACTTTTCACTTTTTAATATCTTTCCTACAGAACGTCGACTGATACCATGGTTTAGTGCCAAATTTGTGGTGGAAGTTTGAGGTGATTCTTCTAAATCGATTGCAATATTTTGTTTAACAGTTTCGTTCGTTGCAGTCCGCGGTCTTCCAGGTTTTAGCAAATTTTTTACCATCCCAGTAGTATTAAAACGTTGTAATGTTTTAGTTACTGTTGAGCGTGATATAGGATTTCTCTCCGGATGCAAATTATTAAAAATAGACACACTTCTTCATGAGTTCTAACACGATCACCATAACCGATCATCATTAAAATTTCAATACGCTCTTTTTCACTCAATTGAACCATTCTAAATTGTTCAATTTATTTACGTCAATTAGAATTTGACACTCGAAGAACAAAAGACGTACTAAACAGTACTTGTTTATTTATTACTATGCATACAAACAACATCAATTAGTTTATCTAAATAGTTTTTTGCTCTAATGCAAAAAACTCAAATGAGGTTGGTTAAAGTGCTATACTCCTCGTTTTTACAATTTTTTTTACACTAAACTCAGTATGTATGAATTCTAAATAACAAGCTCTTTCAAAATCTCTAAAAATATATAGGGTGTCCCATTTGAATTAAAGAAGTTGATGGCATTTCCGGTTAAACCGGAAGTATATTATTATCAAAAAAATGTACATCAGATGCGTTTTATTCCATTGCACTCACCTGCAAATTTTCATAAATATCGTTCTTTTCGTTTAAAAGATATTTACTTGGTTCCATACTTTATCCCAACCCTGTATATCTCAGTTCACGTATCAGCGTTTTTATTGCAACCAGTGTATAAAAACCCCATAAGGACACAACATGACTGACTTTTTGTGCATATCTTTCGATTGATGTCATAATATGATCGATGAAGACACAGGCAATATTGGTATTGAAAATGTCTAACATTGCAGATGACGCAAGCTATATTAATAATGTAGGGTTCAGAAAATTGTTCAATTTTGATGTGATGATTCGAAATCAAGACAAACAGTTGGCTCCCCACTACTCATTCAGATTATTGCTATTTTTACCTGATGAAGACGAAAGATTATTCCAGAATGGAAAAGCAGAAAATCGACTATCCAAATTTGCGTTGTGCAATGCAACCTGTTACTTATAATGCAGATGTACCAGTGCCAATCGCACCTTCAGACCTTTTGTGGACCCCAAAAATGTCATTCTGCTTTCCCTTCCCATTGAACTTGGGCTGATTAAAACTTTATAAAAGCTATGAAAAAAGATCATGATGGATTCAAATATTTCAACGAAGTCTTTCCCAATTTAAGTGATGCCAAATTGAAGGCAGGCATTTTTATTGGGTCACAAATCAGAAAATTTGGACGACGTTATTCTTACAGACAAGCTTTCTAGGCAGGAACTCAGAGCATGGAAGGCATTTCTTAATGTTGGGAGAGAATGTTTGGGCAACAATATGGATGCAGCTAGTGAATGAAATTGTAGATGCCCACAAACGCATCGTGCTCGAATGTCATTAAAATTTCATTTCTCCCATTCAAGTGTCATTGTTCCCTCGAAATTTAGGAGCTGTCAGTTACGGATAGGATGAAAGATCCCACTAGATAAATGGGCAATGAAAATTCGCTATCAAGGACAATGAGATCTGCCATGACAGGTGAGTTCTGCTGGTTTATGAAGAGAGAAGATATGAACTCTGATAAAAGGAAAAAATGATATTCTATTAGTATTTGAAATCTTTTTTTTTATCCGTGTATTTTGTTTCAATGTAGAGTACGTTTAGTAGGGGTAGGTATAAAACTAAAGAAAGTCCATATAACTGGTTGAAATAATCCCAAATAATTTTTCCCGTGTAAAGGACGCATACACTAATAAAGGGTGTCCCACCAGGAGTGCCCATTAGATGTTCATGGAGAAATAATACTTCAATCACATCCGAATATTGTGTGAAGATATAAGCCAAGCAGAACTTCATTAGTGATATATTTTTAAATATCAATGACCTCCGCTTTCACCGGAAATGGATTCAAATTTCTTATTTCAAATGGAACACCCTATATATTATGATTTTTTTTTTTGATAGATCTTCGAATACCACATTCATGTTATGTATCATTCCCCATAGCTATCTAGGGCCGTCTTCGAGTTATTCAAGGTTTTTTGAAAAAATTACAAATTGAGGCTTGTAGGTCACTGAGAATTCAATGAAAGCACAACGAACAATCTCAGTTCTATTTTTTGAAATGCGTTCTGAAAAGCTATTCGACGTCATTTTGTAAAGAAAATAACGTTTTGATACACTGAGAAATAAAATGAGAGTGTCAAAGTTGGAATTAAAAAAAGGCAAAAACTCGATGTTTTCAAACACAAACCCAATTTTTTTTAATCACATATCAATTTGTGACGAAAAACTCAGTGGCGTCTCTTAAGGGTCCCCTATATCTAAAATGTATTATTTTCAAGATATTCAGGAAAGACTGTAAGAGCATCAAAGTTTGAATCCGAAACAAGCCAAAAATTCGATTTTTCCAAATGGAAATCGTATTTTCCACTAACATATCAATTTGTTAGGAAAAAATAAATGGAGTCTTTTAAGGGTTCCCTATATCTTTATGTACCATTTCCAAGATATTCAGAAAAAACTGTTAGCTTCGAGCATAATATAGTATGCTAGGTATATAGTATGATCTATGTTCGACCGTTCATAAAAATCTCTATGATTTTATTCAAAGCATTCCAGGTTTTTTGTAACTCAAGAATTTATCGAGCAATGTATTAGTAAAATTATGTCCCAAAATAAATAAGGAAATCCACCAATCAAGAAATATTGACGAGGTGCTAAAGTGAGAGGGACTGAGTGGACGAAATGTTGAAAATTTTTCTCATTGAATTTTCTATTCTGAAAGCTCTGAATAAGATTTTGAGAAGTTTCATGACTTCTTCATAAGTTTTGCATTACAATTTGAGCTTTCGATATGTATGTCATATTTCCTGAAAAATATCTCGTTATTTTCATTATGAGCAGAAGAAAAGTAGTGGTCGTTTACTTTTAGCAATGAACTAATTTTTGAGAGATGTCAGCAACAGAAGCATGCAAAAATATTTTGAATAAAGTCAGAGATTTTTATATGATGATGGACGTAGATCATTTTACATTATGCTCGTATTATTATTATTATTATTATTAAATTAAAAAAAGAGTGGAGATTCCTATACACTCAATTCACACAAAAAAAATCTTAGATATAAGTTATTTCTGTATATTGCGGATATGGTAGATTTTAGATCTAGGAAACCCTTGAAAAACTCCACTCGTTTTCACCCTACTGATTGATATGTGAGTGAAAAAAAAATGAAAACATCGAATTTTTGGTTTGTTTAGAATTCCAACTTTGACACTTCCATTTAACCCCCCCAGTATCTCAAAACATTATTTTCTCTACAGGACGAATATCTTTTCTGTAACTCATTTCAATATCCAGATCTGAGATTGCGCGTTGCGCTCTTATTGAATTTTCAGTGTTCCACAAGCCTCAATTTGTAATTTTTTTCGAAGAAAAGTAGCTCTAAATCGGCCCCAGATGGCTATGGGAAATGATACACAAAATGAATGTGGCATTCGAAGATTTATCCGTAAAAGTCATAATATACAGGGTCTTCCATTTTAAATAAGAAGGTTGATAACATTTCTGGTGAAAGCGAAAGTCATTGATATTTGAAGATATATCATAAATAAAGGTCAATTTGGCTTATATCTCCATATACTTCTAATGGGTACTTCCGGTAGCACACCCTGTATAAATATAGTATAAAACAGATTATGAGTTAGGGAAGAGGAACTGTGTTAACACGGACATCTCGATCGCTTTCGCATTCATTCTATCGGCTGAATAGTTTTTTGTTTGGATGATTCTGGTCACTACAATCTGTCTGACTCATGAAATTTAACTTTGTTATATTTTTCTCAATAACATATTAAAAATTCAGACATGTAAAAATAAGTGAAGTTCATTTATTATTTGTGGAGCTTCAAAGCGTCTGACAAAAGTTGTGGTCCATGGAAAGTGTGTGACACTTATGATTCCTATTTCAAAAATATTCTACTAAACATAAATAAAAAATCAAGCATGTGAATTTAAGTGAAGTTACACTAATTTTCAGTTACTTTTCTCACATGATACCAGCGTGTGTCACTAGGCGAGCTACACCAAGAAGCAAGTATTCAAAGATCTTCGAGCACTACTGTGAATTAAAGGTTCCATCTATGTGAGAATCTTAGACTATATTTTTCAATGGTCATATTTCTTTCTCATATTGCAATGGAAAGTCACAAATGATACCCGTTTGAAATTAGGAAAAAAATCTGAGAAGGCTTAAAAAAACTTTCAACTATAATTTACTTTCAAAAATCAGAAATTCTCGTGATATCATGGCTGGATAAAGTTTTCGATAATATTCTATTCGCATTAGTCAAAAAAATTGTCTGTAGAATTTCACAATCATTTCCGAGTGCAACTTCACACAATGATCATAATTAAACATGACAATATTGCAATTTTCTTTCATAACTCATAATCTTCAAATGCTAGGCCGGATATGCTTCCAGATTTGGATTAGTCAGGAAAATATGTCATCCGCTTTATTCTAGCTGCTATAGTTCTCGAGAGCCCTTCAGTAGAGAAAAAAAAATTTTGTCCACTATGAAAATCATCATTAACCCAATTCGCCTAAAAAGTATTGCAAAAAAATCAGAACAGGTAAGTATTTATAAGAATAAAACTCCTATCAGTTTTACAGGGTTGTTCTATGCATGAGATCACTTCTTACAATAGATTCTTTGGAAAACTCTTGAAATCTTCTACATAGCCATTCAGAATGACACAGCATGGATATTTAGGTGGACTAGGACTCATTTTCATGCCAAAATGCTTTGAATTGAACTGCAACGAGGACGTATGTTGCAACGAAACCAAGTATCTGGAAATCATTTGAAATTGCAAAAACAGAATATTTGTGGTCGATTCATGATCAAACCTACCGATGGCAGTAGTTGCGTTCCAATGGAGAACATATCAGAAGCTGAATATACAGGTTTCAGTTCTATCAGACTGGAAATCAACATTTCTACCTGAAAAAAATTTATTATGAAAACAAATTCACCCAATTTTGAGTTATAACATATTTCATGAACTTCTTGTATAGGATGTGTGACTTCAATGACGAAAAAAGCAAAAAAATTTTGAAAATTCATCAACAAGAGCTGTAAGGAAAAATAGTAATTTCGAAAGAAAGTATTATGCGTACGGAACAGTAAACTTCATATTCATTAATTCTTTACCTCAACTGCTTCTTTATATTCCAATCCACTTATTCTGTATCTGAATAAATACCGAAGGATCGGTTGTGCCTATAACAAAGATGAGGTGGAATCAAATTATATACACAATCCTACTAATATTATAAATCCTATCCTATCCTACTAATATTATAAATGCGAAAGTTTGTGAGGATGTGAATATCAATATAGTTTATCTATATTTATAAAAATTTTGTGGTATTTGAGCATGAAACAATGAAAAAATATCAAGCGAGTCGAAAAAATGCCTGCTTCTCAGAGCTATAAGGGCCATTCGTCAAAGTACATACGTCACGTAGTCGCGAATCACCCATGTTATTCTTACGGTGATATGAAAAAATGACCCCTAGCCCCGATCGATTCCAGGCAACTAGGTGAAACTATGAAATATCGAAGTACGTCAAGCAAGCAATACTATTTATTTATTTCTCATTTGTAAACGTCAGTTTCCAAAAACACAAAATTAATCAAGAAAGTTTATTTTATCAAGTCACTAACTTGTAAAACTGACAGTTAACTTGTAAAATTTTTACAAGTTAGTAGTTTTATTTACATTAAAAAATTCTGTTTGATCGTCATATATGTTGAAAATCATGGTTCAATTGTTATTTCCAGTTACACAGATTTTTGATGATGAAAGAGTTGATACTGATGATGATGAACCATCTGTTGACTCAGAAACTGCTGAACTCGAGGACTGCAGAACATTTGTACTCTCCTTACTACCAAACAGACATTTCGATTTTTTTGTTGACCGAATCATCGACATAACTCATCGCAATTTAGGTGCTCTTCCACCCTCCTGCACGCTTACTGCTAAAATATCTCCACCCGAATCCGCAACCATAGTGGCTCCAGTTCTGCGAAAAGAGTGGCCGGTGTATAACTCTGGGTCTTTTAAACCTAAATATTTCGCTATTTGCTTTGGGACACCACCAATAGTGTGCTGGCCAGCATTAAGGGAAATGCACTTTCCATGTCGGTATGTCAAAAAAAATCTCAGGCTTTCTGTTCCAGGAGGCCGAAGATTTACATATTTTCTGTATGACATGTAGGGATTGAAGCTGCAGCCATCATCGGTTATGGTTAATCTTCTTGTTGTTAAATTTTTTGTTGGCCGCAATTTCACAATAACGTATTTTTCCATATCTTTTACATCATTCATGTTAAAGGAGAGAATTTCATCACATCGACAACATAAAAAAATCCCAAATATTGTTACAATTTTCGCCAGCAACCACTGGTCATCAGGAGCATGTAAAAGAAATTGTTCATCCTCTTCTTTACTTAATACCTTGGCCTCTTTTGGCGTATAACTCTCATTTTTTTGTTTCAGAAACGCTATTATCTTTCGAAATCTGCAAATGACAACTAAACGTCACATTTTTCAATAAATTTTTTAAGAAAAACAAACCTGCGAACAGGGGCTTTTTCCTTCATTTCCAAGCAGCTTTTCAGCATAGACCATTTTGCCCATAAAGTGTGGGGCTGAATCTAGCTGATAGTTGATTCAAGTAGACCAACAAAACATCTTCAGTTATCCCAATCACACTATTTTTGTTGTGCCACTTTTTGAAGTCGTCGTATTCTCGCTGATTTTGCAGGTAATAAACTTGATGCTACACTGCTGGCTGCCTCAATAATTTCTTTTGTACAGTCATTTTCGCTTTCGCCAAAACAAATGTAAAGAAAAATAAACAGACATGTTCATGGCAACGCTTCCATAGCTTTCGACATTTGCGACAAATTATTGAGATTTGTTTGGAATTTATCTAACCGTTTTACAAATGAGAAACAAATAAAATATAAAACAATACACGCAAGGTAACGGGTTTTACCGGCTCAAGGAGGTAACAGACTCGCCTGCTGCTCGTCCTCCATTCGCCAGTAAAAACCCTCTTACCTTGCTAATAATGTTATATACTATATGAGCTGTTGTAGAACTGACGTGTACGAATATTACCCCGAAGAAACTGCGTCCATAAGTTGAGAGAATTGACCGATTATTTGATTATGGGATTGTCGTTTCAGTTATTTAGGTATAGATTAGACGTATATAAATGAAAACTTAGAGAAAAACAATCGGATCTGGTAGGCAGTGTGGCATTTAGGATCTAGGCTTCTTAAAGATTTTTCGTGTTCGAGGGTGATATGGAATAATAATTAATAATAATAGTAATTTCAATAGCCAATTTGGGCAGACGAAGTTGCGCGGGCTAGCTAGTCATATAATATGTTAAGGATCTTAGGGTAACACATATTGACATTTTGACTTAAAACATGCTGGAAATGTGGTGGAAATGTGGTGGTTACATAGCTTAATTTTTTAAATATTTGAATTATTTGTTCAGCAGCTAATTTCTTATCTACCTCTCTGTCCTTTCAGAAATAATCCTCCTTATGTGTGCTAACATGTCTTACTCCAAGTGAAGGGGGGGAAAATATATGTTGTCAACACCTAATACCCTAAGAACATCATACCTGTGTCAAACAAAAAACTGTATCCATTAAAACTAATTTGACTGGTAGAAGTAGCTACACCGCAGGCTGATATAGACCCGATCTAGATTCCTACACCCCTAGGAATCAGACTGCTGGACTAAGGAATAAGAACAAGGAGACTGGAAAAATAGCCGAGAGGCTTTTCCATGGTTCCCAGTTCCTCACTGATGGGGGAGCGCATATGAGAGAACTGGAGCGATTGAAAAGAAGAAGAAGAAGAAGAAATGTGGTGGAAAAAACACAAATTAACATTACTAGAACATCTCGAAATTTCTAGAAAAAGAATAATAGATTTTAATCAATTCGTTATAGCGATGAATATTTTCGAAAGATTATGAAACAAAATTTATTCGGCTTGTCATATGACTGTATATAGGGTAAAACAGGGACAGATGACGCATCATTTTTTATAATGTGCCGTAAATCCACTGTTTTGAACTGAACGTGGTCATGAGATCATAAATAATTCTTTAGATATTAAAATTTTATTGCATAATATGAACAAGAAGAAAAACTCGAACATTTTCCAAAAATTAAATGAAATACAAAACTCTGATTTTGGCAATCATGCCAATGTTCACTTTTGGGAAATTGTTCTCTTCGCATAGGGCAAACAAGTTATTTTGAAGGATGTGCACGTGTCAAGAAGCAGCCTGCGACATTTTGCAGCCGATTTGGTAGCGCTCCAAGCATTCTGTGCATTCATTTTCATCAAAAGTTTCGTCGTGTGTGGAATCGTTTGTAAAAAAAGTTCTCGTCAAGTCCTCCTGTGTCCATTTCTCCCTTCTACTCTTACGACTAGCGTAACAAGTAGGAATTTTGGGTCTGAAAATAAAAAAATTTGTGCGAAAGGTCATTCGTCATCTATACCAAACCCATGGGATAAATGACGCATCTGTTTAGGTTACAACAAATTCCAAGAGGAGACGTTAGATTGGTGAATATAGCTTTTATTATAATCCAGCTTCCAACTGTCTTTGACAGAGCGTTGACTTTCAGGGATTTTAAATAAACAGTGGGATCAAACTAAACAACTTGCAAACTTTTGTTTACTTACCAACTATATATCACCAAATATGTTGAAACTTTATTGCACTTCAACACAATTATTCAAGTACAGCAAAAGTGAAACGTCTGCATGCATCTATCTTAGGCACCTGGCATTTCATGCACCGAAATCGCGAATTATCTGATTGCGTCGGCTCTCCCGCCTCATCAAGTCTCCTTGTTTTACCCTAACTATTTCTTCACATACATCTTGTTTTGACTAGTTAAATAAATGTTTATGAGACTTTTTCTTGAATCTTCATAAAATTATCATTCATTTTATTAATTATATTATATGATTTTATATTTTATTTATTTTTGAGTGAGAAAGAATTCGATTTCATCATACAAAACCCAATGGTACACGATATAATGAATTGATATTTGAGAAAGACTTGGCGGTCTAACCTCAGTTCTCTTGTTGTATATAACAGGAATTTAAAATTTCATACCTTCAGCCGACCTGATGATAATTTTACAATAAGAAACGAAATCGATAGATAAGATGAAAAAGGACATTTAAACAGTTTCTTTTTTATTTGTCACCAAAATCTGCATCAGAGATATCAATTCAGCCGACCAAATTTATATTTTGGTAAAAAAGGATAATTTCCTCAATCTCTTATATGAAATATATAACAGCATTTTTAATAGTTCGAAGTGCAACAATTTTTTCATACTGATGTAGTCTAAGCAAATTTGCGCAAGAATTCGCTAACTTTGAGTTGAAGCTTTTCCATTATTTTTCTTGAATTAATTCCGTTCGTTGCGGTGACTAGCAATGAAAATCAGGAGATGCATTATCATACCAAGATTAATTTAAATATCTTTCTCTATTTCAGTATCGTAATGAGTTCATTACAGTTCTAAAAGTGGTGCTGTAATGAAACTCATTACAGCATTGTTTTCAGTTAAATTTTTCGTTTTGTGGTTGTCAGTACTGACCTCCGATCGATTCAAGTTTCGAATCAAATCAATTCAAATTTCGTAATCTGTCAAATTTCGTAAGTCACACCAACTGCCAAGATCAAATATAAAAGTCACTAACCTGAATTTTCATTTGAATTTCGAGAGTATTTCACAAAACTTGACTGAAATAGAGAAAATATCGTCTAATACTCGTTGCAGAAGACAATTCCAACACTCATGCTATCGGATACTCGCTCCTTCGTCGCTCATTTTCGAACTTCACATTCGTATTGGAATAGGAGCTCATTCTGCAACTTGTTTTAGAATATACTATAGTTCACGAATAAGCTTTTTCATTTCAAACAGTGTATTCAAACACAATTAAGACACAACATGACTTAATTACCTTTTGTGAAAATCTTTCGCTAGATGTCATGATATAATCGATGAAGATACAGCTAGTGACGCCACCAAAAACTCCGTGGATGATTACGGAGGATACTTTTGTTCTAATCATGGTTATGACAATATAAATATTGAAAACGGTCAACATTGCAAATGACGCAATCCATATCAATAATGTAGGGTTCAGAAAATCGTTTAAACTTTCGTGTGTTTTTAAAAGTTCGAGATACAGATGTAAAAGTTTCCTCAGCTCCAAACGATTTCCATAGCTCTTATCCTTCTGTATGCGATTCAACACATTTTTCAAATGTTTTGATATTGATCGATGAATTTTAAACATGATGATGAATTTGTATCTCATCGAAAGTGCAATGAAAAGCAGAACACTCATGCTTGCAAATATGATTATAATGTGGTGTCTCTGCAAGGAACCATCGTTAATTAGAGCAGTCATCGCAGCTGAGATGAATAAGAAGGAACCAGCTGCAATAACTAATCTCCTTTGATTCTTCACAAGAGTTTCACCGCAAGAATGGCAGATCAAATTTTTTATCCCGTAATATTTTCTGTTCTCGAATATGTTCGCTAGACAATTCAATTCATCCAGTCTACTGTTGAAATTTATGGAACAAAATCTCCCCAACAAGTCAGCGACTATTACCAGGCATGTCCAGTTTAAGGAAATGACACATCTTGTGTTGATTTCACTACATTGTCCATAACTGTCGTTCAGAATAGATACTACTGCCATAGATGTTAGAAAGCTGGATATAATTGTAAGAATCGTCCAAAATCTGGATTTTTTGAAGAAAGGTTTCCCGTAGAATTCATTGCTGGTGTGCCTGCAGTAACTTGCTAGTGGATGTACCACGAAAGCAGCTTTGGATGGAAAATCGAGGTAGCACACGATGCAGTTCGATGAAAAGTCGAGATTCTTCAATATTATTGCAGAATTTATGATATTCAACTTCATCATTCTAATGAAGTGAGCTCTCAAGTGATATACATTCAAGAATAATCTTTACGAATGTTGGGGACGTCTGGGTAATTATAATTATTTTATCCCATTCATCCTTCAATCAAGTCGATATCTTTTATCTCTATCAGCAGATCTTACACAATATGGTTTTCCTAATGTTAATGATTTTCATTGAACGAAGTCATGAAGATATGCATATGGATATTAGTTGCTGGTATTCCGATCAATCGAAATGAAAGTGGCGGTATAATCATTCCCACAGTGGGGAAAAATGAAATGCAATAAACTAAATATCCCGGTTACAAATATTTCCTCAAACATTTTTTCGATTATTTCGGCCGTCGTCCTAGATTCATTCTCGTCGTTTCGCCAAGTCCAGCATCTTCAGGATTTTTCTAAAAAAACAGGGAACCATTTGTTTGCTTCGCGAACAATGTTTGTTTGATTTGGCTCTTCTTGAAACACAAACACAGTCGACATAAGCCTTTTTTGATACGACTGACAAATTGTGTGAAATCCAACGTGAACCATTTTTTTTGACAGTGGAATGTTTATACAATATTGAATACAGGGTTGGGATGAAGTATGGAACCAAGTAAATTTTTTTTAACGGAAGGGATAATATTGACACACTTCGTCATGAGTACTCACATGAATACCAATCAACTTCTAATCGAAATCGAGATGTGATACAAAAAAAATAACAATAAACGTACAACATCAACTGTTCCAGATAGTATCATGAAAACTGCGTCAAAAACATTCTGTGGAAATGTTAGTTTCTTCAGAAACCCCTAGAAATTAGCTATATGGCAACCAGAAGAAACATTTTACTAAAGAGGTCCATGAAATTATTGGACACTATATTGTTTTATTGTCGACTTGCATGAGCTTCAAGCACACTCCTTTTGTATTCTGTGTGCCTCACGAAATGATTGATTCAATCAAACCTTATCAGAAATTCGGCTACCTGACGAAGTAGTGCATGATGATGATCGCCTTCCTGTTTCTATGCGGTAACTGTTGATATTCTGATCCATCTGATTAGTTACACCAATAGCCTTGGGCCTCTATATCATAACCTTTTTCTGTTGCTGTTGGGGCCACCTTTTCACCTTGGAGATTTCCCTGGTGGTATCATGGTTGAAATCATAACCACTGAATTATCTATCCACTTTACATAGAGAAGGCTATGCCGTTTCAAAATACCCTCGTGAACCTTTTTTTGTTGAGTAAAAGAATGTCTCGATTTTCCTGAATAGTTCCAATAGCTGAGGAGATTAGAAATTATTCAAAATATGCAAACCTTGAAACTTTAAAACCTACCCTCCGCAATCTTCTCCTCCTGATTCCTAATCTGTATCTGAATTCGGTTCAGAGGGCTCAATGTATTATATATCTCACCCTATATTGTCATTATGAATAATATCTGACGTCCTGTCGAGTGAAAAACCAAAAAGCATAATCTGATCACTGAATATAAGCGCCTAGCGTTGCCATAATATGGAAACCAAAAATTTGAATTACAAATATTTTTTCGTATTCATATTTAGTATGTAAGCTTAATAAATAGAAGTATAAAGCTGTATAATATGAAAAGAAATATGGTAAAACGAGGAGGCAAATAGAAAAAACTTCACTTACCAGAGCTTAGGTCATATTTTACGCATTTATTTACGAAGAACTCAATGTTTCATAGCTTCAATCAGATAAACTGATTGAAAATTTTTGTTAGGTGCGAGAAGGTATGTTTTTGTTTTGAGTGAGGCATCCATCAAATTTATAGCTACGAATATGTGCCCTTGCGGCCTATTTGAAAGCGTTACCATGTGGCAACAGTAGGCGCTAATGGGTTGGAACAATGTCGTTCCATGTTTGTAAAATTTGTACTCTTATCATGAAAAACCTAAGGTTTCACGTTATACGATAATATATGCTTCAAACAGGATGGAGTACCACCACATTACCAATGGTAGTCCATCTTCGTAATAATTCCAAATCAGGAATGCCAAAAATGCGTGATCCCCTTATCTCAACTCATTGCATTTGTTTTTGAAGTGATACTTGAGGAGCATTTGTGTGAAAAACTAAACTCCTTGATTCGAAAGACTTGAAATATCGAAAGACGCTTGCGATCACAATAAGATATTGAATAATGTGTGAGAAATTTTCATTTGAGTTTAGGATATTGCCGAAGTGTTAGCCGAGAAACAAGATCATCTACTTCAATAAAATTTCTAATTTTTCTGTTATTTTCGGTATTGAATTTTTGTATTTGCATCCTACCAAATTTTTTCGATAATTTGTATTATTTCTCTTTTTCCACTTTTGTATTGAACATGAAAATGATAACATTTATTAATTTCCAAACGATATATCACAAGCTCATACCATATGTAAAATTGGGCGCTGTAAATTTCTTTCGAGGGATGTTCAAGATATGGTTCGAATTTTTACGGAGAAGGATGACAATAAAAAATTTAAATTAAACATGTTTCGATAATTTTTATTAATATAAACGGTAACCAAGATGATGAATTCATTCAATTTGGCTTTTCCATAATGTATCATAGTGACACAACTTTGAGTTGGCAGTGCTGCTTTATTTTACAACCTATTCAACAATTGATTATTGCTTTTTGTTTAGTTGAGTTTGACATTTCATTATGAATAGACTTAAACTAGAGAAAACGCCTGCAAACTGTTGAAATTTCTCATCAAAATAATGATCGTCAAACTTATCGTGCTTTCCGTACATTTCATGGTGTGCATAATCGCCTGCAAAGGGTAATTCGAAGCTTTTTGGGCGAACTTCAGTCTCACTGATAGTGGGAAGTCTATAGACTGAAGTTGGTTCAAAAAAGTTCCATCTTTCTTCGAATTACCCTCTCCAAAGATTTATTTTCATCATAAAATGTCCGAAAAGTACGTTAAGTTTGAAGAACAAAACCATTATTTTGATGAAAAATTTCAACAATTTACAGGAGTTTTTCCTGGTGTATATCTATTTATAATGAAATGTCAAACCCTACTTAACAAAAAGCAACAATCAAATAATGAAAAAGTTGTAAGATAAAGCACTCTTGCCAATTCAAAGTTGTTTCACTCTAAAAAAAAACACAAATACCTATACGGTTACTTTTGAATGTGAAAATGAAAACTGTTTTCATTGAATCCTTTTTTTTCCAAATATTGAATCAGAGTGTGACATTATAACTGAACCGTTGTTTCCTTCTCCACGTTTCCACCTGCTCCCCCAAGTTTGAACTGAATAGCGACCAATACATAGGTAACAATCGAACCAGGCACCTGAAAATGAAAATAATGTTGAGAAATATCCATAACGAAAGAAGAAATATCATAATTACCGCAGATAACAGTTCCAAATGAAAAAGAAACATATCGCTCATATTGAGTGTTAGATTTGTTGAGGTGAGTGTAAAAATCAACATCTCCACCTGAAAATTCGACAGAATTATCGCAGAGTCCGAATTGAATTCTCAGGTAATATACTAGGTGGTTCTAATATGATCGATACGAATGCTGTAGGCTCGCATCTATGTTTTGAAGGTCGTGGCTTGAGTATGTGATAGCTAGGTTTTTCATGAACACTTTGGCATACAAAGATTATAGAGAGGAAAGATTGGAAACCAAGCGACTACACTCAAGTCAGCGCCATCTAATTATTCAGAATTGTTTCAGGAAATTAATGTTCTAGATATATGATCACTAAAATAGACGTAGTGTAGCTCAACGGTTCGAGCGATTGCCTCGGAACCGCGAGGTCCAAGTTTGAATCCGGGCTAGTATACAAATTTTCTAGGCAATACTTTGGTTTTTCATACAAGCTGTTATTTTCTAGTCATTAAAGTTTTCTTCGTCCATCATGTTAAGAGAATAAAATCCAAAAATATCAGAAATTGGACTATTTAATTCTCCTATATAGATGTTTCTCCCCATCTAAGATGGTAGTATTATGGAAGTCAAAATTGTGTCCCTCCGAATGTGTTGTTAGTGACTTCTATAATACTACCATCTTACACGGGGGGAAACATCTATATGGGAGAAATATTAGTGAGATGCTGCATATTAAAAAAATAATACTGTTGATTTCAGGGATGATGTTAAAAACTTGAGTAACTTATATGACTGCTTAGAGCCGGTTTTACAATCAATGGTTACCAATTATGATTAGGTTAACGACACTCGATGGTTAACCCGTACCTGGCGTTCTACAATAATTTTATTGATAGAGGTTTCGTAACAATGAGTTCTTCTGATCTAAATAGTAGGTCAGACGCATTGAATTTATAAGACGTCAAAGGAAAAAAATTTGATCTAAGACTGCATCACTTCAGGTCTACGACATTCCTCTCCATCACTGCTAGAGTCCAATTAATTACTTATTTGCCTTGTAATAAGATTGTTTTTCTCCACTGACTTACATATCACTCGGAAATCTTTTGTCATCTTCATATTATTCTGTGTCTGCTTTATGTCTGCTCTATATAATAATTTAACATATATGAAAATTATCATAGGTTACCTGCTGATATTTGATATATGTTTCATAGTTCATAATATTATTTCCAATATATCCGTATATATGTCCGTGAACGAAAATTCTGAAAGGTATAACTTTATAAAAAATTCACTTTTGTTTGTATAATTTGTCATTCAGGTACCATTTTATAGTTTTAGCCTTGAAAAAGGAACGGTGCCATTCCGAAACGTAGGCTTGAAGGATTTTTTTTTTGGCAGAAAATCGTAGTCAGTTTTTTACATAACTGATATATGGATGTTTCATATCTTCATACTTTATAAACTTTGCTGTTATGGTTTTCGTCGGAAACGCATGTTCAAGCGCGTGCTAGCGATCATGAGTGAACGTCAAGTGTCGACCGCCTCTGCGCAACGTATTGTTGTTGTTTTCTATAGTTTAGGAAGGCATCAAAAACACGAAAATTTTTTCTGCGTTCACGGAATCAGTTCGATAGTGAGTACCTGAGTAGGAATGTTGTGTTTATGGGCAGAAGCATTCAAGGAAAGCCGTGAAACCGTCGAGAATGAGCCCCATGTTCGTCAACCACTGTCCGAGTTGACCACGGAATTTTTCGATTTCCGCCATCAACAACCTTCAAGAATAATGGACAAAATGGACAAATAGTGAGGGAAATAACATAAAAACTCTGTGAATTTTGGTAAATATTCTCGATGGTGAATGAACGTGACAGAGTATTTATCCCGATCATATTTGAACCACCCTCGTAATCATTGTCATTTTGGGATTCTTCTGATAGAAACATGCGACCAAATAATCGCTGCGACTAAACAGTTGAATTTTTGAAACGATGCAATTGTTCCAGATCAGAATGAGTCAAACTTACGACAATTTAATCGCAATTTAGTTGCTGCTGAAGTCCGAACTTTTTTGTGTGAGTGTAAATACTTTTTTCTGGGTGCGGTGGGGGTCTTTATGAGGTCCTATGTCAATATCATATGGCTCGTAATAGTAGAGCTACAAGGCGAGCGGTTTTCAGGAAAATCCATGTTAATACTGAATGTAGTTGCGCGTAAGTGCGCGCATGAAACATTTTCGAATTTCTTTCTAGGCGATTGCGATTATTCAGTCGCGCGACAAGAAATCGCAAGTTCGTTCCTGATCTTAGTGAAATAATAATAATAATATTAATAATAATGGGGATTGGACTATATAATAATAATAATCGTCTTTATTGGGCGAATGTTTATCTTACGCTATTCTCACTCTTCAACCCATAATATTACAACATATCCCTTAATATCTAACGAATATATCAATAATTATGATTAACAAAAAAGAAAATGAAATTATACAATTATATTCTGTCATTTATGAAACAGTAGAACCTTGGCTGATCAGTAATGAATTCTTAGTTTTGGTTTCAAAACTATTCAACGATGAAGCTTTTATATTATTATCGATGGAATTGTTAATATAAGGGGCCTGATATGAGAAAGAACTCTTGAACTTAGTCGTTTTATGGCGAGGAATACTGTTACAAGACGAGCCTCGAACATTGACACTATGAACACCTATAGGTGATTTTCTGATGCAGATAAGTGGGTTGTGTCAGCTGAATAATCTTATGAATAAAACAAGAAAAGTGAAGCAAACGACGGTTTTCCATGTTGACCCAACCCATCGAGTTTATCTGACCTGAGGTTCGAACAGACCTCCTCAAATCAAGCACCAACCGGCAACAACATTCTGTATACGACCTGAATGGAAAACATCAAGAAACGGACCATAGACAACATCACAAAAATTGAAACAAGACAAAACGAGCTGATCACAAAGCCTCACTCTCAAACCTCTATGAAGAAAATGACGACTATTATAAATGAGTCTGAGTGATAAATATGCATTCAAATTGTCATTCGTTATATGAAATATATGAAATTTTTTGTCGAATAACCCCCACTTGATCCATATAATTCTAAACTTTTCGTGTTCATATTGCTCAGTAGCAATAAATTTCATTCAAATTTGGGGATGCATTTGATGATGAGAATAAAATTTTCTTTTTGAAGGTCAACGCCATAAGGTTTCTCTCGTATCATACAAATGCTAATTGAAATGGCGGTATTCTGCTTTCATCTGTAAGCGAGTCTGTAACTTACAGGAAAATATCGAAAGGTATATTGTGAGGCTATATTGAATGGTTTGTTTTTGTCAAAGAATATAAAATACTTTTCTATACCCAACTACTTTTGTGTTTCATTTTCGCACTTCAGTTGTAAATTTCTCTTTCTTGTTAAAACAGACACAAATTACCGATAAATAAATCCAATAATCAATACTTACGGTCCAATTTTACAGAGAAATAAATTCTATTCTATGATCTTAGTTCTTAGTTCACAATTGACACTTCTATTACGACAGTTACAGAAAACCTTCAAAATTTCCTTATTCACAAATCTGTTAGTCAGCCACATGGATACAGATCAATCGTACGCTACAGATTTGTAGCTTACAGAGAAAACGCAGAATACCGCCATCAATTCAGATGTGGTCTGGATCTTTCATAATATAAAAAAGCAAATGCAATATCCTACCTTCTGGCTTTCAACCGCCGTCAACTTGCTCACAGGATACTTGTACAGGAACGAGAGAATTCTGTCCTTCTGAAAAATTTTTTCTTTTATTTCATTATACTTCTCCTTTTATTTACAATATATATTCATGATCACGTCTGATGAAGATATAATTTCCAAAGTTTCCTAGCTGAAAGGTTAGAAATGAAAAGTGATGGTTTCGATTATTGCAGGTGAAAGGTAATTAGGAAATAACAGGTTCTTGATGCGATGACTCATCAGAAGTTTTTGAAAACCGTGATCTGAAATAACCTTAAAAATTTGGTTAATTGTTGCTCTTCGGATCTGAAATATTTTCAAGGCATCATTTGGAAATGAGAACTAGCTGATGCAGCTGTAATGGTGGAATGATGAATGAACTACACGGTGTTTATTTTGAAGTATATTTAAGATGTCTCTTATTTCAAATGTACGCATTGAATCTGTCAAATTTGATCAGTAATATGTGTCTTTTATCAAGCTGATCAAGCGGAAGTCCCTCTGTAGGCATCAGAGAGACCAGAATAGGGTTGAGTAGACGAATGATTTTGGGCTGTACAGTGCCTGATTAACCAGTAGCAGGAATAGAAATTGCTAGGGGCCCCACATATTCAAACCAAAAATATAAATTTTTGAGTGAAACTTATTGAGATGTGAGATGTTCTATAATGAGTTTACAATTACGCAGGGCCGTCTCTATCCAAACTACACGGTTCTACTTCAGAGATCGTAAAGATGAAATATTATCCAGGAGAAAATAATAAGCAGTTATAGAAAGTGCTATACTTTAGAAGATTCACCATATTAAAGTAACAGGAAAACTTTATATAAACTCAGGTCGTAATATGGACATATCATTGTGAGTAGGCGACAAATACAGATGTGACATTTACTAAACTGAAATTGAGAAGAAATAAATGAACAAAATCTTCACACATGAATAGACAATATTCAAAGAGAAATATTGTATGACAAGACCTAGTTCTATTCATTCACAACTTCATTTAATTCTAAGGTAAATAAGCATTCCTAAGATGAATAAGATAGGACTTTCACAACCAAATAAAATGAAATTACAAGAGTTTTCCGGTCTTATTGATCGTGGTCCATTAGGAATTATTTCATCTAACGTTTTGCCTACATCTAAGTTAGGCGTCTGCAGGGGACCGTATAGTTACTCAACAAAGTGTTCCGTAAATCTACGGTCTAGTTACAATCTTACACACATCTTACACATTCATTTGATCATAGTAAATTAAATTTTGCATCCTCTATATGGAATCCACAGTATAGATGTTACATCAATAGATTAGAAGAAGTACAAAAAAGATTTCTCAGATTTTTGGCCTATAAAAATAATTTTATTATACTGAATCACAATTATTCGCATATAAGGAATGATTTCGGTGTTATGTTGTGTTATTGTCGATCCCAAGTACTTTGGAAATGATTCCTTTTAAAATTCCTGAAATTAGACTCCGTAATAATAATTTGTTTTACACTCCATACAGACGTACAAATTGTTCACAGAATTCTCCACTCAATCGAATGATGGATACATATATGGCATTTTTTGATGGTATTGATCTTTTCAATTCTAAATTTTCAACATTCGAAAACTTACTTAAGAAGGAACTCTCATGAATTGTCTGGTTGCTGGTACCTGGTGTTGGGGATTATTGATTAGAAGGCATTACTCATTTGTGTGTATGTCCATCTCTAGGTTGTTAGGTTGTTGCATAACTAAATTATTTTTATGCTTAATTATTTTTATGCTGAATTATTTTTAAGCGAATACTGCTTCTGGGTTTAAACCTGTTAGTGTTCCTATTTTTCATAAATAATTAAATAAATAATGTAGATTAGGCATTCAATGTCTTTTTTCATTCAAGTTTAACGGACATTGAGGAGGATTACCTAACAAATAATTCAAGTAGAATAGAAAGCAAGTAAGAGAGAAAAGAAACACAAAGGAAACATAAAGACACATAGCGCTAAGAGGCTCATCACAGCGACTCTTTCTTCTTAGACGAACAAGAGTAGAGAAATAAAAGAAATTACAAAGGTTAATAAGAAAGAAAAAAACGCTGTTAAAACTCGAGTGCGGGAGACTTGGCATCCTAGACTCAAAATTTCCATGATACATATAATTTTCTATTCATTGTGAAATAAGTCAATTTTTTTATATCACAATATCAGCTAGTCTGACAGTTCTTCCACGATCTAAACCTTCGGGCTTTCTGGAATTGTCCCTGAAGAGCTTTCACTGTAGAATATATTAGTCGTTAAAAGACTTTCAATCCGGCCGTTAAATATTCTATAGTCACAAGTACTTTTACCATCAAATGCATGGTGATGTGATGAATGTTCTAGGCCTCATTTCTTCTATTTCAACAAATAAATTCCAAGCTGTATAATTAACGTAGGGAATAGTGCTCTACTGTAAAACTATTTTTTTATATCTTTCTCCAGTCGCTGCATCATTGGTGATTAGCGTGATTTCCTCCTATACGTTCGAATAGCTGTTTCCTTTTTGTTCCGTCCTGTGCGTCTTGAAAGTCTTGACAGAATTAGCGGACCGTGTTTTGTTGTACTTGATCGGTCCACCTAGACGGTGAACTACATTATGCATTTTACCTGGGACATTCCCAGATACAATGAGTCTCACCGAAGTAGGTACCTGCACCACAGCGGGTTATATGACCAAAAACTGAAGAATCCTCTTCAAGCAGAGTGGTGATAATCTAGTTTTTATTTTCAAATGATTCAAAATGGAAACGTTAATGCGCTGGTCTGTCCAAGGTATTAGCAGCATTCGCCTCCAGCACCACATTTCAAAAGCATCAATTTTTTGACGTTCAGAAGTGAGTGCAACTTTCAGCCCAGCATAAAAAGATAGAAAACGAGAGCCCCAAGAAGACTCATTTTTATATTTTGGTAAATCGAGCGGTCATTCGTCATTCCATATTTTGGTTAGCACACTGATGGCGCTCTTAGTCATCATTATGATCCTTCGTAGAGCCTAAGTAGTTGAAACTGTCTACCAGGTTATATTGGTTCAGAAGATTAAGTCGGATGTTAGTATTTTTGTCTTTTTTGAATTAATTTTTAAGCCGACTTTGTTGCTCTCATGTCTCTCTCGTCTGAGAGGTTCAACCATTTCTTCTTCTGTCTCTGCTATTTGGGTGGTATATCGTCAGCAAATCTCAAGTTGGTGATATTTTTCCGGTTATCGATATGCCTCCAGACCACCACATATGTTGAAAAGGTCGGGTTACAGCACACAGAGCCTGGCCTGACTCGAAGCTCTGTTCTGAATTGTTTTGAGAACTTTTGGTTTAAACGGAAAGTTGCCATATTTGCTTCATAGAGGTTTTTTATGAAGGCTACCAGATAGACAGGAGCTCCTATATCCATCAAATGGACTCAAGTTTAACTCAATTGACACAGTAAAATGCTTCTCGATAATCGACGGAAAATATTATCATGGGTACTTGCTATTCTCAATAATCTGCCTCAGATTTAGTATTTGTTCCCTAGTACCTTTTCCTCTTACAAACCCTGCCTATACTTGGGGTATTTGTAATTGCTCTTTCCTTTGAAATAATAATAATAATAATAATTGAGCTCCATCTCTAACAACATAGAGGGAGGTTACCGATGTAGGAACGAAAACGACAAAGTGAGTCACCTACTTTATGTTGACGACCTGAAACTAATCGCGAGATCGGACGAAGAAAGAATTCGGTGACGACATTTGCGCAAAAGCCACTTTCATCAAAGGCCGATTAAAAAGAAAAGAGATTATTAAGGGAGACAACTTTACTACAGTCCAAGCCCTCGACCAACTGGAAGTGTTCAAATACCTAGGAAGACCAAACTGAAGAAAGAGTACTACCGCACAACAAAACAGCTCCTCAGAACATAATCAAACGCTAAGAACAAAATGATATCATCTCGAAATCATAAAATGGCTTCAAACCGAGATCCGTAAATTAGACACCAAAACACGAAAACTCCTGACAATGTACGGTGCACTCCATCCGCGTGCCGACATTGACCAGCTGTACATACCTAGAAAATAAGGAGGCAGAGGTATGGTTTGTATTGAAACAATCCATAGAATTGCCAAAGAAGGAATACACAACTACCTAAACACATTGATAACGACGACAGTACAGATGAAAAAGAAGAAATTACAACCGACGCAGATGAGTACGAAGAAGTAGAGAAGGAAGAAGAAAGACAAGTAAACAGCCACCCAGGACTTTCTGAAACAAAAAAAAGTAAAAGAAATGAAACAAAATCTGAAACAGCAACTGAAAGAGGTACGAATCACAAAGAAGAAAAGTAAACCAATGCATGGACAAATAGCGAATGAAATAACTAAAACAACTATCAATCAGACTTCGTTCACTCATACGAATTTGGAAGTGGAAACAGAAGCTTTAATAACAGGGTGCCAAGATCAAGCCATCGCAACGAATCACATGAAAGCCAAAATTATGAAAACCGGCACAGACCAAAATTGCAGACTCTGCCGATCTTTGAATGAAACTATACACCATGTCGTTGCTGGCTGCCCCATATTGGCTAAAAAAGCATATTTGGAAAGACACAACACCATAGCCAGACAACTCAATTGGAACATATGCAAACACTATAATATTGAAGTCGATCCAAAGTGATACCAGCACAACCCGGACCCTGTTGTAGACACAGAAAACGTTACACTACATGGTACAAACCGATAGGAGGGTAGACTAGAGGAAACAATAATGCCTTGTAATCCATGAGGCCAGCTACTGGACTTATCACTCATGTCACCACCATCATCATGACAGAAGTTCCAGGCAAGCGCAACCTCCTGACACTACAAAAAGCCTTGGTCTTGAGTACTGCACATATAGTACGAAAAGTAATGTGAAACGACATGAGCCTGTCATCCATGAAACATAACACCCTAGGTGCACGCTGTGCACTCAGTGTAATGAAGCAATGCGTCCTTAGTACAAACGCTAGGTGGTTCCTTGAAATAATAATCATAATAAGTTTACTTATGCAATAGCATACAATAAAATTCAAAAAGTCATCTAAAGCTTTCGTATGTATTCTCTCAAATCAAAACAAAAGATCCACATAAACTATGAAATTTAACAAAATATAATAACATAATAAACCATCAGAAAAGATCATGAACGTTTCGTCTTGGAAAACAGTCAAGCAACCAGTGGTTTGTTTTACGCTTCAGAGAATGCTAACTTTGTGAAATTTTCAAATGAGTATTATAGCCTGCGTTAATCTATAAAGGGCAAAAATACGACCTTCTCCTTGATAACGTTGAAACCTCTAACCATCACATTTTGTGTCTGTCTTGTATGTATCGTGTATTGAAGGACAAGTTTCTGTGTTTCATATAGTCGTACAAGAAAATTTTTCGCCCATTTTAGCCAACATTTCAAAATTATAGCATTATACCATTATGAAAACATAATAATGACATGCCGATTTAGAGTATCGAAATTGACCCCGTATCCGTAAGAAATTTTATCGTGCGCTGCGACATATATCGTCTGTGGCTTATATATGAATCATTGACTTTTTCATAGAATGAAAAATATAAAGGAGAGAGCATACCGTTTTTGTAGAAGATAAACGGTTTGGACCTAAATCGGTCATATTGAGGAACCAATTTTGATTCATTCGATCATCGATTTGGTACTTTTTGCAGCGTTTATTGCTATAAGTGTTTGGAATTGAGGATTATTTCAGTGTTTTGAAAGATTTTTGTTGACTTGTATACGTGTTTGGTAGATATTTTCACTTTCAAGAGTTAATTTGCAAGAATCATACAGGTCAACAAAAATAATACAAATTCTATGGTTTATTTTCTTTACAAACACAGAGCAACGATTGCATCATGAGAGTTGTCAGTCTTTTGAATAATTATTGTTCTTCAATATCGAAATGCTTTCTCCTTAAGAACAAGTATGGTTTAATTAAGAATATCGTTCATTATACTTCCAGAAAGGCGTTTTACGTGGTTATACGATTTCGATCGCGCACGGAAAAAAAAAATAACTTTCTGGACTGGTAATCAAAAACAATATCATTTTGGTTTGAGAAAAAGAAAATTGTGAAAGTACTTACCTCATTTATCAAGTTTTCGATATTCTCAACGAAAATACCCAAGAAATAAAATTCACCCAATGTCGTAACAATGATTGTCGAGAAAAATCTACTATCATGCTTGAATTCGTACATTCTGAAAGTTACTGTCACGTAGATTTCAGATATCAGTTGAAAAATTGTCACCATCACCAGAATCAAACCAACAGGATTTAGGAGCCCTGACAAATGTTCTGTGCATTTTTTCAATTTTACATATGCGTGGACAGTTCTCTGAATCTTCTCTTCTAACGTCAGGGAGTGCTTTTTGTTTGGTTTTTTATTGAACATTTGAGTGTGGTTTGCGATTCTCCTCTTCATTTGTTTCATCAGAGATAATCTCAAGCTCTCTAATATCTTATTCATTATGATCACTTCAATATTGGCATAATTAACTAAGAAGTACTGAAGCACATGTCCAATAGGAGTACTGAATAATTCAAAACCCGTATGAAACGGTGTGCAAGTGGATTGCAAGAATACAGTATTCGCCAGAAGTAGGATTGACCCATAGGTACAGAAATTTCTTACCACATACAATTCTTTCAGGTTTTTACCGGATAGGGTCAATTCATAGAAGGTTGAATTGGTGAAAAGTTCACAGATCATATTATTAGCTTGTATTCTACTGGAAAATCTAAAGAAAACTGTTAAAAAAGCTATTTCAATTCCGATTGTCACAATGAAGTCCTGTACTTCTATGAGGAAAATGGCATCGGTATGCTGCGATCTTTCCAGTATCTTCAACCATACCATAATTTCGAACAGAAGTGCTATCATGAATACATTTCTCGCAATGATGTTGATCCAAGGGACTAGATAGAATTCACTGGTACCAAAATAGTTTTTGGTTACGTGACGACAATGTCCTTCAATACCAACAAATCTGAAGACGAATGACAGGAATCCGTTATGGAAGCAAACCAAACAGAAGTCTTCATTTTTCGTGTTCAATTTGAATGAAGATTTGGCTGGTTTAATTTCGCTTGCAAAGAAATTTCTGTTCATAGTAGTAGGTGCTTTGTACTTCCTTTACTTCCAAATAATAGAGTCAGGTCAGAACTCGGTAATTGGAGATTTTGTCGCTTGAGGAACAATTAATTTTTCGTGTTCACAATCATTAAGGCACCCGAATCCCAATCTAAATTACCAAATCCCACATGCATGTAGTGAAGTTAATTGATATACCGCTAATGAATCGACAAAGTATCCAAATGATTCTTATATTCGTTGAGATGTGAATAAGATTCAAGTTCAAGCCTACCAGCTATGAGAAAAACTCTATGTGAATGTCTTACTTTCCAAAAATAGTTCTTGGTGAACATTATATTTTGCTGTTGCCCCATGTTCTTCTTTTCACATTTCTGGTGTGAGCTTTAAACAGGACCAATTGCAAACAAAGTAGCTCCACATACAAGTTTGTTTTTCTCCCGATGCTAAGTTCAATTTAAAGAATAGACGTTCAGAGAGTTAGAAACAATGAAAAGGTGTTGTCAATACATTGATTTTATGTTCACGCTTTCTTATTTCTGAAGGATTCTCTTGTATAAGTTTTTCCACTAATCAGGGAATATTGTTAACACAATTTTTCGACTTTTGTTTCTCATTCGTAGTTTTATTAGTATTGATCAGATCTTAAATCATTCTGTGTTGTGAAAAAAATTCTTATGCATGGAAACATTTTTTGAAAAGTTTTCAAAACACAAAATGATTCAATATGTAATAGGAAATTAAACCTCTGATTGTAAAAAAAATCAAAAAGTTGTATTTATAATACGAATTTGTCTGAAAGAGTCTGATATACTGATCTGGAGTAAAGTCAAGGAAACACAGGAATTTGAATGTTAATTTAGAATGAGCTCCAAGTCTAGTAGAAAAGTGGAATAATCGAAACTTATTTTTTTAAAGAACTTGAAAATATCCATTTTCAATAGACCATCGTTCTATTCTTCATTTTACACTGAGCATCCCATGAAATGGTACCAGTTATTGAGAATAAACAGATATTGATCTATCAATTCGACGCAAAGTCATTCTTACACCGCTGCAAAATTTTATCAAGTATCGATGAAAGTTCATTTCCATCAGAAGGACTTGACACTGACATTGTCTTTCATGTTTATAATATATGAGGCGGGTTTCATTAAACTTTGATTGTCCGACCTGAAAAGCTATTGTGAATTCAAACCAATCAAATAAATCCATCCAAAAATATTTTCATGTAAAATATTGCCAAGTCGAGGCCGTATTTCTAACATTGTCAAAAAGTCATCAGATTTCATGTAGAGCCAAGCTGTTAACTCTACACTCTTCATCTTCACAAGTACTAATTTCACAAACTCCATGCCTTGGTCGAAATAGTTCTTATAGTTGCGAAACGGCCAAGTCACTTATTTGGACTAAAGCATAGAGTCTGTGAAATAAGGACTTGTGAAGAAGAAGAGTGTAGAGTTAGCAGTTTGGCTCTACATGAGATCTGATAACTTTTTGACAATGTTAGAAATACGGCCTTGTCTTGTCAATATTTTACATGAAAATGTTCTTGGTTGGATTCCAATTCTTTTTATAGCTTGCTTATGACAAAATCCTTTAATTTTGTTCATTTTTCCTCAAAAATGATTAAATGAAGTATGATTATTGCGAGATCTATTTCAAATCAAACTAATTCACAATTCATGTTCAAAATCAACATTGTACGAAGAATAGAACTATACCATTACTTACCCAGGTTCAAGCTGCTATGGCGATGTATTTGGTAGCTGCAATCATTACCATCGTATAAAGAATCCTGTCATTAAACAATGATCACAACGCGAAATTGCACTATGGAAACTGTGGTTGAGGTTATTACAGGGAAATTGTATTTGGTGTAAATACACATGAGGCGTTTTACGAGCGCTTCATTTTATCCCCTTATTCAAAATGTTGGGGTAATTTTCACAGAGAATTCTCGCCAATTTTTCTTAAAGATTTATATAACAAGCAGTCCTCTATACGTATCAATTTCCAGACCACAAGCATCAAAATTTGCGGAAGTATCATATAAACTTTTACATCCCCTGTTTCTAAGGGTTGGGGGGGTGAAAGTTTCAAGTTTAAGAACTTTTCCGCTGTTTGTGAACTGAAACTAGATTATATACCAAATTTCAACTTGATAGGACATCGGGAAGTACCCTAACAGTTTTTATGATCATCAGTGAATGAGTGACGAAATCGGGGGTTTTTAGATATCCATAAAATCTCAAGTGTACGAGCTATGCACTTGAAACTTTGGACGTTTGATAAGTTCAGTACTGGCATTATATTCTGAAAATTGGCGGGGGCACTATCGTGCCCCCAGATCAGTTGATTCGTAGTTCCAACGAATCTCGGTGGTTCTAATAATTAAACAGTGCAATCAAACTATTGTGAAACCCAACCATAGACGCTGAAATGAATTTTGTTATAAGATATTATGTTGATAGGAAGCACTGTATGATATTTCATATATTTTTGGAATGAAGAAAAGAGGGACTTCTTAAATATTTTCTCCAAGGCAACTTTATATAAGCGATGGAGTGATAGACGATGTACGCAGTTTCTTTCAGCTTGTGACTGGAGAGCACCTTCTGACACTACTAGAGGTCACCACTGCAATATTTTACTCAGAAGGCTTGAAGTAGTTATTTAAAAGTAGAATTTTTTTTTATAAATATTTGGTCTCTGGGGGATATTGGATAGGGATGATGCCAATTAAGGCTGAAACCGGTATACAGGGTGGCCATTTGAAAACGAAACGGACGAGATTACAGACGAAATAAATTTTTTCGATAGAAATGCTCGGACAGGTCGATTTCTGTTTCGAGGGGGAGAACTTAAGATGTAGGTTACGGACGCATAGCGCTTCAACCCTTGCTACTACAACCCTCACCCCCAATTTTTGAACAATAACACTCATCGGAGAAACAAACATTGTACAGATAATTGGGATTAGCAGTTACTCGTTCACTCATTGTATCACAAAATTCAACACGACGGTCAAAATCATCTTCGTTTAGTGCGTGTGAAAGATTGATTTTGTAAAGATGGAATTTATGATGCTTCAAAATATTTGCAATTCGAGTTCGTGTAGAACCAGATTCATGTGCTAGCTGCCTCGTACTCGTCATTGGATTCAGAGCAATCTGTCCAAGAACAGCTACTTCAGCTGCTTCATTTCTTTCCATGTTTCGTTTTTTATTAGCCACGGACCCGGTTTCTTGAAACTTTGACGCTAACTCCAAAACATACTTCCTATTAACATGTTAATCTAAATGTCGTTGATTGAAGAATTCTGCGGTCCTATTCGCACATTGATTGTTTGCAAAAAAAGGGAAATTATTTCCACCCGCTCTGCAATTGAATAAACCATGTCGAACAATGAATTAGAACACATACAAGTCTCGATTCAAAACTAAGAATAATTCACATGTCAAAGAACCAGTAAGCCAACTTAATGATCTGTTCGTAATAAATAAAAAATTATCGATTCTCATTTTTTTTTAAAAGATATGAATTCAATAATCAACAAAATGAAAACATTATTGAAGCCAACTGAGAAAACACTTCATAATTAAGTCGGAAATCGTTTCACCAATTGGGACTGGAATATTTCTGTGGCATCATTAATGATTTGATTTTCTTACCTGGTAATCTGATTAGAGATATGTACGTATTTGGACTTTTTGGAGATTTCTATCGATCAAGTGTTAAAGCATGTTATTGGAAATACTGCAAATTATATCGAAGATAATTTATATTGAGTTTCAGCAAGATTGAGCTCCTTCGCAATACGCTTTGTTTGTTCGACATCTTGATTAAAGATTTCTATGTCAGTGGATTGGAGGAAGGAAGCCACACTCATGGTTGTTTTGAAGCTCAAAATGTCGATTTTTCACAAAAAAAAACACTACAAGTGCCATGAAAACACCACTTCATTTTCAAATGCTTAGTTAAGAATATTTCGAGAACTGATGCATAAAATGAAAAAACAATTACTGTGCTGAAAATCAGTATAAAAATACCTTTCAAATGAGGTATCACTCACCTCATGTTCCCTATTCAAAAATTGGGGGTGAGGGTTGTAGTAGCAAGGGTTGAAGCGCTATGCGTCCGTAACCTACATCTTAAGTTGTCCCCCTCGAAACAGAAATCGACCTGTCCGAGCATTTCTATCGAAAAAATTTATTTCGTCTGTAATCTCGTCTGTTTCGTTTTCAAATGGCCACCCTGTATATTTTCTATCAGTGATAAAATCTGATTTCCTTTCTCCAGCCTCATGATAAAAGATCTGTGGGTCTATGATTTGAAGATGGTTTCATTACGATGATTACTGTATCGAATTTGTCTATCATTCTAAAACTTCGGAGTAAAATAGAAAAAAAACTATGCTTCATCTACTTTTCAATTCTGTCTCATAGCTCGAAAAAAAAAGAAATACATCGTAGGTACAGAATTGTTTCTCACAAAAACATATGAAAACAATAGTTGCAATATTTTGCTATCCGTCATAGCTCAAAAGATGTAGTAATCAGAATGAGATCACCCTATACATGACCTTGACGTTTGTTCACGTCGTTTGGCGGCGAATGTTAAATATTCATGTGATTCTTGACCTCATTTTCTCTCCACCGTACCTGAAAAGTATATATTTATCTCGAATTTCGTTTTGAGTCTCGAATAACAAACGATATAAAACAGACAAAGGCTAGTGTACGAGCAACGAAAAGAAATTGACAATCATTTCCGACTTGTTATTGCTCTTGCGAAAACATAAATTCTATGAGAAAGTAAAAATTCAATTATGAATGGAAGAAAAGAGTATTGCTCTGCTAGTACTGATGATCCCCACAAAAAATTCCTAATGACTATCTGAAAGTGTTCATTGAATTGGCAAGTTGATAACATTTCGGGATAAAATTAGTGACAATTGACGAAAAGAGAAGTTCCACGAACGTTGAGAATCTGACTGAGCGGATGGGTAATTAAATTTTTTTTGTGTTCATATCGAGAACACTTTCCAACGAAAATTCCGAGTCTCACCGCTGGCGCGCCATATGGCAAATAGGAGTCTGTCGTGATTTGAATTGATCTTCAGTTAATCGTCACTGGATATATGATAATAACTGTTGATCAGATAAAGTACACTCTCCGATAAGAAAGCGAATACCAAACACTAATAATGAGAAACCATTCAGGCGATTCATATGAAACATTGAGAAATTATTAGCTTAATGCTAATTCGAGTTTCCTGCTTTCAATGCAATTACCTGATGTCTCCTGTTCTCAAACAACCAGAATTATTTATTAGATGCTCATGAAGTTGATTGTATTCTGATGATGGACAGTAATTGATTCAGTATTCACAGGTGTTTGTTTTATTCCCCTTACTCTGATGCGATTCCTCGATAAATGAAATTGTCTTATTTACTCTGCCGTATTCAGGTCAATGCTATATTCTTCCTCTTCTTCTTGTAAAATGTTAGTATACAGATAACATTCAGCCTGTTCTAATTTTAAAAACCGCGGTACATTTTAGCAATCTAACGACTTATATTATTGTCATTCACAGCGCAGTCTCGACAAACGCAGATGTGTTCCTAACTCAAAAATGTGTTATAAAGTGTATCGCTTGATTATTCAACTACTTATGTACTGTAACAAAATTTCTTCATTTCAATATCGTAATAAACGCATTACAGCATTGTTTTCAGTTATATTTGTCGTTTTGTGTTTGTCAATACTGACCTCAGATCCTATGAATTCTCAAATCGAATCAATTCAAATTCCGTAATTTGTCCAATTTCGTGGGTCATACCAACTGCCAAGATGAAATACAAAAGTCACTAGGATGTAGAATCTGAATGTTTTTTTGAATTTCAAGATTATTTAACAAAAGTTTCCTGAAATAGAAATAATGTTGTCCACTTCTTGTAGCAGAAGGCAATTCCCAAACGAGGCTGAAACCGGTATATCTCTCATCTCAGTGACACAATCTAATATCATTTCTCCAACCATATGATTATAGATCTCTGAGCCTGGGAATTGAAAATGGTATTCATTTCGATGCTCAGCATCCATTGTTTTTGGCACCACACAACGCACAATTAATAATATGTTTCAGCCCTAATGTCATCATTCAATACTTTGAGTAGCTGGTCAATTAAGATGTCAAAAAAAGTTATAGTCTTCAGGGAACAAGGATAGAAAGAGAAAAGAGAAGAAATAAAATAGGTGCCAAAATTTCACCACCAGAAACATTCCAACTCATAAATTCACCTCATGTCATATGGAAAGGTCGCATTTTTACAAGAGCTAAAGAAAACGTACCATTTTAAAAGGTAAGAGAAAAAGTATAAAGAAAAATTCAACATTCTGATTATGATTAGACTTTTATAGGATATTTTTTTCTCAACAGGCTAAGTTACATTCGAACTATGTTCTTCTTGATGGTAAGTGATAATTTTTCGTTCTGCATTTTTAGTGCAACTGCTTGAATCTCAAAGAAAGGGAGAGGATGCAGGCCATGCTCTTCAGCATTTGAACTTAAGAGATAGTATTTCCAAATTAGAAATTCTCATTTAATCGCTCACATCCTCATGTATGAAATGATTTTATTCAGAAAATATCTTCATTCGCACATAAATCAAAGAATTCTAAATGAATGAAAACAAATACTGAATAAACATGCGTAGCATATGGAAGGCAGAACTAAGGATTAACACGAATTGACATAAAATATTCAAAATGATTTCTTTTTTTTTTTTGAAAATATATTCGCGTTTTTTTTTTTTAAATTCCAATTGATCTTCCAATCACATTTTGATTCTGCTTCAAGTTATTATATTCCGAGAAAACTTTTTTGTTTTTATATATCCCCACACAAAATAGTCCAGAGGGTTCAAAATGAAGCGATCAGTTTTCATTTAAGTTGATTTTTTCGGCTTACGTAGGTACCTATGTATAAAGATATTTTCTGAATTGAATGAATTTATTCATCAGAATGTGCAATCCGAAATTAATTTTGAGAAACTACCTTGAGAACCCAAAAACAGCATTGCATCATTGAACGATACAGCATTATTGAAAAATAGATGAATTAAAAATAGTAATCATCGCAATAAATTCCATTTTCAATTCTCAGGCTCAGAGATCTTTTATCATGAGGTTGCAGAAATGATATTAGATTGAGATGAGAGATATTCCGGTTTCGCCCTTGTTTGGCCTCATCAGTATCCCATACACCTCAAGGACAAAATCTTCATAAAAAACTTCGATATTTGAAGCAATTAGGTGTGATGTACTGAGCAGAATTTGCAGAATAATGACATCCAATTGCGTCGAAATGAAGTTTCACATTTCCAATGACATGCGAAACAACTTTAACTCAATGAGACTTTAGCAGTGGCCTTAAAACAGGGCCCTCATGCAGGTTTCCCCGAGTGATGTAAACGCCCAATTCTTTTCGCGACCGTGAAGCCAAGTGTTTTAGGAGAAAGAATAAAACGGTGAACAGAGTTCATTTTTCGGATGTCATTGGAGATGTAAATCTTCATTTTGCCGCAATTGGATGTCACTACTTTGAGAATTTCGCTCAGTACATCACACCTGATTGCTTCAAATATCGAAGTTTTTTGAAGATTTTGTCGCTGAGGTGTATGGGATACTGATGAGGCCAACCAAAGTCGAAACCTGTATATCTCCCATCTCACTGACAAAATCTAATATCATTTCTCCTATCTCATGATAAAAAAACTCGGAGCCTGGGAATTGAAAATGGTGTTCATTTCGGTGATAACTATTTTGAATTCATCTATGTTTCAAAAATGTTTTTGGTGTGGCCTCCGTAAAGGCAAAGAATTTTCTGTTCACCGTTTTATTAGTTTTTCTACAGATAGAGCATTACTCACCAGTTCAGAATTCTCTCACTTCTTTGCGGCAAAATTATGATATTGATCTTTTTTAGAAATTCTGAAGTGTGCCAAGAAAAATAAAAATATTAATCTCGAATTAACACAATTCATACCATATTTTTCTAAGAAAATTTGATTTTTCGAAAGTACACAATCATATTATTCTACAATTGAAATTTCATCAAAATAGATCAAGCCATACCAAAGTTATGAATAGAAGAAAAATCAGTCAAATCGGACAAATCACCCAGTAGACTCTCAATTAAGGTCCCCAACCATTAACCAAACATTGTTTCAAAACTCTCTTGACTAGAATAAATCTCACCTAAAAATCTGACTGTCCTTCCCGGAATCAGCCTGTATAAAGTCTCTGAATTTAACAATTATTATTAAATGATGTTAAACAAGTGATACCGCTTCTTTTGATGTGATCATCTCAGCCTGTATCGAATCCCCAACATACCCGAAATTAGTGCGCTAAGAAGGAAAGTTGTTTCAACTCATGAAACGAAGTCAGTGGAGGGTGAACCTTTTCTATGCATGACAATGAAACTGTATTTGAATATAACTACTTATCATATCCATATGTCAAGGCAACCTCAACACTGACATTGCCGATATAATTGGCTAACAATGGAATGAAAGAAAGGTCCAAAAACGAAGCTTAGAACAATCATCTAACTTTCTATGTCCCAATGCTATGGTAATCGCCTAACGATAGGAATTTCTTCAATTTCCTCTGGAATTATTGTTTTTATGACCGCCCATGTGTAACTCACTTTGAATGGTTGACTTTATTTGTTTCATCTCATTACAGCCCCACTTGTTCCATACAAAATTTATATATAGTATTGAGTCTGTTGAATTGCCTCCGAACAGTTGGTCGGTTAACAAGTTTCAACGACATTTGTTGTGGTTGTTCCTCTTCAGTGTGATCAGAATGGTGTCGATGAGAGTGAGTACCTACTTCCGATATTTGTGTTTAAGATTCGACTCTCTCATTTGATGCCGATAATTCTTATAAACTATGTGCTCCCCAAAAGATATATTCCATAAAATATCTCCATCAGGGCAAATTTGATAATGCATGGTAAACTGAGTATTGACATTGACCTCGAAGCTGTCAATTTTGTCAAATTTTGGAAGTGGTTCATGGAATAAATAGCTCGATATACTTGGTTTTTTCGAACTGCAGTTATTGTTTTACATTGAAAAATTGTTGGTTTAGAGTGAAGGGAGAGAGTATGAAATGGGTACTTCATCCTAAGGCATATTATAGAGTTAGAGTATTCGGATATGAATCAATATGACCTGTTCTATATCGAACATTAGGTCCAACGGGATTAATAAATAATTAGTATTATGATGATTGTTGTTGCAATATCAACAATATTTTAGTGATAATCATGATAATACGGACAATGTAGTGAGATAATAAAGCCGATAGTTCATTGACTTTCAATTTTATTGAAACTTTTGTTACATTTTTATAATAAAATGTGTGTCTCTGTAAAGTTCCATTCAATATCTTTTCAATATAAAGCGGTAATATCTACAGTTAATTTAGTGTATTTTATTTTAGAAACTCAGGATCAATTATGGGGAAAATTTCTCTAACGGGTGATGAGTGAAATTATCTCAGATACATATGAATTTTAGGATTTTTAAAAAGGGGGGAGGGTAAAATACTCTGAACAAAAACTTTGAACTCTCAAGGTTAATGGATATTTCTTTGAACCTTCGTAAGAAGGATGCCGTTCTGAATTCTGCACAGAAACAATGCAAGAGACCATTTACACTTCATTTTCAATTATCTGAGAGTACCACTTATACAAAATAGCACTCACTATTCAGTTAATTTTTCTCCCTCGCATATACTTAGAAAGAGAAGATATTCCAAATTTTCAATATACAGGGTGTTGAATCTCAGCTTGGAAGAAGTCCCATTTTTTTCAAATACGGACATGGAATTTTTCAGGAATTTAAATATGAATCGATCGACCTGCGGAAGGTTACTAGACGTTTCAAGTATCAACCGAATATACCAGTTGGTTCAAAAGTTATTAGCAAATGAAATTTTTGGTGAATACATGAACCACCCTGTATCTCGGTTATGGAATTGATTAGACCTAACATATATGGATTTTTTGGACTTTCCTAGGGTAGTTCTAGCTCAGGTTCCGTATATTAATTCACCAATGAAACACCCTGTATGTATTTGTTATCCGGTGCATGTTGTTGATGGTTCAAGATGATTTTATTGGATTACGAAAAAGTCCAAGTTTAAAGGGTTTTCGGTCGGATATTACGAAAATAGTATTTGAGATTGCAACAAATGTCTGGATTTTATTATAATATTTCATTAGTAACTCAGTAGTAATTTTATCAATCAACTTGTAGAACTATACGTGTAGAAGTATGAATAATTGAAAAAAATAATTGCTCAATTTCCGAGCCCGAAGTCACTATTCTCAAAAAAAAACTCAGAAAATTAAGTGGAGAAATGAAAGCCTGGAAACCCAAACATCAAGGAACAGGCCGAAAAGATAAACTGAGAGCTGAGGAAAATATTACACCAGGGAGGTGAATGATTTCTTCGTATCAACTGGAATAGAGGTGAGGGAAAAATCCTCATCAGCAGAATTTATGAGACTAGAAAACAGTTGAATGTAATAGATCCTCTTTATATGTGGCCTGTAACAGATCTTTTATCTTGTCCAAAACAAAAAAATGGAAAGATATATATGGCATGTCAACAACATTGCTGAAACCGATCATTTCCTATACAGGGTCTCCCAAATTGCTTGATTATGGCTGTTTCTGATAGTTCTAAACTAGATAGGTGCAAACTTTGAGAGGTGTCCTGGGGTCGATTCTCGTGGAAACCCTACCAGTGAAAACCGTTTCACGATATCTCCACTTGATCTGAAGATATAACAAAATTTTGATATCGATTTCGAAGATGTGCCATAACTTTTTCATTTTCGTAAATATCTGAAAGAGATTTTATAATTTCAACAAGCACTTTTCGACTGGGAAATGTGGTTTTTTCCACTTTTGGTACATGATATGATGAAACTTGAATATAGCATCTTACTACCAGTCAAAAAGTATCTCTAAAAAGTTTCAATCCTTTTCAGATATTTTCGTTAATGAAAAAATAATGACACATTTTCGAAATTGATAATATACCAAACAAAAAAAAAAATGAAGATATCGTGAAACGGTTTTCACTAATGGTGTTTCCACGAAAATCGAGCCCAAGACTCCTCTTAACGTTTTTACCTATCTAGTCGAGAAGTACCAGAAACAGCTAAAATTAAGCAATTTGGGTAGCCTGTACAGCACTGTAACTAGGGAAAGTCATGAACGACTGCCTTTCTCACTGTGTCCTTTCGGATGTGCTTAAGGTTGCGTTAATAAGCCCAGTTCTCATAAAGGAAAACCCTGCAGTAGCTATAACCCTATATCCGTGCTACCTGCACTATCAAAAATCTTCGAATCAGTCTTGAAAAATCTGTTTGTCAATATCAAGAAGACTCAACGTCAAGGGCGGGATATAGCTTTTTTTCGTAGGAGGGGAGGTAATAACCATTGATAACGAAAAACTAGAAACTTCCGGTTTTTTGAACTTGAAAGGTATTTGCTTACCACATATTCAGGAAGTTTTCATTGCTATTACACTTCGCGAAGCAAGTAAAGGAACAGAATATTTTTTTCAACAGGCTGTATCTCAGTGAAAAATGATCGTATAGAAAATAAAATAACCAATTTCAGAAGCTTGAAAACTCTAGTTTCTGAAATTGTGGGTTAACAATTTTTCGGAATACCGGTGGCCATGCAATTATCGGATAAAGCACGAAGAAAAAATTTTTATCTTCACGGAAAATTTTCCTAGCTACACCGATGCAAATGTCGCATACCTTGTTCATTCAGCTGTAATTTGCTCTCAACGACTTTCGAGATATTCAGTTTTGAATGCAAAAGAATCCTTTTTCACTCAACTGCCGATATCTCAGGAAATACTGGTCTTCTAGAAAGCCGAAAGGCGATTTTTTCTTCGATTAAAAAAATATTTTTTCACCTGTCACATAAACGTGGAAAATGAGAACAAAAATGTCATTTGGCCATTTTTTGGTTGACGGATCTTCAAGATTGGGGGAAAAGCTTAGGTTATAACAAAATTTGGCAGCCTGATGTTCTCCAAATTCCCCTCACCCAATCGGTAGATCGATCGATTCAGCCGTTTTTTGGAACGATTGATTGAACATTTGAAAAAATCGAGAGAACAAGGTTTTTTTTCCTTGAACTTGACCTAACCTTTTTAAATCTTTTTTTTACCGAAATAGTCGGAAGATTATCAGAAAAACTGTTTTTTTAAAACGTGGTGCCAGAAAACGGAAAAATTCTGTCGTTCACAATTTCGAATAACGTGTACCGTAGGCAAGTTAGGGGTATCAACTTCCATTCCATGATTTTTTTCTGTGGAAAATGGCAGTTGTTCGAAATTTCCATAGCTCCAGTGGAGGTGAGTCAGAAATTGTCTCTTGTTTTTTTTTGAATTAATTTTTTTTATTCTTATTTAACTTTTTGAACAAAATTTTAGGAAATTCTTCGAATGTTAATTTTTTTTCCAAATTTCGGAAATTTTGAAAGTTGGAAAAAAATTTTTATAATTCATAAAAAAAAATGGGTGAAACTAATGTAATTATTGATTGATTACGAAAATAAGGTCAAGTTTAAGGAACAAAAACATTGTTTCCTTAATTTTTTCAAAATTGCAATCAATCGGTTCAAGAAAACTGCTGAACCGATCGATCTACTGATTTAGGGAGGACTTCGGGGAACATCAGGCTGTAAAATTTTTTCATAATTTAAGCTTTTCCGCCACTATTGACGAATATATAGTCCATCAAACGGTAAAATGGCTTTTTTTTGCTCTTTTTCCACGTTCATGTGACAGGTTAAAAACATTTCTTTCAAATTGAACAAAACAGATTTTTGTAGGAAATTTTCTGTAGAGAAAGAAATCGCCTTTCGGTTTGCTAGGCGATCAGTAGTTCCGGAGATATCGGCAGTTGAGTGAAAAAGGATCATTTTTCCATGCGCGTAGAGGGAAAAATACTTTTTTTCTTCGTGATTTACTCCGAAAAATTGTGAACCAATTCAAAAACAAAAGTCTTCAAGCTTCAAGAGTAAGTTTTTTTATTTTCTATAAGACTATTTTCCACTGAGATACAGCCTGTTGAAAATCACCTAAAAATTTTGATTATTCTTCTGTTCCTTCAATAATTGTTGCTCGAAGCATATATTGATAATATTTGAGAAATTACGAATTTGAAATTTTTGTATGAAATTTTTTATGTGCATCAAGTTGCGTAGATTCCCTTTTTTCAGGTTCACGATACTAATGGGGGGAGGGAGTAATTTCCCTCATTACCGCCCTTGCTCAACGTTGTGAAAAGGCAATATACAGGTTGTCCCATAATTAGCCGCACAAACGCTTTCGACTAAAATCATGTCGTACAAAAATGCTTCGTTAAGGTGTTGAGGCCCTCTGAAGAAGGCAACAATTTTTGTCACATATCCCCAAAATTGCGTCACCTAAAGTGTTGAAGTTTCACACATTGGCTACTATCAAGATCACGCATCGAATGGTTTGAATGAAATTTTTTCATCTCAATCATAAGCGTATCATTTCATTATTTTACAAGTTTCACATCAAATTCATGAACTTTGATAATTTTTCTTGAAAAAAGGTGTACTTGTTTGACATTGCCCAGTTGCACTGCTTTCGAGAAAAAATTATTTGGAATTTTCATTTCCTTCACCACTCAATGTTCAAGAATCATAATGAAGGGAGTGAAATATCAATTTATTGTACTTGAATTCAATTATTTTATGAGAACTTTGCATCATACAACAATCATAATACGAAATAATTCAACTTCCTTGAAGTTAATTTTTTGTAGAGCTACTGAGAGTTCTTTGTATGTAACTAAATGATGGAGAAAGAAAATTTCAGATCCTTTTCTTCTCCAAACTGGTGCAACTGGCGATGTCACACAAGAGCACCTTTCCTCACCAAAAAATATTAAAGTTTATGAGTTTGAAGAGAAAACTTGCTAAATAATGAAAGATTAAAAGTTGCCACTAAAAATACCCATCGCCAGAATGATACGCTTATGATTGAGATGCGTATTCTTGATAGTTTTTGTACTATATGGTTTTCGTCGGGAGTGTCTCAAATAATGTCTAAAACATCTACTTAAAGTATATGGGTCTAATTATGAGGCACCCTGTTTACTTTTAGTAGGTTTCTGGAACTTAAGCCCCTTTCCTAAGTTAATCGTTTGTGTATGTATAAATGTATGTATGTATGTATTTCATATTCAGTGTGCTGGTCTTTAACAAATTGTTTTGTTTAATCTTCTGAAAGGCCATGTAAATTTTGAGAAAGAAAAAAGTAGTAATGTTCCAATTTTAAGATACGTGCTTGTAGCCTAGTGGATATGGCTCTGGACTCCGGCCCGGCAAGTCGGAGTTCAAGTCTCCGCCAAGGAAGAAATTTTCTGGTATGGAGAACTCGCCCAACCATTCACTGTTGGGTAAACAATTAACAGTGCTGTGCCTAAAGGTGGCGTCGGGACACAGTAACAAAGCCTACACAGAACACACCCATCATTCTAACTCGCACAAGCTTTAAGTAGCTTCTTAGGGGTTTCACAGAAATCCAGAATGCATGGAAATACATACGTACATACATACATGTATAAATAAATTATTATTATGATTATCATTATTATTTCGAACACTATATAGTCACATTACTCAAAAATGAGAGTTCCTTCCGATTTGTAACCTCAATAATTGGTAGGTCATTCTGAAAACTAAAAATAATAACAGGACTCTGGGGTGTCTGATTAAGTATTCATTGAAGTACCTACTACTACTAGGTATCTACTTTATATATAATCATTAAATTTTGATTTGATTATTTTTTATGAAATTTCTCGAAGCAAAATTCACATCACAATTCAATTCTAATAATTCAACAGTTATATAAAAAGTTTTCCTGAAATAATCATTTTTTTTCAGATTCTATTGATGATGTTTTTTGCCTCCATATGTGTAGAAGCTCACAGGTAAGGCTCCCAAGGCTATATATCGATGTCCTCTACAAAAGATAAATGAAGGTTTAAATAATCGTTGTGTGCTATAAAGCAAACAGAAAGTGTTGAAATTCGACAAAACCAGCAGCTGCGAAACGACTGATTTTCCGAGTGATATGCATACTTTCTTCGTGTAACTGTTGTATTGATAATTTCATTTACTAATTATGAATTCAAGGTTAAAATTTTTTTATTTAAGACCCAATAATCGACTGAAAACTTCAGGTAATTATATATATTTTTCATTGAGGTGAATACATTTGCAATGGTGAACGAGCGGTAATAAAAGCAGATAATTTTTAAAGAAACTTTTTCGAAATCATTCATGAAACATGATATTAACAATCACCGGAAACTTAAGATAATAATTTCATAGAAAAGTAAGTAATTTCTATTGTCTTTTTTCCTCAATTGATACTCGAAATGTTTCAACTCGTTCCTGAAGGTAGTACCTATTTATTCAACCTCCGTATGACACACATTTTTTCTGCTGCTCTCTAATTTGTTACTGAAAATATCTTTAATTTGGCAACACAGCAAAGTCGACTCGAATCATGTAGTGAAAAACTATCGCCAAGCACTTCGTAAAAGAATTTCCATTCGTTTAGACACCAAGCATCAAGTAGTGTTCCAAGGTAACTCGTTGACATACATTTCCATCTCTAATAATTTTGAAATATAATGAGCTCTGAAAAAGAAAACAAATGTTTTGCTACAGAAAACTTTTTGAGAAGATGGTAGTATAATAGATTTCATATTGAGAAATCCATATTTAGAATGTCTACTAATTGGAAATTTTACCACGAAATAGAACATTATAAACGATATCATAGAAGAATCATTTGGACTTATTATAATATATATTTGGAATAAATGTACTTATATACCAATTATTACTGAATAATAAAATTTGCTCTCGAATTGCAATATCAGAATCATGACCATTTTATAAAATTATTCAATCTACTTTTTTTTCTTCACAGAGAATACCATCGAATCCATGTACCCACCAGAATAAAAACAATTATTCACACCAAAATCATCAAAGTACCCGAGCACCATCACTACATTCACGAAAAAGAGAAGATAGTTCCAGTTGTATCTCACCATCATCACACTTCGCACCATAAAAGTTCTAGTTACAGCGACTTCAACGCAGAAGAGTCCGCTTTAGAGTACCACCAGGCTGATAGTTACCAGCCTCTGGATGAAGATGATTTCGATTTGGATTCTTACAAATTAGCATCAGATTATGTGACGAGTATGAGCAAGAAGATTCCGAAGATTCACAAGAGAAAGAAACCGAGGCCGTTGAGAGTGAAGCATAAATTCATCAAGCTTCCCCCTAATTGAAAAGTCTGAAGACTTAAATAATTAAGAGCTCACTTGCCATAATTTTTACACGAAAATTGGATTGTATTAATCGAGTCAGATGTGTGCAGGAATATAAATAATGAAAGTTCAGATTAGTAGGGGCAGATGTAGATGAAGATAAATACTGAAACACTTGAAAAAATTTCAACCTCCTTAATTCCGTCGATATCTACCAAGACCATGAGTGTGTATAGTACAGACATATTTGAATAAATTTTCAGAACACGTTGATATCTTCTTCATCGTCTCTGCTACATTAGGTGTGTGTCTTGATACTTCTCTGGCACGTCCGATAACAAACTGAATTCAGTCTCAAAGACAATCTGAAATTAAAAAAAAAATTTTTAAACATTGCAATATTAATGAAATCCAGCCGATTCATAGAATGTTACGAAATTACAATTTGGAGTCAATAAAGAAAACAATCACTGAGAAGAGGAATATTATGCAGATATTTTTTTGCGTTCATTATTTCATTAGAATATGCTTCAGTGTAATTAGTGATCAATTATTTTTTTATAAGATCGGTGTCAGCTTGGATCGTTAATTGAAAAACAACAGATTCTAATAATTCGAGATTTTTCCAATGATTTATTCTTATTTATTGTCTGCAAAACCGTATCGATTGAATATATGCTTCATATGCTTATGGAAATCATTCCAGAACTGCAAATTATAGAAGGGCCTCGCTCTTTTTTCTCCGGTTAACCAGTAGTATCAAAAACACAATGCCATTCAAAAAAGCTATTACATCATGAAGATCTCACACATAAATATAATATGTAATAATATTGCTTGGTATTTGAGGATTCCATGTTGGCTTCTTTTTGTTTGAGTGGAATAGATTGTACAGAAATAAAGATGATGGAATAAAATTTTTTCTTCCCCCAGAATTCCCGTTCTCTTGAATGAACCTTTATAGAAACAAAAATCTGAAAATATTCAATATCAAAATAATCCTTGTTGCTATGAATTTCTCATTTGATAGAAAAATTTAAATCCGAATGAATCAGATCGTATCTATATTTGATGACAAGTTTAGCCCAAACAAATTTCATTTACAAGGAAGAACTGTTAATAGCTGGTTCCTTGAAACCCTTGATCTAAGTTCATTATTGAAAGGATTTTTATTTGAAGACATTTTCACCAACTTCACCACTTCAGCGAGGAAATATTATGACCAATCATAATCAATCAGTTGGCCTCAAAACATGCATTTCATTTGGCGAATGAGCTATGTCACACTTCCTTGAATCGAAGTCTGGTTGTAGTTAGTCCTTCTCGATATGGTACTATTACTCTCAAGATCACGTGGCATTCAGAGTGAGTTTGAATCATAGTTTGAATCGAAAAAATGCCAGATTGACAGAGGATTAGAGTGGAATAGAATACATCCGTTGAACGACTTCAGCATTCACTTAAGTTATGAAAAATATTCAATAATTTTTAATTGACAAACGCCTGAGTATTATGCATGATAATTTTTTTAAGTGTTTCATTGGAACTTTTCGAGGAAGCAATTATATTAGTCTTGCTCGGTACACATGCGGATGATAGTCAGCTGTATTTGTCATTTTTTCGTGATGAGGCGAATCAGCTCTCGATTTTGACATAAATAATATCGTTGAGGTTTCTAGAAATCATTGCCTGCAACCATTGAGTATTAATATAGTATAATATTTATACTCAATGCTGCAACTGAATGTCGATGATTTTAGACCAAGGAGCGATAGGATAAAGACTTTTGGAGGATAATCATTCGGTTGTAGGATATTGGAACTGTGAGACGATCTGATTGTGTGAAGAATCTTGGGTTGCTTGTGGATCAGGAGTTGAGATGTACTCAATATGTCTCTTCGTCTCTCAAGAAATCGTACATCTATAAACATCGTGAATATCTGAGTGTGCATGTAAAGTTACTGTGTGAATCCTTGGTTCTATCTCATTTAAATTTTTGTGATGTTTCATACAGCCACTGTTTGACTTTGGCATTAGAATATTTGAAAGGATTATAAGCCATGCTCTACGACTTGCAAACTGGCTAAACATGGATAATCGGAAACTCTTGCACTCTGCCAAGGTTTTTTTCAAAATACTTCAGTCTGGGAAACCTCCATATCTATACAATAAAATATCAAATAATTCCGATGTCCATAACCTCAATATTGGTCTTGAGGGTTGAGGGTAACATCAGTCTAACATTAACCCAAACATCCGAAATCTATTTATGCGCATCGCGTCGGTATATTTTGAAGATATTAACACGTTCAAATATTTGAAATTGTTCTTTAGTATATTGAGCATCTTCGCGATTTTGTAGTTCGAATATAGCTAAATCCACTTTTGATTATACATCGAAAGAGTCAGATTTCAATACACAATTCAGAAAACTTATTTGAAAAAGGATATATAAAAATTAATTCTCGAAAGCATCCAGCAGCATTTCACCAAAAAAAAAACCTTCCTATGAAAATTATTCCTTTCATAGAATTTTTGAACATTTTAATAAGAACTTCAAAGTGATTTTAAGTTATCCAGCTGATCATAAGACTGGGAAATCACGTCTACCAGTTAATTTCTAGGAGCTGTGTCAAAGATACCCGAGCTTGGGGAGTAACTTTGGCCCACCTTTATTTTTTTAAATGAATTACACGAAAAGCGAACCAAGTAATTATCTTATGAGAAAATAGTGGCTGATATCAGTCTTTATCATTATGAGTTAAAAAAAGAGAGCAATGACGCATAATCTCAAGAATTCTTGAGAAAATATAACTTAGGTGGGGCAAAGTTACCCCGACTGACTGTACTCTCACTCCACCTATATATAGAACTGAGCTGTTTCGTAATTCATTCTCGCATAATCTACCGCAGTTTACCGTAGAATATCGTGAGTTCTTCTAGTCTGAATGTTTTTAAGCAGAAACTATGCAACAAAATCATGAATGAGCATAATGAAGCTGTTATGGAGCATTCACACAGGGACAATTGACAAGCCATTCGATTAAGCCAATCTATTGAGACATTCCATGAAAGTGCGTCATTCATTCACACGAGAACAATTAACAAGCCATTCCAATGGGAAGTGTCAAATTTGGGTCCCTCATGTAGACAGTTTCTGTCAGAATATAATGAGAAGGTTTATTTTTGAGAAAAGTGAGGAAAGTTGTTTGGCGATCGATAGACTCAAATCAGAACGTCCATTGAAAAACCTATCTATTTTCTCGCTAAGAGAGGAAATATATCTTTTCGAGGAATACACAATTTTTAAAAGAAGACAGATTAGATCTGTATGTTAGGAAGATCTACTTTAGGTCAATAAAGACAAATATCGAAATAATTAGAAGTAAAGAATCTTGAGGAGTATAGGCTATGGATGAGAATGTCTCCGGAAACAGTGGAAACTCTAATTGGACCTACCATACAAAAATTGAACAATGAATTATATTTATGAATATATTCTCGATATTTTCAGCTTGAATAATTTTCTTTCGATTGAAATATATTACAGAATGATTCTACAAATTGCTGAATATTCTCTCTCAGTCGCTGGAACAATTTTTTGAAATAATAGAAGAGAGACGCTGCGTTAACTTGTGCACCAAATTGTCCCGGGCCAAAACCTTCAAAAAAATTGTTGCCAAACAATGAAACAGGAAATAACATTGAACTTTGTAACGTTTCGGAGTCTATATCAGACTCTTTCATCAGATAAATTCGTATTGTAAACACAGTTTTTTTTTTTACTTTTTTTACCATTCAAAGGTTTAATTTTTGTCATTATAGATCTCAAATCATTTTGTGATTTTGAGAACAGTTCAGAAGAATGAAATAATTGGTTTCAAATTCAACATACGAACAGTATTCTGAATTCTAAATTTCATGATAAAACTTACTTCAGTATTCCATTGGAATGGAATAGGTAACACAAAAATTAAGGAGTCATCTTGTATTTTGTTGGGCGAAAATAATAATTTGGCCAATTGTTCGGTGGGAATCTATGGGTTAATTTTTTTATTGGAGAAAGAACTGACTCCAGGAAATTTCGAAATGAAATAAATAATGTCACCATGTATAGACACCTTTTGACCCTAGACATGTTTCCATGTTAGCCATACGCTAGATAGAGAGACAGACCCTAGACAAATAAGTGCACGAGTCTTCTATAATTAAAAATTTTTTCTGATTGACTTTGTTCCAGAGATTGGGAGAGAAAATTCTGAAGATGTTTCAAAAATTCAGTTGTTCGGAAAACATCTAATGAAAATCCCAAGATCAGCATAGACACAAAAACAAATTTGCATGTTGAGCGTCTATTGAAGCTGCTTTTGTTGAAATCGGTTGATAAAAAAAAATGAAAAATTCTTCTCATGAGTACTTTTCATTAGAAATATTTGTTTTGCAATTTTTTAGAATTATTTAATGCTATTTTCAAACGATGATTCACGACATCGATGTATTTCGATATCAACTGGGATGTTTTCTATCGATATCCCATCAGTAGGATAGAAACGTTGAGATGCACGTCAAAACGAACCAATTCATCGTACCGCGGGTGTGAAAAGGCATTGGCGCCAATGAATTCAAAATCGTTCTAATTTAATGGATTGTCTCCATTGACAGGTAAAGACATTCCATTTCAATGGATTGTCTCTAAGCACACAACGCTATTCCACTAAGCCAATCAAATTTCTCAGTGAAATGGCTCATCAATTGGCTTCCTGTACTGGATTGTCCCCGTGAATGGATCAAGACAATCCACTGTCTCCATTCACACGATGCCAATCCACTAGACTATTGGATTGTCTCAATGGAATCGCTTATCAATTGTCCGCATGTGAATGCTCCATAAAGGGTTGATCGTGTTGATGCAACTGTTTAGTATATCACATGTGCTACCAAATTCTATTTTCATCATTTCTTCGTTGAGTTGACTAAGTATTAGTTCTCTTACTTTAATTTATATTTATATCTTTGAGTATATATGTTTTTTTCAGTCGTTAATGATATTCGTAATGAATTACAGGGTTGATGGAACAGTACACTCATTAGTGCACTGAATCTCACCTTTTTCAGATTTTTCTTTGTCTCTGTTCTAAGATATACCAGATTCTCTTGTTTTTTTCTTACATAAAGGCCTTTGTTATTATTTTTATCATTGAAAATTCAAGACTTTGTATTTTCGTTTCAGAGTGCATGACTTTGAATTGTTAAATATTTTCCAGCAGAAACTACTTCCGGTTCTACCGGAAACGAATGTCAACTTCGTTATTTCAAATGTAACATCCTATATATTTAAAACCTATTTGAATTCTGCGTTCAATTCAACACCAATATGATGTATGATATTTGCAACCACTTGGAGCGCTTTTTAAGTTATAGACTAATTTTCGAATTTTTTGCCATAAAGGTTGTCACCCAAAAGTGTTTATATCTTTAAAATCTCTCACAGTGAAATGTTTGTTTTTCAACAATGGAATAAACTAAAGTACGATGATACTACTTGTATAACTCATGAATAAATTTCATACAGGGTGTCTGAAACAGGGCTTCTAAGTGAGCCTAATAAAATCTCTTTTTTTTCAAATGGCAACCTTATAATTTTGTAATTTCAATCGATTGCTTGTCAAGAACTAGTTTTGCCGCTATTGAATAAAATTCGAATTTCAGGAATAAAGGCAGGTTTCTTAGTATAATAATAGATTTATTGAGATGAGTTTCAAGTAGGCTTTGCCAATAGTGAATATGTCAATTCATTTAAAATGCAGAATTGTCATTCATACTTGTTGTCCCTATCTCTATCCCATAATAATTTTTTTTTTGTGTGGGATGTCCGGCCAAGAATTTTGTTAAATGCTATTAATGATGCATATCCTTTCGTACCATCGGGAAAAATTTTGATCTATTCTGTGAACCCTTGACCTTCCGCTCTACAATCAGAGGCAGTTATCTTCCGTTTGAATCTCCACTCTATTCTACAATAAATTTTATTGAAAAGAATTCAAAAAACCAAAAATATCGACCTTCGAATAACTAACACACATAGGATCGATGGGGAATTTTGACACTTCATTCGTAATGGTAAACTCTAGCTCTCCAGATAAATTTGGCTCCCTGACAATTATTATTATTCGAGCACTATGTTTTTGCTCAACTTAACCTGGATCTAAAGGAAATGTTACTAATTGGAAAAGTCAGTTTCGAGTTATCTCGAAGATGTACCCAGGAATTTTTGGTACCTTCTCGTAACGAAACATAGAACACAGAAATTTGAATTTTTTCCTTTCTTTCAGAGCATTGAAGTATATAATCATTCTCTGTGAAACCTCTGAATGAAAATCAATTAAAAAAATTATCGTCCAAATGTTTCTACTCGACGAGGGAGTATCAATCTGATTATTTAGCTAAAGGTACTAATAGGTGAAGATCCGAACTTACATCGACCTTTACCGATCTGATAATAGAATAAAATCTATTTTCAATAGACTCCCCACTTCCCATATTAGAAGATATAATATTGAAAATAGGTTGTCTAAAAAAATCCTGGAAATATTCTTAATTATTCTTTTCGAAAAATCAAGATAATCAGAAAATCCGAGATGGGTCCCTGAATGTAAGACATTGCAAACTATGGAGACTACCCCTACTAAACAAGTAGTCTACAAAAGATCTTCGGCAAATGGACCGAAAATAGCAGCCTATAAATGAGTATTACAATTTCCTAAGACATAGGTGAGACACAAATATAGAGATATCAAAAATTTCGGTGTTGTCAAAAGTTTTCATTATTGAAAATATTTCCAACTCACCATGCAGAAAACGAAAATCATTATAATGTTTTTGTTTTCGAAAGCCAAATTTTTATCAATGTAGTTATACATTTTATATACATTTTACAATTATTCTGAAATAAGAATACCTAATTTTCAAATGAAAAAAATATAATATGAAAAAAAACATTTGTATAAATATGAGTAGAATATCTAGAAATTTTTCAAGCTCAGAAATACCCCAAAACACTTGTAGATGATACATCAGCTCATTCTCAATGAGAACAAAAAATATTTCTTTGTTTCATTCTGCATTTCTACGTTAGGGCATGTTTTCATTCCAATTTTAAAATCTTCTTCGTTACTAAGACATAGTCATTTACAAATTTCAATCTAGATTAATTGATTAGTCTGCATTCGATATTTCACCTTTCACCATGAAGGAATGTCGAAAATATAAAAATTCACAACATGTCTGCGTTTTTCAATAATTAAATTTTATTGGCAAATGATATACTTTCTAATTTGGAGTTTAATTTAGATTCCTGTGACATTGCCTTTCATAGTAGAATTCGTATGGGTATTTCGTACCTGTCTAGCTCACACTTGACCTCATTATGAAGAACAGGAAGCTCTTTTAAACCTATTGTTTCAGGTTGTGAGTAGATATTTAATCAGTGAATGCATTGTTGGATAATGGCTAATTGTTCTTAATGAATTGATTCAACATCAACGAAAGATGAATTCACAGTTACCTCCTTAATCTCTAAAGAATTCGTATTCGAATTCGTATTTTCCACATAATTTTGCAATGAAGTCTCAATAAAACAAAACTCGGAAGAGAAAGATAAAATATCGTTCTGGCCGAATATTGTCATTTCCAAAATTTTTTTGAAGAGCAGAATAACTTTGGAAAAAAGAGTTCTCAAATTCTTACCACCAAAATATTTTAGAGATATAGCAAAAAATTTTTTAATACCAATTGTACCGAAAATACTAACCTAATTGAATTGCAACTTGAAATTGAAATAGTTCGGTGGGAATATTTCCTTTATAATTCGCTGTTGAGATACAGCACTATAATTCGGAATGGACATAATCAAAAGCTTCACGAATGTATTAATTTTTCTTGTGGTTTCGTGTTTAATGATACTTCTTTTGAAGTTGCAGGGAATCATGTTGTTCAAAAAGATCATATGTTCATCCTATCTTCGTTTCTTTTTTGTGGCTAAGGTGGCCAGAACAGCCTTCGACCAAAGCAGTCGAAGGACAAAATTAAAGACCATTTATCATGTTGAATTATGTCGGTATTGTAAGGTATATATTTATAGGCAGTTTGAGTAACTTTCTGGCACTCTAACAGTCATTTCGAATAAGAGCGCGCATATTCCAATCTAAATATTTTCGATGACTAAGAAAAATGAACTTACATTTGTTATTTTCATTGTACAGTCCGAATATTAATAATAATTGAATAATGCATTCATGTCGTAGCAGGTATTTTGGATCCTGAAGATGCCATACAACGGTTTAAATCTTGTCGATGAGTTCATGTGAATCTATTTCTTTTTGATTGTCAATGGATACCTACAGTACGGTTTTCTAGAGTTATATTTATGTTCAATTCATTTCATAGAAGCTTCATGATCGGATTCTGCACCAATATCAAATTTATCTTCTGCAAAAACAATCCGAATATTTATTTATGATACTCTCAACTGCCATCTTTTCATCAACTCGAATTAGCAGAAAAACAGCTGTATTATCTGGCTATGTCTACAGAAAGTTACTTGGGCAGGATGCTTTTTTGAATCCTACCAGTTTTTTTTCTCAAAATTTGAAATTTCTACATCAGTCCTGAGAAATTTCAAGTTCTAGGATTTGAGAAGGTTGAAAAACTCTCACTATGTCAGGACCACTCAGAAATTAATTTTTCATAACGAAAACTAAACTTTTCCATTCATAATATACTATTACCGCCTCGCAGAATATTTCTATCTCCTAAAATGTACAATTGTTCAGTATGCCGATGACCTATGCCTTTATTGCTCTGGCAAAGAGGACATTCAGTATGTTGAAGTCCTGAAGAAAGCCATGTAAAAATTATGTGAATTCTAATTTGATCACGGTCACTCTTTTTCCATTGGTAAGATACGTATTTTCTCCTTCACGAAAAAACGATTAACACATCCAGCACACTATGATTTTGGAGAGTACACTTTTCATATAAACATGCTTTCACAAAGGGCGGAGAAAAGAATATAGATCTTGAGATATATATGTCGAAGGGCTGACCAGAATATAAGCATATTATTCTACAAAGGCTTCATAAGATCAGTACTCGATAACGGAAGTATTTTTTACGATTCAGCTGCTGAAAGTACTTCGAAAAAAAAATGATGTCCTACTGAGAAGATCTCTCAAATATTGCCTCTGTTTACTGAAAAAATCTCCTAACTACTGCGTACTATCTGAATCGGCAGAATTCCCTCTGTTTTTTACTCGGTTTGAATCACCCTCTATTATTGTGAAGGTTTGTAATTTTTTTTTAATCTCTGACTGTCATAACGGAGCTTCGATAGAAGCATTTCTATCAGCTTTGCTTTTTTTTTAACTATTTACTCAAGCTTCAATATTTTTATTTCCAAGAGGAAATTTTTTTATTGAAGGGAGCTGCATAATCTCTCTCAAAGAATCATCTTTTTTCCCAGATATTTTATTTATTTGAACTACAAATTCAGTTTAACTTGCACTTGCTTCAGGTGGTTATACCTATAGAGTGTAATGTTTGAAACTCCATCAACATGAATTCATTTAAAACAATATTACCTGAAGGGTCTTGCTAAATTATATCGATAAACTACAATGACATTTCTGTACTGTCACCTTCATTGCATCAAGTTGACTATAGTGATTCTACTGGTTGAAGATCGGCCAATATCTTGTGATAGAGAAAAAGGTTTACAGAACTATATCTGCAATACATTGATGTGTTTCTTTACATATAATGCTTTGTTCTGAATCCAAAAAATATAATATACATAAGAGCCATTCATATTTAATCAGTGAAAGTTTTGTGTGTTTCATGTAACCTCATGATAAATGTTCATATTCAAAGAGAATAAAAATTTATTCCAGTACCTATAATGTCTTCAACGACTACGTAAAGCTAAAACAGTCAAAGCCGAACTAGATTCGATGGAATATAAACTACGTGAAATGACAGAACCATTTATTCATGTGAATTAAGTTAGAAATAAAGGAAGTATTAGAGAGCAATATCTCTTTCACATTGTCCACTCTGCATTAGTTGAAAACGGGCAACTTGCCGTATTTGCCTCCAGATTGCATCCAAATACTTAACAGCATTCTTCTCAGGACATTGGGTGATACTGTCTCCAATAAACAAGCTGCGGAGGTAAAAGTTTCACATTACATGTGCTATCGTCAAACCTGAAACGAATCTTTATGTAATTCAGGAAATCCAATATAAAAAGTGTTTGGAAATTGCTTATTACATCAAAACATTGTGTGACATTGAACTCGAATTATTTCAAAAATAATGGTCACGATTTATTTCTTGATATTTTGCAACTGCACGGGTCCAAAAAATCACACTGGTGTCAATATTGAAATAATATATCGAATTTTATAGATTGTGGATTTTTTCATCATTCATTATTTCTCATTTAATCTCAGGTAATGGGTATATTATTTTTTTCATGATCTTAACTATGAAGAATTTCCAACTAATTTTGCAGCACCATTTTGTTTAAGGGCACGATAAATCTTAATGTAGCAGTAGGCCGTAACGCACTTTCGCTTATGGTTCTTTCTAGAAAGCTCATTTCTATAGAAGTTGTGATTGCTAAATAGAAATCTAATGAATCACTACTATAACGGGGCTGTTCAGTCACCCCCTACGTCTTAAATGCATTTGGCTGTTTGCAGGCCCCTCTTTCGCCTAGGGCACTTTGGGCAAGTGCCCAGGGCCCCGCGATCGATAGGGGCCCCGCTCAGATCAATTGTTCCGAACCGAAAGGATCGAAGATTTTCTCCATGACGTTTGGAAATTCCCCATTTCATAGAAAATTCCCCTATACTATTATAGAACTGATTTTTTCGAAAAGACCTAAACGGTTCTTTCTTTCAAAATTCCCTTTCGCTTACTCAAATTACCTTCAGGTAAAAAGGCGGAAGTGATCATTCACAATAATTCCAAATGGATTGGAATTCTCAGTTTTTTATCAACAAGTTCTCGAAGGTTGCAACTTTTATGACCCTTGCTTGATAAGAGCAATTATTAGCCTGTGTTATTTGTTGGGGTGGTTAGCCATAAAACATCTGTTCGAATCGGGTTGTTGATCACATTCTTACATTATTGTATGCATTGGAAAGCTTCCAAGAAAATCCCCATTTATCAACATAATTTCAGACAGCACTACAAGACAAGAAATCAGTGGCGTATCAAAGGGCCCCGCAGAACTCGCGGTGCAGGGAGGTTCGGTACCAAAGGGGCCCCCAAGCCAAACTAAAAGCATCAAATGACACCCCAATAATTTCATTCTATTGAACTTGCCGGTTCGCGAGATTTTTCCCATGATATGATGAACAACACTCATACAAAGAAGGTACAATTATCATTCCTGAAAAATAGAGAAATACTCTTAAATTATAAAAAAACCTATGAGTTTTCCTGTAATTCGATTCGAAATTTGAATAATCACTCAATTACTCCATGTGCTACCCTGTTTTCTAGGGTTTTTTAACAGCTTTTCGGGACTCTCCTTAAACGTGAGCTTACTCAGTTTTGGACAAGAAGTGGCCGGAAGCTTGATTATCGACAAGATGATGGACATGTTTGCAAAAAATAAAAAAAGGTGAATGCAATTTTGTTATAAAATTTTTTTCAAATTCTCACCACATTGATGTGTTTCTACACCATTTCCAAATGTAATTCAGAAACCGTCAAGTGTGTTTCAGATTAGTCAATTTGATTTCAGAAAGCGTTCATTGAATTTCAGATTAGTCAATTGAATTTCAGAAAACATCAAACGTATTTCGGATCACTCAATTGAATTTCATTTTATATTTTCTGAAATTCAATTGACAAATCTGAATACATTTGATGTAATAGATTTATAGAGGGGGCCGCCGATGAGGGGAGGCCGAATTTTTCGCCTCGGCACTGCAAGAAATTTCAGGGGATTCCAGGCAAAAAAATCCCATCTCCCTTTCGAGTACCGAAATTCCGTAAATCGGCAAAATTCCCTCGAGTTGATAATTAAATTAAATCACGGCATTAGCATACCTTGTCTATGTGTGTCGTGAATAAACCTACTCGGCAGTAGGGATTCCCCTGTATTTGTATTTTGTATGTGATATTGTGGGTAGGGGCCCCATTATTCTAATGTGCCCAAGGCCTCCAAAAGTTTAAAGACGGCCTTGGCTGTTTGTAATCTGCTCTGCAACTTGAGAATTTTTCCTTCCATTTTGAAGATAGCCTTAATTGTTCCAATTTTAAAAAATCCGAAAATATTAAATCATAACATCACGAATAATTGACCAATTTAAATTTTGGATATATTTTCTAAAATATTCTAAAAAACTGTTTTCAACAGAGTGATTGAGTATCATTCATTATTTCTTAGTTTAGTATTGCATTTGGTTATAGGAGTATATTTTCGGATTGGCTTCGAAGCTATCTGGAGAATAGATCTTTGTGAAAGTATAAGGCTGTCTTTTCCTTATCTTGAATGAATAGTGGATGCGTTTTTGTGGATTTCTCAACAGTCACAACGATAACCCCAAAAAATGCCTTACTGCAACAAACATAGAACCAAAACCTATACTCTGAATTGAGAAATGTTTAATAATAGTGTATTGCATTATGATTTTTCATAGAAAAAATTATCTGATCTATATATTCCACATCCACACAAAAAGGTTAATCTGAATTCTGTAGAGCTATGCATGAATATTCACAAATAGAGTAGATCTATCTATGCCAACGGCATCTACAGTGGGAGTCTTCGACTTGATCAAATATTTTAACAATAAATTCTTGAGGTGCAAGTAAATTTTTTTCGTATACCATTCTTTTCAATTCAGCCTAGATAAAAAAATAAGCAATTTAAAGCTTCATAATGAGCTATGCTACCCTATCATCTAGCGCTCAAATGTATCAGAAATTTAGTTCTGTGCATGGTGCATTCAGCCAAAGTAACCATTTAATTTAATTCCGCTTATACAGATTTTTCAAATGATTATTAAGATACTAGAAAAATGGGCATTTTACGAAATTTTGTATTATCACTTCTGTTTTACAAAATGGCCAATTATTCATTGAAAATCATTCAATTTACTTTCAAGAGTTGATTCCCTTCAATTTCTGTTGTAATTATGAAATGTATGTAATGGTTATGATGAAAAGAAATGAAATATGTGAGTATAGTTTTGTGTGTGTAGAAGATTTACCACATCAATGAAAACATATATTCTGACAATAATCTTATTCGATGAAATCATTCACAAGATATAGTTGAAAATAAAAATTTCTTTTTCATGGGTTTCGAACAACTATGTAGGTACATCGAATTCTAACCATCGAGCTAAAATAAGCTAGTTATCAACTAGTTATATTGTATTGAATCTGGTCCAAGACCTTGGACTTTGAGATCCGAATCAACAATTGTCGTTATCGTCAAAAATCGTCAAAATGCTAAGAATTGCATTTTCAATATTCATATTGCCAAAAATTACTGCAAACGAATGTTCATCATTTGTCAATTCCCTCTTTCTTCCCGAAAAATATTAAAATAATTCAGGACTGAACGCACCACAAAATTCCTTCAAATTCTCCTCATTCTGAAAGTTTCCTGATAAGTCAAAGGCGAGAGCCTTTCTTGCCACTCTACCGTTCCATTCCAATTCCTAAATATACGAATCTCATATGTAATAGGTACCAATTTAGATTCAATACCTGACTAGGCGGAAAAAACTGATTTTGCGCTCTATAAACTTGTAATTAACGCTCATTATATTCAGAATAGTATACAAGAGCTCAATTTGCGAATTCCACATCATAAAAATACTCCGATAATCCACATATTGATTTTATTTCTGCCCTATCTATTCAATATATATTTGTAATTATGTCCACTGACCTGCAATCTGCCATAGCAGTATTGCTCAAGAATTCGTATCTCACAAATTCCCTTCATGAGTTAAATGCTTGCAGTGGAATATTTCTGATAAAAAATCATCCGGAATCGTTCATGAAAAGCTAATTATGATCATGAAAATCTACAAGATAGATCACAGTATATTTGAGTTCATCCAAAGTGCATTGTCAACTTGGTGTACAAAACTTTTACAACATGCCTAAAAAGTTTCTAACGTCACTGGACCGATTCCAATGAAATGAATAATTTCTCAAGATGCATTCATGGGTGTTTATTGCTCTGAATCCTTTGTCTTATTGATTTACTCCTACAGAGTGTAGATTAGTTCCCAATAGCGGTAATGAAGCTGAATAATCCATCTCCTTTATATGGACGATTTGTAACTGATAGCAGTATCGAAAAATCTGATAAAGCAGATGCTGAAAATTGTGGAAGCATCTTTTTATACATGGTTTCCAAACTGGGTTTGAATCTTAAAGGGAAATTAAGTGATATTGAGAAAAAAAAATTGAAAATTGAGATCTGATGAAACATAATACCTTCAAGGTTTTTCATGGGCAAAATGAAGTTTTCAGGCTTTCCCGGGAAGTGAGAATAATGCTTCTGTCAGAATTAACAAATCCCAATACAGGAGGTCCTAAAGCTTCATAAAAGATGGCAATTTCGAAACCATGAAAACTTATATTTTTGAATTAAAACCCAATTCTCATAGCCATAGTGGAAGATCGAGAATAATGTAGATTCGGAAATGATACCAATGTCCTTAGATTCCTATTTTCTGAGATATTCGGAAAAACCAGTTGTTGAGATCACATTTTGAATTTAATTCTTCGCAGGAAAAAATCAGAAATATCAATGATTCAATAATAATTGTACCCACAGGTGAATCATATAAATCGTCATTAATTTTCTTTCGGTATCAAAATAATTCATTTTTTCGATAAAAACGTTTATCGAAAATTCTTCCTTTTTGTATTATTCAAGAAGGTGTTGATATGAAAATTTAAATAATAACGGGGTATTTTTACTATTCAATAACTATACACGCTGGTAAGTAATTAATTGATACTCAATCAAATGGTAATTATTGATAAGAAATGTAAAATCATTATATATTCAACGTACCTATTCGAAACATTCAACTCGGGAATCTATCTTCCGTTTTTTCCACATCGAACTTCAACTGTTTCAATCTCTAGGTTTTTTTTTTTATTTACTAGGGTAAAACAGGAGGGATGACTCACATTTTTTGAAATACGCCGTTAATCCACTATTTTGAACTAAACGTGGTCATAAAATCATAAATAATTCTTTAGGTATTGAACTTTTATTGTAAAACATCAACATGAAGAAAAACACGAACATTTTTTAAAAATACAATAAAATACATAATTCCGATTTTGGCAATGTCTCCCGCACCTCATGGGTGAGATGACGCATGGGGTATGGGAGAGATTGCTAATAGGAGTTCAACATAATATGTACACTTTTGGGAAAATGTTCTCCTCCCACAGGGCATACAAGATATTTTGAAGGATGTGCACGAGTCCAGAAGCCACCTGCGACATTCCGCTGCCGATTTGGTATTTTCGTAGCCCTCCAAGCATCCTACGCATTAATTTTCATCAAAAGTTTCGTCGTCTGTGGAATCGTTTGTAAAAAACCCACTCTTCAAGTCCTCCTGTGTCCTTTTCCCCCTTTCACTCTTACGACTAGTGTGACAAGAAGGGTCTGAAATTAAAAAAATATTGTGCGTCATCTATCCCAAACACATGGTATAGATAACGCACCTGTCTAGGTTACAACAAATTCCGAGAAGAGACGTTAGATTAGTGAATATGACTTTTATAATAACCCAACTTCCAACTCTTTTTGATAGAACGTCGGCTTTCAGCGGATTTTCAATACACACTGGGATGAAACTAAACACATTGCAAACTTTTGGGTACTTACCAACTATAAATCACCAAATATCTTGTAACTTTATTTGTTTTTCAACACGATTTTTCAAAAACGGCAAGAGTCAAACATTTGCATGGATCTATCTTAACCACATAGCACTTCGTGCACCGAAATCGCGAATTATCTGATTGCGCCGTCTCTCCCGCCGCGTCATGTCTTCCTGTTTCACCCTATTCATAACAAGCCCGGTCTAATCGCTATGTCCCTTTGTGTCATGCGTTTGTTCTTTCTGAGTGCGATTATCTTTCGACTTATCTTGAGTGTAATATCCTTGATGTCACAAACACGAAGAAACCGAATCGTAAAAACTACCTTACTCAAAGCCACAAAAACATGCGACTAGCTCAGTCACAATGAAGAGCAAAACTGACAGAAAAATTATCATTAGACAAAGAGCCATTGACCAATTTTGTGTTGTCATTTCGAAAGTCTTAAAAATTTACTGACTCAATGTTTGATGTTTGCCCGATATTAGAAACTACTTAAAGTATCGATCATGAAATTTAAGCAGATACTTTTTTAAAGTATACTGAATAAAAAATTCGCTAAAACATTTTCGTCCCTCCTAATTGTTGACACAACGCTATAAATATTTATAAAAAAGGTTGGAATTTGTTATTTAATTAGTCCTTGAAATTTTATCACAAGGCATAAAATCAGTATATATAATATATAATTGCAAGCAAGAAAGAAATTTCATGAATACCTGCAAGGGGGAAATATATAGTAGCCAAAATAATTACCATCAATATCAACATCATTTGCTTCGATTATTTGAGATAGTGTTGGTGGTATTTGATCTTCTTTAAACCATTTGAAATTGAATTAATCATCATTACATGACCAACCATACTCTCCTGGTCTTTACTTATGCTGGCAATGTATTTCGTCCTTAATACGTGCTGGTAAAAGTTCAGGTCTGCAGAGTGGTAAATCACTTTCAGCATATTTCACGATTATTTCGGCTCTTCTTATTCACAATAAAACACTTATTATATTATTGCATTTATTTGCAGATGGAAACATATGAGAGCCCCAAATCAATTTGAACGAGGATTCAAATTAATCAATGTTCATTGAAAATATCAACAATGATGATGAGGAATATGACAACAAAGATGAATGAAAAATACTAATTATTCTCATTACATATATATACCTTTTTCTGACATGTAAATTCAATTACCCAACAAATTTTTCATATTTATCTTTATAAGTAGATATATATTTTTCTGCCACTTGCGCTCTCTTTTGAACTCATAGATATTGAATTCAGCCCGCACTCGCCGAGGAACTTTTTTACCTCTGGCAGATGGTAAAAGTGATTCTGGAACTCAATATATTTTTTATACATATTTTCTGGATTGTGTTAAAATTTATATACTAATGAAAGAGCAAAAATTCAAACTATTTTCCATAAATATTTATTGTGTTTTTTCGACAATGAAGAAGGACGAAAATGTTCAGGCGAATTTTTTTATACATTCAGTAAACTCTAGAAAATGAGCTGCATTAATTTTATGACTGATAATTTAATTGAAATAACTCGTATTTTCAACACTTTTGAAATGAAAAGTGAAAATTGTTCACTGACTCTTGATCTACTTGGTTATACACTTCGCGCAACAAGCGGAAAATTTTCAGAATTTTTTGGTGATTTTCAACATGCTGTATCTCAGTGAAAAACGCTCGCATGAAAACGAAAGATGCCTACTTTTGTAGCTTGAAGACTCCAGATACAGAGGTCGCATAGCCTGTTCATTTAGGTCAAATTTGCTTTTCACCTCCCTTAGATATGACCATTTGTCATCGAGATATCCAATTTTGAAGGCGAAAAGATCCTTTTTCACACAACTGCCGATTTCTCCGGAACTACTGAGCGCCTACCGAGCCAACAGGCGGTTTCTTTCTCTGCAGAAAATTACCTATCAAAAGCTGTCATGGTAAATTTAAAAAAAAAATCCGCTTGTAGCGTTAAGGTTAAAAAAAGAGCAAAAAATGTCTTTTTGTAATTTTTTGATAATGGACTGTATCTATGTCAATATTGGGAAAAAGCTTACGTATAAAAAAATTTCACAGCCTGATATTCCCCAAAGTCTACCCCTGGATCGGTAGATCGTTCGGTCCAGCGGTTTTCATGGACCGATTGATTGAAAATTTGAAAAAATCAAGAGAGGAAGATTTTTTGTTCCCCGAAGTAATCTTTTCAAATCTGTATCTACTGAATTTGTTCTTTATTGTATGGCGCAGAAACGTGGAAAATCACAGAAAACAACAGAAAAAAACTGGAGGCTACCGAAATGGATGTGTTCAGAAGGTCATTAGTAATATCCAGAAGAGACCGAGTAGGAAATGAGGATGTTCGAGCAAGAATGGGAATAGAAGAGCCTCTCATGACCAAAATTGAAAGAAGGCAACTGATTTGGTATGGGCACCTGAAGAAGATGGATGACACCAGATTACCAAAGCAGATCCTGGAATGGGTACCATCACATCGAAGAAAACGAGAAAGACCGAGGAAAACGTGGATGGAGGATGTTTCCAAAGCCATGAGCGTGAGAAATCTGGCAGAAAACCAATGGAGTGACAGGCGGTCATGGAAATTAGGCATCGGACAACGACGAAAGAAGTTATAAAACCGATATATAGATAAATCTACTGAATTTGTCAAGAAGTTTTGGAGAAAACTGTTTTTTAATACGTTGTGGCTCTGCAGAAAACGGAAAAATTCTGTAGCTCAGAATTTCGCTCAACGAGTACCGTGGGCAGGTAAGAGCTATTAATTTTAGGTAAATTCATTCAATGAACTTTTTCTTTGGAAAACGGAGGTTTAAATGTGTCCATAGCTTCAAAGGAGCTGGAGCAGAAATGGTCTCTTGTTTTTTTTTTTAATTCCAAATTTCTTTTTCAAATTACAGAAATACTCGAAATTTTTCAAATTTTCTTATAATTTATCTTCAGGAAACAGAAATTCAAGTAAAGAATTAAAAAATGATGTAATCACTCATTGATTTAAAAGGTGAGGTCAAGTTAGGAGAACAAAATTCTTGTTCCCTTAATTTTTTTGAAAACTTCAATCAATCGGTCGAACAAAACCGCTGAACCGATCGATCGACCGATCAGGAGGGACTTTGGGAAACACCAGGCTGTAAAATTTCCTCATAACCTAAGCTTTCCTCCCGATATTGATGAAGATATAGTCCATCAACCAAAAAATGGCAACATTTTTTTTTGCTCTTCATTGAAGCTAACGTTATAGGTGTATTTATCCGAGGATTGTATGTCAACTCGTAATCCAAAATATTTTAAACCAATTAATAAGGAAATGAGAGTCTTCAAACTTCAAACGTTAGTTTTTCATTTCTCATACGACCGTTTTCCACTGAGATACAGCTTGTTGAAAATCAACCAAAATTTTGAAAATTTGTATGTTCCTTCAATTGTTGCGCGAAGTATAGTTTATGGGATATATCGAAAATGTCACAACAGTATTAATAACTAATCTGGTAGACATTTCACGACTGTTAGTTCTTAGATTACTTCGAAAAAATCTATGAATAAAAAATTGAAAACTTGAACGCACGTTAAGTTATCAATGAAGACTCTGCAGGATACTTCATACTTTCATGGACAAAACAATGATATCGAATTTTGCATCTGCGTAGCGGAAAAGAGTGTATAGCAGCACTCCACTTACTTTCCGATGGAATTACTCAACATCATCTTACTCATTTTTCAATTTGTTAAATAATAAAACGATGAAAAAAAAACTATGAAACATCGAAACACAACAAATTTACTATACAGGGTGTTTCCTAAACATGCGGCAAAAATTCAGGGAGCTGTTACTTGGACTATTCTAAGAATATTTTGTCCTTTGATGTTTTTGGAAAAACCTCTTTGTTTCGAAGATACAGGGCGAACAACATTTTTCATATTTTTAAAATTGATAATAGTATAAATAAAAATGCGTACCGCACTGTGTTTACTAAGTAGGTACAATTTATTTTTAAATGTGTTTGACAACTATAAAAAACACTCCAGTAGAAAATGTGGAAGACTTGCGAAATCGGATCATTGCTGGGTGTAACTTAATAAGAAATGATCCTGGTGTTTTTTAAAGGGTTTGGCAGTCAATGAGGAGAAGATTGGATGCTTGTATGCTGGCTGGAGGTGGTCATTTTCAACAGTTTTTGTAGGTTAAGTTGAATTTTCATGTAATTTTTCATAATAAAATGTTATTATCTAAAATTTTGTTTGCCCTGTATCTTCGAAACAAAGAGGTTTTTCAAAAATCATCAAAGGACAAAATATTTTTAGAATAGTCCAAGGAACAGCCCCCTGAATTTTTGCCGCATGTTAAGGAAACACCCTGTAGAATCATCATGAAGCGTCATGAATGCTTATTTCGAAAACTATCATCATAAATCATTTTAATAGCAGATAAATATCCGATTCCTCCAAAAACCGAAGATACCTCAGCGGTTGACCAACACGCCTCGTGATTCATTTGGCGAAGTATGTATCCAATTACCAATTTCATAACATCCAATAATTTTTCCCAGTACCATCACTATAAACTTTTGAGTACCTCGTAAGCGCGAAGAATAATGTTACCGAATTTATTCCACGGGCTCTTTCTCCTTCGCATTCAATACACCTTCGAAACGCCATAGGGATGCATACTATATTTCCTTTTTATGTAATACCGACAGAGTTGATGTTAAGAAAGACTGTCCACTACGCGGTGGGGTCTATTGCCATATTCCACATATATAAAGTAGAACTTCATGGACGAAAGTATATCACTTCATTTAATACAGTGTTCTGTGACTAAGTGGATCCAATATTTACCATTCAGAATGACCTCCATCAGACTAATCGTAAGTAAAAAAATCAAAACATAGAGATACTCATATAGTTCTTCGGTACAGAGGTCATCCGAAGTATCATCACCAAATAATATTACTTTCCCAAATTCTCACGCACATTATTAAAAGAAGGTGTGATTTTCATGCATAAAATCCAATTGTGAATTTGGAGGAATAATCATGTTATCTTTTTCAGTTCGCTTTCTTGGCTGTTGTGTTGGCTGTTGCTTCTGCAGCCCCAGGAGGATGGGGACACAAACAGTAAGTAGGATCAAATGTGATATTTTTTAAGAATCGGTGGAATATTGATTGTGTTATCAGATTTGATGTTCACGTTCATCCCTTTTATTAATTATCTTAGTGAAATGTTCGATTTTACTTGAAATCGTCATTGTTGTTATTCATTTCTATTGGAAAAAGAATGTATGGCAATTTTTTTTATAAGCGATTCATTGTAGGATAACGTAATCTCGAAGTTAATTCATTTCTCTTCAGTTCATATCAAATGGTTTACCTAATCTTTTTTAATGAGTTGCATTGTTTATTCAGTTGAAATATCCCCGGCATTGATGAATTATCATTATGAAGGTGAGATGTTAAATGAGTGTCAAGTTGAAAAAGTTCAAAAACTGCTGATTAGAAATGAAGAAGATCTCTGCTTCCTCGTGTCATGTGGAACCATAACTTTTTCTTACTCACGCATTCACTAGCAATTCAAATAAATTTTAACAAAATTCACAAATAACGCCTGAAATATTCTTGGAATCATAAAAATTTTCTTGAAAAATGTACTTCTGGAAGAAGCACCTTCTTCCACCTTTCGAAATCATGTAAATATATTCGAAAATCCCGCAAGAAATTCTAGTATAAAACTGACACAATCAACAAATTTTTATGGTTCAATTATATAGAGACTCGCTCTTTCGTCGCTCATTCTGCAACTGGTTCTAGAATATACTATGAAATATAATCTGTTTTGATGAATTGGATTTCTCTTCCAGATTTATCCAATTTTGAAAATGCTCAAATTCTCTTAGAGCTTATGTACACTTTTCGAAACATATTTTAGAATACCTCCACAGTGATGATTTACGAAAAACACACAACATACCAAATGAGTATTATGTTAAATGATAGTTCTTTGAAGTCTGCTTCTTGATGGACAATTCAACAGTGATAACCTAGTCAATTCAAATTTTTTGATAGTTTTCACTCAGAATCTGCCGAAAAAACATGAAAGAATCGAACCATATAACTTTTCGGAAACTTTTTCATCTGGAAATTTCATAGAAGTGCTTTTCTAATCGATCAGTTCACATCTATTTTTTATTTATTTTTAAAATTTCCCAATGTGAATTGTTCAATTATCAATGAGTCAATACAAATCAACTCCAACTGTGTAATTGGCCAGTTCAATATAATTAATCTAAAATACGTGTGTATCCTTCAATTATCTTTGAAACTGGTCAGGTTCAGTAATCGGAATATTTATATTATTTCAATCCATCACATGATCTTCGGTAGTCCGAGAGTGATTTTCACTCTCTATTCTACTCATTCTTTTATTTTTGATATTGCTATTTTGTTTCCGATTTTTTATTTCTAAATATCCTGATGTCCTTCCAGTTCCGAAGTTCTTTCAGCAAATCCAGAAAATGTTGTAAGCACAATTTCTGACCTTCAGTCGGGGGCTTAGTTTTTTTTCATTACAAATCCAAATTCATTTTTGATATGGAAAAGAATTCTTATGGTAAATTTGGGATTTCCTTCATGGTTTCCTGATTGTTCCTAGTTTTTATCATAATTTTCGTTAACGATTCTACTCTTAATTTTGATATTTCGAAATTTTTTCTGTTATCTCAATTCCATGCAACAATTTGTTCTAAATGATTTCCTGCAGAACAATAAGTGCAAGAAAATTTTCCATTATTCAAAATTTGTCCAATTGAGTGAAATATCATCCTCTCAGCATAAATTCAATGATTTCAATTAAAAGTTTTAGTTCACAATATCCGAACCTATTTCAGACTTCCACCTCAACCTTCTCGGTACAAATACAATGAGAAACATTTAATCTATTTCCTGCGGACCCTTTATTCATAAACAATATTATAAGTGTCCGAAAAAACGTTTCAGAACACCTGCTCAATCAAATCAAACCGCCAATCTCGTTCCGTCAAAAGGATCCTAGACTATCAGAAACTACTTATTCTCAACATCTCTCAAATAAGAACAACCTTGTTTGTTTGGAATAATTTTGAAAAAATATTCGCATTCTCAAAAACGAAAAAACTAACTTCGGACGTGGCAGTTGAAATGTATTTATTCAAATTAGATAATTATAATGATTTTCAATTTTATAATTGGGAAAAGTTTATTCTCGAGTGCCAATCAATGTGGCATTAGGTCAAGCAGCTTTCGCTCTTACCTAAAATGAGTCCAACGAAATGTCTTAATTAGATATTCCAGTCGCAAGAAATTTTCCGCGAATTATACATTTTTCTCCATGAGTCACCGTCAGTCATTCATTTCTTATCGATTAACGCGGAATGAGCAACTCTGATTGTGCCAATCTAGTTGCGTAATTCTTCAATAATCCGATTTTAAAACATAAATGGGAACGATGAAGGATAGGGTTCCGTTGCATTTCCTGCTTAACTTTCCTTTTGTGGTATCACGCCTAGTTGCTAATCGACAGATCAAGACCTAAAGAGATTTCGTAATCTTAATATGATTTCTCATGCGGGAGACCCATTTCTTCGAATGCATGTTACTGTGTAAATCAATGCGTCGAACCGGTTCGTTATATATTCATTTAAGATATAAACAAAAGTTACACACCCACCTCATACTTTTATGATCGTGTACCGAAATTTTGTCAGATGCGGTAAATATCCAACCAAAAACATTTTGCTGTGAAATATTGCCAAGATGAGATCGCATTTCTCATATTGTCAAAAAAATATCAGATCTCATGTAGAGCCAAGCTACTAACTCTACACTCTTCAACTTTAAAGTTCTTATTTCACAAACTCTACACCTTCGCCAAAATATGTTACTTGGACGTTTCGTTACTGAACGAAACTTTTCAGAATAGAAAGAGAGAAATGCGGCATCATTTTACATGAAAATGTTTTTGGTTGGATTTCACTTCAATAATTAAATTAAATATAATTATTTCAATATCCAGTTCAAGTGAAACTAATTCACAATCCATCTTCAAATTCAACATCGTCAGTTTAGAAATTTACATATTAATCTGTGATTGCGATGTATTTGCGATTTGCCATCATAACGGATAATTACACTTTGGAAACTGTAGTTATGGTTTTTACTTTGAAACACTGGGTTATAATAATATTATATAACTCAGTGCTTTAAAACCATATCTTAACCTTAGATACGAATATAACATCATGTCATAAAAAAAGGAACAAATTGTGCGCCACATTTGGCGTTTTACGAGAGCCTAATTTTATCCCCTTATTCAAAATGTGGGGATGGTTTTCTCTGAATATTCTAAAATATTTTTTCCAACATACATAACAAGCAGTACTCCTTCAATATCAATTTTCAGACCAGGGGCATAAAAATTTGCGGAAGTCTCATACAAATTTACGTATACATGTCAGGGTTTGGGGGTGAAAGTTTCAAGTTTGGGAAAAATTCGAAATTTGAAGTTTATAGGTACCCTAACAGTTTTTATGATCATCAGTAAGTCAGTGACGAAATCGGGGGTTTTTAGATTTCCATTAAATCTTGTAGAAGCTATGCGAATAAAACTCTTCACGTTTCATTAATCTACTATTCACAACATATTCTGAAAATTTTGTTCATCTCATATATTCCAAACTCTAGTTATTTATAGAGAAAACAAAGTTCAATTCTATTATAAAACCTCCTGATGCAATTCAAAAATAAAATGAGTAATTGCGTGATTCTGGACGCAAAAATTATGACAGAACTTCACACTAAAAGCCTACCTTATGAAACAGTTTATATATATTTCATAAAATGAAACTAATATCTTGATCCGTGATCGAATTTATAACATGAAAAACAGGAGAGTCTTCAAATATTTCTGAACAATTCGAATATATTTGGTTACGAGGTCACTTGATTTCTCATCACGAAACATTCTAATTGTATCAAAACTCAAAATACAAGTTATTGAGTATCATAAATTAGCAGATCATGCATCCCAGGGATGCATTTTTGGGTTAGAGTTGATATGAAATGTCAATTAAATGAAAATTCTCCACTTCAAGAAGAATATTTTAAAAACGCTAATTCATACCACTGCCAGAGCCCTTCGATTTCACTACTGAATGAAATCAATAACAATTAAATTCATTAAAGAATATCAAGAAGAAATATCTAAACATATCTTATTTTCAGTGAGCACGTTGTGATTCATGTTCCCTACAAAGTACATCATGTCCATCATCACCACGTAAAGGAAGTTCATGTCCCAGTAGTCAAGAAAGTCATAATCGAAAAGCCTCATTACGAGCACGTCGATTATCATCATGGAGGATGGTGGTAAATTGGCCACTTTTAGGTTATACCTGAGTACCTGCAGTTAGTCACAGTATTTCACGTAAGTGGGGATATAATTTATTCATCAATTTCTCAAATATCATTCATAAAATGTTCTACTCGAATATTGGTTTTTCCTATATCTAATATGTTTTTTTGTTTGCAGACTACAGCTTGTCCCATGGACATCGCGGAAAGTTCAAAACATTACAGACATCATAGTACTAGTTTTGTAGTTCCGTTGTAGTTTCATGAAAAAAATCATCTTGTACATACAATATGAATCATGTCACAATAATCAAGTCATGTAAATAAATATAACAATAACAGTTCTGCTTTTAATTTCTTGACACTCTTAAGAAGTTTTGTTCTCCTCAGAACAGTTATTTGAAATTCCTCAAAGTATCCTATTAGGAATATATATATAGTTCGGTCTGCTTGAAGTTATTTGACTCCCTCAATAAGTTTTCTATTAGAAATTTTCATTCTGATTATAGTTATTTGAAACTCTTCACAAGTAACCTATTAGAAAATATTTTGTTCAGCTCAAAGTTATTGGACGCTCCTAACAAGGTCCCAATTAGAAATCTTCCATTCTGCTCATGGTTATTTGACATTTACAACAAGTTTTCTATTAAAAATAGAGGTACTTGTGCTTAATTCATATTTCTTACAAGTATCCCATAAGTAATCTTTTTTGTTTGCTCTTAGGTATTTGATACTCCTAGCAAGTTGGTTATTAGAAATCTTCTTTCATTATGCTCATAGTTATTTGATCCTTCTAACTTGTTTCCTATCTAAAATCTTTTGGTCTGCTTATATTTATTTGACAATCCTTACAAATTTCCTGTTTGAAATCTTTTATTCCTCTTAGAGTTTCTTCTGATGAGTTGTCAATCAGAAATTTTTATTTTGCTCATAGTTATTTGACACTCCTAACAAGCTTCCTATTAGAAACCATTCGAATTCTCATTTGTGAACTGACTCAACATTCGGGTCATCTCAGCTCCACTGGCTATCATTTAAACATCATAATTTAGGAAATACTATGAAATTTGATCTTCTGACGACATATTTCTTCTTTTCGAAATATAATTTTTCCATGAAGAGCCGCCAAAATAGAAACTTTTCAGGTTTCCGATTATTTTTCATGAATAATGCCTACACAAATACATTGAAGAAGTTTATAAAAGAAGAAAATATATAAATAATTCAATGCAAAATGGAAAAAATATGACAAGGTATTGATAACTAAGGGAGAACAGGGCCCAAATGAAAAAATTCAAGACTAGTCATCTGCATATTAATATATCAACACAAAAATATCCGAATAAGATTATGGAAAAAACGAAATTTATCATGGTGAAACTCCTTATAAACGGACAAAGGTATAATGCATGTTGACAGACTATGGGTCGGTTTTACAATCAATGTTTACCAATTATGGTTAGGTTACCGACACTCGATGGTTAACCCGTACCTGGCGTTTTACAATAATTTTATTGATAGAGGTTTCGTAACTTTTGAATACCCTCTGGTTGGACGAGCTATCCAATGTTCTATTTGCTTTAGAATATTCAGCATACCCTGAATAAATAATAATAAAACGCATCTTTTCGATAATCAGCATCTTTAAAAAAAATCATATTCGTGGTACCTAAATTTGGAAAAAAATGTTGATCCAAGACGCATCACTTTAGGTCTACGACATTCCTCTTCATCACTGCTAAAAGCGTTGATATCAAATTCCATGAAATCCATATTAACAAATCTGTAGTGAGAAATAAATTTCGTAATTATCAATCAAAAGAATAATTTTCGAATCAGAGACAAACATTTTAGGTTATATACATATACATTATTGAATAATTCTAAGGTTCTTGAGATAACTTCGGGTTCACCCACCCTTTCGGTGTTGGTTAAGTTAACTGATAGTTAACCACGTTTCGCGGGATTTTAATACGCCTAATCTATAAAATTTCCTTAACCAAAAGTTGTAAAACCGGGCCTATGTGATATTAACGCTATTCAGAAGTAGTGTTAACGACCTAATCGATGATTAATGAATTAGTTTAGATAGGTTTGAAGGTCTCAGACATCAGTTGATTTCTGTTCCTTTCCTAGGATATATGTTCCGTCTGACTTTACGTGATTGTTATTGTTTGTATGAATCCCGTTTGACGAAGAGAACCACATAGTACCTGCCCTGAGGATGTTTATATAATAAACGAAACGTCGGCTTTGTACACAAGTGGTTTTTCTTGTTTGAGACCTTCAAACCTATCTAAACTAATTCATTAATTAACGCTATTATTGTTATCTATCCATGATTAGAGCATTATCATATAGCACTGTCATCCAATCGGCCCGAGTTACTTTGTATTAGTATTTCACCCACTTTCTCGAAAGAATATAATAATATGTTAGTGATTCGATGTATTTATTGAATTAAATATAATTTTGTCATTTTTCTTTTCCGAGCTTTTTAATAGAGTGCAGTTGCTACGTTTATGTCTGTGATTTTTTGACCTACTTCTTTGCTGTTTTGGTATTTGTCATTTATGTTGAAAAGTATTGCATGCTTTTTTAATTTTGAAGATAATAACTTTCTTTCTTAACCTTTCATTTATGGATGTTTTCCATTATGGTGAAATAGGTATTAAAGTTCCTGCATAATCGCGTCTCTGTTGGTGCAGGGTGAAGAGTGTTTTTGCTTTAATTTCGATCATCCTGTCTAGTCAGATTTGGTGAGAGGGTGGAGAAACGAAAAAGGATATAGACACATGTGTGTTTCCCTTTTTTTCAAAATAACTACACAGCGCCTTCCACAAATAGCAATAAAAAAGCGTTTTTCGAAGAATATATTCATTAAACAGTATCATTATTATTATTTTTCACAAAAAAAAATATTTTTTCAAATTGAGAAACTATTGAAGTCGAATGAGTACAACGATTTTTAAGATTCAAATGACCAAAATCAAAATAAAATATTAATAAAAAATACTGAAACTGGAGAAAACTTTGTTATAAAAACGTATATTGGCAAAAGATCCTCTAATATCGTTCGGATGATTTAACGGACATCTTTCATACTTGAGTTTGGTGCAATTTATACTCAAAAACTTTGATCATACTATGTCTTTTTATACAGATACAAGCGAATCCGACAGACATTTTTTCTACGCATATCTCATATTTATATATTTAGTCTCAACCTAAATGGGACACAGTGTACGTGACGTGTCTGTGTGACAAAGAGAGGCTTATGTTGCCCAGCACTTACTTCTTTATCAGTTGTGAATAGGCTTGTGTTTTTTGTCGACTATCTGATGAAATGCTGTTTGATTATTGTTTTTCGTTCCTTTTTATTTCATGTTTTGAGAGATCAAGGGTTTTGAGAGAGCTTCGCCTAATGATTGTGTTTCACAAAATATAAAGAAATGCCCTTTATTATCATTATTATTATTTTGAGAGGTTTTCTGTTGTGTATTCCGAACTGTTGAAGTGTTTTTACCTTTTTTTATATGAAACATGATGTGATGGTTTAGGTTAAAACCTTCCTTTTTTCAATACTTTACTTGTTAATACTTTTTATGGGATTTATCCTGTGTGCGAACTAAAAATTGAATAAATATTGTATGCACCTACTGCCTGCTTCTCTTATTTCTTTTAAAAAAAACAGTGGCGATGTAGCTTTCCTTTTGACTTTCCTATACAAAGAACATAATTTATTTTCAATTCGAACGTTGAGAGAAAGACGCTTCTTTCTGAAAATAATTGGGGATGCTCGATGCTTGAATATAGGATTATAACAATCCACCATCAATATTGAAAAAGCTTTCACCTCTTAGTTTATATGAGATCTCACACGAAGGCAAGGAGATATAAATCTCCGAGCCTGTGATAATCATGAGATAATAAATTTGGTTGATTTTCTTGATTGATTTTCCCGACATGAAAAAAATGTCGTATCATCAGGAGAGAAAACATTTTTTGCTAATTTTTGCAAGTTAATACTAGTGCCTTTTCCATTGTTTGGTCACTCTCGAAAGGTCTTATTATTGAAATGCATAGTTTTCAGCACATTTTCCTACAAATTCTTTGATTATTTCCGCGTATATAATAGGAAGCTATCGTTTTTTTATGTTTTGCGTGGGCCCTACAGGGCACGGGGTACTCAAAAAGAAAACTCCTCATATTCTAACGATCTATAGTGCTCGATGGCAAGAACATCATTATCAAAATCTAAGAATCATTGATAATAGCATAGAAATCGGGTAACAACAGTAAATGCAATCGTGTTGCTCCTTTTAACATTCATAACAGGCAACCAGAAATACAATGTAATGTATCGTTGTGTGAAAGCAATTTGATTCTGGTTATGCGATAATCATTTGGATCTGGTAGATTTTTTGAGAGGCTTTTGTTACTTTGATAAGACTACACATCTTTGGCAACCTATCCAAGTTTTTTGTATTTTCCACATGTAAACACTTATTTTGTCATTCGGGAAAACGTTGGAATTTCTTGAAAAATGAAATATTTGAAAAAAATAATAAACAAAACCAATCGGTCAGGCAAGATGATTTTTTTCCCTTGTAGGTACTTGAAAACGATGTCGCATTTTGTCAACTCAGTGTTTGTATTGTTTAAAGTAATATTTTTTTCGTTTGATGCTGAAATTTGAGCACTTTCTGTATCTCACAAAAATAAACCTGTTAGATATTATTGACCTTTCGCATTCTCTTTATCGATGTGGAACAGTTTTCTATTCAGAATTGAACTAACTATACAGATCTGTTTCAGTTATGTTTTATAGAAATTGCATTACATGCAAATGAGATTCCATTTTCAAACGGTTCGCCCAAGGAACCCAAATATGACAGGTTTACTCTTGAAAAATTTAAGTTCCGGGTAATTGTTTTAAGAAATACTAATTTTTATACTCCAGACTTATTCTCAACCATGTATACGGGATGGTTCAAAAGTCTGGAAACGGTTAATTTATGTCGCGGACAGATGGAAAATCGAAATTTTGATATTGAGGACTTTTTTATTTATTTGTTTATTTATTTATTTACACCTACATAATGTTATGTATAAATATTTCGTCATAAAAAAAATACATGGCACTTCATATAAAAAATATATAAAAATTGTAATCATATTTAAATATAACAAATAAAATCACAATACACGCAAAGCACTTCATCACGATGAAAAACCAACATTCAAACGACCTCCCACTAAGAGACAAACCGTGTTAAAATTTCATCGAGTAAAAATCCTCTATGCAATAAACCGTCTTCCCGAGAAGAATTTTCTTCACTCCCTCTCGAATTTCGTTTCATCCAAATTTTTTATCTCCACGGGAAGCTTATTATAAAGCTTCAGGCATGTGAAATTTGGTCCTTGCTGTCCTCTAGTTATTCTTATCCAGGGTAGGATATAACCATTTTTATGACTAGTATCATAGCTGTGAAGATCTCCACCGATCTTGAATCTTTACCTGTTGGTATGGGCATATTTAAAGCAGGTGAGTATAAACACTGATGATGTGGTTAGAATTCCTTCTCTTTTGAAGATATCCTTGCAGCTTTCAGTGGATTTCATGCCAAACATAGTTCTTGTAACCCTTTTTTTGAAGAATAACTCTTTTCGCTTCACTACTCTGGCCCCACAGCATTATACCGTACATTGCTGTGTTACGGAAACCAGAATAGTATGTGAGTTTGACCGTTTCTGCATCGGCCAGCTGTTTCATCCTCCTAATCATGAAAATGTGCGTCGATAATTTCTTGCACAGACTGTCTATGTGAGTTTTCCAACTAAGACGAGTTTGGAACTCTACTCCTAGATATTTAAGTGAGGTATGGTCACCCCTTTTATTTGAAAATACAATTTTTGGGTTTTTTCAACATTGAGTTGCAGTCTATTTGCAGAATACGACGTTGCTGCATCTTTAAAGGATTCTTTTGATTTTTTATTAAGAATGATCTATTCATCACTCCGGTGTCATCTGCAAAGCCACACACAGCATCAGACTTGAGGTTACTGAACATATCATTCACGTACAAAATGAACAGAATAGGACCCAGTATGGAGCCCTGAGGAACCCCTACCCTGATTTCTTTTGGAGCGCATATTGTATTATTCCATTTAACTCTCCTGGTTCTTCGCTCCAGGTAAGACTCAAAAATTTTATGTGTTTCTCCTCTAATTTCATAGTGGCTCAATTTGTCTAGAAGTATGTCCTGACACAAACTGTTAAACGCCTTACTCAAGTCCAGACACGTCAGTTCAAGATCCTCACCGTTATTATAGGAAACTATGATAGTGTTCAAGACATCAATCATTGCTGTTGTAGTGATTTTAGTAGATTTTCCCTGTCTGAAACCATGCTGACAATCACTAAAAAAATTATGTTTTTCCAAAAAGGCGACAATGCGATTTTTTAGTGCCATCTCAGAGACCTTTGACATAGTTGGTATTATAGATAATTGGTCTATAGTTAGAGGGATCATTTTTGTCTCCTTTTTTGTGTTCAATTGTTTCGCACGAAAAATCGAAGGGGGCCACCGGATTTTTGGCCCAAAAGTGGCTTGAATAAAATATGAGGCCGAACGTTGAAATTTCAATTGCAAACCCATTTAGCGTGAAATTTTTCATCCGAATTGGTTCAAATCGAAAACTTTCTCGTCCATATTTGGGCCCTATGCAGCGTTTTTCGTTCAATATTAAGATCAGAATGCTAAAATGTATATTCTGATACTGAGTTCCTCAGAATTTTTTTTCGATGAATCGATTGAGTCCATTATATTTTGTGTCCAAAAGTCCTTATACGATAAGAGGTCCAACTTTTGAAATTCAGATGCAAACCTTTTTTAATTTCAATTCAGAATTAGAATATGAATTTCTGCATCCTGGTCTGACGGAAAATTTTTGAACAAAATCCGCTGCATTGAGCCCAAATATGGCCGAAAAATGTTTGGTTTTAACCACTTCGGATGAAGAATATCCCGATGAATGAAAGTGACAACGGTGGCCGTTAACTGCAATAGATATATTGGCGAATCCCATTTCCGATGGGACATTTCGCAGGATATCGCGTTTATTTCTTGAACAATCCGCTTCATTATATGCAGGTTTCAGGGCGACGTTTAGACTCATTTTGCTTGAGATGTCTACTGGTCTATTAACCCTCACGACCAGAGAGCAAGAATTTGTGGATTTTGAATTTGAATATCGTGGGAATTTCGAAAGACAAGTGTGATTACGTCTCCAAATTAGCTGATGAACATGGTATCGAAATGATTCTTCTGCAAGAAACCCACACGGCAACAGAAAAAAATCCTCGTGAAAGAGGACAGTTGAAAGGTTATGTATTAATTGATTTTTTACAAGTTTAGCTTGTTATGTTGAAAAATTATCAGTTTCGTAACTTTCAACAAATTCGGAAAGGGGAAATTGATGGAGTTTTTTTTTCATTTCTTTCAAATTTTGTGACATTTCTGTCATAAATATTCATAAACCTCCGAACATTATTTGGCCAAGAAATCTTAATGTTGATATTTTTTAAAGTAGCAAATGCATTTCCAAAATGCATTTGATTTATTCTGAATAATCGGTTTCTTTTCTGCTTTTGTCTTTTTTCATCTCAGATTAAGAATTGCGAGTATTTTGGGAAGAATCTGTTTATCCGAGCCCATCGATGGATAACACTGATGATCACACTGATGTTTTTCAAGATTTTCCTGATATTTGATATTTTATGTTATTTTGTTTACGGAGAGGCAGGTTTTTTCGGCTGAGGTTTTTTCCCCTGGCTGTATAGTATCGTATGATACTAATGATGATAGTATGATTCTATAGTATCATACGAAGAATGATATGATACCCAGTTCTTTTTTTACCTCAGCTTAGGTACATTTTGTTTCAACATTTATTGTATTATTTTAGCTCTCTTTTTCATAAGAATATATATATATATATAATCCGTGAGTAATGAAAGAAAAATTTCAATGTTTGTCCTGCATCAAGCAGGACCAACAGCGGATAACTTAGCACAACAACGAGTTTCTCGAAAATCCAGAAGAAAAATTAAAAAATTTATCATTGAGGAAGTGTTTTTAATCCGTTGACGACTGTATGAGGTTTCTTGAGGATAGATATCCGTGATTAAAATTTTTTTTATTAATGTATCTTATATCTGAGAAAGATCAGTTACTGTGTGACTATTTAATTTTTGTATTGTATTGTGCTTAATTTTATAGTTATAGCGCAAGTTCTTTGATCTATCATGTACAAGCTGGATGATAAATACATTATTATTATTATTATTACTGGGCCCTCACACACAGTGGCCAAGTTTATTGATTTACCTTCAGTTTACTGATTTTTTGTGTTGATTCATAATGAAAATCTGACCAGCAATGTTGGCACAATCTCATAAAACAATTTTCGTCGGAAAAATAAAGAAAAGCGCTGGGCTGTATTTTTTTCATTTTTATAATTTGCCGGAAAATCTGAAAAATTTTCGTGAAAATATTTACGACACAAGATTGCACAAATGTAGCACAAATTTTTGCATTCATTTATGAATGAATCAGAAGTATGATGTTTTGTGTTGAAAACACGCATAATGATTTCCTCAACTTTCGAGGATATACTCTAAGATTAAGTAGAGGGCTCCTGGCTCGTGTGTGCCGCTTGAAGACATCTATTCTGAATGAAGACATGAACTACGCCTCTTCACCATATCCAAAATCAGAAAGGAATTTCCGTAAATGAAGCCTTTCAGCGGAGAAGGAAGACAAGAAAAAGTAGTTGACCCTAGATTGGCAAAACACATTGAGACGAGAAGAAGAATCCTCAAGCTCAAGAAGTCCATGACTGATCCGCAAATCATGGAAAAGTGGACAGAACCTCAAAACGTGAATAGACGTTTGGGGCAGATCACAGGAACAGAGAGGGTCATCCACCAAGCCGAACCTATGTAGATTAGCGTTGATTTCTCCCTCAACGCCTTAGAGTACGGTATGAAGGAAAGGCCAGAGTCGAGAACAGCACCCAAGCATTTGACTTCGGGATCCCTGGAGAACGAACCTGATGAAGTGCGAACAGTTGGGGGAGGCCTCATGTCCAGTGACCCGCGAAGCAAAACTACTATTGATTTGGTCACAAAAATAGACATTTTATTTCGATCAAGCCACTCGATAACCACGTCAACCAGACTCTGAAGGGCAGTTTCCAAGGCAAGCCTACTATCACCTGCGACGATCCAAACTGAGTAATCAGCATAGGCAATTTTTACCCAACTCAAGCGCAAGAAGAAAAAGACACTCGTCAAACACTAGGTTCCAAAGAAATGGACCCATAATCAAACCTTGAGGGCAACCCCTAGATAATTGTTAACTTCGAGAGAAGGTTTTCGAGTGTATAGTACAGATCTTGAGGACAGGTAACTATGAAGCAGTCTAAGTTGGTCGCGAGGAATATCCAACTCACGAGCAAAATGCTGACCCACCACAAATTGTCAAAAGCTCCATCTATGTCCAGAAAAATACCTGCCAAGTATTTACCGAAAGAATCTCGAGCGAATCTTACAAGTTTCACCACTGCATCCTCAGTAGACACTCCAGGCCTAAACCCAAACTGCAAAAGGGAGCATTTTCCAGGGTCAAATCTGCTGTGAGGCGAGAAAGCATAAGACGTTCAAAAAGCTTGCCCAGAACCGATAAAAGACTGATCGGTCTATAAGACTTAGGATCGTCCAGAGGGCGATTCCCGGCCTTCAACATAAAACGCCGTTCACATTGGTAGAGTAAATGGTAGAGTAGAGTGGTCGAGTACTAACTATCCTCCTACTAGCATAATGAAAACAGATCGTGCAAGTAACGGTAAAGAACTGAAGATAGTAAACGATAGAGTAGAGAGGATAGAACATGTGGAATAGTACACTCGACTATCCCATCCCCACATCCAAATTCTCACTTTACTCTACTGGTTTCTTACTTTATTATACCAATGTGAACAGTCATTTGCCCGGTTTTAGGAGAGGATAGTAAATCTTCCTAGTCTTCCATGTGATTCGGCTCATCGAACTATCCTCTCGAATTACTAGCAACGTGTAAACAGTTACTCTACCGAAATGAGAAGAGTAGAGCATTGTGAACTCTACCATTTACTCTACCATTGTAAACGGCACTTAAGGCACAAACTGCGGACTTCCAGATCGCAGGAAAGTGTCCGAGTAGAAGGAATGAACTGTACAGATGCAGGAGGTCAGGAGCAACCGACCACGCCCTCCTGAGAATCCCACCAGTTTTATGGTCAGGACCAGGAGCTCCACGGCCTGGAGTGGCGACAATCGCAGCCTCAAGCTCGTCAAGAGAAAACCAGGAGATACCATGGCTATTTGGTTCCAGTATTGATATAAGGGTACAGTCAACTAAACCAATTGCTGTCGGAAAACTGTACTTACTTCGCCATGAGTGTTTTGCACTATTAGTAAACGGAAACTTTATAAAGTAGTACAATTTGGTTTCGTAACTGAGCTGTCAATTACTGCAGCCACTGAACGAGATATTGTAGCTTGATTTTACACCTAGTTCTTGACCTTTCTGATTTACAGGATCACAGCAATAGCCCTAATCATACTATCACTTTTTGGAAGAATGATGACGCACCTACCCGAGTCTTAGTATTCATTACAAATATTTGTTAGCAAGCTATTTCCGATTACCTATCCACACAAGTAAAATTTTTTGTAATCACGAACAGGGCCTATGCATAACACAAACCATACAATTGTAACAAGTCTACAAGCTACAAGTCATCTGCCTGTAACTACATGTCTAACTCAATTCGCAATCACAATGCAAATAGCGTCAATTGTAGAAATCAAATACGGGCCAGTTACAAGTGTAGAATATATTCTTACAATTGTATGGTTTGTGTTATAGGCTGATGGTAGTGTTAAATATTTTTCAGTTTTATAACATATCTGTCATCACTACAATTAATCACTACCGACCGAGTAAGCTACTGATCACAATCGGAAGATGACGTTCTTTTATGGACGACCAAATAATTTCCTTTGTGGTTTTGTGGAGAATATGCTCACACTGTACAATTTCAAGGTTTTATTCCGATTATTATAAATGCGAGCTTCATGTTTTGAAATCATAATACGTTCTTCTTTCACGGTTTTTTTGGAGTCCTTGGGTTTTCATGGAGTGGATCGAACATCTGAAATATATCCAGAACTAGATCCATCAATATATTGTATTCAGTATTGATATTCAATGCTACTGATGAATATTTAAGGTGCAGTTGTCTCCAAACTCACATTATTCATTCACAACTGATATGCTAATCCGATTGCCTTTTACAGTCAGGAGTTAATTCTAGGATTGTTGTCAAGTTATAAAACTGCTGCTTATAAACCAATTGATTGCTGGCATACTTGCTACGTTCAGATCTGAAATTTAGCACCTTGTTAGAAATGAGACAGAAATTAAGTGCTCCATCAGGAACGTACTCCTGAGTGATGAATTTGGTTGATTCAAGAATGATGCTAACTTTTCATAACAATTACTCTGTCGAAGTTTTAATGAAGTCTTCACTTATTTCATTGTCATTTACAATCAAATTTCAGGTACTACTCGCGTGAAATTGAATCAATTTACCACCTTCACTTTTTTTATGCTCAATAAATATTGCCATTAATTTTATAATTCTTATATATTTAATCGAAATTACTCAATTTGAGCTATATTGAAGAATTATGTTTTTTCGATAGGTTCTTAAGTTTCTCACTTTTTTAATTTCCTAGATTCTTTGAGTTAGCAGAAACTATGAAAGTTAAGTTCATCAAAATAGTCTACACAAGTATTTATTCCAGGTTGTAATTAGGTTCAATTTCAAAACTAAGTAAAATCTTGATGCTGATTGAATATCATTATTCCCCTCATATCTTTATCGGAAAATTCAATGAAATATCAATTTGTTTCCAATGATTCAAATAAAATGAAAAATTTGTATTTTATAAAGTTTCTAGAACGTAGGTTATGCAACAAAACAAATAGTACTGTAATAATTTTTCTCTATTTCAGTATCGTAATGAGTTCATTACAGTTCTAAAAGTAGTGCTGTAATGAAACTCATTACAGCATTGTTTTCAGTTATATTTTTCGTTTTGTGGTTGTCAGTACTGACCTCCGATCCACTCAATTTTCGAATCAAATCAATTCAAATTCGGCAATCTGTCAAATTTCGTTAGTGACACCAACTGCCAAGATACAATACAAAAGTCACCAATCTGAATTTTTATTTGAATTTCGAGAGTTTTCCACAAAACTTTACTGAAATAGAGAAAATATCGTCTAATACTCGTTGCAGAAGGCAATTCCAACACTCATGCTTTCGAAAACTCGCTCCTTCGTCGCTCGTTTTCGAATTTCGCATTCGTGTTGGAATAGGAGCTCATTCTGCAACTTGTTTTAGAATATACTATTCTCTATTTCAGTATCGTAATGAGTTCATTACAGTACTAAAAGTAGTGCTGTAATGAAATTCATTACAGCATTGTTTTCAGTTATATTTTTCGTTTTATGATTGTCAGTACTGACCTTCGATCGAATCAAGTTTCGAATCAAATCAATTCAAATTCCGTGATCTGTCAGATTTCGTATGTCACACCAACTGCCAAGATACAAAACAAAAGTCACTAATCTGAATTTTCATTTGAATTTCGAGAGGTTTTCACAAAAATGGACTGAAATAGAGAAAATACCGTCTAATACTCGTTGCAGAAGGCAATTCCAACACTCATGCTATCGAAAACTCGCTCCTTCGTCGCTCGTTTTCGAACTTCGCATTCGTGTTGGAATAGGAGCTCATTCTGCAACTTGTTTTAGAATATACTATTCTCTATTTCAGTATCGTAATAAGTTCATCACAGTACTAAAAGTAGTGCTGTAATGAAACTCATTACAGCATTGTTTTCAGTTATATTTTTCGTTTTGTGGTTGTCAGTACTGACCTTCGATCCACTCAATTTTCGAATCAAATTAATTCAAATTCCGCAATCTGTCAAATTTCGTTAATGACACCAACTGTCAAGATACAATACAAAAGTCACTAATCTGAATTTTTATTTAAATTTCGAGAGTTTTCCACAAAACTTCACTGAAATAGAGAAAATATCGTCTAATACTCGTTGCAGAAGGCAATTCCAACACTCATGCATTCGTGTTGGAATAGGAGCTTGTTGGAATTGGACTACTTTGTTTTTTGAGATTTTTGAAAAGTCAAGTTGACAGATTGTAGTTTTTAAGAATCGTCACTTCTGTAATTTTGGAAATAAAAGTGGACAGATTGTAGTTTTTTGAGAATCGTCACTTCTGTAATTTTGGAAATAAAAGTTGATGTTATTTTAAGTAGATCGTGGCTCTGACTGAAAAGTACACCCATATTTTAAAGAAGGGAACTCTTTTTAGAAGACTGAAGACAATCAGTTTTAACATTTGGCGACCGTGACAGGACCCTTCTATTACAAGTATGGAAAAAACCACGAAAGCCTTAGCTCTACACAGAACAGCTTTTATAAGGATGTATGAAAAGTTGACGGAAGAATTCTCCAGAGAAAAATGTGATATCTCAGAAATACATGGTAACATCAAAGTTTTGGATGATAGAATGCTTCAATTATCCGAACTGAATCAACTCATGATTGATCTAATGTTGGATTCAGATGTTGATGAAGCAACTATGAATGCAGAAGTGGAATTGATGGATACGATGAGATATCAATATCATAAGATGAAATTCAGTTTTGACAGTTTTATATGTCAAGGAAGAGGCTCCAAGAAATCAGAATCAAAAATCAAATTGAGAGTTCCCAAAACTGCATCAAGACAGTTTAATTGTATTCAAGTTTCTGAAGGAACTGAATCAAGTCTAAAGCAAGAAGAGCTTATTGAGGATTTTTCAACGACAGTTAAACGAGGAGATGATGAGGGATATGAGGTATGCATATCTTTGATCGAAGGTCATCTTCCTTCATCAACCAATTTCGACTCCGACTCCTCAACTGGGAAAGAAAATTGCGAAACATTGATTTGGAAGAGTGAAGAAATGCAACGCTTTTCCAAACCTATACACAGGTATTATATTTCTGTTGAAATGAATCCAACGGATCTTCCATCACGAGATTGTTATACTCAAGAAGTAGATGGAAGATGGTGGGAGGATCTTCCTAGGTGGTTATGTGATTCAATGTCCCAATGGTCTAGGCAGAATTTTGGCATTGACGAAGAGGAAATAAACTCCGAAAGAATGAAGGTTGAAGGACTGAACAGATTGCAAACGAAAATATTTGATAGATATGATGCAAAGGATTTTAGTATGACATTTGTATTGCACACAAACTATGAAGTAAGGACACATTTGATTTTAGATATCAAGATTTGTCATGTTGGAGTAGAAGTTTTGATGAGTATTCTCAGAGACAATAAGAAGACCTGTAAAGGTCCCTAGCGTAATATTGAATTTGATTGTGTCATTAATTATTGTTGTTTTAATGACACAAGGTGGGAGTGTGTTGGAATTGGACTACTTTGTTTTTTGAGATTTTTGAAAAGTCAAGTTGACAGATTGTAGTTTTTAAGAATCGTCACTTCTGTAATTTTGGAAATAAAAGTGGACAGATTGTAGTTTTTTGAGAATCGTCACTTCTGTAATTTTGGAAATAAAAGTTGATGTTATTTTAAGTAGATTGTGGCACTGCCTGAAAGGTTCAACCATACTTTAAAGAAGGGAACTTTTTAGAAGACTGAAACGTTCAGTTTTTAACAGAGCTCATTGTGCAACTTGTTTTAGAATATAATATTCGTTCATCTTTCTTGCAGCTGCATCGCGAAATTTAATAAATTTGAACCAATCTGGCACTGATTGAGCTCCGGACTGTTATAAATTTGTTTTTTTAAGTTTCTATAATGTAATGCAACAAAAAAGAATCGTACAAAAATAATTTTTCGTTCATATTACTTGTAACTGCCCCCGCGGAACACCGGACTAGACGTCTGGAAAATGAATATTATCTTCCCTATATCTGAATTAGAAAATATCCAAAACTCAGCTATACTACAATAATTTTTTTTTTTTTAATTTTTACATAATCGTTCTAAAATGATTTTTCGTTCATCTCGCTTGTAGCTGCCCCAACCTAACTTCACGCCTGTCTGGCACTGATTTAGCACTGGACTAGAGATCTGGCAAATTAATCATTATATTATTTACGGTATGCTTGTCCTTGAAGCGTGATACTTTGTCTCATACTAAAATAATGTTTTTATTGAAATTTTTTTTCCATAAGAAATGGCTTCTGGCTGGTGGATTGCACCACGCGAGAAGTCTGGGGATCGGATATTCTAGTTCCATATAGTTTCAAGGTCACGATGCAATAAAAAAGAGGAATACTGTTTTTTCGACGTTGCTAGCTCTCATCCTATAACCAGCGTGAACTAACCAATTCGTCTTACAGTTTTGGCGCCATTTAATTGTTTTGAGGAAAAAATAATCGAACATATCAAATTGTATGAGGGAAATGTCTTCATTCTATTTGTTTAGGGAACGTGTGTAACATAAATATTGAAATGCGAGTAATGTTTTGACTAAGGTTACAGGTTGATGATTTGAAACATTGATTAATCACTCAAACCATACTCACGGACGATATTCTGTCCAATTTGAACTTAAGTCAAGCATTCCCTGATTTTTTACTAAAAAAGTAGGTACACTTGGTTGTTGAACGAATTTTCGATGTAACATACCTACTAATCTTGAAAATATGCTTGGAAAAGAAATTCATAAAAAAGTAGTAATGATAATAAAATAAATTTTTTGAGCATGCTCCTCAACAAAACAAAGTATATCAGCATCGTTTACTCACAACACAAGTTTTTTTCATAAACAAGAAATCTTACCTCACTCCTGCGCCATGCACTATATATTGACACTGAAAATGTGAATCTTTGAAACAAAGACAAATTCAAAACGGTAATTATCAATTCTCCAACCTCGTGAAAAAAGATCTGTGAGCCTAGGAATCATTTTGATGAGTACTATTCTGAATTCATCTATGTTTACACCTCCGTAAAGGCAAATATGGTGTATTTTTTTCTAGTTGTAATATTTTTTTTTTCAATAAAGGCATTATTGATAATTTTTAGTTTTTTCATTTGTGTTTTTTTTCTTCAAGAAAACTATTGATTCTTCTTGTACATGAATGTTGAACGAAAATTGTATGAATTACTTTTTTGGGGTTGTTAGGACTACAGCTTGTTGAACAAGTTGCACTGTAATAATTGATCCTACTCCTACTCCTATATTATAAATGCGAAAGTTTGTGAGGATGTGGAGATGTTTGCTACTCTTTCACGTGAGAACTACCGAACGGATTCAAATGAAGCTTCACATCAATATAGTTTATCTATCCGAATAACATAATTTATTAAAATTTCGTGGTATTTCAGAATAAAACAATGAGAAAATATCAAGCGAGTCGAAAAATTGCTTGCTTCTCAGAGCTATAAGGGCCATTCGTCAAAGAATATAGGTATAGGTTAGACGCATATAAACGAAAAGTTAGCTAAAAACAATTGGATCTGGTACGCGGTGTGGCAATTAGGATCTAGGCTTCTTTGAGGATGATATTGGAATAATAATTAATAATAATAACAATAATTTCAATAGCCGATTTGGGCAGACGAAGTTGAGCGGGCCAGCTAGTATATCATAGAAAATAATTGCAGCACTCAATCTAGCCCAATCTTTCAATAAGTTTATGAGGGTCCAAGGTGTGAAATTGGCGAATTGCAGCACTCCATTCAATAACTACCTGAGACAAAAAGCTAAACATAAATAAAATTTGCCATCAGAAAATCCTGCAAGAACTGAATTCTTCCAGAATACGGTTCTGTATGCACCAATATACTCTCCAACTCTGTGTGAATTCGATGAGCACTGAGCAGCTTCGAAACCAACCTTACCGTTAGAAAGTGACATTGAAGGAGGAACAACACGCAGACCCCGACTCGAGCACTCTACATATCCTTGATCTTGCCAGAAGCGGATAGCTGGCCTTTTGACAGACGGGACGAGACCAAGCGGTGAAAGTAACGAATCCATATTTTTCCTAACGACCTCGCTCGTACACCGACTCATCTAGGAGGCTGCGAAATTACGCAACAAGTGAAAGTATGGAGGAATTTGATTGAATGCTATTCAGTGGCGGAGAAAAGTGCTGCGTTCAGATAAGAGCGTTTGTAGGTTCCAAAATAGTACGCACAATACCTTAATGAGGAACAAGTGTGGTGATGATGTATTATCGAGAAAGTTCTTCTCGGTAACAACCGGTAGTTATATCGAATTAAGGGATCGAATGTTTCCGGATATTTTAATGGGGCTTGAACTAATTGAGAAGTGACTTGATTCTGAATTACGGATTTTACAGGGTGGACAATATTGGTGATACCTGAACTACAACTTTTTAACCAAAAGAGATAGAGGAGAATGAATGGACATTATCTGGGCGATTTCAACATTATTTATTATCTCCGTTTCTGTTTATGTTACAATATTGGAACACCTTCTCAGACACTTTTTTGATAACAATTTAGGGGCTCACTATGATTTTTCTAAGTGTTTTTTCTCAAAGCTATAACATGAAGTTGTGATTTTTCTCATGGAAACAATAGTTGCAAGCAATCAGGGTGGCAACCCTCTCAACAAAAATGAAATGTAGATCTGAATGTGCACTACCTGATGTCAAGAAACCGTTTCACTATTCTCTAGAAATTCAATATTTAATGAAAATGTAGAATTTTTTCACTTTGCATGCTTTCTCTGATGCCATAAGTATAATTAAATACTTTTCGAATCAATTTTTGCATTAATACTGTTGAGTGATTGCTTCACTCATGCACTGAGAAATATCTCTTAATATTATAAAGGGATTCCGACCAAAAAATTGTATTTGACTTTTTGGGCGAAAAGTTTTTTTGTGCCGAATTCGATCTGTGATGGTGTAAAAAAGCACTGAACTTTTTTAGCATATTGAATTGAGAAGTTGCCTATTCTGTGTGGATTTCGAAAAGGTAACATAGAGGTGATAACCTTCTCCAGAAAAAAAATATATTTGAATATTTAGCGAAAAAGTGATGTGAAAGACTGATTATGTCACCTTTTCCACAAAATATTTCATTTTGCACACCTTGCTGAAAATAATCAATCAATTGATAAAAAAATGTTATTTAGGTGCCAATTCACTTCTGAGTTAATATTGCTCACTACTTATGATGAGCTGTGCCTTTCTCCAGATCGTGAATCAAAATCTATCTGTCTGGATTCTATTTTGTGCTATTTTTCAGTGCATAAATCTATTTTCTCTATTTCAGTATCGTAATGAGTTCATTACAGTACTAAAAGTAGTGCTGTAATGAAACTCATTACAGCATTGTTTTCAGTTATATTTTTCGTTTTGTGGTTGTCAGTACTGACCTCCGATCCAATCAATTTTCGAATCAAGACAATTCTAATTCCGTGATCTGTCAAAGTCACACCAACTGCCAAGCTACAATACAAAAGTCACTAACCTGAATTTTCATTTGAATTTCGAGAGTATTTCACGAAACTTGACTGAAATAGAGAAAATATCGTCTAATACTCGTTGCAGAAGGCAATTCCAACACTCATGCTTTCGAAAACTCGCTCCTTCGTCGCTCGTTTTCGAATTTCGCATTCGTGTTGAAATAGGAGCTCATTCTGCAACTTGTTTTAGAATATACTATTCCAGAAAAACTCTTCCGGGTGTTTAGCTGAACAGATTTACGTGGGTCATCCTGTACAATGTGTTGCCCAAATTGAACAGGGTGCTTAGGGAATCTTGTTGATTTGAAAGATCAATAATAGAAAAACTTCTTGGATAAAATTTTTTTTCATCGTATAGTAATCATGAAAATTTTCACAAAATGAATTCATGTGACTGAATTGTCAAAAAGTCAATTCTGCCGATTTAAACTGATTGCAATGTGTCATAGGCGCCCTCAGAGGGGGCTGTGCTCCCCCTTGAGATTTTGATCCTCCTACTGTTTTTGAGTAAAACGGAATATTGATGTCGCCTGCGCCTCATTAAATATTTATTTTGGTTAAGGTTTCCCTGAAACAGTGAAATTATATTGAAAGAATGGACATGTTCCAAATATTTCTGTGATTTATTGGTTACCAATTTATTACTCTGCATTGTGTTTTTTCAATTTTTTCACAGGAATTATTAGATGCCCGAATATTATTTGACAAGACTATTTCATGAGTAACAGATTATTTTGCATGCATTTGTATAGGTATTAATTTGACAACAACTGTCAAGTTTTGCTCAGGGTGAACTCGAAATAAACGCTGACAGCTGCTGCCATACAGTTTTTCCATTTTGATGGAAATCAAGACGAGGAAAATAGTCGGTAAAAAGCGTTTATTTTCTAGAAAATAAAAGTTAATTTTCTATGAGAAGAAAACTTCTAACTCAAAAAGCAAACAAGAGCTCTCAGTCAATTAACCTCAGGAGAAATCTAATCTAATTCAACACAATTTTTTTGCCGTAACTCTTCTCAATTATTTGGCTTTTGAAAAGAACTTCCGTCTTTGAATAAATACAAAAAATTCAAGTCTATTCAATGGTCTTCGACTTCCTATGCACGAATGTCATATAAAACTATTAATTAATTCCCAAAGTTTTTGTCAATTTCTGTGAAAGTGATACACGATAATAACGGTCATAACGAAAATAAGTGCAGAAACATATGTTTTTATTACAAAGTGTTGAAACTTATATAGGGCAGTCGCAACTGGCAATGTAATTCGTATTTTGAGTTGAATTTAAAAAAAAAACTTTCTTAAATATGTTTATGAATGACGTTGTCATCCAGAAAAAGAAACATGACGTCAATCTCTGAAAATTTTGACATTTTGAATAGAACTGTTACGCCACAGAGATGGTGAATTATAAAATAAAATTGACCTATCTTAGCCGGAGCGTTTAGCTGGGAATCATTGAATAGCTCACCCTGTATATTGAATTCTCATTGGTACTTATAAATCTGTATAAAAAGATCAGTTCCAAAAATTCTTGGAATTTCAAGGACACTTTGTATCGAATATCTAGGGTACCTCACCTACCAATTGACCTCAATGGTAAACATTACATCGTATCTCGGAGCCATAAGTGGAAAATTTTGTGTAACCGGACCAACCGATTAAAATGAAACATAGAAACGCTTTGCATTGCGTATCTTCACATAATTGTGATTACTTACATGCCGTTACGCCACTGCCCAAGATCGTATTCATGCTCCAGAGATGACCTAATGTAATAGTAATAGATAATGATAATCATAGTGGAAGGTGGAGAAAACATATAATTAATATACTTTTTGCGTAGAGACAGTCTTTCTGATCCTTTGAGGCTGTAGGGTCACCGTATCTTCCGTATTCTTCTTCTAAATGATTTGGAGTGTCAATCCAAGTACATAATGAAATGAGATTTCAGAATTAGACCATAAAATTTCTAGAATTGTTTGTTTGTAACACATGGTAACGAAGGCCTTGACTCGAATTTGAATTTCATGAAATAACTTGTGAAATATTGTCTTTGTCTACGCAAATGACACTCACTTGAGAGTGAGAAATAACACTTAGTGATAATTTACATAGTTTTGGAAATGTAATCGCAAAATGAGTGAAAATTATTCAATCTGTTGAAGGACACTTCTTCGATTTAAATACTCCGACCAATGAGTAAATTTTTTTCGACCTCCTTTTCACCACTTCTTTGTTTTTGAATTATCGAATGAATTTTTGGTGAAACGATGAAGTGGCAATAGTTTTTATGAAATATTTTGCGTAAATTGTATTTTAAAAATGTTCTTTAATAATAATATTATTCGTTATGAATATCATCACTGGCATAATTTTTCTACCTATTCAGATTTTCATTTATTACAACCAGCATTTTATGTATTGTCTTTCTCTCGATCGGTAATAGAAAACAATTGAAGCAATATGAAAGCACATCTCTATATTCGTCGCTTACCATAACTATCTATCTGCCGATAATGGTAATGTCAGAATACCACCAAGTGAACTCTGAGAAAGTAGTACTGACCCAACATGGAGAACTATTTTCTGAACAAGATATCCTCATACTATCATATGATAGTTTCATAACATCCGGAGTTTTTTTTTTTTCTAAAAGCCTCAATTATGCTCACCGAATAAGCGAAAACTGTTTTCGGTGCGAACAATACATCATCAAATTTAGAGAAGATTATCTAATGAAACAATCTCAATTATATATAATTCAGAGAAGCTATGAAAGTTGAAGTGAAGATTCTTTGGACAATTGTCATATTTTCAGGTTTATTCAACTCTGTTTGTGGCCGAATCTGGCCAACATAGGAAAATTTGTCATGTGTTATAAATCTAACTAACCTGGATTGAAGTTTTAATTAATTTTCTTTGATATTTGGATCATTATTTTGAATGAGAGCCTTTGGAATCAGTCTATGAAACAATGCATTTGAAAAACATCTTTGCTTGCAACGTATTCGAGAAAAACCGAAATAAATCAGAATTATACATGCCAGCTTATATTTTGTGATTAGGAAAATATGATTTAAGATATTTCTGAAGAAGCCATTCATATTTTTGGAAATTGAGCAAGTTGTAGACATGACCCAAAAATTTCTCAGTGCAGTAATTATATGAATAATAGAATTTTTCATTTTTCTGATACTCTTTTATGGTTATCTCTCCATGTCTATGGAACAGAATGAATTAGAATTTTTTATAAATACTGGATAGACCCCTCCGTATACCCTTGAAATAATTTGTTAGGTGCCAAATCTTTTTCAAAAAATTATTTACTAATAATGAAATGAAAGTATCACTTTTACCTATCAAACTGTAACGTTTCTGAGTCTTCATCAGACTCCTTCATGAGACAAATTCGTAACATTGGTAAAAATACTTCAGAATCGTGTGAATTCTTTTTTCATTGAATGATGTTTCTCATAAAGAAATTCTGCTCGATTATTTTTCAACGACTGAGAGAAAAACCTTTGAAAAAGTTTCAGAAATAGGCAGAATAAATAAATAAATATATTTCAATCGATATCCCAAAAAATTCAACTGACTGACTGAATATAACTTTCGATACAATCCAATGCATTACCTTGTGTTTGTTTTTTTGATTCCTTGAAATGAAATGTGCCATGTTAATCTCAAGTAAGAGAAATAACATAAAATTTGGAATCAATATCTTCCAGTGGGCAAAACGATATTGAAATTCTCCAAAGAAGAAATAAATGAGATTTGTCAAATTGAAAATTAAAAATCTTACCAGTATATTTAAAAATGAAGCTACATTCTAACAAGTAGAGGCAATTTAACAATCCTCAATGAAGTTCAGAGGTCGAAGAAGATGGTTGAACAATAATAACTTTCTTTTTATTCTATGCACTTTCCTGCATGGTATAGTATATTATGTTGAACTAAATGGGTCTCTGATTTGCGGATAGAACATTTCATTCCAGAATATATTTTCAAAGTACTCTCCTGAAAATCCAATTTTCGAATATTTGTCACTGTTCTGTTTCTTGGAAATTAAATCCGTTCAGATTTTGTATTGAAATGATGACAAATGTCATCTTGATTCAAGTTCTCTAGGTGCTCTAGCATGAAAAAGGTGCTAAGTGAACCTTACATAATTATTATTTGTTTTCTCATTGGAAGTTCAAATATTGCATTATATTACTGTTTGTCGAGACTAACTAGGTGAAGAAAAGTAAATGGAATTATTTCGACTACGACTGGTCGTATGCATTTATTCAGTAAAACAAATTGATTTACGGATTTTATTGCTTATCCTTAAATATTTAATAACAATCAATATCTTACAATAGTTCACTGTATTATAAATACAGTTCACTGGCAACCTGTATTCGACTTCATTTGTACTTAGACTTAGAGAAATAAGAAGAAATATATACAGAAAAAATTTACAAAATTTGTGATTCAAATCAGTCCCACCCGTGGTCGTGGTGGTGTGTCACTTTGACCCACACCTTCTCCCACACAGGTTTCGAGATTTGCTTCCACGCTGGAACTTGGATTTCCTTCCAAACTGGGACTGAAATCTGTTTCCATTCGTCCTTCCAGATTTGAACTTTCTTAGTGATCCATTCTTCCTTCTTTTCTGTCCTCCAGATTTGTACTTTTTCTTCTACCCAGATTTGTTCTTTCTTCGGGATCCAGATTTGTTTCTTCTCAGTTCTCCAGATTTGTTCCTTCTTCGGAATCCAAATTTGTTTCTTCTCGGTTCTCCAGATCTGTTTCTTCTCAACTCTCCATATTTGTTGTTTTTCAGTTCGCCAAATTTGTTTCTTTTCAGTACGCCAAATTTGTTTCCACTCGGGTTTCCATTCGAGTTTCTTCTGTGGCACCCAAATTTGTTTCTTCTCAGTTCTCCAAATCTTCTTCCAAACAGGTTTCCAGATGAGTTTCTTCTTCCATAAATCGTGTGCAGTATATTCAGCGCCATGAGGATCTTTGCCTAAATAGTGCTCCCCAGGGATGCCTTCTTTCACCAGAACGGGTACGTAGGTTTTTTTCCAGTCTGGAACTTGAATTTCTTTCCATGCTGGTACTTGGATTTCCTTCCACACTGGAACCCAAATCTGTTTTTTGTCGGGTACTTGGATTTCTTTCCAATCTGGAACCTGGATCTCTTTCCAGTCAGGTACTTTCTCTTCTACCCAATCTGGTACTTGAATTTCTTTCCAAGCTGGTACTTGCTTCTCTATCCAGTCTGGTACCTTGATTTCTTTCCAGGCTGGTACTTGTGTTTCTTTCCAGACCGGTTTCTTGATTATTTTCCAGTCAGGTACTTGAATTTCTTTCCAGATTGGAATCTGTTTCTCGATCCACACGGGAACCTGAATCTTTTTCCAGTCCGGTTTCCAGATTAGTTTTTTTTCTGTTTTCCAGATTTTCACCCACTTTGTTTTCCAAGTGAGTTTTGTACTCCAGTACCCTTCGGGTTCATGGTGAAAGCCTCTTTTAACCCTGGTGAGACTAACTGGGCCACTATGTGATGGTGCTATAGATATACATGCAAGGGCAACCTTGAACGAAAAAAAAATATATAACTATTTATTTGAGACAAATTTGAATAAATCTTGAAGGAAAGTCTAATTTTTCATGTAAAGTGGAAACTATGAATGAATTAAATTAAGGTAGTCCATTTCAATTTTTTCAATCTTTTCATTCTATATTTTTGAGCACCTCAAAAAAAAATCATATTGTATGGAATTGAAAACATCTAGTATTTAGTGTCGGTATTAACGATATTAAAGTGAAATAATTTGTATATTTCTTCGTCTCAACGACTTGAAATTTGCTCGAAAATTTACGCGGTTTAGGCTCCTGATCGTTTTGGTATGAGCTAAATATTCGATGTAGAATTGAGTGAAAACAATTATTTCCGGATTTCTTGATAACTAAGAATTATCAACACGAACATAAGATTGACACCAGAACGTCCAAAAAGGAACCAAAAACACACACGATCACACCGTAATCCTTTGGTTTTTCAAATAACTGAAACAAAAGCACTAACCAGAAGAGCCCAACACTTCATTTTGGATGTCGCTGCCCCAAGACAGTAGGGGTGTAGTATGCGCTTAAACGCTTCTAGTTTACTGAAGCTGCTGTCATTATTCTTTCGTTTTATACCAATTCTAGGTTTCAGTATTTTGCATTACATTTCCCCCAATAATTTTGATGCGTCGCTATTGCCAAGAGAATGTATGAGGAAACCCACCGCGAGAAAAGGGGGGCTGGGGAGATATTCTGGGTACTTTCTTCGCGTCCTTCAACGTAAGGTGGGGATCATACGGTAAGTTGCAATCTTCCTAAATTGCTGAATGATATGCGATTCTCGAGTGATTATTATTGTCGACCTAATAATTCAAATTATACTTGGTGTTTTCTAGGTTATTGTGGTCGTTTTCCTACGTAACTTGGTCAGATTAGTGTATTGAGGATTGGCAAAGTTTGTGTTGAGCTAGAAGAGACGGAAGTTAATATTTCATGGAGGATTACATGTCATCGAGATGATGGAATTGAGTGAATTATCAAAGAGTGAATGAAATGTTAGTTGATAAACTGAAAAGAGTGTTATAAGGCTGAGTATATCGATCGTTGTGAACGAGATATTCTTGATAATGGTGTATTTGTTGAAACATTATTTGGGCTGTTTCCATTATCTATGTGGTATCGATCGTTGTTTCAGAGATTTATGTTGAATGTGCTGAAGAATAATAAACTATAATATTCCTCAAACAATGAAAAGTTAAGAGTTATATCGATTAAAATTATCGAAAAGCTGTCAGAACCATTCATTGTCTCATTTTTCTCAGAAGAAAATTCAAAATGTATACTAATTAAAAAAAAAACGTTTAGATGCGGGAAGACTTTTTTGACTTATTTCATTGTACTTATCTCTTACAGCAGTCAAGGTAGGTAGCTTTAGGTTGAACGCGCTAAAGTTTGGATCATGAGATATACAGAAAATTGTGACATCAAAATCATAATTTCATGAAAGGAAATTTTGCCAGCTAATTATTCGATCGATTATAACATCTTGAGACATTTTTTTTCTGTAGTTTCAACAGATTCTATTGAATGTGACATGTTCTTTCGAACGATGGCCTCGAAAGCCTCAACCAATTCAGATTCTATTGAAATTTTCATGCCGCTTCAAATTTCAGAGCAATAAGAAATTTTTTCTTTTTTCTAATTCTAATCATAGTGTGCTATATTTTCCGATGGACTTTTCTTAGAAAATTTCAAAAAACTATATTAAGATATACTTATATATCGATACATCATTCAAGCAGGATCTCATCAACTGTAATATTGTCATTATTGAATAATTTCTCCTTTTGAATTTTTTTGTTTTCTACTCAAGTCCTGAAATCATAGAAAAAATGAAAAATCACGAGGAACACTCCTGGAGTATGTATTATAATATACTATAACTAATGCATTTTAAATCAATTTGATATCTTACGATTGTAAAATATCTATTTCTATGGCCTCCCCAGTTGAAAAGATATGAATCGAAATCAAATCTTTCTTCATGATATAAAGTTTTGAAATTGTCTAAGTAAAGTCAATTGAAGTATCATAGCACACTGTGGTTTCCATTTGAACAATTTTTTTTTAATTTATCTAAAATTTGAAGCGGCACTTAAATTTCGATAGCACCGGTAAAAACTATTAAAAAAACATCCCAAAAGGATTTTTCATTCCGAGAGCGAAGTCACTATATAAGTGAAATATAATAATAGGCCCCAAATTTCAAAATCACAATTATTTATTTTTCGACAAAAAAAACTTTTTTTATAACTCTTTTAAATTAGGAGATGTACCTATTACTAAATCATTGAAATGTGACCACCCTGTATACTGCATCCCAACTTGCCTGTTCTCTAAGGGTTATTTCAGCAACAGTGTGAATATGAAATTTCAAGTCAGAAATTTCTGACAAATTTTTCAAGACACATTGAAAATTGATTTTAAGTTTTTGATATGTTGAACTTTGGAAGTTACAGGATGATTTTGAAATTATTGCGTTTTCGGGGATACTGTGTACATCGATTATTCTCGATTATCACTCATGATATTTTCAACATGAACAGTATTTCTAATGGGACCTAATTATCGAGTTATAACTCAAACTTAAGTTTTTTCAATGGGGCACACTACACTCCATTGCAGTACTGAATGATATATTTTGTCATGATTGATGTAAAAATACGTTTGGAGCAACTTAACAAACTTATTTAGTACAGTTTTTTCCACTACAATCAGTTGAAGTTGGTCGAAATATTAGTTTTAAATATTTGGTTCGACAAAAAGTGACATTATTTCTCAAGCTGGAACAATTGGCTTGGAAGTAGAGATTACAGGTTACAGAAGCACTATTCGGCATAACAAAGGAAAAATAAAATTTGAAAAAGGCAAAAAATTGTAGCAACATAGGTTCGAGAAACATCACAGGTTGTGTATTATCTCGAATAATAAAAAACGCAATATAATTTGAAAAATACACGACTTAGATTTTTTTAAATTTTTTATGACACAGCACTATCTGATTCCGCTTCGACGTCGACTTCTGGGACACCCTGTAGATATTCTGATTATTGCTCCAAGTGAATAATTGGATAGATTATTTTCTTCATCGGACAAAATTCAGGTGGAATTATATAGTCATTTAGTATTTATACTCAAAGATAGAGTGGATTTTTTAATTTTTTTATTAGTCATCAGAATCTCAATAAATAGGTTAAAAATAATTACTTTTTTTATTGACCCTAGTAAAAGGCCATCGACTTTCAGCCGACATAGGATTTTTCGCCAATATAATGATACTTTGGATTACCTACCCGAAGAATGGCACCAATTTTTTTTTTCTGAATTTTGTATGTTTACTATGTGAATGATATATTTAAAAACCATTAATGTGAAATCGAATTTTTTCGATTAAATTTTCTCTGCGATTTGCCTCAACTAATTTAAGTCAAATATCCGTTGGTGATCCGATTCGAAGGAATCATTTTTTTATTTTTGTCTTAAAAAATCGGGACATTAGAAAGTCCGACCGGTTGACAAACTTGCTCGATCTGAAAATAACATAAATAAATTCCAAAATAATTAGGTGATTCTGCATTCTCATATATCAAGCAAGATAGCAGCTACTAGAATAATTTATTTCGATAACGCATTCAGGTTTTGCTTTCACGCACAAAAAATAAGATCGATTTTTTCTCTCCGAAAGTGGTTCATTTACCATGCAGCTTCTGCGAAAGTTTTCTGTTACCTTTCAGTCGGACCGCTATGAAGCGCTGCTTACAGTAATCATCTCGTCTCAAAGTCCATGATTACGATCAGCACACGAATATATTCTGCCTACCGGTTCCGCTGTAGTCGAATACTCTGGTCTAGTGACCATTCGTCGTGATGTTTGAATGAAGTTTAGCCTTGAGTTCTGATTGAACCTGGACCTAGCCTTCCGGAAGAAAGAGTGTGGATCTTCACCTGACCTTAAACCACCTGGAAGGACTTGTGAACCGAAGACACGTACCTATGTTCTAATCTAAAGAAGCACCAGAAAATAGCAAAAAACAAGAGTATCTTCTTTCTAAGTCGATTTGAGAACAAGTTGACGAGAGAGTGGAGAGTATCTTCACTAATTTGGTGAAATTGTACAGAACCTTCCCCTCGCTTTCTATATTTTGAATAAATGTCCTATAACCAATAAAATAAAATGAAATGAAAAAAAGTTTTATGAGATGAAATACTTCGCCGATCTTATGTAACTATTGAATATTTCATCTACGAAATCATATCATTGAACTGTAAAATCAAATGGACATATACTAATAGTTTTAATAACCTTCGAATGTCTAAAGAATTTTTGCTGGTGTTTGCGCATGAACATTCTGAAAATGAACAATTCATAAATAATATTCTTACTTACCACGATGCAATTCTCCAAAACCTAGAAAGAACATGACTCTTAAGGCCACTAAATGGTGTTCTCAAGAAAATCGAGCACAGGACTCCTTTCAACGTTTTTCCCTATCTAGGACGAAGTAGCAGAAACTGTCAAAACAAAGCAATTTTTCGTTTGTAGATTTTTAAATTTATTTTTCACATATTCAAAACTAAGAGATAAAACAAAGAAACAAGAAGAACTTGGAAATTATAGGCAGGGCCGCCGCCAGGGCCGGCAAACCGGACAAACTGTCGGGGCGGCAAATTCTAGGGGCGACAAATCAGCTTTTTCATACTGAAAAATTTCTTCTTCAAAATCGAAAAGTCGCCTGTTATTGAGTATGAAATCCAGAAGACGCCAAGACTTTGGGGCGGGTTTTTGACTTTGCTTGACCAATCCATTTATAAAAGTAGACAAACAACTGAATAAAAATTTAATTGAACCCGGAGTTATACCGGCAGAAGAAAAACGTAGGTATACTTCTTGTAGCGTTTCCAGGATAACTGAGAAGTGATTTCTATTTTATGTTTGCCAATCAGGATTCAAAATTTTTATTTCTAGGAGGGGTTCAAAAAATTTTAACCGTCGGATTTTCATTCAAACCATGATACGTATATTGCTCGTCTCACGTACCCGTTTCAAAATTCGAAAAAGCGTTTTTGAATGAGTTAAAAGGATGCCTGACTGAAATTTGAGGCAGATTACTGTTCTTTATTTACTTTATATTACTCATAGTAGAAGGATATGGTGGTTCAAAAGACTGGAAACGGTGAATTTATTTCGCGTATAGGTGGAAAATCGAAATTGTGATAGTGATGTGGTCTTTAGTGATTTCGCCTGTGGAATCGAATGGGCTGATCAAATTTTCGGTCCAAAAAACCCTTATATGAGATATGAGGCCGAATTTCAAATGCAAACCCATCTTTTTTCTTGCCGATTCGGATTAAGCGGGAAAGTTTTCATCCGAATGGGTCTATATTTGGGCCCTATATGCAGCGTATTTGTTCAAAAATCCAGGGGCGTTCATTCAGATCAGGATGCAGAAATTCATATTCTTAGTAATTTTTGAAACCATCAGATTTTGGGTCCAGAAAGGCTTATACGAGATGAGAGGTCCAACTTTGCAGTTTCAAATGCAAACCTTCCTTTTTAATTTCAAATTTGGATTCAGCGGGAGATTTTACATCCGAAGTGGTTGAACTAAAATTTTTTCGGCCATTTTTGGGCTCCATGCAGCGTTTTTCGTTGAAATTTCAAAGTTTATCTTAATATCACGCATAAGCCCCATAGGGACCAAAATCTGATGGCCCCAATCGATTCCCTGAGAAAAATTACTGAGGATCTCACCATTAGAATATGAATTTTCGCATCCTGTCATGAATAATCCCGCGGATTTTTGAACAAAAAGTGCTTTATAGGGCCCAAATATGGTCGGAAAAATTTCTGGTTTCAACCAATTCTGTTGAAAATTTTTCGCGCTTAATTCAAATCATCTGCAATAAAAAACGAGTTTGCATTTAAAATGTCGAAGTTGGGCCTCATATCTCGTATAAGGCCTTTTTGGTCAAGAAATCTGATGAGCTCATCCGATTCAATATTTACATTGATTGCTTACATTAGCTGAATCATGACTACCGTATAGGAAAAAAATGTTATGAGGTCAAATATCAAATCGAAAAATGAAAACAGTAAAAAAGTCTACATATAATCCGGATAACATTGTCTTGAATTTTTCTTACATGCGAGAGCTGTGTTGCGTTGGAAACAGAAAGTAGTAATAATAAAAATCCAGGACAGGCTAATTGTCTTTGAAACGAAATGAATTCATTTAACTTCTACTCAGAGCCGGAGCGGCGAAATTTCATTTTGACGGGGCGGCAAAATGTCTGGCGGCGGCCCTGATTATAGGTTGTCCCTCCCTGCCTTTCTTTTACATCGAAGGATTTTCTCAAAGTGTTAATCATTCAATTAATAGAAAAATGATATTGCACGATATTGCCATTATCGTGCATTCAATTTCTGATAATGGATTTTCGGCTCCGTCCACTATTTGAAGAGTTAGAATGAGGTGATTAATTTTAGTAGGTCTTGGAACAATTGGTGGTGAATCGTAGCTCCATTGATCGGAAAGTCACAATCAAGTGAAAAGATGCATCTACCAATACAAATATCAACATTTTAATATCGAAAAGACATATTTGTTTTTATCATTCAATCTTGGGTAGTATTCTTCTTATATTATTCTTGAATATTGCGATAGTTTTTCTGAAATTCTGAACTATCTATATAAAAAGATATAGCTGGTTTCATTGGAAATGAATTAAAACAATTAGTTCACTCCAAAGTTCATGAAACAACGATTACTCCTTCAATTAGTTTTTGAATTTCAAATGTTTCTTGGTCAATCAAATCGAAACCTTAATAAATCGAAACTATCCATCAATATCAGTTGGCATTTGAAAACTTTTACACTATCTGCAATATCGGTTGTGTCATAGATGCCATGGAAAATTTTACAGCGCTGCCCATCATCGATGAGGAATTGGTCATAATCTAGGTGTTCTGATATAACCATGGAAAAATACCTAATACTCGATGAATTCTCATCATTCCCATTGTTTAGGAAGCTTTGGGTTATTTGGGTGTATCAAACTGGTCTTACTTAAATGCCCTCGATATTTCTTTATTTTATTCTCTGTGTAACGCGTCCTCGGAGCACCTGTTCAAGTATATGGACAACTACTTGTGTTCGCGGTGATCGAAGGGAAGAAGACATTAATTACATGTGTGATTGTGTTCGATCAGTACCTACAGGGTGATTCACATATCTTGGTGAGACCAATTTTCTGGAAAACGTCCTAATATTTTTTCATTATGTGAATGGCGTTTTGAACAAGTCAATGTTTATTTGGGATGCGCATAAAAATATGGCAAATAAATAAAGACGCCAGGCGTCCCAGCGCTATCATAAACTTTTCCTCCATACCTTTTTTTATTATGTCATTCGAAAGATAATTTCATTCTGATTTTTTTTTGTTGAATACAATTTTTATCCATTTCTAACCGTCAGCGATCTGCAGCGTGTTTAATGTTTATTCTATTCTTTTTATTTTTTTCTGTATTGTGGTAGTATGCCATTATTTGGAGACATAGATATGATTTTGTGCCTTGAATTCAAGAAGGCTATTTTTCTAAACAATCTGCTTCTACAAATAAAATTGAAAATGTGGCTACAGCAAGATGGGGCTTCATGTCACAACGCTGTGACGCGATATTTAAATCAAGAATTCGAAAATAAATGGATAAGAACCAATGGACCCATCAGATATCTGCAGACCTAACGCTCATGAATAACTTTCTGAGAGGTACCCTGAAAATCGCTTCAGATCGCTGACGGCTAGGAATGAATGAAAGTTGTATTCGAAAAGAGAATTGAGAATGAAATTTTCTTTCGAATGACATGATAAAAAAGGTATGTGCCTGAAGAAAAAATATTTGATAGCTCCGCGACTCATGGCGTCTTTATTTATTTGGCAAATTTTTATGAGCATCTCACGTCAACAATGACTTGTTAAAAACGCCATTTACAGGATGAAAAAATATTCGGACGTTTTCGAGAAAATTTGGATTACCAAGATAAGTGAATCACCCTGTACAATTATACCTTACCTTCCTTGTCGCTAGAAAGAAAATTCTGTTATAATTTTCCCAGGTGAAGTCGAACTGCAATCAACCATCCAATTTGTTAATTTTCATTGTTGTGACCTTTCAAATAATTAGACACTCAGTGCACTCCATCGAGCGAAATTCAAGAAATCAAGACGAATACACCGACGTAGAAAACCATCAAGGTGAGCAGTTGTCCCTTAAGGTGAACAATTCCTATTTAGAATGGTTAGGTGCTACCGTCGTTTTAATTCTTGATTTCTATACCAGCGTTACTTTAATACATTTAAACTCATTTTATATTGCTGAACGCATTTTGCTCTAAAAACACCAGGAAATAATGACAATTTCCCTAGAGAACAATTCCCGTAAGGGGAAAAACGTTGAGGCTAATCATCAGTAACAATTTAAATTTTAATTGTCTTACCTTAGGGAAAATGCCTTTTTGATGTCATACTCTATAAGTTCCTTCGAAGTTTCAACCAATCGTCAGAAGTTCTTGTTCATGGATTCCATATGAATTTAATGGTATCATTGTTGAATATTATGATTCGTTGATCATCTGTACAACTTTTGTGTTATTTAATTTTTTGATCTTTATTTTTGGAAATTTTTTTTATGAGTCATGTTTTATAGTTTATTCATTTCTTTTCGAATGAAAATTCTTGTTGAATAACGTAGGTATTCAATCTTGGGGTTAATGAGAAATAAATTTTTTGATGAAACGATAACTTACCTTCAAATAATCCTTTTTCAATGTTTGATATGTTGCGTCACCAGTTTCTGGAATTATTCGTCCTGAAGATTGTGGAGATATTCTAGTTGGGAATTTTAATTGCTCAAATGAACAGCCTGTTGCTAAATATCTCAATGTTGCAATGAATATTTCTTCTGGAGAAATTGATTCCCTCATATTCGTATTTTTTTAGTTAACAAAGATTGTAATAATTGCATTAGATAGTAGAGTTTTGAAAGTTTCTTCGGGCATAGGTAAGTAAATAGTTTTTATAATCATCAGGATATTGGTTCAACTCCTTCAATAATTCCATGTGACACTTTTTTCTTCTATTTAGTACTCATTTTTTCGACTAATATCTTCTCTTCCTTCACTCCAAGTGAGTAATACTAATCCTAGCACTGGCAACTGCTTTCTTATCCATTTCAAATTCCCAACTGAGTTTATCATTTGTATGAGAATGCTCATCAAATGCTGGGACTCGAAGCAGGCTTCCTAATGTCGAGACGGGCTTCCTAATCCCAAACAGAATGCCTCGTGTGTGGCTGGGCAAATGTCCGAGCTCCAGACGGGACTTTCGGACACGATGCCGGGATTCCAGAATGCCCGTAAAAATTGCCTCGTGAGTGGCCTGCATCCATACTCCGTTAAAGCAAGATTAAGGGATCTTTAGATTTAATGAACGTTGTTGCAACTCGGGGTTAGCCTGTCCTCTGATTTAATCTGGCCACAGTCTGAATTTCAACCATGAAAGAGCATTTAATCCACAGATTTAATCTGATATAACTGGGGGGGAGGGAGAACCTATAGTTTCCGAGTTCTTCTTCTTTTTTTTTCTTATTTCGAAGTGTTGAATATGTGAAAAAGAATTTTCTTTCTTGTTTGATCTTGCTGTGGTGTGAGGGAGGGTACTATCTGATTTGCATATTATTTTTTTCAGCCATCTCGTTGCTTTGAATTTCATTAAAATTATGCAATATTAGTCTGGCTTCATACATCATTGCGGGGTTAAGTTGAATAGCTCGCTAGACTTCGCCCTGGATGTCCATGATAGCCAGGCATATAATCATTCTACTTTTCTGAATGAAGACGTTATTTCTTTATTTAATGATTCATCGAGTTCGAAAACGTTCCATGATTTTTTTATTTACGAAGATATGATCAAAAATTTTCACAGGCACTTTTTCACTGGAAATAAGACACAATATTCAATTGTTTTTTCATCCCGTGTATTAAGATAGGAAAAAGCATTTTAAATAACTCTTAAATACTACTACTTTCTTTTTGAGCTCAAATCATACAAAAATATTTCAGGATAATCTGTACAACACGAACATAGCAAAAGAAAAAAGGAGAAACTTAAACACGAATACCAATACCCTACACAAAAAACTAATCAAATAAAATATCAAAATATTAAAATCTCACAACATAGAAATAGTCCACAAACCTAGAAATCAAGTGAAGAAGATTTTCAGGAAATTAAAAGCTTCAACGCCAAAATCCAAAAAGCCAAATTTAGTTTACAGTATTCCATGCAAACACTGTGACAACCAATATATTGGACAAACTTCAAAACCATGACACTACAGATCCAAAGCTCACAAATTTACCAAAAACGCAAAAATATAACTCAATAAAAATAAAGAAACAAAAAAAACTAATTCGATTACGAGAAGGAAAAATACTGCCAATATGACCAAAAAATAAACAAATATGCAAGATGATTCACATTCAAGGCTGGAAAAAACAGTTAACGATCGAGATATAAATATGATCGATGATTAAAGCTGAGTTTTGAAGACAGAAGATATGATCCGTGATGAAACTAAAAAACGAAATTTAGTATTTTGTCAATCTTTTTCATCTGTATGTTTTTCTTGAATCCAGCCTGTTCTCTAATTTCATCTAGGCACAGTCTTAATTTCAACCATAAAAGAGCAAATCTGATTGGACTGCTCAACTGTACTAGCCAGTGAGGGAGAAATCATAAAACAAGCATGATAGTGGGCACAAAAAAATTCACCAATCAAGAGATGAACCAGTTGAAAAGGCTATGCCTGGAGCGAGGCAGAAAGCAGGTTCAGGTTTAATGGATATTCGAACTCCGGAGAATACGAACCCTCTAGAAATGAATTCGTTTCATTCTCCAAACAAAATAATGAAACATTCACTTTTTATGGTCCTTATAGTTGAGGAAATGACCTTTCGTCGGCCTAATTCGTTTACCTACTCCATTGTTTTAGAATGGATTTGGCAGGTTAACGAATCAGGCCGACGATTTCATTCTTATCAAGTGAAAGCAATGTTGACTAGATGATTCTAGTAATAACCAAAAAGGTTCGGTCCCTTTTATTAGTAACATTTTTGAGGGATTTGGAAGAGATAACCGAATATTTTATAGTTTCATTTTCTGATGTTTGGCTTTTATATGACCAATAAAATCAACTGAGGCAAATTGACTGGTTAATTGTACAGGGTATCCCAAATTGTTTGATTTTCGCTGTTTCTGGTACTTCCAGACTAGATAGGTAAAAACGTTGAAAGGAGTCCTAGGCTCGATTTCCGTGAAAACACCTGTTTTGAAGATATAACAAAATTTTTATTGTTTTTTGATTTCGAAGATGTGCCACAACTTTTTCATTTTCGAGAATATCAAAAGCAGATGAAAATTTTCATCCAGTACTTTCTCACTGTGAATAAGACATTCAAAATTCTTCTAACTTTAATTTTTTTTATGATATAGGATGAAAAAAATAATGAGATCGTAGTTGAAATAAAAAAAATGTTTGTCCACAAGCAATAAAATTAAATATTGTTTCTTAATTTCGGTGAAAGATCGCTTCTAGAAAATTTTAATCGTCTTTAGATACACTGCGCAAAAAAAGTAACGCACATTATGGAAACCTCAAATTTGTTCTACAACTGAAGGTGTTCTCAATGATAATTATTTCTATCAGAATTATGTATCCATAAGTTATCCAATCTCAACATTTTTCTTTAATACAGATGTTTTTTCCCAGCAGGAATAAAAAAAGATGATATTATCAGATTTTGAATGAATTGGTTCCATCCTGAAATCAGTTGTTCCCGATCAATTCTAGTGATCAATAGTTTTTCTTTCGTTTGATTTCCTACACTCGATCGCTATGCAACGCGAAACACTCAATTTGAGCCAACAGGAATGTGCCCAAGCGGTAGTTTTGCGAGAAGAAGGGTGGACATATACAAGAATTGCAGAAAGGTTTGGAGTTTAACATAAAAGTGTGTCCAGAATGTTGCAGCGATTCAGGGAGTCAGGTATGAATGTCCGAAGACCAGGACAGGGTAGACCACGGTTAACAACTGCCAATCAAGAACGTTACTTGAGAGTTTCTTCGTTGAAACAACGGTTTGCAACCGCTCGCCTCCTTCAAAATCAGCTTGAGCAAACTCATGGGGTGCATATTAGCAGTCAGACAATAAGAAATCGCCTCAGAGAATATGATTTAAGGCCTCGTGTCGCGGCAAGAGGCCCAGCTCTTACCCCAGCCCATCGAAGGGCGCGTTTGGATTTTGCGAGAGAGCATATCCATTGGGAAGAGACCGATTGGGAAAGAGTTCTCTTCACAGATGAGTCTAGATTCTGCCTCTACCATTGTGATCGACGTTCTCTTGTACACAGACGTCCACATGAAAGATATGCTCAGTGCAATTTCCTGAATACTACTGGTTTCGGGGGAGGATCGATTATGGTATGGGGTGGAATATCTTTGACTGCTCGCACAGACCTAGTGGTCGTTGATAATGGAGCTATGAATGCTGATAAGTATATAAGGAACATTCTTGAAGAGCTTGTAGTGCCATTTGCCCCATACATTAGTGAAAATTTCATTTTTATGGACGATAATGCCAGACCCCATCGTGCGCGCATCGTTCAGGAGTACTTTGAAGAGGTTGAAGTCTCTCGAATGGAATGGCCAGCAAGAAGTCCAGATCTCAATTCGATTGAGCAGGTTTGGGACAACCTCAATAGAAGGCTGAGAAGTTCAGAAAATCATCCAGCTGCTCTTAATGACTTAGGAATTCAACTCGGAGAAATCTGGGAAGGATTAGATCAGAACATTTTAAGATCACTCATTTTGAGTATGAACCGTCGTTGCCGAGCTGTAATTAAGGCAAGGGGTGGAAATACCAAGTTTTAAATCACTTGTCAGCATTTTAGTATTCTGAAAATTGTTCATTCCTCTTCTTTCGCATAAGATTCGGTGAAATCCTGAATTATTCTTCCATTTAATGTGTCTTGTTTCGTTCAAAACCTTCCCGAGAGAACATAAAAAATAAGTTATAAAGTCAATGTTGAGTTAACTTCCATTAAAATTGAGATTTTCAGAATGTGCGTTAATTTTTTTGCGAAGTGTATTTTCGTAAATAAAAAAGTTATGGCACATTTTCGAAATCGATAATATATCAAAAAAAAAATTAAGATATCGTGAAACGGTTTTCACTTATGGTGTTTTCACGAAAATCGAGCCCAGGACACCTCTCGAAGATTTCAACTATCTAATCCAGAACTAGTCAAAATCAGGCAATTATAAAGCGATTATAAACAACAATGGCCAAAATATACGAAAAAATGAAAGAGAAATTCGTCTTTTCATTTCTTTTTCACAGTTATACTTATTTTTATTGCCTTGCACTCTTTCTAAAAGTTGCAGGATTGTATGAAAGCCTCGGGGTTTTCCGCAATTCTCAACTGCATCTAGAGAGAACTTCTTTCAGCAAAAAATCGGTCTTCGGATGTATTGAGTACGAACCATACCTCATACGAATAAGGAAATGGAGAATCAAATAAATTACTTGCTTCAGTCATCAAAATGAAATTTTTTCAACTCAGCCGAGTTGAACGAAGTAGGTTCGTCTACTGCATTCTGATGAACTGCATAACTTGAACACCCAGACCAAATTACTTCCGTATATTTCCAAACATCTCATCAGTGCAGTATGACTCTATTACTTATGGCATAATGACTGTCTCCTTCATTATGCAGAATCAACTGATTTTGGAAGCTTCGATGCGGAAGGTATTAGTGAAAGATAGCATTTATTGCTTTCTGTCTTGAGATGGTTCATTATTACTACAAGATGAGAATATGTAGTTTAGAGCTCACTTGAAAGTTAGTTTTTAGGGAGTTAATTGCCGGAGGGTCTACAGAAGAAATTTTTTCATCTCATATCTTATGAGCTAGCGTTTCGAGGAGGTGAGGCAGCCAACTATTTGGCGGATTTCTTTCAAGAAGAAAAGTTAAATGATGGAACAAGCACAAATAGAATTGAATATAATCCAGTGTTTTCCAAAACCTGCCAAGGAGGAGGCCGTAGATTAACAGACAGTAAATGGTTAATCAGGAACACTACTAAGGAAGACATCTGCCTCGTTAGGTAGGTCAAATTAACCGTTTTTTATTTAATTTTTCCTTAAGACTATACAAAATTTTGTCAAAACGAGGATCTAACATGAAGACAAACCGTCTGTTTCTAACACCGAATCGAGAATGGCAAAATAATAGTATCTGAATCAAGAACATCACATTTGGCAGAAACGAGATCGCAAAATGGACAAAGCTGTCTGTTCAAAAAGCAGGTCTCGATTGCGAAAAGTTCAAATTTACAAACCATTCTCACTGAGCAACTGCCGTAAGCCATCTAGCCAAGGTTAGAACCAGCTAACGAAAATGACGGGACATGGAAATGTCAGATCAATAAAACCTTATTTACAACTCCATAAAAAGATCCACGAGGAATTGATAACGAAAATGAAAAACAATGAGAGTAACCAGTTCAGTGTTTTTTCACTTTCAACTTCTGCATCGAGTAACGTTGTTTCTGACCAACTACAAACTCGACTGGTTCAGTCATAACTTTCAATAATTGCATTATTAATTGCAAAAATTTCTATAACTAAGTTTGAAACTCACAATGTTACTTTAATAAAAAATAAAACGTTTATAATTACGTCTGCATCTATCTTATTTGCACTAGTGCAAATTTATCACCTAATTGTATGCTCATTAGCTAAAACAACAATCAAAAAATAGTCGGAGCATTGTTGAAATGTCAAATTTGACAGATGAAGAAAATTTTCATTAAGAAAGTGTTGCATTAAGAAAAACATTCATGGGATAAAATTCAACTTATACTTTCTTTCCTTTCTATGCTTTTATTCCTATATCCTTTTTCATATATGTTTAAATTAACAAAATTGTAGAAGTCGAATTCAAATAATATCCAAGTTCATTTAGAATATTTCATTTTCAATATGCCTAGCTTTGTCTCCTCGAGTGGACAGTAAGTTTTTACAACAAATAAGTGATAAGATATGATGATTGTATAGTATGTAATTGCATTTGAGCAATTTCGTGGATGACAATCGAGTTTAGCTGGCAGATAATTACCAAGAAGTATTAAATTTCGTTCGAGGAAAATCGAAAATGAAAGTTATATAATTGGGAAATTATTTTATTGTGACAAGTATGGAAGGGTACCAGCATACTTGTACATCCATCATTGTTCTTCATATCAGTTTCATGTACTATGTTGAAAATTCTCTATCGCCCTTGACCTGCATCGCAGATATTCGCACTTTAGTGCTAACACGTTGATATTTTGAGAAGTGGTCTAATTGGATTCACGGGAAGAAAATATTTTCTGTTAAGAAACAAAACGCATCCATGGTTTCATTCCAAAGCCAAGAAAGGAAGAAATTTCTTCAATTTTTCAACTTCCAGCTTCATTCATTTATTTATTCTTTCCGCAAACATTATCGAAAATTATTACAGAAAATTTTACTTTCACATCAGTGGCAGTTACTACAATACCTATTTATATTCGAAATATCAGCAACGCATATCTTTAACTGCACTGAAGGAGCTCAGTTTTTTTTTTGTCCAACGTAAAAATTCGAACCTGTACTTCGACTGAACAATTATTTGTTCTTTTTGATTCAACTCAAAGAGGACTGGGTTGATGGTTGAATATAATATGATTATTGTTGTCAAAGGACGCGAATAAAGAATGTGGAAAATTCAGTGTGATTCACTGTTGTCTTCCAATATACTCGACAAACTCGACCATCTCTTGCATAGTTTTATGCTTCAGTGAATCTGAATTATTAGTTTTATTTAAATTTTAATTTAATGTTTCACCTACCTGTATCAATTTTGTTTGTATTTCTGAGCCTCAAAGCCTCCTATTATATAAATAATAATAATAATCATAAAAATAATAATAACTACAACCCTTCTCTCAAACCACAAGGTTCACAAACGTTCTATTATAATTGTTTCTTTAGTTACTGAGCTAATTTCAATTGAGTTACTAACCATCGACTCTAACCAACGAACTGATTCGTTATGAACTATTCCAAGGCCTGTTCTTATTAGCTTCTTCACAAGTAAATGAAATGTTTCGTAATGAATGCACAAACTCACTATTAATCACCATCAACAATAATTTGTTATTCTTTAATTTAATTATTTTTTTATTGAGAGAGCTCGAAAATACAATATATATTGAAACAAAAAAGTTTTTAGTTGAGGTAAGTGCAACGGGATGCCATACAGCTCTGCATATGATAAATGAGGAAAAGGAGGAACCTCAGCAGAAAAAACCTTGACCGTGAAAAAAATCACTCAAAATATTATATACCAGAGGATCTTGAAGAACATATACGTGATCTATGAGAACATCTTCATATAATCCCTGTATCGCCTGGGAAAAACAGATTCTTCACCAATCTACCCGAAATTCTTGATGTGAAATGAAAAGAGACATGAGCAAAAAAACAATTCTTTAGAATAAATTAAATTATTTCCGAATTAACCACCCTTTTCAGAAAATCATTCGTTATTTTATGTATAGCCCCGAAACCACCTTGAAATCTATAAATGGGACCACTATTCAAAAGATGTTCTATTGTCTTCTCAACTTCCCCATACTCAGAACTAGGGCTCTCAACCGAATTCCACCTGGAAATCATGCTGTGATATCGTCCACGGCCTGTTCTAATATGTGATTTAGTACATATCATATTCTCCTGGCCAGGTCAAAACAAGGAACTCTGATGGAAGGATCAGTAATAAGATCTTTGTTAAAAAAATTGCATGCAATCCATTCGAATTTCCAAATCTCCCTGTCACATCTCTACATATCGAATGAAAAATTTGACCAAAATGGTTTACATGACTTCAATTTGTGAACTTTATTATCAGCAATATAGGAAAGTATAGGTTATGAATTTGGAAAGGAATTTAATTTGTCCAAAAATTTAAAGTTGCTGTCTCTCTGTGAATATGAGTAGGTACAATATTTGAGAGTACTAGTAACCAAGGAATAGGTGAAGATCTGAAAATACCTGTGATAATCCTCATAGAAGAATGTAGGTTGGCATAAATTGCTTTCACATTTTTATGAACCTTCAATCAGCCAATTATCAATTTTTTCACTCTCTTAGACCAGAATTCTAACCCATGATTAACAGCAATTTACGTCCCTTCAGATATTCTTCAATAAGTTGAGTTATTAAGTTTGAAAAATCTGTTTCAATTGGAAGATATAAGCTCATGTCTCCAAACATACATAGGTAAGTTGATGGGAACTTGATTCTTCAGGATACAATTATTGTATGGGTTCCTCGATGAAAGTGAGAACGAGAAAACAATTCAAAGATTTATCCTATTATGTGCACAATTATTATAGAGGAGCACAATGCCCATTTTCATTATACAAATCAATTAGTAGCATTGTTCAACTTGTATCGTTTTCTCTTCAGCTACATGAACCTTTTGTTGAGAAGATTTGAAGATAGCGGAAGAAACGCGTCAGAGTAGATGGGTATTTAATTTGTTTCTCTCAGAGATTAATCTATTACTCCTCTTCAATGGGACTATAAATTTTTAAAAAACAGATTTATATATGTATTCATTACACGGTTCTTTCGCATCCATTAATAGTGTTGTTATCTAAAAATATACTTAAGTTCAAAAGTTATGAACGTTTATTTCGAGATTAATTAAACCTTGAGATTGTGAAATAAAAATCCAAGTTGTCCTTTTGCTAGGACTGCTCTAGTAATTCAGTCGAGTATAGCTTAAGACACATTGACGACGTGTCGTGTTGAAGGGCATGAGAAAAACTCATCTCAAGAATATTTCAGCTCGATAGATAATGTCAAACAATATCAAAATCCCAATTTTCAGATTTCAAATAGGTCCATTTCTCCAGAAACGCCTAATAGGCCATCGAACTTGGTACACCCTGTATAGAAAACTATTGTGTCTATAGAGAGAGTTCTGGTTTCATATTGTAGGAAATTTGGTCAACTTTGAAAACGCCCTGAAGAAGTTTCTTCAAAAACTAGTTCTTTAGGGTGATAACCGCCAAAATTTTTGACAAAGTTGCGTTCAACGCTCGAGGTCACGAACTTCATTATGCCAACATCATAAACAACTCTGGAAAAAATCAAAACTACCCCATACATTCAGGCGACAAGGTTACTGTATTATTGAAAGTATTTATTTTTAATTATTATTATTCACTGTTGTACAGAAATCCTTGCTTCTATTTCGTGAATAAAATTCGTGTTTTCATGGCACACTCTCATGTACCATGAAAAACATTAATTTTACTCACTAACTCTAAATAATATCTTCTCTTCATTGTCAAATTGCATAACTGTATTTCACTGTAAAATACTTTATCTATAGTGGTTTAAAAATCTCCATCTAACTGATGTTACTTACAGAACGTATGGTCTGTCTGTTTCGGAAAGAGTGTTTTTGTACCATGAATTCGGACGTCTGTGTAACCCGTGAATTGCTGACATCCTCAGAATTAATAAATAATACACCTTATAATATTCTCTATAACAGGTCCATTCAGTTTGAATAATCATATATCTATCTTTATTTATTCATGGGTGGTGAGTAATTGTATGTCAAACCGTCAATAAGATATATGTATTTCTCTATTTCAGTATCGTAATGAGTTCATTACAGTACTAAAAGTAGTGCTGTAATGAATCTCATTACAGCATTGTTTACAGTTATATTTTTCGTTTTATGGTTGTCAGTACTGACCTCCGATCGAATCAAGTTTCGAATCAAATCAATTCAAATTCCGTGATCTGTCAAATTTCGTATGTCACACCAACTGCCAAGATACAATACAAAAGTCACTAATCTGAATTTTCATTTGAATTTCGAGAGTATTTCACAAAAATTGACTGAAATAGAGAAAATACCGTCTAATACTCGTTGCAGAAGGCAATTCCAACACTCATGCTATCGATAACTCGCTCCTTCGTCGCTCGTTTTCGAACTTCGCATTCGTGTTGGAATAGGAGCTCATTCTGCAACTTGTTTTAGAATATACTATTTTAAAATGATTTGATTACGTTTGAACCGATGAAACCAATTGCTAGGATCTTCCCATTGGGCAGAATATAATCATAGTACATTATATCCACCTTGAGAAAGTAAGTTCAAATTCCAATCGTAAAAGTTCATCAGCTTACACAAGTTTTTTTTTGACCAAAGAAGAGTTATATAATAAATTATACACTGGAAAGTTCGTCAATTATGTGGGTGCGAACAGATTTGTTTTAAACTACGGTTTTTGGACAAATGTGTTACGGAATTACTAATTCGGGTTGTATAATTGAATCTTAAATAAGTTTCTGAGACCATTATGCACATTGCAGAACTAGAAAAAAGTGATTTCATTTTATTGATTGGATGGGTTTAATGGCAATTCATTGTATATGAAGGCAAGAACGTGCATGGACACACCCAATTCTTAGGTAATCTTGAGAGGAACTATGAAGTCGAGTCCGTAGAGAATGTTTTGGATATGGAATACTCACACTAATCTATGTAAGAATAGCCATAGGTAAATATCGCCTTATTGTTGCTGCTTTGTGAAATAAAGACGTTCTGAATTCAATTGAATTCAACTGAATTAATTAAAGATACGTGAAAATATTATTCTAGAATTTTTCCAGAAGCTGTCAATTCTGGAAAAAAAATAATTGAAAGAGAGCTCCTGCTTAAATTGGTCAAGAGCCAATTTCAATAAATGGTTGCCTGACAATGAACAAAGAAATAACACTTCGAACTTTATGATGTTTCAGAGTTTATAACAGACTCTTTCATCAGAAAAATTCTCAAATTAACGAAAATCAGAGTAGTCAAAATTGATGTTGCTGATTTTTCAATTAACATTTGTCAATACATGGTGGCAATAGATAATTACTATGATAGTACTATGATAGTGACATTGATTTAATCCAACTCAAAATTTCTTATTATCAGTTGTTTCCTTAACAAATCAGTCAAAATACGATCCACTTCCGCCGAACAATTGACTTTCGGCCTGAAAATTGATTTGTGTTAAAACAACCATGATGTGAACTTCGCGATCTTTGAAGATTAATGACAAATGGATTTTTTCACTATCATATGCTCAAAATTTTGTAATTTTATGAGAAAATTCAAGGAACATGATCTGCTGAATGGAGATGAGAGTAATCATTTTCTATAAAATCGGTAAGAATGAACAAATCATTCTAGGAAGGATAGGAGACATTTCTAAGTGGCCATTTCGCGATTCTGGTTGTACAGCCTATAAAGAATATACGGTAGGAGTATGTAAAATTTCCCGTGTGACACCCTGTACAAATTTTATGTTCAAAATGAACCATCAATTCCTCAACTTGATTTCGTATGAACAATAGAAACAAAGGACATTCTTTCGAATCGAAGACACAAAAGATACATTCGAATAAAAATCGACAAGATTTCATCTGCAGGCATGTAGCATCACCAACGATGACATCGCAATTGTTCATATCACCTATTCAGCTTCACGTTAGCAAAGTGAACTCACGTGAGGAAATGCCAAATAAGGGAAAGATTTCTTACGGTCCAGGTTCTGTATTCGAGAGTGATGTGAAGCACATTGGTCACATTTCTCGTATCAGGCATATTTTAGATTCAAATTTTGGGGAGCCATACAAAATCATAATTGGAAAAAAAAAATATAAACGAAATCAAGCATAATTCTTCCCTTGAATAATAATATATGGAAAAATGTAGAACGACAAAAGACAAAATTTAGCATTACAAACATTTCGACACAATCGCAAAATCACAAAGCAGGTAATCAACTCAAAATCAAAATGTTATAATATTAGTAGGCAACTGTACTTCATCCAAAAGAGAAAATCATAGAAGAAGAAAATAATATAAAAGGACTTTGCCATAATTTGCTTCAAATAGAGCAAACAGCCCTTTAGTCAAACATATAAGAGATTCCACCACAAATTATACGTAGATTTCAAAGTAAAGCTAGCGACAGTGACAAAGACACAGCTTCGTTAATCTATTATTATTTATTTTTAACAGATATCATTTAATTTGACAGGAGGCTCTTTCATTCTATGAAATATCATAATTTATTACCAAAGATAATGGTGAGTGAGCGAAAAATTTCAGATAATAATTTAAAGCATATCAACAATAATTAACAAGGCTGTTTACTGTGAGAGATCAAAACGAAAAAGACGGATTCCGAACTGAAGTTATCTTCGAAGTCATTGTATTCGAACAAATGAGGTCTCAAAACAGAGTAACACACCCATTTGGATGATTTATCTAACTTCTTTCTTCAATAGCAGTTCATAGACATACATCCATATATATCGAAAGAATCTGGCAACACGCATTATGCCAATACCCGGTTTTGTAGCATTCGAGTATGATGGATTCCGTTTATATTATATTATTATTTGGGTCCTTTCTTCTATGTTGATTTATTCTTATTCGGATAACCTGTTTCGTTCTTTGGCCATTTTGTCAATGTGTAGGCACTCCCGGAGTTAACTCAACATTACTAGGTACGATTTTTTTTTCACGGGCTAAACCATGAATTTCACTGAGCACAAAATCTACTAATAATACATAACCTTTTATATTTTATATCCTACGTTGTCGAATGCATTAAAATGCAGTAAACGAATATTACGGCAACATAAACTGTTAAGTGTTGAATCTAAAAAGGAATTTGGAGTATCAAGTTTCCGCCATGAAGAAGATGAAATTTTACTCAGAACAAATCAAACAACCGAATTTTCCATTACATAACAATTCGAACTAGAGAGTGATAAAACCCTTACACTTCCTAGTTGCTCATCATCGGCCATTATGGAATAAACCAGTTCCCATATATGAACTTCATGGTCCAATTACGATCTCTTTCTGCGCAATATTTAAACTTATGTGTACACATATAATATGCAAACATCGAAGTAGAGGCGTCTTTTATGAAGTTGATGGTTATGAGAAGTGAAATTGCGAACTGAAGGAACCCACTGCAAGTCCTCAAGCTCTTTACAAATCAATTTAATTTTTGATTTGTCATTTCACAAGATGAAATTTCGTGTGTTCCATAATGCTCATGAGTAGGAATTAATCTCAATATTTTCAGTTGGGTATTTGAGAATCTTTATCAAAAAATGATATTGAATTCAAAGAATTGAAGTATTGCGCAACGTGAAAAGATTAAAGGAATCGAGTAAAAGAATATGCAGGTTAGTGCGTCTTTTTTATCTTGCTGCTTTAACCAATATTTTTGGTAGATAAATCAAATAACTGAGACGATAAGAGAGAATTTGAGGATATACATTCATTACATCAAATTGATTTTATTCAAAAAATAATTATTAACTCACTGACTGCATATATCGATGAAGAAATTGTGTCAATGGAAAAAAAATTGATAGAAAAGTGAGTTCTCAAATGATATAATTGTGATAGAATTCAATGACTCAACTTTTTACTAAAAATTGTGCACAAGTCACATTTTTTTGATGAAATCCCCCTTGAATTCTATCTCCCATTTTCAAAACAACCATTTTCGCATGTTTTTTTCAATCTGATAATTTCATGGAATTTTAATATTTTTGTTCATCAATGAATTATGGAATCATCATTTTAACAGCCACGTTTTGAACTTTTGAATCTATAGTCTGTTCAAATGTAAGAGATAGCTCCAAGATGAACAATTCGGCGCATAGTAAGGAGGGGGGGCTAAGGGTTGTCCGTCGAGTAGAATCTAGGATAATTCACACATTCATACAGTTTCAACTCGATACTATTCTCCAAATGAAATACACACAACACCTTTACGTAAAATATTTAAATTTTTGGAGAACTTTTCGATACAACTAGAAGGTAAAAACTGACACTTGCGGTTTTAAATGATTCTACCATTACTTTTCAGTACTGTCATTTAGTATTAATATAATTATATTTATAATCAATAGTACTGTAGACATTCCGTCACGAGTAAGATCCTGGCAGTCTGTAAGACGACGAATTTGACCAATAAGAGTGTTGCCTATTCACAAACTATACAATTTTGGTTGTTTACCTCGATGCTTCTTGTGTTTGAAGGGACTGTAGATTCACTGCTGCAGCAAAGTTCTCTGCATTTTCGCAAAACTTTTACCATAGTCATGAATATTTTTTCTGCGCACCATTAGTTGAGAGACAACTAAAAAAAAAGCAGATATATTTACGTGAGAATTATCGATTGAAAATTGAGCGGATTCTTCGATTATAAATCAATATAGGATGAAAACATTAAAAAGAAAATTACAATGTGTTCGGGACATAAAAAAGTTTCACGAAATGTCTTGACAAGAAAAATCTGTTTTCGTGAAAAAAAGAAAAATTTCGAGCTTGTGTGAAAGAAGTGTAATGAACAAGTTTCAGATCTTGCATAACCGATAACTGAGCCATACAGATGAACCGTCCTCAGAATCTTCACCTCCCTCCACTTCCTGATCTGTTATCGCCTATAATTCATTTTATTTTTCCCCTGATTTTTCTTATATTCCTTATCTTTTCAGATGGGTTTCATACTACTATAGTTCGTTTTTTTTTTCATTTGGTCCATCAAGGAAGAACAAAAACTAGAATTGTGAAACAGAGCTCTTTCGGAAGATGTTACGAACAACGTTATTTCATGAATAGTTTTTCCCCGCAATCGTGCGTAATATCGAATTGGTAAAACGAATGCGAACACAACATAATTATTGAGAACACTAGGTACGCCGGCTATGTAATGAAGTTAATGAATTCGTTTCATCAATGAACGTGTATTGAATGAAATCTCTCATTGGCTGCTATAAAAATTGGCGGTACCTGTTCACCATGATAATGAACTAGATGAATTCCATGTCGATGATGCACGAAGAAAACATACATGCCTGAACTGAAAATAGGTCTGTTAATAATGGAAGAAAAATAACTATTCTTATTCTGAAAGTAAAGAAAATCTTGCAAAACCAGGAACAAATATTTTATTCTGAATCGACTTATGTTATATCTTCATGTTGATGAGCAATGTTCGTAAATCGTTCTAGATTTTTCCGGTAATAAATTATTTGTCACTTTGGCTGCATTTTCAATTATATTATTTGGTAAATTACTATTCATTTCCATTATTTCTTCTCAAAGAAAACAGTAATGACATTCACTTATATGATGACAGCAAAACAAACTTCGAAATATTAATAAATGCCATGGTTACAACTAGAAGTTAAATGGGAAGAGAATCATAGGAACATTCGATTTTTATTGTAATGAAATTTGTAATATTGCAGTAAAATTTCTTCGTGAAAAATAAAATCATGTATGCACCACGAGCGGTATTAGATCATAACGTACTTGGTACATAAATAACTATTTTGGTCATATAGTGAAAATTCTCCTGAGCAAGTGTGAGCCAGCACTCAGGGAACAAGTAGGTTTAAGTTCTCAGGATACCCTTAAATTTGAAAAATTCCCTGCCTGATTCTTCAAAATGCATCCCCAGAATTTTTTCCACGGTCAACTTTTGCGTAACAAAGATATGGTCCACATGGAGTTCGAAGAACTTTTGAGAGTAGATCAACGAATTCAGACTGCCACTTCAGAAAGAAGTCGATGGAATGCCTAAAAAATTGATGTCATTTCTAACCATGTTCGGAGCGTTATTTAATAGTGTAGCGTATAGGAAAGAAAGACGCGGGTGCTTTGTGTGAAAGATAATGCACTTAGTTTTATCAGTATTAAGAAAAAAGTTATTTTCAGGACAACATGAGTTGATGAACCTGAAAGCATCTTGAGAGTCTCGTATGAGTGTGGTGAAATCAGGAGATGTTGGCATGACATTACTGTCATCGTCATATCAACAAAGTTCACGAGCATCGTTCTCCAGTGCTTCAGTTAGGTCATTCATATAAAGTGAGAAAAGCAGTGGCCCGAGAATCCTCGCCTGGGGGATCTCCTCATCCCTAGATGTGAAGAGCCCTCTTCAACGAGTTCAACCCTCTGCTGACCACCAAGGTAACTCTCGCGGTGCCGCAGTTGGTTTTAGCGTAAACCATAATCTTCAAGTTCATACATCTGTTGAGTACGACTTACACAGTCAAAAGCTCTTGAAATATCCAGTAACATACCCATTGCAACCTCAGAAGATTCAAGTGCTTTCCAGGCAGACTACAGAACAAAAAAACTAGCAGTTTCCGTCCTCCTGTGTTTAATGAAACTATGTTGGAAATGGCTAAAAATGTCATATTCACTGAAGAAGGTAAGAAAACGATATGCCAGTATCTTCTCAAAGACATTGGGGAAATATTTTAACCGACTAATATTGATAGGTATCTCCCTAGATTAGCTACAGAGACTTTACGGAAGATAGGCCTAAGAACACCTTATTTTAGAGGGTTCTGAAAGATTCCGTCCATGAAGAATTCACTCAGAATGAACATTAGGGATATTAGGGTATTAGATGAATGCAGTTACCAATATTTTCATAGATAATTTATCGAAAATTGTCAAGCCTGAATTTTCAAGCTTTCTCTCTCTACCAATGGTCTCTTGCACTGTGATTTTCATGCAAAGAGAAACAACCTTCACGAAAATCTGTTGAAGTAATAAACGAGCTCCTCTGGGCTGCTGAAGGGGGGTGACAGTTTTCTAAAATAATATACATTACTAATGTATATTCTCTTTATACCCGAAAGAAGCGATTCCAAAGACAAAAAGCTCAGTTCCATTTCCATTTGTACTATTAATATCAAATCAGCTTCATAATAGATCATTTCCTAGATCTTGTTATTATGGGTTAATACTGATTCTTATAAATCAGCTCATGAAATGCTTCGATGAGTAATACCAGAAAAAAAACAAAGGTGCGTTCACTTCAAATTACGAAGAAAAAGCATTCGTCCTGACCTGGGATGAAGAGATACGCGAAGAAATATTCGTTGTCCTTGATGACCTATAGGATGCAACAAGATATGGCAGTTGAAATCTCAATCTTTCGGCCGGAACAGCGATGTTATTAATTTATGTGAACTTGTAGACTGCTACTGAATTATGCATGAAGCAGCATGCCATGCCGTTCGGCACGTGCATCGATCCATTGTGCAAGTTGCCGAAATTCATTTAAAAGCTACCGCAGCTACTTTTAATCGATTTACATGAATATTTTTATGTCAGAAACTTCTCATGATAACAATGAAATTTACGAGGAAGCAGAGCTTTAAGTGCATCGCAGAACTATGAGTTAATTATTATTAGCGCTGATGCAACAATACTTCGTACTGCAGCGCTAGCTTTGGTTTTTTCTGCTCTTGAATATTGTCACCCTGTTTGGTTGAACAGTGTTCATGTAAAACAATTGATGCCCAACTAAATTTTTCTATGAGGATTAATACTGATACTATCAAATCTACACCTACTCCTTGGTTACCAGTCCTCTTAAATATTGTCCCTCCCCATATTCGCAGAGAGACAACAGCTTTGAAATTTTGTAACAAATTTAATTCCTTTACAAATTCGTTTCCCATACTCACCTATGTTCCAGGTAACAAGGTCCCCAGATTAAAGTCGCGTAAACATTTTTGAAAATTTTCTAATTGATATGAATAGAAGCGACAGAGAATTTTGGCAATCTGAATGGAATGTATGCAATTTTTTCAATAAAGATCTTATTACAGATCCTTCCATCAGAGTTTCTGGTTTTGACATTCCCAGGAGAATATGGTCTGTTCTAAATCGTATTAGAACAGGCCATGGACGATGCAACAGCATGCTCTTCCGGTGGAATTCGGTTGAGAGCCCTAGTTGTGAATGTGGGGAAAATGAAGAGGCTATAGGACATCTTATAAAAAGTTGTCCGATTTATAAATTTCAAGATGGTCTCGAGGCTATACATAAAGTAACAAATGCATTTCTGAAATGGGTGGTTAATTTCAAAACAATTTAATTTATTCTGAATAATTCGTTTCTTTTATGCTTTGTCTTTTTCATTTCAGATTAAGAATTGTTTTATGAAGTATCTGTTTATCTGAGTCTATAGACAGATAACATGAAGATGTTCTCTTATATCAGGCCAATGTCTTTAAAGAATTCTCTGATATTTGATATTTTAGTAATTTTTTTCTTCACGCAGATCTGTATGGTTTTCCTGTGTTGCACCAACCTCAGCTAGGTGCCTTTTTGTTTGAATATGTATGTAGTTGAGATTAACATTTATAAACTCATATGAAGAGGGAAATTGTTACCAAATCACAAAAATATTGTTATTTGTTCTAGGACGTAGCACGGCCTTCTAAATCCCCGGCGCCTCAAGCGGCAACGCCGCAAAAGACGAAGTTTGGGAGGTATACTGCTTGCGATGCTTAGCGATATTACGAACGTATCATTTCATTTCTTGATGTTGATGAACTTGTTTTCCGATGAATATCTGAAAAACGGGGAAATTGAAGCGAATTGATTGATGTTTTATACAATTTATTGTCCAGCAAGAACCACGGGGGGAAGTAGGGCCATCTCTCGCCAAGATATGAATAAAATATAACTCTCAAAAGGAAATTAACCCCCACAAAATTCTCCTAATAGATAACAAAATAAATTGGAATTCTCAAAATATAACGTAACATAAAATTATCTATAATAATCTCAATTGATCAATAATAATTTCCAGTTGCCTGAATTTGTTAAATTTTCATTATTCTTATGTGAAAAAATGCTTCCAAAGAAGTCGAGGAATCTCTCAATAAATTTGATGTAGATTCACTTGTATTCTCATTAGACACATTTTTATAACGAGAATGCAATTCAGTAACTTGAGAACATCTGCTGAGAATCAAATCAGAAGAAAGAAGTATTCATTTTAGTAGCGGAAATTTGATCATCTCTAAAAAATATTTTAATCTGAAGACTTTTCAATCACCATAGAACTTTCAACAGATAATGATTTTTGATAATTTGAAATATAGAATTGAATTGCGTTGTCACATTTTTTAATTTTCCATCCAGATATTTTTAAAATGGGTCTTTGTAATCTTCTGCTTCATCATTATTCCTAGTAAAAATTACTTCCCTTCTACACTGAGAATCAGTCCATTTCATTTGATTTGGTTTCGTAAGTTAGGAGGGTAAATTTGGATAAATTTTTGAAGAGCGCCTTCTATCAATTTTGGAAATCTCAAAGAGAGTAATTTAGCAAAGTCAAAATATGCTTTTTCATCAAAGATTTTTTAGAAAAGATATGTTAACGTATTTTTTCAATCTTCAAATATCTTAATGAATTATACAAGTGACTAAAAAATTTCGATAATTTCATAGTCAAGCGAATGAACCAATTTTGTTCTTCGAATTTTGCCTTTGTCTCTTAAAGCTGTTTTTACAAAATAATAAATGCTAATTTTAGATACCACGATATTCAAGCGTTCGTGTAAACATGAAGGATAAGTTTTTTAGATAATTAAAATGTTGGTTATATACTACGAACAATTATTAAATCAACTCTAAAGTGAAAACAAAAACTGACGTCCACTGCAAAATTTGCACTCTACTGAAAAAAAATTTTTCATTGGCTATTCAATCATTTCCTTGATGGATTGCCAAAACCGCTTTGTCGATGATGAGCAGTGCCGTGAAAAACATATGCCATATTCACTTTCGAATGTACTTCCTATATAACCATTATTACATTCGAAAATAACATGAATAGGTATTCTATCGAGTTGTACGTATTCTGAATATAGCCATAACCGGATATGCAAACGCGAAATTTGCATTTTTTTCGTAATTGGAATTATCACCTTTCACTCTCCATCGTCTCATGATTATCATACTTCACGAAGAATTAATGTCCATTGACGATTAATTGTTTTTAATTAACAAGACCTCCAATTATTCTACAAGTTTTTGTTGGCTACGTTTTGGTTTTCTTCGGATAATTAGAGATTTCACCGATATCTTTCTGATCATCTTCTATAATATTTCCATTTTGATGAAATTTGAAAGGTCCCACATAACATAAGATATTTTCACATCACTGGCTTTCGTAAGAAACAACCATTTCAAAATTATTGAGGAAAATTTGGTGACAAAATTATAATGAAAATCAGGGAAAAACAAGAAACTGTCAAGAAGGACCAATCTAATTAAATTTCTTTCCTCATGTTCATGGACTTCCAGAAAAAATAAAAAGAATTAGTTCTAAATCCAACTTGGGTAGCGTTTTCTAAAACACAAAATGTACTTGCAAATAAAAAACCTTAGAATGAGAAGCAGAGATCAAAAAAATTATGTTTACAATATTTTTTGTATTTGTGGAAAAACTTATATTCCAGAAACATCAAAACCTGAGAATAACACAAAAAATAGGGATATTGGTGGATCGCAGATTGCAGATCATGTGCTTTATAATACCGGTGATCACATAATGTATTGAAATAACATGAAAATTCTCATGAGGAAACCTGATAGTTATAAAAGAAAAATTGGCTGGTATTTTGTTGGATGAAACTAATAATCTGGCCAATTGTTTGGTGGGTGTGGATCCTATGTGGATTGATTTGTTGAGAAAAAAAGTACTTTCAGGAAATTTTGAGATGAAGTAGTAATGTCACCATCATAGTATTTAAAATCTGTGGGCATCATGTATTGACAAATGTTCGTGGAGAAATCAAAAATTCTTACGATTCGTCTGACGAAGGAGTCTGATGTAGACTGCGAAACGTTAGGAAGCTCTGAAGTGTTGTTTCGTTTTTCAGTGTTAGGTAACAATTTTTGGCGCCTGACAAATTGGTACACGAGTTTTATGGAGGGGCTTTTCTTTTATTATTTTGAAAAATTTCGAATTAATTTTTGTCAAAGACTGGGAAATGAACTCTAAACAAAACTTCCAAAAAAAAAAACAGAGCTTTAATTTACTGGGACTTTCTTTTCGCGAAGAAAAATCCGATTGAACATAACAGTATGGATATCAGTTTGCGGTTTCAACAGTTCAGGAGCTTATACCATTTGCGATTATATTATTAAGTGTAGGACAGAAGACAGAATGGAATGAGCATATATGTCGAATGAACCAGCAAAGGATTGTATGAATTGTAAGAATTAGGAGGAGACCGTCAGATTTTAGGTGAAATGTACACTAGTCGAGACAGTTTCGATACAATGTTTGGCTCATGGTTGGGGTCCTCACTGGAGAGTATGTCTATAGGGTGATTTGTCTGATTCCACAGATTTTTTTTGTTCACAACATTATTATGGCTGAATAAATTTTGATGGAATTTTCATAGTAGAACAATATGAGTGTGTACTTTCAATAATTTCAAAACTCTTTCAACAATATGGTGAAAATCCTGATAATTCTAGATTGAATATCAGGCTGAAAAAACACCCTATACATTCTTTTCTCAATTATTCGCTACCAGTTCCAGATTCTACCATAATGTGACATTAATCAATTTCAATAACAATATCGTTGCAGCAGTGAGAAAATTATGAACTGGGTGGAAATACTCTATATTCCAATGACAAAAAGCTCTCCCTCAGTTCTGAGGTAGTTACGAAATTAATTCATTTTCTCATGTTTAAAAAAATCATTCGAATAAGAAAATATCTTGATACGTACGTAAACCACAAAAATTTACTTAAATGAAGATTAATACAGAATAATCATTCGAAACATATGGAAGGCAAAACTAAGGATCAACACAAAGTTTACATAGAATTTTCGAAAGGGTTATTTCTTTTTTAAATACATATTCGCGACCCTTATATTAACTATCCAATTTTAGTTGGTCCATTTTTGCGGAAAGATCAAATGATGAAATTTACCCCATTTTCTTAAAAAAAAAATTGCCAAATCCATTGGAAAATGTACATATTGAATGTTAGAAATCACCCAAATATGAATTACTCAAAAAGATGGATTGATCGTGGAGGTCCTGTTGCTTGGCCTCAAAGATAGCCTGATTTGAAACCTCTAAATTATTTTTTGTGACACATCAAAAAACAAAAGTTTATGAGAAACATCTACCCATAAAACTTTGTAGGTCAAAATCTTGAATGTTCGCCTTTTTGATTTTTTATTTCATTAACGCTGTTGCGTTTAACACTTGTTAATTCACGGAATTGTCAGAACTTCTTCGAAATAACGATTCATCATTTTTATGGTTTATGGTTGATTAAAGGTATCAATTCATTTTTTCCGCATACATTACCAGTCCTACAAAAAATTGTACGTGCAAGTGAAGTAGATTTGAAATATTCCATAGAGTTCTATGAAAACTCGTTATTTAAAATTCGACAAAGATCGAAGACAAGAGTATCAAATAGGTTGTGTCTATCGCTTATGAATGCGAAAAAGGATCAAAACATTTAGATTTCATATCAATATCTTTCTCAAATTTTCTATTGATGTTTTCGATACCATTTCCTTCTGCAAACGGCTTCACAGAATGGCTGTTGGAAGAAGTGAACCAATATATAGTTTTAATTGGTTTCCTTATGACAAATAGTCCACTATCTCCGATTCTTTAACTCAATCAACACACCGGAAAAAACAACAGGTGGAATAGATATCTACATCGACATGAGATTTCGACATAACTTATCACTAGACTCTTCTATACCAAAAGCTGCTTGTTGGTCCACGCCCAATACCAGTTTTAATGATACGAGTCTACTTTCTGCGAGATGTAGTCCGAATTTCTTTCGAAGGTTCAACTTATCAACAATTCGAAACCAGTTATTTAAAGATCCGGAAGAAATAAAACAACACAATCCAACTGATCTACATTTTTCAGCTTTCTGCTACAGATATTTTGATAACATTCCAATTTTTACACGATAAGGCTCATGAACCCTAAGAACTCTTTTGATTGGCAATAAGAGAAACTGAAAGTTCAACATAATTCTTTTTACTCGATCTTATTGGTATAAGAGGCAATCTTTTTCTTTTGGAAGACAGAAAAGAAAATACAGACAGAGAGACAAAAATATTGAATGCTGACATTCACCAACCATATAAGATGTTCATTGTAAGTAAAATCATGATAGTTCTTGAACAACCTCTGAGGGGATACACAAGCACTGAATAAGTACGTTGAATGTGAAACCAAAATTTTCAAATCTTGCTATTCTTAGAACGTTGGATAATCAATACCTGAATGATGGAATGAAATTCTGAAGGAGAAATCATGGTGTTCGCTGCTCCAAACATCAAATGAACGAATTGGGCCCACCCCTATTAGTAGAGCGGAAGTAAAAAGTGAAACTGAAACAGATTGATAACATTGGATATTACATAAGATGATAAATATAGGATGCCAGTTTTCTGAAGCAATAAACCGGTAGATAAAGATCGAATATTAAGAATTCCTGCTGGACAAATTAATATGATTTATGGGTCCGGATATAGATAGAGTAGGTACCTGATTTCTTATTTGAGTTCGAATTTTAGTCGTTGTTTTGGACAATATAATATATTATTTTTCATCCACTTAAGATACAAAAGTTTCAACTAAGAGCTTATAAAGCATAAATGGTGATAATTGTTTGTTTTTGCATATTCGATTTCTTATTTGAATTTTTGGAACAAATAATAACAATAGAGAGCACAAATGTAAACCGACAGCTGATTACAGCGTCTATAAGGAAATGATTTCAAATTCGAATGGCCTAAGGTCGGGTACATACACAAATATATCAACAACAATAATTAATTTTTATTGAAACTAAACCCAATATACGATATAAAGTGTCTATTGTTATTATAGTCTGGGTGCCGGTGGGACAAATTGGAAATTATCAATAAACTGCCAAGATACAATACAAAAGTCACTAATTTGAATTTTTATTTGAATTTCGAGAGTATTTCACAAAACTTTACTGAAATAGAGATAATATTGTCTTATACTCGTTACAGAGGTCAATTCCAACACTCATGCTTTCGATCGATTTTCGCATTCGTGTTGAAACAGGAGCTCATTCAGCAACTTTTTAAAGAATATACTATTTCATACTTCCTATAGAGGGTGTCCCACTGGGAGTGTCCCTTACAAGTCTATGGAGAAATAACAATTCGATCAATTTCAAATTTTGTGTGAAGATATAAGCTAAGTTGAGTTATGATATATTCTTAAATATCAATGACTTCCGCTTTCACACTTTCACCGGAAATGGAATCAACGTTCTTATTTCAAATGGAACACCCTATATATGATGAATTTTTCGGATAGATGTTCGAATGCCGCATTTATTTAATGTATCATTCTCTATAGCTATCTAGAGCCGTTTTCGAGTTATTCAATGATTCTTGAAAAAAATTACAAATTGGGGCTAGTAGAACACTGAGAATTCGATAAAAGCTCAACGCACTATCTCAGATCTGTTTTTTGAAATGAGTTCCGAACAGATATTCGACGTTAATCTGTAGAAAAAATAATGTTATGATATACTGGGTGGTAAAATGAGAATATCAAAGTTGGAGTTCAAAAAAAGCCGAAAATTCGATTTTTTTCAAATGGAAACCGTATGTATTTTTTTCAATCACATATGAATTTGTGGGGTTAAAATAAGTGGAGTCTTTTCAGAGTTCCGTATATCCATAATGTACCATTTCCGAGATATTCAGAAATAACAGCTGCGAGCATAATATGATATGATCTATGCCCACTCTTTCATAAAAATCTCTGACTTTATTCAAAATGTTTTTCCATGTTTCTATTGTTGACATCTCTCAAAAATTAGTTCATTGATCAAAGTAAATGACCACTAAATTTTTTACTGCTCATAATGAAAATAACTAGTTATTTTTCAGGATATCTTTAGCTATGATATGTACAACTATGATCTTACCGACAAAAAGCTTATAAATCCACAACGATATATTCTACAATTTTGTGATGATACCGCCTTGATTACACACAGCAAAACATTGAAACATGCAATGGAAAATCTCACAACGCTAACGGAAAAAATCATTGAATGGATGAAGAAATGGCGAATCGCACTCAACCCAACAAAAACACAATTTATTATATTTGGACATAAAATATCAAATACTTCTCCCACAATGAATATTTTACAACACACAATTACACCTACAACATCGGCCAAATATTTGGGAATCACATTGGATGGCAAATTAAATTTTAAACTTCACACACAAAATATGAAAAAGGAAATTATAACTAGATCCAAACACTTCCGATCATTGACATACAAACGGGAAGGTATTAGTTTGAAGACTGCTACAAATATTTACAAGATGATATGTCGACCTATATTAGAATTTGGACATCACTTATTAATCACTGCAAGAAAACCCACATTGAGGAATGTTGAGGTAGCCGAGAGGACAAGTCTAAGAATTCTTACCAAAATAAGACACCCCACTAACCCATTATACAACCCATCGAATACAATGCTGTATGAGGAAACCAAAATAGAACCAATTCAAACCAGATTTCAAAGACTGAACAAGAAATTCGCTGACAACCCGAATAACCTCAACATAATTGAACCTTTGATTAGTATAGACCACAATCAGAGAAGTAAACGGAAATATCCTATTAAAATCCTAGCTTCAGTACTTCAAGAATTAGGAAATTAAACTTTCCCTCTTAACTCTTTTTTTTTATTAATTTAATAGGTGTATTATATTGGATTTTTCGTTTTTTTTTTTCAATATGGAAATGTATATTTCATTAAACAGAATACTTGTTAATAAAATGTAATTATATTGTAAATGGGCAGAAAGACCTCGGTCGTTAGCCTATTGGTATACCCAATAAATATTATTATTATTATTATTATTATTATTTTTTCAGGAAATATGGCATACATATATCGAGAGCTCAAATTGTAATGCAGAACTTATAAAAGAAGTCATGAAACTTCTCGAAATTTCATTCAAATAAATCAGAATAGAAAATTTAATAAGAAAAGAGTTTCAAAATTTCGTCCACTTATTCTCAAACAATTCTCTCCTTCTTAATATTTCTTAATTGGTGGATTTCCTTATTCATTCTGGGACAGAATTCTACCAATGCATTGCTCGATGAATTATTGAGTTGGAACAAATCTGGACTATAGGTAAATGTGGAAAAAGAAGGTTTGGTACAATAAATTTTCTCATTCCGATTGAATCATAATTATACACAAATTTTGCCTTCAAAGGTAATGTGAATCTCATCAGATTATGTCAAAGGGAATATGAAAATCATTTTGAATATTTATTGCAATCAATTCAATAATCAATTGCAGTTTACCCATTATTCAAGTTTCATTCATTGGGTCTAAATTATGCAGAATTCAATAATGACATAGGAAGTTTTAAATGGACGATATGTACATAGGTATTTCCCACGATTATTCTTATTGAATTTTGTTTAATAATTGAGGTAAAAACATATCCGGTAACCCCCAGAATAAGAAAAAATTTCCTGAATAATTATGCTGCAGAAAAATTCGAAAATTACTGAAATTATTCCTCTTGCACGATTCTGTCATTTTATAGTATATGCGGGCGAAATTTCATTCAGTACTTATATTAAGAGTGATAAGCTGAATTCTCACACCCAGGCACGTAGCTAGGGGGGTGGCTAAGAGGCAGAAGCCACCCCCGAAAGTATTAAATTATCAATAAAACTGTGTTGAATTTCATGACATTCGTGAATTATTTCATGATTACAGATTTATATACCGTAATAAGCCGCCTCCCCCCCGAAAAAAAATCCTGGCTACGGGCCTGCTTACCCCTCGCAAGTAACTGGAACAAAATACATTTAACTTTTACCAAAACGGTCATCTCGGGGTAGAAAAATTTTTTTTGTGATTTACAGTCGCTACCAGAATAAAAAATCACATAATTCCAATCGACTCTATATGGAAAAAATTTAATTTCTTCTTCTTCTTCTTCTTGAAATAGGACGGAGTCCTGTCATTTCTGTCATGTGCCTTCTTGTGACATTAATAATGTCCAGCTGTCATTCCAACGTTTTGGGGGCCTACCAACTGGTCTTTTCGTTCCTGGATTTTGCGTTTTGGCCCACTTCGCAAGTCGCTCTGGACCCATCCGATCTACGTGATCCCTCCAATAGCAGCGCATTGTTCTCACCCATCGAACAACGTCCTGTACTCCTAACTCTAGCAGAGTGTCTGTATTGCGTATTCTATCTCTCGGTGTTATTCCTTTTATTGTTCGCAATATTTTCATTTCTGTTGTTCTCATTTTTCTTTTTGTTTCTGATGTCTCTGCTCTCGTTTCAGCAGCGTAAGTCAATATGGGTCTTATACAAGTTTTATAAATACTCGTCTTACTTTCAGTGGTCATATATCTGTTTCTCCATATTACATCTCGTAAACACCCTGATATTCTTGCGGCCTTCCTCACCTGAGTGTCCACCTCCTTCGCTATGCATCTGTTGCTTGATGTTACTACACCCAAATAGCTGATATTCATAACCTGATCTATGATTTTGCCATTTACTACTAATTTGCATCGTATCGGTTCTTTGGATATTACCATAGATTGCGTTTTTTCGCACGAAATTTCCATGTTGAGTTTCTGAGCTGTCAAGTTGAACCTATGTAGGAGGCGCTGTAAGTCGTCCTCATTTTCAGCCGTCAAAAATGCGTCATCCGCATAGCAGAGTATCCTCAGACGACGATCGCCTATTTTGAAACCGGCGTTAATTTCATTTACACTTTCAATTATCTGGTCCATTATTGTATTGAAAAGGCACGGACTAAGACTATCTCCCTGTCTGATCCCAGATAAAACCTTAAGTTCTCTCGTGAGGCCATGTTCTGTTCTTATCTTCGTTTTATTGTTAGTATTGAGTTGTCTCACTAGGTTAATATGATGTTGATTCACGCCTTTTTGTTTCAATCGATCAATAACATCCCGGAGTTTCACCCTGTCAAATGCTTGCTTCAGGTCTATAAAACATGTGTACATAGGCTTATTGAACTCTATGGATTTTTCTATTAGTTGACGTAGTATGAATATTGCATCCACAGTAGATCTATTTGGACGGAAACCTTGCTGCTCCTCGGAGATCTCTACCTTAGCATTAATTTTAGTCGCTAGTATTTTTGTTAATAATTTTAGTACACTGCTAAGTAATGTTATACCTCTATAGTTCTTTGGATCGGATTTTTGTCCTTTTTTATATATTGGTATTGTTAAACTCATCTTCCAATCCTCGGGTATTGATCCAGTATGCTCTATCTTGCTGTATAGTTTCATTAGTTCTCTCTCGATCTTTGAGCCTCCATATTTGAGCAGTTCATTTGGAATACCGTCTGTGCCTGGGGATTTTCGGTTCTTCAGTTTTTTCAGTGCTGTCTGTAGTTCTTCAAGTGTGATCTGATCCTCTGAATCATACGGAGAAGAAGGGCATCCGGTGTTCAGTTGGTCCTCGTTACCAGCATCATACAGGTTTTCAAAGTATGTTATCCACGTTTCTTGGTCTATAGCGTTAATCACCACTTCCTCGTTCACAGCTTTCTTTCTCTTCCGCAGCATGTTCCAGATCTTCCTCTGACCTCCGTATAGATCATGCTCCATTTCGACCGAGAAATTTTCCCAGTATTTTTTCTTCAGTTCTTTAATTGCATTAGTTGTTCTGTTTCTCACTGCTTTGTACACTTCGTAATCTTCGTTTGATCTATTTAATTTGAAAATTAAAAAAAAAATTTTCATTTCATTTTTGTCTCAAGGACAATTCACTTGAATTTCAACATAAAATTCGAATATCATACATAACATCACGTGGAAAAATCAAAAGTTATTGCCATAGTCTGATTTTCTGATAGAAATGGTGGGACCGAGAGTTTGAATTAAAAGGTTTATAGCCTTATATCTAAAATATAAATAATATGATTCTTGGGTAGGTTGTTGTTAGATCGTAGGGGGTGTTGATGACAAACCAACATCTCGATAAGCAACTATTTCATCCCCGTCAAAATCACTTACTTTGACCTCTTCGGACAAGATACATTTCATTATTCTTAAACAAGTCCAGAAATAACTTTACGATCCAGTTTTCAGAACAATTTTGTCTTTCCGAGAACAGTAACAAGTAAAACTCCGTTAAAGCAAAATTAAAAAATTGATATTGTTTTCATAGCATTTTTAATTATAGTCATTCTGTTGCCAAAAAGAGAAGATAGCAAAATTTTTTTCCTGGATGTAACGCTACTTTTCGATGGTCAATGGAGAATTTGAGGTGAACAAAACCTCAGTGATGAATTATGAAGTGATAAAATTGATTACGAGAAGAACACAAAACTGACAGATGATCACAAGCTACTGAAAAATCTATATGGCCTTGGCAGTTTGGTTGGCACCTCAGGTGATCCCTGAACTACAAATTTCCAACCCTTAGAGATAATGGAAAATATATGGCGTAGCTTCTGAGAGTTATCATAGAAATCCAGAAGGCATGGAAATTCAATACCATACAACAAAGTGTGTCAAGTTTTTTAAGAAACTCATAGTTATTTCAACCGCTTTCCTCATTTTATGAACAGACTTGTGAAACCTTCAAAATTATATGTCTCCAGCACCAACCCAGGTATATTCATATTCGGAGTCAAAAGGTGCATTGATCTGTCTAAGTATTTCCAAAAAATCTCCCAATCGCGGAAATATTCGGCCGTACTGTTACGTGAACAACCCTTGATAATATGATATATATTTTTAAAGTGGAATAACTCTTTCCGGTACGGGAATTCCAGCGCGAAAAAAGCCCTATCGGTACACACTGACAGCTATCGAGCGCGCGATGTCCCTAACATAATGTTGAAAATATTACATTCCTTGAGTAAACAACCGATACCAGTCGGAACGAATGCTTTCACGTGACTCTATACAGGGTCTTTCACGAGGAACCTCACCCATATTTATACGGGAAACTACTGAACGTATTTTCATGAAATTCAGCACTTATAAGTATTTCACGATGCTGATGAAATCTAAAATATTTTCAAGGCATGAGCACCTCCGGTTTTTCCGGAAATGACATCAACTTCCGTTTTTCAAATTAGAACACCATTTTTTTATTGCAGAAATAGATTCCTTAGAAAATTTCAAGTTATTTTGATGTAACATTTTTCAGTTTTGGTTGGAAAATTCTCTCTGAGCGGGAAAATTCGTAAAAAAAATCGAAAATAGAGCTCCGCTGAAACAAGAATAACTTCGAGGTTTTTGGATGGAAAATTTTCATTTTTGGGATTTTTCAAGATGTAAGATTGATGTATCCACTTAAAAAATCGAAATGGCGATTCATGATACAGGGGGTGAAAAAATCGCTTTCAAAGTTAGGGATGACAAAATCGTGAAAAATCAATTTTTTCAAATTAGAACCCCATTTTTTTATGGCAGATATCGAATCTACGTTAGAAAATAATGTGAGTGTATGCATCACACCCTTGCCCTAAAATGGATATTTTCTGAGTTATTCACAAAAAACTGTTTTTTCGTCTTGAATTTTCAGCTTTCTTTTCCCTTCACGCCAAAAAGATGAAATTTTCAGGAACTGTTACTTAAACCATGTTTTAGATTTTACTACCCTAATATGCAAGAGAAAAAAGTTACAGGTTGTTCCTAAATAGATGGCGAATTTTGATTCGAATTTGTATCGGAAACCCTTTTATTTCAACTAATCGGCCATCGGTTTTCTCTCCAGTGATGAATAAATAATTCCTTATGAACCATATGCAAAAACTTACCATGTTTTACATTCTTTTTTTTTTAATGATAGATATCATCTGCCAAATTCCTCTTTATTCAGTAGCATTCCTGAGACGTATAAATAAATGTCTAGAAATTAACGGTCAAAACTTTGAGCATCTTCTCTAGTTATAACTGCGAGAGTTTGCCATGGTTCTCCTAATAGTAACTTGAAGTCGGTTTCAAGAAGGGGTGAAAAATCTACAGCATGGTTCAAATAACAGTTCCTGAAAATTTCATCTTTTTGGCGTGAAGGGAAAAGAAATAGCTGAAAATTCAAGACGAAAAAACAGTTTTTTGTGAATAACTCAGAAAATATCCATTTTAGGGCAAGGGTGTGATGCATACACTCACATTATTTTCTAACGTAGATTCGATATCTGCCATAAAAAAATGGGGTTCTAATTTGAAAAAATTGATTTTTCACGATTTTGTCATCCCTAACTTTGAAAGCGATTTTTTCACCCCCTGTATCATGAATCGCGATTTCGATTTTTAAAGTGGATACATCAATCTTACATCTTGAAAAATCCCAAAAATGAAAATTTTCCATCCAAAAACCTCGAAGTTATTCTTGTTTCAGCGGAGCTCTATTTTCGATTTTTTTTTCGAATTTTCCCGCTCAGAGAGAATTTTCCAACCAAAACTGAAAAATGTTACATCAAAATAACTTGAAATTTTCTAAGGAATCTATTTATGCAATAAAAAAATGGTGTTCTAATTTGAAAAACGGAAGTTGACGTCATTTCCGGAAAAACCGGAGGTGCTCATGCCTTGAAAATATTTTAGATTCCATCAGCATCGTGAAATACTTATAAGTGCTGAATTTCATGAAAATACGTTCAGTAGTTTGCCGTATAAATATGGGTGAGGTTCCTCGTGAAAGACCCTGTATAACCCAATAAAGGGCCTGCAATAGCGGTGTATAATTTAAACCCGTGTCCCTATTTCGTATAAGGCGTAATATAGGGTGGTTCAAATTTTGAACCGGCGTCCCGCAAGATACTAAAAAAGTGCGGTTCAAAATTTGAACCGCCGTACTTGAAAGAGATAAAATATGATTCTTTCTAAGTCATGATAAACCATTGTTTCCATAAGAAAAACCACAACTTCATTATATACCTCAGCAAGGAAACCCCTCAGGTAAAATCAGGTTAAGCCACTGAAGTGCTATCAAGAAATAGTCTGCATTATTTTTATTTCAACAACTTCCTTCACTTCATTCCTCCCCATGGAGGTAAAGAAAGTGGAGGGGGCATAACGTTAAAAAGTGTCACCTAAACAAATCTGGATTTGGTACCCCAAGATGGCCGACCTCGAGGTAATTTAAACTGTAGGTTCTGCAATTTTGGCCTTATTTAATATTCGTTCGTTAGTTTTGGCAATTGTATGTAATGGAAAAACATATAAGAAATGGTTTCTTGTACAGTATATGCTGATATAACTCCCGAATTAATGGTGAAAAGCTGAATTTTTTGACGTTTAAAAATACGACATGGTTTAATTATTGTTGCATACAATTTTAATTGATAGATGTAAACGAGGTAATTCTATTGTCATACCTTTTTGTTTCATTACATATTATTTTAATTTGTATGTACGTAAATTGAAAAAAATAGAACATATGATTAGTACAGGAACAAATTATTCGTTCCGTACGTAATTCAACTCATCAATTCATTGAAAGCAATAGTTTATGATATTTTGACTCTTTGATTTATATAATTATTTATACATCTTTTGGTCATTAAAAGAGAATCGAACCAACTTCGAATTGTAAAAATTCAAATATACGAAATTCCCGCATCAAATTTGGCTCCGCAACATGGCGGATTTTGGTGACACTTTCGTAGCAAGGAAAACATAGGATATGCTACCTCCCCTTCTTCTACCTCCATGTTCCTCCCACCCAAACAGATTTTGCAGCCCGCTCACTTTCTGAATTCGACGAATTTTTCAAAATAACAACGACCTAATCCATTTGATTATCTCAAAAATATCAACATCCTAGAAGGAAAAGCCTAGAATACTGATGATCAAGACGAGAAAATTTGAAATTTACTAGTCTCTGTGACATAAGCCTTATCAAGTGGTTGCTTCCTACTCGCTTTGTTATGCGAAGAAATTCACCTATTGGAAGATAATAACGATAAATACTGGCTGGAAATACACCAGAATCTGAAAGCAATAAAATTTGCAATTTCTACAGCATAATTAAGTGAGACTCATAAAATACGTTTCCGTTTCGTTGACTGAAAATCACCTTTTTTTCATAGGAATATAAATTATGACACATTGAATATGATTTTCAAAAGAATCTGATGTAATTTCTGCGGTTTCTTCGAGGAACATCAGTTACTTATAATACATCTACCTCATAAGTCCTTTGTTTCGACATTCAATATTCAATGATTCATTTCCACAGGAAACAATGAAAGTTATACTTCTCATTTTACGACGTCATTAATTTCTTAGTATTTTCATTTTCTCCGTGTATTTTCACCTCTCCGTGTTCTAGAAATTGGCGATAGGGTATTTTTGGTTTCTTATTGGTGCTATGAAGTTTTTAGGAAAAAAAGAAAACGGTAAACTGAAAATTCTTTACTTTAAGGAGGAAACACCGGAACGTTTTTGAAACATACATGCATTCAAAATATTTATCATCAAAACGAATACCATTTTCAATTCTCAGGCTCAGAGATCTTGAATCATGAGGTTGGAGAAATGATATTAGATTTTGTCACTGAGATGGGAGATATACCGGTGTCGGCCTTGTTTGGCCTCATCAGTATCCCATACATCTCAGGGACAAAATCTTCATAGGAAACTTCGAAATTTGAAGCAATTAGTTGTGAAGTACTGAGTAAAATATTACAAAGTAGTGACATCCAATTGCGTCAAAATGAAGATTTACAACTCCAATGACATGCGAAAAAGAATTCTGTACATCCTCTTTCACTCAATGATATTTCAGTAGTGGCCCTAAATCAGGGTCCTCATGCAGGTTTCTGCGAGTGTGGAAACGCTCAATTCTTTTCGCGGCCGTGAAGCCAAGTGTTTTTAGGAAAAAGAATAAAACGGTAAACAGAAAATTCTTTGCCTTCACGGAGGCCACACCGAAAACATTTTTGAAACATAGATGAATTCAAAATAGTAATCATCGAAATGATTTTCAATTCCCAGGTATTCATTTCGATGATTACTATTTTGAATTCATCTATGTTTCAAAAATGTTTCGATGTGACCTCCGTAAAGGCAAAGAATTTTCTGTTAACCGTCATTTTGACGATTTTGACGACAAATACAGATATCTCATGCGATTCCCATGCGATGCAAACAAATATTCTTTCGCAATGTGACTAATCATAGACTAGGAGTGTTGAGTAAGGGATTTCTTCGATCTTTTTCTGTAGAGAAACCGCATCTGTGTTTTATTGCCCCTGATTACACTCGGCCGGCATATTTTTCTCCTGAGAACCCGGTTTGGACTTTGGAATTCTCAGTGGTGAGAATAAAGGGGGGTGGGTTTGCGTCTGACAAAATTGGTGATACCTGGTGATGTTTTCTCAATGCGAAATTCGCAAAAACAAAATTGGAGCATTCGAATGAAATTTTATTAAAGTTTTGATATTTAGAGAGTCAGTATACTTGAAAGAAACTATCCCTTCGAGTGTTTCGTTTGGTCTAATTTTTAAAAATTTATATAATATACGTACAGATTTCATAGTAATTCATATCTTTTTAATATCACCATATTTGAAAAGATTAGAGTTGAACTAATTACATATTTCTTTAGAGAAACTGCTATTAAATTCAATCTGATTTAGAATTTTTATGTCTTATAATTTCAAAACTGAATTTCTAACCTCATACCAAATTCAACCATTTTCAGTATGGCAGCAAGGATTTCGTGGTGAGATGTCTCAAAATTAATCTCACCGATGAAACAGTCAAACTTTGTTCACGGACGGGCCAAGGGTCTAATTACAAAATAGCTGAAAGTCCCGTTATGAAGATTTTATTCAGTGAGTATTTGATTTGAGGTGTAGCCGCGATACTGTCAAACACAACCTATGCAGTTATTCTAATATTTCTTGTAAATTTGTTGTCCAGTAATTTTTCAATGATTTTGACACCTATACACACCCATGATTCTAACTCGCACAAGCTTTAAGTAGCTTATGGGGGGTTTCACAGAAACCCAGAATGCATGGAAATACAGTGGAACTTCCCTACAGCGAACGTCTCTACAACGAATTTCTCTGTACAACGAATTTCGTATCTGTCATTGCACCTTGAATCCAAATACCCTGTTAAAAACACCCTCTAAAACGAAGTGAATTCTCTCTATAACGAATTATTCCAAGAAAATCACTCTCTCAGTGCGTATTGGTAAGAAGATTTTTCCCAGAGTATACTTAGGGATGGTTTTTTCCGTCATTCTGTCGGACGCAGGTAATAAATCCCGATCATGAACTAAACCATTACGGCGGACGGAGAGTTCCTTCTGAAACAGTTGTAGATGCACCCCTGGCTATACAGATTGTTCAGTTTTCAGTTTCGCTCTGATCGTTAATGAAAATAGTAGTGCGAAAATGTCTAGAAGGAAGTGCTTGAGTTAATCATGTATAATGTATTCAAATAAAAAAAAATGCAAGTGAACGTTGCTTTTTTTGACACTTGACACAATAAAAAAAATTTCTGCATAACGAAATTTCGTTATACAGAAATTTCGTTATGCAGAATTTTTTTTTTTATTGTGTCAAAAAAAGCAACGTTCACTTGCATTTTTTTTTTGAATACATTATACATATTTAACTCAAGCACTTCCTTCTAGACATTTTCGCGCTACTTCTTTCATTAACCATCAGAGCTAAACTGAAAACTGAACAATCCATATAGCCAGGGGTGCATCTACAACTGTTTCAGAAGGAACTCTCCGTCCGCCGTAATGGTTTAGTTTATGATCGGGATTTATTTCCTACGTCATACAGAATTACTGAAAAAACCATCCCTAAGTATACTCTGGGAAAAACCTTCTTACCAATACGCACTTAGAGAGTGATTTTCTTGGAATAATTCGTTATAGAGAGTGAAACTTCCCTATAACGAATACGCTAAATCCGCAAAAAAATTTCGTTATACAGAAATTTCGTTATGCAGAAATTTTTTTTTATTGTGTCAAGTGTCAAAAAAGCAACTTTCACTTGCATTTTTTTATTTGAATACATTATACATAATTTACTTAGCACTTCCTTCTAGACATTTTCGCACTACTTTTTTCATTAACGATCAGAGCAAAACTGAAAACTGAACAATCTGTATAGCCTCGTGTTTCAGAAGGAACTGTCCGTCCGCCGTAATGGTTTAGTTTATGATCGGTATTTATTACCTACGTCCGACGATTACCTACGAATTACGGAAAAAAACCATCCCTAAGTATACTCTGGGAAAAATCTTCTTACCAATACGCATTTTGAGAGTGATTTTCTTCGAATAATTTGCTATAGAGAGAATTCACTTCGTTTTAGAGGGTGTTTTTAACAGGGTATTTGGATTCAAGGTGCAATGACACATACGAAATTCGTTGTACAGAGAAATTCGTTGTAGAGACGTTCGCTGTAGGGAAGTTCCACTGTACATACATACGAATGAAAATGAAAAACTTTCGCAGTTATACTGTTATCTTATCATCAATTAAAATAAGTTGAACTAATAAATTGAATAGTTGAACAAAATTTTTAATCTTACTCAAGTTAGAAATTACTCTTTCTTAATCACTCATCGAACGGAGAAGAGAAATGTACAATACTTGTATAATCTAATATTATTTCTCAAATATTCGAACTTGTTACTTTCTTGGTAATAAAAAAGAATCATTTTAACTAACTTATACTTTCATTCCTTTCAGATGTGATGAGGAAGAACAGATGAATTTCAGGGAAGGACTTCGACTATGTGAAGAAATAGTTGCGACATGCCAGACAGATTAAGAAAAGGCAGATCAAAAAACTAACTACATAATTAATTCTCACACTATTGTAATTTTTTTTTTGTTTCTGTTTTTCTTCTCTTTTTTGTATTCTCATGTATTCAATCTTGACGTTATTATTTGTTATATTTTTGGTTCTAAAGAATTTTTTTAGTATCCTTTTCCCGTCAATTATTTAATGTATAAATTTATCCACCTGCATTAAAAATGGTATAATATTTATTAACTCAATGAGTATAACAAAATATGTCTTAATTTCGATGAGAAATGGCTTCCTATTTGAAGATATCTTTTAGTATCACATCAGAATTCCTATGCGACGTCGAAAGGAAATAAAGAAAAGTGGTCTCAAAATCAACTCGCATTAGCGTCACAAATGTGACAAGAAATGGAGTACTATTTGTGAGCAGTTTTACGATCGCATATTCAACTACTCATTTTTCCGAAATGCGTACTTGATGTGGAGGAGACATTTGGATGCAAATGCGAGCGCGTGGAGAGGTAAACAGTACATCGCATAAGAGTTACATTTGCATCGCCGTGTTTGCTGGGAAGATGTCACGTACGATTCAGGGGTAGTTAATGATCATGCTTTTTCGTGATAAAATGATTTAGAAAATAATATATTGAAGCATACGGTTTTTCAACAAGATGAATCAATATATTTTTATATTTTTTTCAGCGGTTTTTAATCAGCTTAGTTTCGATAATAAGGCCTCTGTTGGTTATAGTCTGAACGCACCACCACTTCGATTATTTTCCCTGGATCTGTCAATCTGTTATTCCGTAGTCTCTCTGTTATTTCATATGTATGTTTTTTATATTTCGGGGGAATTCTATGTTTTTTTGGGTCTTTGGAGAGAAGAGTTTTTACTTTGTGGGAAACATTTTTTGGGAAATATTTTCGTGAATTATTATCATCTAACTCCCAAACTACTGTTCATGGAATAACTGGACTAACTATGTATTAACAATGATAAAACGCAGACGCAGGTACTCCTGCGGTTCATATCTATTTTATTATTGAGTTGTATTTGGATTCTGTAGAACCTACTCCTGGAATTAATTCGAAGATTTGATACTACTCCCAAATCTACCTACTATCCCCTAAATTGAAAGAGAAAAAAAGTAATGAAAATTTCATGTTCCCTATTTTTTCGAGAAACATAACTTTCTGAATACCGCAAGTAGCCATAGTGCCTAGTTGCCGTGCTACAGCGTGATTTTGGAATTTGAAATTCGAAATGAAAAAATCTTCAGGCAGGTTATAATATGTTATGATTTTTTTCAATAGACTTGTTTTAGACAATTTCAAAAATATATAACAGGATGTATTTCCAAGTTTATACAGGGTGTTCTACAAGCTCTATGACAAACTTTGTCAGAAGGTAGCTGTGCTTCTTCTGAACATTTTTGTTTCTATGAACATAGGTCTGATTCGTTTTCATTTTGGAGTTACAAGCATTTGATGGTGCACCACCAGATAGAAAGAGACAAGTAGTCAGATTGCTTAATGAACATTTCCCGAATAAATTGATGAGTCAAGGAGGACCAATACAATGGCCACCTCGTCAGCCTGATCTAAATCCCTCAGATTTTCATTTATGAGGACATTAGGAACAGCTTGTTTGTTATGTTGAAATCCAATCTTATCAATAATTACTTGATTGAATTCAAGATGCAACGAATCAAAAACGAAACGACCCAAATCTGCTCCGCTGAGTAACGGCATCTTTAGTTTCGTCGATGTCGAGCGCATTCAAGCCGAAGGTGGACATTTTTAACAATTTTTATAGCCTTAAAATTGCCATTATCATTATGATTCGAACAAAAATTATAGATTTTCAGATGCTTGTATCTTCTGAACAAAAACGAATCGGATATGTTCATAGGAAAAAAATGTTCAGATTAAGTGCAGCTACCATATGTCAAAGTTTGTCATAGAGCTTGTAGAACACCCTGTATATTAAAAATTCCGAAAAAACATTTTTCGATCAACAGAATCAAATTTTTGATATTGCACAAAATATGATGTACGAAACATTTTAAGAAATATCTTGATAGCCGTATGGAAAAAAAATTAACAACACTTAGCAGCACAAGCGCAGCACGATTAGGCACAACAGCATTCTTTTCGAGAAGAAAATTGGAAGGCCAACACTGTTTCCAGATATACTGATTTTCATACAGTCGACTGAATTTTCTTATTGTCTCCATATGAAGCAAAACCTTTTCATTTTTTTTCAATTATTACCACCACAAGTTGCCACTCATGGCCTGTTTAAGAGAAAGAATGTCAAATATTATATCTGATCCTCCTGTAAAATCTTAATATATAAAACTAAGTCGGTCATTTTGTTGGTTACACCATTTATAACTCAAGATTGCATGAACTGTTTGTTATGAAAGATTTTGGGGTTGACATAAAATACATTAAAACTCTGAAAAATTTGACTAAATGGAAAAAAAATTTGAAATAATTCCTCTTCTTGCGAATAACACCAGTAGGTATCTCTACCGTAACGTTCTCGTGAGAGTATGATATGTGCTATTAATTCGATGAACTACATTTTTTATTAATATTAACGCATCTGAGTCCATGTGTTATCACACCTATCTTTCTTCTGATGACTACGGAAAATTTGTCGAATTGTTTCGAACAAACCGCCAGTCTACTATTATATATTATATATGTAAATAATTACTGTGTATTTTGAGTTGCCTAAAGGGATGTTTTGGGTGCGCATTGCTTCTTCCGTCTGGTGACTTCCGACAACCATTACCGGTAATTCCAAAATCGACGGCTGCCGATGAAATAAATGCTTGCCTAAAATCATCATCTTCTAATTTGCCTAGGTAATAAAGCTCTCAATTCAGTTGATTGCGGTTGGAATGGTACCAATAGATATTTGCAAGAACACCTGTAACTGCAAAAAACGATGCAATGCATCTGCAGAAAACTTGGTCTTTTTTGTAACGCTACATGGAGGGTGTTAATTGCCAAAACAGTTGTCCAATCTTTGGCAAAGGTGAAGAAATAATTGACAGTGGCGACAGCCACTCAGAATCAGATTAATGTTTTGACACAAGAAGTATTAATTTCACGTGAATAGAGTGATGAATAAATGAAATGTTTAAATGATATTTTCATTTTGATATTTTGAACAGATAGGAGTTGCTTTTAGGAGTTGAAAAATTAAAATAACTAAAAATTACATTAATCCAAAATACTGTTATAAAATTGATTGAAATCAATTAATTATATTGATGAAGACCCATTTTCATACATTTTATTCTGAAAGGGGGTGGTTTATACGGTCTTGAAGTATATGAAGACATTCATTAAACTTCATAAAACGCTACTGAGGCCCAAAAATTACTTTGATCTACGTTAGAACAAGTTTCTTTTAATTTTGTATGAAGGGGTTGTTTTCACCCTTTAAAAAAAATAAGCAATAATTGGCATAGGGTAGGAGTAGGAGTCAAGTATAGCTTATATCCAAAATTTTATCAAAATCGAAGCATCTTGATAGAATTCGGAGGTAATGCCTAATTTTCGCTCTCATTGACTGGACTTATTGTGCAGGACAATTTTATGTCCACTTTCAAGGTATTGTACCATAATAGTTTATTATAATATTGAAGTTGCTTTTTTATTTATCGATTGGGGCAGTACGAAGTCTGCCAGGTCAGCTAGTGTATAATATAAACGGTCTAATCAATATAATAACGTCAATTACTTGATGGCCTAATCTATAATAATATTCGAAGAATGTGTTTTATATTATATTTCTCCTGATGTTTAAGGTAATTTTCATGACTGATTTTATCGAATAGTCAAATCTGTTTTCTTGTTCTATAATCGACACTTCTTGCATTTTGCCTTCTTTTGTTCAATACAGTCAATATTAGAAATATAAATGAAGGCACTTCATTCGTCATCACTCATATGAAAATATAACAAATATATAAGGAGAGAACACAGATTCAACCAATTAATACTTCAGTGTAACAATTTAATAATCTTTTCATCAATGATCTCAGTTATGCTTCATACGAGATTGTCACATATATTTCAGAAATGTAGTCTATGTCAAAATGATTGAAACTGTAGTTTATGTCTGTAACTTATTGTTTTTATTATAAAACATTGAAAAATGGTTTTTACTCGAACCATGATAAGAAATACAATGAAAAAATTCGATAAATATCATTATTGACTGAAATATTGAAAGGGATAAATAGAATAGCAGATAGTTCATATTCTTCTATGTCCTATCAAACTATTGTCCGCTGTTTTGTAACGTCATTTTACATTTATTTATAAGGTCGACTTGAATTTGATATCTCAAATAACGCATAATAGAAGTCAAATTTTCCCCGAAAATGTAAAATCCCTAAGTTGTTTTCCAAGAAAAAAAAAACGATTTTCATGTGTTCAAGAATATTTTTAGCAAATTTTAAATTTACAGAGATCTAGCTAAAATGAGAGGAATAACAACTTCTACAACTCATTGTGTACCCAAACTTACTGTGGAACAAGTTCTCAAGGCAGATTATTGAGAAATAGAAGGAAAGTATGTTCAGAATAACTTTGACCGTCTCTTGTCCGATTTTATCTTGAAATTTTTCATTTTGTTAGAACCTTTGACCCGAAGATCCTGATGATTTATCTCATCCACTGAAAATTTTAATGAGACGTTTATTGACAAGGTAATTGCAAGTGAGCTTCGCTTTCACCATTGCAGCATTACATTTCGAAGGAAGAGTAGGTAAACAAATTTATTTTAATTAATTCGATTTCATGGTGAAGGTACGTTACGTCCCTGGTCATTGTCCATGAAAGCCATGATTAATGAAAAAGTCCTAATCACTGAAACACTACAGCTCTTTCAATGGAGAAAAATGTTAAATTCTTGTGAAATAATTCTGAGACGCGCTTTTATATATTCGAAAGTATTTAACTTTATGTAACTATCTCTCAAAAGGTAATGGAAAATGCTTGTCTTGCACTCATATTTTCTGTTTTGTTTCGGTCAGTGTATTGGCTAGGATAGAAAATATCTTGAGATGACATCTTAATAATCCAGTGATTGGCATCAACACAGAAGATTGTGTGAAACAATACAGTAACAAATATGAAATTGAAAGAAAACCGAACTAATATGAACAGATTCCAGAGTTTTTATATTCCAATGAGTGTACAGTGGCTGTGGGTAGGAACCAATGGAACTAATTCAATAACTTTTTTCATATTCGAATTTTATAATTTTTGGTTAGAGTGGAAGTAGATTCCTTTCAAATGGATCCGAAGAAGTTCATTAGATTCAACAGCAATGCATTATGTATAGGTTTCATAGTAATATTGAATTTCTTCACTGAAATCAACAAACTATGGAAAATGATCAGCTTTCTGATACTCTCTGCACAAGTTTATAATTTTCGAATCAATTTTTTTGCCTCTTTACGGAAATATTTAAACGAAAATAAGTCTCTCGTATTTCCAATTTTTCGATTCAAATAGATCCACTTGACAAAGTAAACCCACCAAATTCGATATTGGTCATACGTCTTAATTAACTTTTCTTCTACGTGTCTTATCCTAACTTACTCACCTTTCCTTGTAAGTAGTCAGTTTCAGAACAAAGTTATTCGTAAGTTTTTACATAGTTTTTTTGGTCATGAAAATTTACACCATATCATCGGATATTATCAACACCCTCGTTAAAACATTCACCATAAGAGAAAGTCTCATCCTTTCTGATCTTGAAGAAAACTTAATTACTTTGGTGAAATAAATCATTCAAAACGTGAAGAGTGAAAATGCTCGATTTTCATTTGGAAAAATTAATTTTCTTAAATATTCATTTTCAATCAAGAATAATTACCACCATAACAGAAGATCATTGGATGAATCAGTAAACCGCTCATTTTACCTACATTCTTTTTATCAGGCAATAGTTGCGGTTAGCACTTCTATTACAAAATTACTCATAGTAAATTTATTTACTCAACCATGAATTCATCATTCCTTCGAATGTGGGTTAAGTTTAACAACGTAAACAACTTCTTGCTGCTATACAATCTCGGAATTTTAATTATCAACATATTAGACGCTTCGAGGTGGATGATTTTGCACAATCATGTTCAATGGATAGATATGTATTTAAAATCCGTTCATTTCGAACGTAAGTTGGATGGATGTGATTTGATTTCCTGATTTTACCGTTTAACGCACGTGGAAGTTTCATGCGTTTGTGTTGAAATAATTTAGTTTTATTGGATGGAAAGTATTCCCGAAAGATTTCCGTGTTGAAAAATACATTGCATCAATAGAATAAATAAGTGGTGTAAGAGAAAACTGCACCTAGTTATGAAATTGAAGGATCCTCAAATTTCATCCCTTCATTAATTTCTTTCATATTGAATTTACTAGCTCAAACCCGAGGCTCCGCTCGCGTTATATTTCAATTCAAAACGCTACTGATAGGTCCGCAACCTGACATTGATAACCTTGTTTCGAAGGGAAAACAGGCACGTGACAAAGGGACAAAGCGATCTCGCGTAGATTCAATAATTTCTTGATCAAATTCGCAGTCGTTCAACCTGAGGTAACTTTCAAAGTATCCATTAGAAAAATATAATGTAAAAAGCATTTTTCATCAGAAATAAATGCCGCATATAACAATCACATTCATTTGTATATGAATTCATTCCATGCCAGTCGGTAGCTCCCTTCAGATTGAACGTTATTCTGTATTGAACTGAAAATGTTAAAAATGGTTATCGTGGGTTGTCCTTAGCAGTTAGACATATGCCGTCGCGGACTTTTCTAAAGAACTTTTTGAGCACTACAAAATTAGGTTTGTCTGTCTCTTATAGTTCACCTAGCGTCAGCCGTAAAAGCGTGAAGAAACGGGTTAATTACCGACTTTTTCAAGAAAACTCGATATTTTTTCTCATTTCTTCATGGTATAGGAATGAACCCTACATGAAAAACTCCCAAAATGAATTCTCCATATTATAGTGAAAGTTTCATCAAAATCGGTCATCTGGTTCCTGAGTCCATAGAGGACAAACAAACACACGGACATTCACATTTATTATATTAGTATAGGGTATAGATTATTATCAGTTTGTGCGTGATGAAAATGATTGAATCTTTGAGCCACATTGGGGAAGAATATGATGCAAATATCTTGAGATACCTCATGATCGATTAACATAATTGACTTTCTGCTATATTTTTTGAAAGGTTCAAACGGTACATCTAATGCTCAAAAAAAACTTTAGGGGCATGATTCCAGTGGTAGCATAGCTCATCATGCAAGTTCAGAATGGCAATATCGTTTTTTTTTTGGGCTAAATAACAAAAAATGGTATATTTCTTTTGACCTCAAGAATCTATTGTTAAAATAGATAATGTCAAAGACTCATCCTTTATATCCTTCATCTACGGTTAATACCAAATTCACGGTGCCTCAAAGGTATTTCTGCAACCGGTGGAGATATAAAATTTTCCTAAAGGATTTTTGTTTCAGAGACGGGGAGGGAAACCTTTAAAAAAATTTCAGATAAAATATAGTTTTCAGTTGGATAATCAGTTTCAATAATATTTTCAAGATGAACTATCTTTGATTGTTATTTTCACGAAGAAATCATTGCAGGGGCGGATCCAGGCCCAACATTTGGGTGCGAATATCTAGGGGAAATTTCAGATGTTCAAAAGCCAAAAGGTACTGGTATTTTGGGCGATGATAAATGTAGTAGCTCCTAATCAAAACACCATTTGCTAAAATATCTATTCAATTATTTTAGCCTCACTATGTCAAATTCTAGGGAGAGAAGCAGGAAATGTCTTTTATATAATTTCAATCAGGAAAAAATATGCACTTAATGACGATATAAAATATAGGATGTCCCATTAAAAAAATTTTTAAGTTTTAGTTATGACTCGAGAAAAGAGTCAGAAACGTTTTGAGTGTACGCCAATGAATTCTACGTAAATATCTATCAAAGCCAGCTTTCATCTTGAAAATATCATAAGATGTTATCGGGATACACAGTAGCCCAGAAAATTCTGTAATTTCAAAGTAACCCTGTTACTTCGAAAATTTAACATTGGTATGTCAAGAAACTGAAAACACCTTCAAAATTGTCATGAAAAAGCAGCCCATACATTTCTAACCGTAAATTCTATACCTCCAACGGTTCAAGAATAGTTATTTTATTTATGAGTACAATTGCAGAATGCACAGATATTCTCACACGAGTTCAAAATTCGAAAACGAGCCATGAAGTGGCAAGTTTTTGTTTGTATGAACTAGTGTTAGAATAACTCTTCTGTACGAGTATTACACGTTATTTTCTCTAATTCATTGAATTTTTATTGAAATTAAAGAACAATTTCCATAATAGCGTTTGTGATTTTTGCATTGAAAACTATTGATTGACAAAACTGTTTTCTCCTTCATGAATTTGACAGATAATAGATACATCTGCGGCAATAGGCCAACATACAATCAATAAATTAATATTACCATGAAACTGTGAGAGAATGAGATATTCTAGCTCTATTTTGTTCTACAAGATGTGGAAGAATGAACGGATTTGACACATGCTTAGAGAAACACCCTCAAGGGACAGCCAACTTAAATCCACACAGTAAGTAATACACAATTTTGTTCAACTTGGAAAGCCTGTATTCTTCAATTTGAGTCTTTTATTTTTAAAATTCATGTTTGCGATCGAAAGCGATATTGGTTCACAATTAAGGTGAAGAACATGTCCGATCTCGTTTCCTCTAGAATGAAGGTTGCGGCCGGTGATTTTGTTGTATGGCTGCTGAAACCGAAAATCTAGTTTGCCGAAACTAGGCTGAAACCGAAAGGTCTGTGGGACGTGGGGTACATATTTCAAAAAAAATCAGAGAATTTGATCAGCTAAATTCAATTAGTCCACAAAACACGTCTCGGAGATGATCATCAACTATATACCCATTGATTGGTCGATTAAACCGAGAAGATAATAATTATATTACGTATGTCTGCGGAAGTTGCAGCGTCTGCAACGACATGGTGGAGCCAATCATAAGGTGAACGTGGAAGAAAGTGAAACGAACCATCGCAGCAAGCTCTCATGGCTCTCGGCAGTACTGTACACATCTGCGAACCATTTACAAAACGAACGGAAAAGGTCCTGTTCTGAAATTATTCAATACATGTCTCCCATTTTGGTCATTTTCTCATTTCTATATTGTTTTTAGTAGATGATGAACAAACGCCTTAAATAGGAGAAATCCTTTGAATTCTTCGAATAGAAACAGTCGGCATGTAAGTGAAGAAATATTATATAATAATTGAATTAATATAGCGTAGGTACCCACCGCTCGGAAACTCGTTTATAGCTCTCCACACAAATTTTCTCCGCATATGACACAAAGCATTCGGTCTATGAGTTACTTCCTGATAGATAAATGTATTTCCTGTCTGTTGTTTATTATATCTTATTGATAAAAACTTCGTGTTCTTGAATTCATATACCTAATGATTATTATATCATCATTAAAAGATGTGAATGTTTGTTTACCTCGTTACAGCTTACTAGGCCGTAGTCGCAATGGAAAGCCTCCAGATTTTAATTGACCCTACAGTGCCCCTTATATTTGATTTGCGATAATTACCCTAAAGTAGGGCGATTATGAATGTTATTGCTGAAACAATTTGTGAATACAATTTCTAGAGACCGAGGGGTTTTGAAACAGAGGCGACACCGATTTCCCAAAATTTAAAATCGTTCGCAGAATAACCACAAAAAATTATATCACTTTTTACACACGCGCAGACTCTGAATAATCGCCAGTAACACTAGGCGAGCGGTTGGGTAGTTCTGGAAACCACGTCTCAGAAAAAGTAAAAAGTAAATTTTCCACGTTTTTTTCAGTAACCTATAGTTCAATACTTTGTTTGAAATACAATTAGAGCTATATATGAATAGAAAGCTCATTTATTTAGGATTCAATTCATTATATCATAGCTGATTCACGTGTGTTTTTTTCACAATTTGTTGTAAATGACAAAATTGGAGCAATTTCGACACTGAGGGCATTTGAAACATAGTGTTTCAACTCATCTCGTTTCAAGTCTGTATAACTGATTTTCCTAGTCCATGGGTTTTCTGGTTATTTTTTCGTTTATTCAGTTTCAGCATGCCAACTGATTATAAAATAAAGAGTTGACATTGCAACAAGAAAGTCTTAGCAATGTTGCATCAATCAAACTTCAGTGTCTAGAATGCAAAGCTTGGTCTCTTGAAGCTTGTACTACTAATATTTTATTTTTTATACCTTCTGATATGTTTGTTCCCATGAAAATGATTTTTTTTCACATGAGAAACTAGGACTCACGAAAATTTCAAGACCGATTAGATTCGATAATTTTTCTGGAACTTTTTTTAAGGTTTTTTCTCCAAGTCTCTGGAACAAAACAAATCAACTGAGAAATCAGAAATTATAACGATTTCGAGAAATTTCATAAAGTTGGGAATTTTTGTGACCAAGGAGTCTTAAATAAAAATCCGAAACGTTACGAAGCTTAAATGTGTTGTTTTGGACCCTGAAAAATTATTGCACAAGTTTTACTCAAGAGCCTCTCTTTTATTGTTTTTTTCATTGATTTTTGGTTCAGAAACTAGAAAAAAAACCCTAAGAAAGCTTTCAGAAAAATGTAAAAACCCTCCATAAAATATTTCAATAGATATCTAGGTATTGTGATTTTTCGATCTTCAATTCTTCACAACCCATAATTCTACCTTAAAATAATGTGTTTCAATTCTTCTCAGGCCTTGTTTCAACTCACCTCGGTATGAGGGGAATTGAAACAGAATGACTATTCACGTTAAAGTCGATTTGTCTATCATAAATTTCACACTTAAATTTCTGATCTTTTAGGAATATATAAGCCAATGAAACGAATTATTAAAAGGTTTTGATCTCATGCGATTTGTGTTTATAGTATTCGAACTATGAAGCAAAATGTCCAAATTGTTTCAACTCTCCTCGGTCTTCCCAACAATGTGTCCCATAACTAGTGAATCAAACGTCACACCACGATAAAGTAGACCAACCTCTATCGAATGACACCAAAATGAGCCAATAAAAATGTACTGTTTTCAAAATAATTTTTATTTCATGAATATTTCTAAAATTACCGATTTTGGAACTATTTTTTGCAATCACATGGACAGTATGTGATTCAGGATAGCGATTCAGCTCATATCGGAAATCTGCCTAGTTATAAAACTGAAGGATCCTCTAATTTCATTTCTTCATCAAGTTTTCTCTTATTAAAATTATCATCATCACTTTGTGATAAAATTATTCAACCTTTGAGCCATTGTTCACATTGAGAAAGAATATGATACAAAAGTAGAATGAAAATATTTTGAGATACCCTATTCCCAATTCACTGATTAGAATTTCTGCTACATTTTTTTTCCGAAGGTACAAGATGTAAGTAGATCTTATGATCGAAAAAACTTCAGTTTGATGATAATAATAATTTATTCATGCTGATACATAAGTGCTTACAAACGTCAAATAATGAATAGCTAGAATGAAAGCAACAATTACAATAATTCAACAATGAAAAAATTATCCAAAAAAGTTTTCTCTACAAATATTTCAATCGCAGTACCTTCAAGGCGGTGGGCAGCTTATTGTATACTTTTGGGTCATAATAATTTACACTGCATCTGATCCTATTAATTCTATGAATTTTAGTAATCAGTATAAACATTCCCAGTTTAGTGATCGTGAATACCCTCATCAGTTATATTATTCCTATCCACATGTTTTCTCATATACAAAAGAGATAGTTAGGAATTTTTTATTCTGGAATGCTCTTCTACTATCAACTTTATATTTGAATGTACTTATCACCCTAATAGCTTCTGTAATCCAAACAGTCGTTTTATGTTAGCATCAGGACCCCTGATATAAAATGATAGTTGAAGAAGAAATATTCAATTCATTTCTTTCCTTTGAAATGAAATTTTTTTTAACAAAACTGTGAGTGCGATAAACAAATAACTACTGACATATATGCCGTATTTTTGTTATTAATATCAAAACGACTTTTTTATCGGAGAGCGCAAAAAGTATCATACCGTTCATCTTATGGATGAGCAATAATGTTTAATAATTTCATGATATCGTTCTTATAATAATTGTCATACCAAATCTGTGCATATCAACATCTGTTTCATTAAATCATTTTTAATTCGCGTTGATTAAGGTTATCGAAATCTATGCAGAATATTTGAATAAAACGTCAATTTATATTCGAAAGCGGCTATTCCAACAATTTGATTATTAATCAACGATGAGTAATGGTCGTGGTATTATTTATGATGGGTCGTAATAATTCACCATATAATAATTCTTCTAACACATATATCGCAATTAAATTTTCGTTAACAACGAAGATATTTCGTATATCATGGCTATTTTCTCTTACATCTGTCGATATAGGCAATATATCAACATGACATTTACGAAATCCGTCAAGAACAGTTCTCAGGCGAGAAATTCCATTGAGTTTTTCAAAATGCAGAAATACTAGTTTCTTTATTAGAAATCTCAAGACATCTGAAGTTGTGAAAAACCATTTTATGATGTCTATCCTCGCTTCAGTCCTTACAGTGAAAAAGCAGCAATTTTCGAATTGGAATTGAAGACATGTCGATCTATTCCTACTGAACAATTGGCGAGATTATTAGCCTCATCCAACAAAATACAAGCTGACTCCTTGATTTTTCTTTTATAACCATCAGAGACTGGGAGAGAAAACCCAAATTAAGTTTTCAGGAATATGTTATAGGAACTTTTAATTTCTAGCCAAATTTAAAAATAATTGAAAATTATTATTAGCCTCATCCAACAAAATACAAGCTGACTCCTTGATTTTTCTTTTATAACCATCAGAGACTGGGAGAGAAAACCCAAGTTAAGTTTTCAGGAATATGCAAAGACTTCCCAGACAATATTTCAATAGATATCTGAAACATTAGTTTTGAAATTTATAATCTTCAAAAATAATTCAACAAAACAAAATCAATTACGCCAGAGAAAACACTGAAAAGCGTATAATGTTTGTAGCACTAATAATAAAGAATAAAACGGTAAACACAAAATTCTTCGCCTTTACGGAGGCCACACCGAAAACATTTTTGAAAAATAGATTGATTCAAAATAGTAATCATCGAAATGAATACCATTTTCAATCCCCAGGCTCAGAGATATTACAAAGTAGTGACATCCAATTGCGTCAAAATGTTTCACATCTCCAATGACATGCGAAACAAGAACTCTGTACCTCTTTCGCCCAATGGGATTTTAGCAGTGGCCCTAAATCAAGGGCCCTCATGCAGGTTTTTCCGAGTGATGGAAACGCCCAATTCATTTCGCGACCAAGTGTTTTTAGGAAAAAGAATAAAACGATAAACAGAAAATTTTTTGCCTTGAAGGAGGCCACACCGAGAACAATTTTGAAACATAGATTAATTCAAAATAGTTATCATCGAAATGAATACCATTTTCAATTCCCAGGCTCAGGGATCTTTTATCATGAGGTTGGAGAAATGATATAAGATTTTGTCACTGAGATGAGAGTTATATCGGTCTCGTTTTATTCTTTTTCCTAAAAACACTTGTCTTCAAGGTCGCGAAAAGAATTGGGCGTTTCCATCACTCGGAGAAAGCTGCATGAGGGCCCTGATTTAGGGCCACTGCTAATATCTCATTGAGTGAAAGAGGATGTACAGAGTTCTTTTTTTGCATGTCATTGGAGATGTGAAACTTTTTTTTGACGCAATTGGATGTCACTACTTTGTAATGTTTTACTCAGTACTTCACAGCTAATTGCTTCAAATATCGAAGTTTTTTATTAAGATTTTGTCCCTGAGGTGTATGGGATACTGATGAGGCCAAACAAGGCCGAAAATGGTAGATTTCTCCAACCTCATGGTAAAAGATCTCTGAGCCTGGGAATTGAAAATGGTATTCATTTCGATGATTACTATTTCGAATTCATCTATGTTTCGAAGAAGTTATAAAGTAGGTATAGGAACTTTTAATTTCTAGCCAAATTTGAAAATAATTGAAAATCTCGAAACAGTTGAACTCACAAGGTTGCATTCATGACTAAATTTATTGTCGCAAAAACCGAGCTGGAAATTTTGTCTTAGATTTGAGTATATTTAGGATCCCCTCACAGAACAACGAATATGGGACACATCTGGGGTCTAGCTTTTTTTGAAATTCTTATGAGTTCTTACCATGAGCGTCTCCAGGTGGGAAGGGGGCAGCTTGCCTTCCTCTAGAGCAGTGCTTTCCAAACGTTTTGTACCTGCGCCCCCCTCTTTGGAAAAAAAATTTGTTGTCCCCCCCTTAATTTTTCTATAACCGTTTTTCTGATTAATTTTTTTGACACCTATTCGACTTTTTTGGTTTGTGTTCGAAGATGATATTTTGGAATCAGCTGCGTGCACCCCCCCCCCCCCGCAACAGTCTCGCGCCTCACAGTTTGGAACACACTGCTCTAGAGCCTCACAAGTATCCCATAAAATAATGGCGTAAAACACGAACATCATAAAGTGGTGCTCTTAAGTTATACATCAAGGCGAAGTTCAAATCCTTCGTCAAAACTTCACCAAGGCTGTGTTTTTCCATTGTATTTTACCTGAATTGAATTTTATGATTGACGATGAGAATGCCCTCTATGAGATCCGAAACACCAAGGGTACCAACAAAGATATTATGTACCTACTTTTTTCGAGAATCACTTTTACAGAGAAAACTCATACCCAATATTTCAAAACTCTGCGAAGCGAGATGGAGTGAAAATACAAGATGATCAGAGTGTTCAAAGAACATTTCCCTCAAGTAATGGAGGCGCTAAACTCTTCATCTCGAAATGGAAACATTGCCACAAGAAAAATGCTTTCCAGCTCACGCCCAGATGTAGCCGAAGTGTTAGGTGAAATAATTTCTAATAGACCACGGCAAATAAGCCCAGAAGACTATGAAACGTTAGGTGAAATAATTCCTAATACACAACGACCATTAATCCTGGAAGACTCTCTCAATGACAGTCGTGAAAACCTCAAACTATTTAGATTCTTGTTGAAAAATTTGCCTACAATCCATCCAGATTGCTAAATTTCTTTGTCGCTTCTATTCATATCGATTAGAAAATTCGACCAAAATTGTTTACGCGTCTTCAATCTGGGGACCTTGTTATCTAGAATATAGGAGAGTATGGGAAATGAATTTGGAAAGTAATTAAATATACTCTGTGATTCATAACTATTGAGACATAGGCTAAGGGCAGATTTTTTCGACCAAAATATGGCGATAGGACCAAATATACCTCAATAAAATATTGCTGTGGAAAAAGATAGAGGGCGTTAAAGTTGAATTTGTTTTTTCGTTTTTTGCTAATAATTTCACTGGTAATAATTTTCACGGCTAATTGTATAAGGGGACAGAATAATATTAATAATAATAATAATAATAATAATAATAATAATAATAATTATAATAATCTTTATTAGCATTAGCTATTTTTACATAGAATCATGTACATTTCATTCTTTCATATATTTGATTAAAAGTATTTTAAAAGTATTAAAGTTCTCTGCATCCTTTAATTGTTTAGATAGTTCATTAAATTCTCTGAATCCCCTATTGAAAACAGAGTGTTTTAAAATATTCACATCATTCCTATCAACATATATATCACCAGTTTGACGAGTATTATACTCATGAATATCATTAACTGTAATCAAATCTTCGGGCAATATTCTATTTTTTATCTCATAAACGACACATAAGGTCTTAAATTTAATTCTTTGCTTAACATCCATCAAATTCGAAGTATTCAACATTATTCTTATAGGTGTCTTCAAAGCTCCTTCATTAAAAGAATTAGAAAAAGCATAGAAGTCGGGGGAGGCCACGTAGAACATTTAATTTAAGTTTATATTTTTATGTTACATTGTTTTAATTATGCTTTATCGTCGAAATGAATAAATATAATGAATGAATCGTTACTTCAAGTCCCCATCTGAAGCTCTGAACTGTTCAATTGTGTTTTACTTAAACAAAGTGAAATCATTAGCAAAAAACGAAAAAAAAATTCAACTTTAAAGCCCGCTACCTTTTTCCACAGCAATATTTTATTGAGGTATATTTGGTCCTATCGCCATATTTTGGTCCTAAAAATCCCAAATAGCTATGAATCTCCCTGTATATATATTCTTATGAATTGGAGACGAGATTCGAGAGCTAAAATAATACAATAAATGTTGAAACAAAAAGTACCTAAGCTAAGGAAAAAAAACGCAGTACCATAACATTCTTCTTATAATACTATAGTATCATACGATACTATCATCACTAGTATCATACGATACTATAGAGCCAGGGGAAAAAACCTCCGCAGAAAAGACCTGTCTCCCCGTAAAGAAAATAAAATAATATTGAATAACAATACGAAATTATACTTGATACTATTGAGCGTCTATGGAATGAATTCTATATAAACTCATTTGCACTGAAATATCCCCCACAGTATACATATATACAGGGTGTACCAAGTTCGACGGCCTATTGGGCGTTTCTGGAGAACTAGACTTATTTGAAATCTGAATATTAGGATTATGATATTGTTTGACATTATCTACCGAGTTAAAATATTCTTGGAGCCTGACCACTTTCAGTTATACAGGGAGCGAAAAAAAAATTTTTAAAATTTTTTTTTCTGTTTTTTTCTTTTTGAATTTGACAGAGTATGCAATTCTGAATACATTCGTACTCAAATCGTTGCATTCATCGAAATACTTTCAAAAATATCGAGAAAAACCTGAAGAAAAAGAGAGAAAAGAGTATTCGGTATTATGTTTGTTATTCCTGATCTAGATACCTTAAGCACAAACCGTTTTTACATTTTTGAAGTCGAAGAATGAAGAAATATTGTACATTTCTAGAATTTTGAAAAACTCGTCACAGGGTGTTCCAAATGTTGGGTCGAAAATTGGGATCAAGATTGGCCCATAACTTTCGTTTTTCAAATTAGAACCCTATTTTTTCATGATTGCGTTGGATTGTAAAAAGAAAAATGATGATAATGTTTTAACATGTTGTTACTCCTAAAATTGATAATTCTTGAGTTATTTAGGATTTTCTGATTTTATGTCGTACGTAGCGTCAAATTCATTTAATCTGTTTCATATCAACTATGACCTTGGTCATAGAGGATAAATTATTCCAATAACTCACTAGTGACACACCTTTTTCTTCAATTCATTCATCATTGTTGTTATGAAACAGATTTTATTAATTTGACGCAACGTACGACATGGAATCAGAAAAAATACTAAATAACTCAAGAATTATTAATTTTAGGAGTATCAACATGATAGAACATTATCATCATTTTTCTTCGCAGAATCCAACGCAATCATAAAAGTTAGGGTTCTAATTTGAAAAACGAAAGTTATGGGCCAATCTTGATCCCAATTTTTGACCGAACATTTGGAACACCCTGTGACTAGTTTTTCAAAATTCTAAATATGTAAAATATTTCCACTGTCTTCGACTACAAAAACGTGAAAACGGTTTGTGCTTAAGATATCTAGATTAGAAATAGCAAACATTATACCGAATACTCTTACCTTTTTTGTTCAGTTTTTTTTTTATATTTCGGAAAGTATTTTGACGAATGCAACGATTTGAGATCGGATGAATTCAAGTGTGTGTCACTAGTGGAATAATCCATCTTCTATGACCAAGGTCATAGTTGATATGAAACAGATTAAATGAATTTGACGCTACGTACCACATAAAATCAAAAAATCCTAAATAACTCAAGAATTATCAATTTTAGGAGCATTAACATGTTAGAACACTATCATCATTTTTCTTCATACAATCCAACGCAATCATGAAAAAATAGGGTTCTAATTTGAAAAACGAAAGTTATGGGCCAATCTTGATCCCAATTTTTGACCCAACATTTGGAACACCCTGTGATGGGTTTTTCAAAATTTTAAAAATGTACAATATTTCCACAGTCTTTGACTTCCAAAATGTGAAAACGGTTTGTGCTTAAGGTATCTAGATTAGAAATAACAAACATAATACCGAATATTCTTTTCTCTCTTTTTCTTCAGGTTTTTCTCGATATTTTTGAAAGTCTTTCGACGAATGCAACTATTTGAGTACGAATGTATTCAGAATTGCATACTCTGTCAAATTCAAAAAGAAAAAAACAGAAAAAAAAATTTTGAAAATTTTTTTTTCGCTCCCTGTATAACTGAAAGTGGTCAGGCTCCAAGAATATTTTAGCTCGGTAGATAATGTCAAAGAATATCATAATCCCAATTTTCAGATTTCAAATAAGTCTAGTTCCCCAGAAACGCCTAATAGGGCGTCGAACTTGGTACACCCTGTATAAAAGAAACTGATTCGAACTAGCAACTGAACTTTACTGTTCCTTGCTCCTTCGTAATGACATTAATTTATTTATTCAGAAGAATGAAATTCTCAATTGTTCCACTTCTTCCAGGACTTTGCATTGAATCAAGAAGAATTTCTTTAACCATGGACAAAAAATGTCGGGATATTCCGTTCTGTATCGCTGAAACTGACATTTAACAAACCCATCTTCACATGAAGCATTCTTAATTCAATCGCCTCTCATCTTCCGACATGCATATATGCATATATGCATATATTACACACCTTCCAGTGATTGTTGTCTTCGTCTGCCCTGTCATTAGCGGAGCGAACAATTATATCCGTGAGATGGTCATTCATTATTCTACTTTCCTCTGCACTCTGCACTTTGTGATTATTCGCATTTTACGTAACAGTATCTTCGAGCTTGAACTCGGATATCCTGTAGAAAGCATAAGTGATGGATCTCACCTCTTCCAATTGATGATAACGGGGTTACCTAGTACCTCTAACTCAAGCAAATAAGAGCAAATTAGCAAAATCCAGCTGAACATTTATATTCGAAAATGTCAGGTGTGGAATGTCAGCCAATGAACTCTTGCAACTCATGACTCGGCGATATTTCTTATTCTAAACTTACATAGAGCAAGGGTTGGTCCTAAGGGGAGAAGAGGGTAGAGGGGGTTATGAAATGAAACTAACAAATATATAATACTTGTTGTAACGAAAATTTGATGAAAAACAAGAAAATACATACATTGTCTAATATCAAGAATACTGACCGAATGGTTTGAGTGCATTTTTTCATGTCAAACATAAGCATATAATTTTGAGGGGGCAAAGGGTGGCAATTCTTTTACCTTTCTTTATTTCACAAGTTATACATCGAATTGGCGCAATTATATTGAAATGTACAGGGTGTCCTACCTAGAGTGTCCATTAGAAGTTTATGGATAAAAAAAAAATATTTCCATCACCTTCAACTTTTGTGTGAAGATATAAGCCAAGATGACATTCATTAATGATATATTTTTAAATATCGAAGACTTCTGCCTTTACCGGAAATGGTAACAACTTCCTTATTTATAATGGAACATCTGATATAATATTGATTTATTCATTGTTGTTTGAAAAAAAATATCCAATGAAAGCGAAATGCATTATCTCAGATCTGATTTTTGAAATGGGTTACCGAAAAGATATTCAACATCACTTTGTGAAGAACATGAAGTTTTGATATACTGGAAGGTAAAATGAGACTCTCAAAGTTGGAATTCATAAATAGCCAAAAATTCGATTTTTTCAAATGAAAACAGAATTTTTTTCACTTGAATATCAATTTTTAAGGAAAAAATAAGTGGATTTTTTCAAGAGTTCTCTATATCCCTAGGTATATATATTTTTGAAAAAAGTGGGAGAGATTCTTATGAAAGGGCGAACATTAATTATATTCAATACCTCACATACAATATTATGCTCGTAGCCTAACAGTTGCTACTGAATATCTCGAAAATGGTACATTTTAGATAAAGGGACCCCTTAAACGACTCCACTCACGGTAATCCATTTCAGAAACAGATCTGAGAAAATGCGTTGCGCCTTCGTTGTATCCTCAGTCTTTTCCAAACCTCAATTTGAAATTTTTTTCAAAAGTTAGTGGATAACTCGAAAACAGCTCTAGATGGCCATGTTAAATGGAACATAAAACGAATGTGGCAGTCAAAGATATTTCCGAGAAAGTCACAATATACAGGGTGTTCCATAAGAAATAAGAAAGTTGATACCATTTTCGGTGAAGGCGGAATTCATTGATATTTAAAAATATATCATGAATGAAAACTTCTCTTCTCACAAAATTTTAAATGATCGAATAAATATTTCTATATAGTCTTTTAATGAGCACTCCCGGTGGGACACTCTGTGTAGGTTCGTTGAAAAAAATTACCCTCCCCAGAAATTCACCCTAGGACCGCCATGACATAAGAGTGAATATTCCCTAGCAATCGAAAAACTCTGATGTCTTTCACAAGAAGGATTGTCACCTTCAGTATGTTCGATAAGTGGAACTGATAGAACATAAATATTGAAAGAGTCTTCCGGGCTTATTGGTCGTGGTCCATCAGGAATAATTTCACCTAACGTGCAGTAGGTGATTCTTGGTCTAAGATTGTTCCTCGTGCGCTGAATTTCTGCTGACACTGACGTATCCGAACCGGAAGTGTTATCTACACCCTGATTAATGCCGGAAGAAGGTGGTGATTTTACGCGCGCGATGTAGATTGGCCCATCGGTCCCGCTTCGTATCGGTTTAATCTTTGTTTTTTCTGAGGTCTGTAACCAGGCGCTATGTAAGAAAGGGGTTTTTTCTTATCGGTTCATCTTGTTTTTATGTTCATAAATTTCAATGGCTTCCGGGTTCAGCCTGGAACAGTAACTTTTGTTATTGGAAATAATCTCTGCCTTTGAGAAAATTATATTGTGTCCATCCTATATTGATACTTCGTTTTATTGAACCAATAAAGACTTGCCGCAGTCAAAAGGTATCCTGTAAATACCAGCTTGCGAAAGTGGGTCGACTTTGTTTTTGGTAGTTCTGATCATTTGCCCAAGTTTTTGTGTCGGCTTATAAATGGTCTCGATGTTGTGCCTCTTCAGTATTTTACCGATTCTATCTGTGACCTTAGGGATGTATGGGCTCTTTCATTGGGGGTGCTTTGTGAACATCTCAGGATTCATCACAAATACACGATTGGTCATCGTAATCGCCATGTCGTGGTGTGCGAACTACACCACGACAAGGCGATGACCAATCATGCGAGTAGAAGACTCACCTTGAATGGTGCTGAAATATCATGGAGTGAAAGAGGATATACATAGTTCTTCTCAGCATGTGACTGGTGATGTAGATGTAGATGTCGCCACTCATGATATTTTACTCAGTAGGGTACCTACCCTACTGATTAGCATCAAATGTAGGAGATTCATTTGTCTCTGAGGGATATGAAATACTGATGAAGCTAAATAAGCTGAAACCGCTATTTTACAACTTCATTTAATTCTGAGAGAAAGAATCACTTTTAATATACTCTCATCTGTTAGAATGCAATGACGACAAAATTACTTGAGTTCTGAATGCTCCTTTTCGCTATATCGAGTGTCTTATGTGTCATAATAGCAAAAACACACTAAATAACCTTATGAGATGATATTTTCGAATAGAATTTTAATTTACAAGCTTTGGAATTATTTCCCATACTTTGGATTGGAATATTTTTTTTAGCTACCTCAATTAAGATATTTCATGGATTTTAGCTGGAATTAAAGAAACGCCGGTCCAATTATATAATGTCCGTGAATAACAAATCATACTATACCTTTTCAACTTCAAATTGAGACTAATCACAATCAAATTGGGATTAAACAATTTCAATATGAGAATAAGCAACTTCAAAATAGTAAACACAATCGAATTGCGAATAAACACATTCAAAATGGGACTAAACAGTTTCGAGATGGTTATCACAATCGAATTAGAATTAAACAAATTCATATGGACACTAAACTATTCCGTATTGAAAAAAGTCGTTTCATTTCATATTTCGAGAGAATTTTTGTGAGAAACTGAGAATCAAAAAGAATCAAAATGAGGAAGAAATGCAAAGGTGTATATAAAGTTATGACCTTTTTCGTTGAAAAATGTAATAGGTAATCAATACTCTGCAATCTTTTGAATTTTATTTAAGGTTTTCTCTTCCAGTCTCTGGATCCAAAATCAATCAGAATTTTTTTTAATACATAATAGAAGAAAGATCACTCTGCAAAACTGTGTACTAATTGGTCAAAGGCCAAATCCATTCAAAAACTTGTTAACTCACAATGGAAAAAGACATAACACTTCGAAGATTGTAGCTAAAAAAAAGAAAAGTCATTTCCCAATATCAGATTGTTTAGTCCCATTTTGAATGTGTTCATTCCCAATTCGATTATGTTTACCAATTTAAAGTTGCTTATTCTCATTTTGAAGTTGTTTGATTCCAATGTGAATGTGATAACTTTCAATTTGAAGTTGAAAAGATATAGATACACAAAAATGCGCCATTGTAACTAGTGCCACTATAATATCTCTAATCTCGAACTTCGAATATCATAATTGAAATTTGGTAACAGGGCTCGATTTGAAGTAAATTATGGCATTTTGCGGTTATGTTGCTTTCTTTTCTATGGTTTTTATTCAGAGTGAATTCCGATTTTATAATGTCCTTTTTATTTTTTATTTGTCGTTTATTTCAGGAAGTATTTTACGCTATTTTCATTCTGAAAGTTAAAACATATTTTAACGTATTTCCTGTATTTTTCGAATCATCCTAGTTTCCGATTTTGACACAAACAATTATGCTGGATGGTGCTCATGAGTTTTTAAAATTTTGATTCAGTTGGGCCTTCCACATATAATAGTAGGTAAAGAAATAAGAATCTTTTCGTATTTCGTATCGCCTGTAATGAAACGTAACCCATTTCGGTCACTCGGAAATCGTGTTTCAAAAAACAAAATCGGCCCAACCTTCGTACGCACCCAAACGAGGCCCGTTAATTTGAGCCGTTACTTTTTCCTTTTTTCGTACACTTAATGCTCAATCGTGATAATCCAATTTCATCGTTGCATCACAAGGCTATCGGACTTCAGTCAAATTTCTCATTTTCTTCATGTTCCAGTCCGGAAACTGGTTCTCTACGAAAGTAAAACTACCCGTCGAAAGTTGCCTCTCTGGTCGTAAATTTCTCTGGTCGAAATAATGTGACTTGATTGTTATGGAACCATCCCGAAATTACTTGTACGATGTCGTGTAGCTAAATAATTCACATAATTTACTTCGCTGGACATCCGAATGCTGTTTTATTTCATTTTAATTCGTATAAGTGTCAGCTACCTGTCTTCGTAGTAAGGTAATACTCGTGAAAACTGATTTATGTCTTGTTTACTTTCCAAATAAAAAAATGCCCTTACCAAAATTTCTGATAGCATCATCAGCATTCTATAGCTATACAGGGTCTCTGACTTGATTCTTGAAGTCAAATGAAATATTTTTCTCGGATACCATTTTTTCCAATTCAGGGAAAAATATATAGCCATTTGAAATATTAACAATACGAGTAAGCTATGCCACCCTTGGAAACATATGCCACTGAAGTTTTTTTGAGCCTTAAGCTTCGAAAAACAGTTAATTCTGTGTGAATGTTTTGAACAGAGTTGCAGTTGTAGTCCACCAAATCAACCTTTTTTTCAATTTCGCTGATATGAATTTGTGTTGACTATTAAAAACTCGAAAAATGTGCATCTCACGAGATTTTACTTGAAATTTTTCAAAATGACCAAACATTCATTAAATAGCATTCAACTTACTTTCAAGCAGTTCAGTCGCTTGAATCTGTGGCATAATTACGAAATGTTTTGGTATGTTATAACCATACTAAAAAAAATAAAACATGTGTACGTATAGAATTTTATGTTCGCAGAAGATAGCGATGAAATACCTTAACACGATGAAAATTCACATTATGCAGATTTGACAATTAGTTTGTTGATAATAATACATCCTTTCATTCGTCATATTAGTAAAATAAAAATCATAATTAAAATGGAATGAAATACCTATCCAAATAAAATTTTGATGAGTTTGTTCATTCATCATGGGCAATGTGACCAAATAACAGCATGAACATTCAGAAAGTTCAATGCAATGTTTCCCGATGAACGGGTTCGCACGTGCGCCACTACAAGATTTCAGTTCAATGCCTAATCTAGGTATAAGAATGTGATATATCATTTGAAAGGAATTTCAATTTTAAAATATACAGGTTATCCCATTGAGAAAAGGCACTCTCAAACGTTTTTGTATGCCTCGGTAAACCATCGATTTTGAATGGCCCTGTATGAAGAGGAGCGTATTGCGTAACACCTGCATGGTGCATAGAATCTAAGCATTCTGCATACGAAATTTGAGCTTCCTAAAATTCATGGTATGGAAGTTATGAATGTTTAACCAAAGCTATGTTTTGAACAAAAAAAAGAGGAAATCATTTAATTACTCAGCAACCGCTAAAGATAAGTAAGAGAAAGTGATAACAAAATAACTACGATGAATGAAAAAGTGCAATAATATACAGGGTGTGCTATTTGAAAAAACAGAGTAGTTAGTACTTTTTGACATGAGCGGCAACACCGCAGTACTGAAAATATTTTAGATCGATACTGCATCTGTTCATGTCTAAGAAAGCGAATTTTCAATGAATTTCTGCTTTCCGTTCTCCGTAAACGTCTAACGGACCATCGACCGTGGATCACCTAGGTTAGGTGGGTGCAACACAGGAAAACCATACAGGTCTGTAGTATGATTAAATGGGGAGAGGGAAAAACCTCAGCTGAAAAAAAGAAAAAAACCCTTATTACGTCGCCCGTGATAAAAGAAATATTTACTAAAAATATTCAATATCAGAGAAATTATGAAAGACATCAGCGTGATCTAGGAGAACATCTTGATGATATCCTTCTCTGGACTTGGATAAACAGATTCTTCACAAAACAACCTGCAATTCTTAATCTGAAATGATAAAGAGCAATTCTTGAAGATGCCTGCGAGTGTTGGACTTAGACTTACACCAACTAAAGGTACGGTTTCGCTTGTGCGTCGGACGCATGCAGCGACCGCCGAAAGTGGCTGCTGCAATTGTTGTATACGCAGCAGTGGCTGCAGCATCCAAACGGCCCACTGCTTGCGGTACCAGTCTGTGCGACGTCGCTGCAGCGTGAATTCATTTATATAGAGGTTAAAATTGTTATTATTTATCGAAATTATAGAAAATGAGTGTTGAAAAGTTTTCGACGGATAAAGAAATGAAACTAATTGAATTAGTTTCCACAAAGAGATGTTTGTATGATGCATCTCATGCTGAAAGACAGTGTATGGAAAAAGATCGCGACAGAAATAGAAGGAAAAACAAGTAAAAGGAAATTTTTTCGTTATTATTTTTAATTTGAACTCTCTATGTCAATATAAAACAGTTTCATACAATTGAATATTAATTATTCCGAACCCTACTTTCCTGTAACTATTTTTTCTTGCCAGGCAATTTGACCCTCGGACTGCGAATCCATCTGCTCTGGCAAATCCTCCTTTTCTTCCTATTCTTATACATCAAATGCACAGCACGCCTTTTCTTATTTTTTCTTATCATATTCATGGTGTACCAAGTTCGACGGCCTATTAGGCGTTTCTGGAGAACTGGACCTGTTTGAAATCTGAAAATTGGGATTATAGTATTGTTTGACATTATCTACTGATCTAAACTATTCTCGGAGTCTGGCCACTTTCAGTTATACAGGGAGTGAAAAAAAATTTCAAAATTCTTTTTTTGTTTTTTTTTTTGTTTTCGAATTTGATAGAGTATGCAATTCTGAATACATTGGTACACAAATCGTTGCATTCGTCGAAATACTTTCCAAAATATCGAGAAGAAACTGAGAAAAAAGGGGGATAAGTGTATTCGGTATTATGTTTGTTATTCCTAACCTAAATATCGTAAGGACCAACTGTTTTCACGTTTCTGAAGACGAAGAATGTGGAAATATTGTACATTTTCAGAATTTTGAAAAACCCGTCACAGGGTCTTCCAAATGTTGGTTCAAAAATTGGGATCATGATTGACCCATAACTTTCGTTTTTCAAATTAGAACCCTATTTTTTTTAAGGATACGTTGGATTGTGCGAAGAAAAATGATGATAATGTTCCGATATGTTAATGCTCCTAAAATGAATAATTCTTGAGTTATTCAGGATTTCCTGATTTCATGTCCTACGTACCGTCAAATTCAAAGAATCTGTTTCATATCAACAATGACCTTGGTCATAGAAGATGAATTACTCAAATAACTCAATAGTGACTTCCTCTTTTCTAAATTCATTTATCATTGTTGATTTAAAACAGATTTCATGAATAGAAACAGAAACAGAAAATCCTAAATAACTCAAGAATTAGTAATTTTAGGGGCTTCAACATGTTGGAACATTATCATCATTTTTCTTCGCAGAATCAAACGCAATCATAAAAAAATAGGGTTCTATTTGAAAAACAAAAGTTATGGGCCAATTTTGATCCCAATTTTGGAACCAACATTTGGAACACCCTGTGACGGGTTATTCAAAATTCTGAAATAGTACAATATTTCCACAGTCTTAGCCTTCAAAAATGTGAAAACAGTTTGTGCTTACGATATCTAGGTTAGGAAGGGCAAACATAATACCGAATACACTTATCTCCCTTTTTTCCTCAGTTTTTTCTCGATATTTTGGAAAGTATTTCAACGAATGCAACGATTTGAGTACAAATGTATTCAGAATTGAGTACTCTATCACATTCGAAAACAAAAAAATAGAAAAAAAATATATGTGTATAACTGAAAGTGGTTAGGCTCCAAGAATATTTTAGATCGGTAGATAATGTCAAACAATAATATAATTCCAATTTTCAGATTTCAAATAGTTCTTCAGAAACGCCTAATAGGCCGTCGAACTTGGTACACCATGTATTTTAAAATAATTTCATTCTCCTCTTCTTCCAAAATATGAAGCGCAAGTACACTCCATCTTCGAATTCTCACTGTCGACTGTCGGCCGCATAGAGAAATAAGAAAAGAGTTACGACTCAGTGCTAAAAGAAAGGAAGTGTGTTCGCAGCGCCCTCGCGAGCAGGGAATTGAACTAACATGAATGATTCTCGACAAATAGTGCCCCAAATGTTTTAAAACTATGAAAATCATATTTTTTCTATCAGGAATTCGTTGATAACGAACAGTTTGAATTAAACATCAAACAAACATGGTAATAATTTTATTAAAAATAATAATACATATACATTTTTGACTAAGTTATAAACTAACTAAATATTATCAGATATATTGCATTAAGAAACAAAAAAAAATCATATTTAGAAATACATTATTCAAATATTTATTCTTAACTTTAATTAAGGAAATCACCTGATTGTTCGAGAATTGGGTTCTCCTTCGAATCATTGGCAGCTATTCAAAATTATTCAGATGATCTGAAACAAAGTGAGAAATACGAGATGTATGGATAACAGAAATTATTTTTATTTTATTTCGTGCCCTAAGGTAGGGTGAAACTAATGCCTTCTCCACAGCAGGGCTTGTGCAATGCTGTTGATTCGTGTGGGACTCAACTCACTAAACCCCCTCCTCATTACAAAAGATAAATAAAATCAACAACTTCCACATTAAAATAGAAATACTATATCCAAAAATGAATACTATACCTAAACATTTTATTACAGAAAACATTTTTTACTGAATATTCAACACAAAAAAAACTAGTAAAACAATTAAATCTTGAATATTTGTTTATTGATGCCAGTATCGAAAGAAAAGGAATCCAAAACTGTGTTTGATTTAAAATTCCTCCTTATTTCAACAAAACATGAAACACTTGGTGAATTTGCTACAATATTTAAACTTTCAGTGGAACAAGTAATCTGAACTTTTGGTGAAACTAGTACTCGGCACACAATAACTATCTAAATTTGGAAACCTAATCTAATCTTCTCAAAGCACTAGATGTTTTCAAACCTCCAACTTTATCATTATTATTAATATCCTGATCTGAATGCAGTGCATAATTTGGAAAATCTGGCTGAGCAATATACTTATGAACAATATGAACCTTTACTTACCCGTAACTTAGATGAGGCGATTTACCTATTACATCCACTTTTCCTCTGCTGCCCATTCAGGATTGCCCTACGAAATTCATATTTATTACTACACTATTTGCTACAACTTTCAAAGAATGAATTTTGCTCGAGTCAAGGGTTATTTTCGAATTCAAGCAACAATTAAGTATTCGCTGGGGGAATCTCATGTATAATTAATTAAAATCACTAGAAAAATGTTTTTAATTTTAACAGAGACAATAAAAGGTACTTACCTCTTCGCGCTTCTAATTACAAATTAGAATTATAAATTATAATTATTGAAATTCTTGGTTATGTTCATGCCGAAAAACAAAGACAATGCCGAAAAGATATTCATCCTTCTCTATTATATTTCCCTTTCACACAATTAGTTCATTTCCCTGCGGGACGGGGCGCTGCACACAATTCTCCCATTGGCCATTCAGAGTTGCATGTCTTTCTCTTTCTTTGTCTATGGTCGGCCGAGTAGTTTGGCTGCAGATAAGGAAACCACTCCGACGTAACAGCGGACGCGAGCAGTAGCTGCTCGCATTCACTGCATGCGTCCGACGCACAAGCGAAACCGTACCTTAAGAAACCCCCCTCAGCTGCTTGACTGGAACCACAAGGACACCGATTCCATCCAGGCAACTTTTTTCGGCCGCTGGGGCACCAACTTCTATGGAATTCTTCAGAAATTCAGTCCTGGTCTTAGTCACTCCTTACCAGATTTGATTGGGATATGAGTAGAGAGTAGAGGTAGAGAACCAGTTCTTCTGGCTTCTTCGGGAATAGAGCTATGAGAGTTCAGCATTGGCCGGTAAGAGTACTTATATTACTCATATAGTCATCCTATCCGAAGATTCAAGGTTTTCAATAAAGTCCCAGTCTCTGGATGGAGTCCTAACTTAGGCTCGTGACTGTCGCAGTCTCAGGGGGAAAGGCAGAGTCAGCCATATTCACTCCTGTTCACTCTAGCTTTGCTATCTTGTATGTGGTGCATGTGGAATTCTTCGAGTCTGCCTCGTGGACTCGGGGGGTCCATAGAGCCCCAGGGTCATAGAGTCTCAGGGGATGGCAAAGTCAGCCATATCACTCCTGTTCGTTCTAGCGGTGCTGCCCCGTGCCCGAGGACGGGTCGATAGAACCATAGTAACCACACCGCATCATTCCGCAGGAGATGAAACTGTTGAAGAAATATGAACTTCCTCCAAGCCTGGCTGGGCTTTATTATAAGTTAGTTTTTTTCGCGGAAACGAAATTCATGCGATGGATGTTTAGCTATCTGGATATTCAGGAGAATGAGAATTCGAACTGCTGTATCACTTCGACAAACAGCTCCAAAAGAGAAGAGAAGTTAATCATTATCTCTGCTCCACATGAGTTAGGGATATTGACTGAAATTGCAAAAAAATATGGTTTAAATGAGATGTTGTGATGACAATTCATATTAATATAATTTAAAGTTGCAGGAAATGAAAATAATTTTAGCCTGTAAGTAGGTCTGCAGCGTATACAGGGTGGTTAAGAAAAATCGAGTAAAATAACGAAATTTTATTCCAAGAGAATTCAAGCATTTTGAGACTATCAATAGAATGTATGGCCTCCACGGGCATCAATAAAAGCTTGTCATCTTCTTTGCACACTACACACGAGGTTGTTGAACATTTCTTGAGGAATCTGGTTCCATAAACGGGGCATAAGCTCTCTCAGGTCATTTAAGGATTATCTAATCTTCTTTGGAGCATATCCTATGTAGGTTCTATGTAAATCAAATTGGTAAATGTTGAATATCAAGCTCCTCGTGCGCATTCTCAACTATGGCTGCATGGTGCGGTCTAGCGCATCATTTCTATCTATCATCTGTCTATCTATCTAGAAATTGAAAATTATAAGGCGATCATATTCATAGGACAAATGTGTAGATCTGTGCGCCGTTGAAACAGATCCCAGCCCATACCATAGCACTACCCCCTCGGAATGGATGAACTTTCTGGACATAGCGACGATTACGGGGTATGCATGGGATTGTCCATACCCTTATTCTTCGAGAATCTGAAATCGTCCATATCTGGATTCATCAGTGAAAAGGACACTACGCCATTGATCGTTCCAATTGAAATGTCATTCCAGTCTTTGAGTTTTGGTCACGTGTTAATGGAACTCCTCTTAATGGACGTCTAGAACCTAGATTCATCTCTCTCAAACGTCGTCTGATGGTTTCGATGAAAACTTGGACCCCATGTGCATTTTGAAGAGTATTCCGTAGCATTCTACACGTAGATGTAGGCTTTCTTCTCGCCGAAACGGTGATGGAAAGATCTTGAGCAGGTGCTGTTTTTCCTCGCCCACCAAGCCCTGGTCTTCCCAACACGGACCCTGTCTCCCTGAACATATTCCAGATATTATACTTTGGCTGACTTGGAGCCTTCCCGCTACAACAACCTGAGTTAGGCCATCCTGTAGCATTCCGATAGCCCTGTTAGCCTCAGCGTTTGTTTATTTATATCTTGGCAGTTTCAGAAAACTCGTTCCAAATCGAAGCCGTTGATAAACTGACTCCATTTCAAAATAAGAACATTCATGAAGCATATGCAAACAAGCAAACTTCAGAAAAAAGGCGACCAGATTGAAGAAATTTCTCATACTGATTTTTATTGAATCGATTCAAGTTGTTATTGAGGTTTGAATGTTTTTTTCGAAGTTACATACTTCTCGAAACGATTGAATACGATATCCATAGCTCTTTTGGAGCAGTTAATTATAATGTAATTCTGAATACACCGATTTGAATCCTTTTTTATAATTCTCTATTGATTCAATAATGACTACTTGTTTAGTTGGCCGACAGAGGGCGCTTTAGTATCTTTATTTGTTTCTACAAAATGTCATATTTGTCTACACAATTCAACATCATTTGCCTTGCTTCATTCACCAGAGACGTTTTCATAGACGTTCTCAAAATTTGAAGTCAACTCATGAATTAGCAACTAAAACCCAAGCGCCCTCTGTCAACTAACTTTCCCAACTACAACTACAACACTGGTTGAATTCTGTAAAGCTACAAGTAAAGATGGATTCTTCCTACTATTAAAAGAATTTGATAATCCACAATCATTGAGAGCAACTTCTAAGAGATGGCGCATCGTCAGTATCATATGTTATAAGAATTATAGCTACATTACAGTACTGACTGATCATTCTTAGCAATCCAAGGAAGAATAAGTGGGAAAGTGGGTGACTTGACTGATAGAGAGCGCTTCATTCAACTCTACTTCTGTTGGATTTTTCAAAAGAACTCTTTTCTATCCAATTTTATTATATGCATCGCATGATTCGCGTGAGATGTTTTCAAATTAGAATTTGAAGTCATTCATTGAACACACAGCTTGAACGAGAGCGCCATCTATCAGCGAACACTATCAACTATCCTGCATTGAATAACTAGTTACCACGAAAGTACCACAGGCAGTAGCTTCGGGAAGAAGAGATGGCGCTGGCCTACTTGCACTAACGTGGTCTTTTCAATCATGCTCTTTTTCGCACTATTGAAAGCCTTTCGCATAAGTCAATGATGATCAGCACTCAACACACTATTTATTAGTGAAAAGCAAGCTGAATTTTATCAAATAAATGTTAAGAACTTCAAAATGGTAGTACTAAAAACCGACCACGATTTTCGGCTAGTTTCACACATCTGACATCAAGAAGGCGCTCAAAATTATTCTATATAGAAAACAGCATAATGCCCGGAAATGCGAATTCTTTTTTTCATTTGCATTGAATTGAATATCGACTTTGTCGAGCTCAGAAAAATCATCCTGATCGATATTTGTGATCAGGCTGTTAGTTTTCATCTACACATTTTTTTCAATCGAATGATATAAATAAAATACGCTTTTGGTTTTACGTTTCATAATTCTGATGATGCGACAATGATTTTATTAGATTTTTCTTTGAAATCATCGCATAAAACCACTACAATTATGAAATTGATTACCTTTCAAAAATTTGTCTTCATATAAAAGTTGCAGAATTATTATAAAAATTGAAAATAAACCCCCATTTCAGGAATTTGCTCACATATTTCGTTCACAGAATGTTTGAAATTTGAAACCACAATAAAAGAAAAATGCCAGAGGTGTACTTAAAGACTGGTATATCAGCCCGGAATGAGTTCTGTGTTGCATGATTTGCCACAAAAATGACGGTCAAAATTAGAAATTTAGATAGTCTCTGATGGTTAATTCGAAAAAAATAAAATTCTGATAGTGATTATCGAGTATTTCAAAAGGTTATGAATCTACAGAGTGATAAATGAAAATAACATTAATTCAGGAATAATAATCATTATTATTCCATCTGTGAGAAACCACCCTGATAATATTCTTTTTATAATATTCCACTCATTGATAACTCTGACTTGTTTCCTCTTTTCATGGGCTCCCGCAGAGGAGGGGCCAGAGTGGGCCGTGGCCACCCAAGAGAATTTGATCTTCCTATCGTTTTTCCGCAAAACACCTCCAACATAACTTTTCTAATTCAAAAAACAAGGAAAAAAGCATGTGTTGGATTCACAACAATTATCCGGTTTACAATGGACTTACTATCTAATCGGCTGAGGTATTTCATGAATTGATAACCTCCTTGGGTGAACAAAAATGATGGAATGTTTTCGGTGACGATGAATCAAATGAATTTTTTCCACCAAAAGATTGCTCAACGAGCCCCTAAAGAAGTCATAAATTCATCAATTACCTCATGCACAACGGCATCGTTAGCAGATGAACGTTTTATTAGCGGTTTCTTAGGCGGCTTCTTTGATGTGGAATTCGACAAGAAAAAGGCATGCAAACCCTAAACAGTGAATTGAGTAGCCAACCAAATTTTGTATAAAAATACAGGGTATCGAGTTAAAACTCTTTGAATTTTGAGTGATTTCCCCCAGATGATACAACAGTATCTATCTACATAAGTACCTTTTTGTTCGTTTTCATCTTGAAGTGACTATCCTCTGTGGATGTTGATACATTGTACCATATAACTCAACAGAGTGAACACACCGCCCTTCTAAAAAAACCTGATGATGTCATTTAACAGACGAAGACCGAGGCAAAGACGGTTTGGAAGATCCACTTCAACTTCAACAAAAACACCGTGAAGAACAGGTTACGACCTAAATGAAAGAGAAAGAAAATCATTCCAGTCCATGTGCGTAGGATTCTCAGGAAGAAATATAAGAAAATTTCTACCAAATACTGCAAATTACATTTTGAAATTCCGAAAGTCTTGGAAGTGGACCATAAACACATAAACTCAAGTCATCGAATCATACACGCTCTGTTAGGCAAAGCCAAGGATAATCAAGTGAGCATATAAACATCAATTAAGTCGATTCTATTAATTTTCATTAATCAGAATCATTGAGTTCGCGTGCTTCTTTGTAATGACGCCATAAATCAATAAGTATAATTACAGGTCCAAATTCAATTATTATTGTACTATTGCTGGAATGCTATGATGATGGTGATGAGAGCCTAATTGCACAAGACTGCGCTTAACACGCAGCTTTTCTTTCGAGAATATTTGACGTGAAATTATGAATTGTTTTACAGCTACCTTGACGTTTAAAGAGTGCTGTCATATTATGACTATTGTCATTTCCAGGCAGCATTCACAAACTTACTCCGAGAGTATGAGTAAGAGTATGGCCATATGATCAGAAATATACTTCGGTCTTTACTCCACACTCGTCGTTCACAAACTTACTCTGACAAATGTCATTCAAAATTCAAACATGTGTATAGTATATGAATAATACTTTTGCATCATATACATTTTTTATATATCATTTTTATATTGAATTGTTGCTATCATGAATGAAAAATAGAAGTTTAAGAAAAAAATTCTCTCTAGTCGTACATTTTCAGTTTTGTCTTCGCAGTATAGTCCATTTTTCTTTTATTTGAAAAGCAGAGCACAACCGTGTTTTTTTGATGATTTTGAGGAAACTGATGAATGTTCTCAGGACTTTGAATTACTTTTAATGAGACAGAAACAATGAAAAAGGATATTATTGTCTATAATCTTCTCTTGCAAGCAGAAAATTAAAAATGTTATGAAATGTTTTATTGTTTTATTGACTCTACGCCAGAAACAAAATTAAATACTTCGTGACAAGAAATAGTTTCATTTGAGGAAGCTGACAAAAAGAAGTTAAAAAAATATTGTATGGAAGATAAAGCAAAATATGAATGAATCTCGACAGATCTTAACTCTCGAATATAACAAAATATCAACGTAGATTTCAAATCAGGTACAAAAAACAGTTATTGTGGGACTTTTCATGCCTCGATTTATTTGAACTTGAACGGACCACTCTAGGTTCTGCAATACAGGATGAAACTCTTTTTTTCTTTACCATCATCTCTTGGTAGAGTTCACTTCGAGCTTCGTTAATTCACTGCTAGCAATTTCATTAAATTTATTAATCATTAAAGTAATTCTTTCTTATATTTCATTATTCCACAGAATAGTTGTTTCACGTGAAAAATTAATTGTTTCGTATTTCGTTATTGAAATGAAACAAAATCAGAAATAAATACTTATTCGAATAATATTCATGTTTCAAATAGTCTGCGGGAGCAGGACAGAATGAAAATCGTACGTCACAACTGTCAGAGTATGTGTTTACTCTCCCAAATAGCAGAGTATGCAGAGCTTACTCAGAGGAAGTTTAAGAACGCTCACAGAGTATACTCCGAGGAAGACAAAGCAAGTTTGTGAACGCTTCAGAGTAAGGGGAGCTTACTCTGAGTAAGTTTATGAACGCAACCCCAGCAGTCAGAAAGATTTTTCACTTCCAATTGCTTTTGCTACCTAAACCTACCTGTTGGATAATATGGTAAAGCATAATATCTTGTGTTTTCAAATTCTTCAGTCATTCTTTAGTCAAGTTTGATTAAAAACGTGAAACTCAATTTCTTTCATACGTTTGCATCAACAAAAAATCAGTGCAGGGCTGACCGATTTTCCAATTTTCGGGAACCCTTGTTCCCTTGTGCCCTTGCATGTCATGTCGCTTATAATTTCTATCACTAATTTCAAGGAAAAAATCCAAAAGTTCTGGACTAACTTTTTTTTTAAACTTCTGATTTTCTGGAAAAAATGTTAACTGCACTACTCAGTACAATCATAGGTACCACAATCTAATTCAGGCGTTAAAACCCACTTTTTCGGAGAGGCGGCTAGCCTATGCCACGAATTGTGTTGAAAATCTTGAGAACCTCATAAAAAACCACCGGAAGAAAACAGTACATTACAAAGAATTTGAAAATCAGAAATTTCTGGGACCAAAAACATGATTAACTGATCCATCCACAATAACCAACTGACGTGCACATTCAAAGAGATCTTCCACAGTTGCATTCAAAACATTCACTGTATGTCTTGGAAAATTTTCATTCATTCGGATGAGAGTCAATTTCTCAAAGAGTCTGTTTCTTCAAATTTGGATACAAAACTATCAACTGTAGAAATTAAAATCATACTACTGTGTCTGAAGAATTACAGCTCAATTGTTTTAATTAACCCCACTATTCGTGCAAATTTCAGATTGTTCTGAAAAAACTGTTGATCATTTTGCATGAGATAGGTGAGCAAGATCTGGGTCCTAAGACCATATGAAGCACTTTTAATGTATTTGACTTGACCATTAGGTCTAACGCACACGACCGACAATCGGTGAGCTACAATTTTGTCGGTCGAAATGCAGAACACGTATGTGAATGCACCAACGCACACGAACTACTTTTAGTCGTACCTACAAAACTGTCGGAGCCCGCTACATTTGGTTTTATTCGTAGACTGTCGTCCGTGTGCGTTAACCTCCTACAAAATAGTCGTTCACCGACAATCGTTCGTGTGCGTTAGACCTTAACCCCATATGAAAAGACTTGTAATACATGAATGTAATGTAATACATGAATAGTCTAGTAAAAAGGTATTTGAAAAAACTAATTTACATGTACACTGAGTCCCAAATTGGGTGAGACTGCACTGTATCTCAGATATTATTGAAGATAGAGACATGCGGTTTTCGCGACCATGTGTCACTTTTTTGTAAAACTTTTAAATCTACATATAGAAATATTCCAACTACTTTTGTTTCTGAAACACAGGGTGAAAACGAAAATGTGCACTTTTTGGAGATGCTATTATTTCTCGGGCCCTGTATGAGATAGAGAAGAAATGAAAACTGCTTTTAATAGATTATTTCACGTAGAAGTCAGTGGCATAGTTAAAGAAATTTTTCAGAGCACTGTTTCAGAGATTGAGCACAAACTTGGAATTTTTCAGGTGGAACATCCTGTATATTTCAACGTCAAATTTCTGCAATTATTTTTCTGAATACATTGATGTATCACAACCTAATTTCAGCGTCAAAAATCAGTAGAATCCATATTATGTTTGTTTTTCAATAGTAGGCCATGAATTATTTCACCCATTAATAATCGAATTATTACATTTTCAAAACGCCATGTGACTTAAACCTATTCATTTTATTATATTCAATCATAAACTCAAATCAATCAAACAAATCTTGATATTAATATTGAAATTTTTTATGCATCTTCAACTTTTATGCATTTGTGGAAGAATTCATGTCTCAATACTTTAAAAAAAAAATAAACATAAATATAGGTTTTTCTGATTTTTGAAATTCATTAAAAGTCAGGTTGTGATACGTCAATGCATTCAGAAAAAAATTTCAACTATGCCACTGACTTGAAATAATCTATTCAAAGCAGTTTTCATTTCTTCTCTATCTCATACAGGGCTCGAGAAATAATAACATCTCCAAAAAGTGCACATTTTTGTTTTCACCCAGTATTTCAGTAATAAAAGTAGTCTGAATATTTCAGTTTATGGATTTGAAAGTTTTCACAAAAAAGTGACACAGAGTCGCGAGAACCGCATGTCTCTATCTTCAATACTAGCTGAGATACAGTGCAGTCTCACCTAATTTGGGACACAGTGTACAAGGTGATTGTTTATATTTTACTCAATAGCTATCTCAGTTAATATTGGTCGTATGAAAACATTTGAATAGACAAATTCATAGTATTTTTTATGAGCATTCAGAATTCAGTACTAAGAAGTTCATAAAGGCATCATAAACATAGAAATTTCATGTGAACTCTGTTATTTCGCAAAAGGTACACCCCGTATTTTATTTTTTCTAATCGGTAGAGCCCTTTCTTCTGATTTCAAATACTTTATTGGAGTTATTTCTGGCAATTTTTTAAAAATATTGATATTTTCTTCTTAATCGAAGGCAGCTGCGGAATACCACACAACGATGAGTTTTCCTCTCATCGAAGGAACCGTGGATAATAAAACAAGTGATATTTATTTTATCAATTCATTAACTAACCGTTAAATTAAGTGTTCAAAATGTTTCCATTCACTTCTAAACAAAGTCGATATGCTTTAATTGTGTTTTTGAGGGTTCTCTTTAACATTTCTGGATTATTATTGAGTTTGTCAATTTCTTTCCCTATTCTGAATTTAATGTCTTCAATATTGTGAGAACGGGCCATAATTTATAAGGCAGGAAGAGATGATGCACCATTTTTTAAATGCGCCAGAAATCTACTGTTTTGAACTAAACGTGGTCATAAAATCATAAATAATTCCTTAGGTATTACACTTTTATTGCATAGCACAACATAAAAAAATCGAACATTTTTCGAAAATAATATACAAAATAAAATACAGAATTCTGATTTAGGCAATGTCTCCCGCACCCCATGAGTGAGACGACGAAGTGGGTATGGGAGTGATTGTTAATTGGAGTTCAACATAACATATTCACTATTGGGAAACTATTTTTTCCTACAGGGAAAACAATAGCTTTTGAAGGATGTGTGAGTGTTATGAAACCACCTTCAACATTCCGAGAAAACTCACTCGTCAAGTCCTCCTGTGCCATTTCCCCCTTGTACTATTTCGACTAGTGTAAAAGTAGGCATGAGGACCTGTGTCGGTTACAATTAGACTAGTGGTTATAGCTTTTATAATGACCCAACTTTCAACTGTCTTATGGAAATATATGCTTCCGAAACGTCGGAAAATTTGGAAGAGTGAATTCCCGTAAATCATCTGATCATCGACCTTTTCACCACTATTTCCTTTACCTATTGTTGATGTAAGGCCATCAGTCTCCAGATTCAGATAAAATACAGCGTGTACCATTTAAAAAGTAACAATCCTCATAAAATTTGTAGGTTTAGGATGTCTTTATGGATTTCTGAGATTTTTGAATGCCATGAAAAATACTGCAAATTTGCCCATATTGACGTTTTTGTACGACCAATAACTTTTTATTTATTCCTTACTCTCCTTATCTTCTGGGAAATTATCAAAATACTGGGCTACCTCTCTGCCAATCCTTCATTTTATTTATCAACCTTTGACTGCCTAATCATTCGTGTATGTGAAGATATTGTCAAATCACTAGGAGGAAAGTTATCATATGTCGCAACTACCATTATGGAAGTTAAGCGAAAGTTATTTGTCGCAACGTGACTTATTTCACGGAGAAAAATGACCTCACTGTAATTCTTGTTCGTATTTCCTCAGCCAACACTATACCGATTTATCGTCAAACTTTTACCTGCGTTGTTTTCACCGGTAAATGTTCTCGAAGAGCGAAGAGCCATCAATATCGTGGATACGTGCGAATTTTTGCAAGTAGCCACGAGTGGGCGGAATGATATCCCACGTGGGGAAACGGAACTGCTTTACGTAATCCGGAGAGAACGTTCTTTCCTGAAGGAACAAACCAAAGTATCAATATTCAAAAATCTGTTGAAACAACATGTTTCCAATGAATCGATCGATTTACGATGATTGTAGATTTTCGTCTTCTCGATTCTTTTTATTCTTAAATATTTAAGGTTTTCAATGCGAAGTTCTGAAATAAACTCAAATATAAAAACTTCAAATCTGAGAAATGCTCCCATGTGAATCCGGGGAATAATTTTCTCGAAAATGTTTGTCTTACAAAAAGCGAACAAGTGTCTTATCGTATAAACCACAATAAGAAAACCATCCACAAACCATAGGATTATAAAAGCAACAAGATTAGAGAAATTTAAGTTGTCTGAGTTGATATTTTCCCTTTTAATGAACTGATTTTTCGTTCAACAATTTGAAAAGTGTATTCGATGTTTAAAACTAGTTGTTTTGTGATGAAATTTGTGGAGTACGAGGTTCAAATAAAAGAAAAATATATACTAATATCTATATCATCTATACTAATATTATAAATGTGAATGTCCGTTTGTTTGTTTGTCCTCTATAAACTCAGGAACCAGACGCACTCTAGAGGTCTTCTATCAAATGTTATAAGCCACGGAAACTCTCTTTAAATCTTTTCTCTACTTATATGTCGAATCCGTTCATTCCGCCACATCTCGTAGAACAAAACAATGTTAGAATACTTCATTGTAATTTCATTCTAACACTGTTTTCAGTAATATTTATCGATGACATGTTTGTTATTCAACAAATTTCATGAGATAGAAAACAATTCTGCCAACCCATATTTTTTCAATGCAAAAATAGCTAAACGTTATTTACGGCAATTTTTAATTAGATTCGATAAAAATTAAGCGAATTAGAGAAAATAATGTATGATACTCGTACAGAAGGCTCATTCTAACACTCGTTCATTCAAAAATTCGCCACTTCGTGGCTCGTTTTTGAATTTTGAACTCGTATAAGAATATCAATGCCTTCTGTATTTGTATCATAAATAACTATTCTGACCTGTCAATATTCTCTTATATGACTGCAAGTTTCATTTCGATTGAATAAATAACCTCACATACAGCACTCCCTAGAAAAGTGCTTAGAGCTTAGTGCTCGAAAAATCGAATTACTTTCACAAAGTGCTTAGTAATCGCGAGAATTTTGAGGAAACTGGTGCTTAGTGCTCGCCACTCGGGAGCCCTTTTTCCCAGTGCTTAGTGCTTAGAGCTCGAAGCACCAACATTCAGTGCTCGGTACAGCTCTGGTAACTATACACTAATCGTGATCTCTTCCTCATCATTTTCAATGTCCTCGAAATTATTGTTACTAAACAAAAGGAGATTTGAACGAAACTCTCATGTAGGTGGGTCGCAAAATCGTTCGAAATCTGCAATTTTTTCTTGTTCTAGATCAATCGAACCATTCGAACCAGCATAAAGTGCTTTCAGTATGGCTGATTGTATATTTGTTTTTTCCTTGATTTTGACGTATTTTTCGAACTTTGTTTCAGGCTGGCTGTTTGAAATATGCCATTGTAAGATTCTCGGTGAAGCAACATTTGCGGTTTTTTCGTTGTCAGTTTCAAAGAGAAAGCCGGGTTGGAATCGGACAAGTTTTTGAAATGTTCTTGCTTCCAGTCTATCGCAATGAATGGGGTGAGTTTAGCTCGACTGTTCCTTATAACAGCTCTTCAATCTTCCGGGATCTCAGCATGTGATTTTAGTTGATCAATCCCATGTTTTTATCGCATTATTTTTCTAATAACCACAACTTCACTGAATATTAGAATATTTGAAATATCAGCAATACTATTGGCACGTAGAAGCTAGAAACTACTATAGTAGGTACCCTGATCATTCTTGTGAAGTTGCGCGTGGAATATGATCGTATTTATGTAAAACAGTGATTTCTAAAACGTTTATAACTTGAAGCCTGATCTTTATTTCATAAATTGGTGAAAACCAAACGAATGCTTCTTTCTGTAAAACTCTACCAGATGGCACTAACAGTTTAATATCGACCAAAATTGGAACCTGATCATTATTTCCATTTACTCTTCAAATGTTAATCAAGGTGGGAAGGTTGATCATGTTCTTTTGTCGGCACTCATACAATATTTTATGTTTTTTGTAGCTGATCAGTTAAAGAAACAGAAAAATTTTCAAATTTTTTCGGTGATTTTCAACAAGCTTGAACTCATTAGAAGCTTGAAGACTCTAGTTTCTTAATTTATTGGTTTAAAATTTTTCGGATTACCTGTAGTCATGCAATGTCCGAATAAACAAAGAAGAAAAAATTTTTGAAATTTTTCAAATTATTAATTCAGCTCTACGCAGCTCCAATTTTCTTCTCAGGACCCTTGAATATGTCCATTTGTCTTCGATATATCCAATTTTGAATGCAAAAGGATCCTTTTCACTCAACTGTCGATATCTCCGGAACTACAGGTCGCTTAGCAAGCCAACTGGCTTTCTTTTTCTGTAGAAGATTTCGTACAACAATCTGTTATGCTTAACTAGAAAAAAATCATTTCCCCCGCAACGTGAACCTGAATAAATAGCAAAAAATGCCATTTTGCCATTTTTTGGTTGATGGACGGTATCTTCGTGAATATTAGGGAAAAAGCTTAGGTTATAAAAAATTTTTACAGTCTGAAGTTCCCCAAAGTCTCCCCTAAATGGATGGATCTATTGATTGAAATTTTGAAAAAATTAAGGGAACAAGATTTTTGTTCCTTTAACGTGACCTAATCATTTTGATAATTTAATAATTACATTATTCCTTCATTCTTTACTAAAATTGGTTTTTCAAGATGAATTATAAAAAAAAATTATTTCAAGAATTTCGGTGATTTGAAAAAAAAAGGTTTGGAATGAAAAAACAAGAGACCCTTTCTGCTTCACCTCTACTGAATATTTACACATTTAAACCTTCATTTTCCTCAAAAATTGAATGATAAATTTAAAGTTGAGAACCGTAAGCTACCCACGATACTCGTTGGGCGAAATTCTGAGCAACAGAATTTTTCCCTTTTCTGCAGAGCCACAACGTATTGAAAAACAGTTTTCTTGAAAACTTTTCGACTTATTCGGTAAAAAAACATCGATTTGAAAAGATTAGTTCAGGGAACAAAAACCTTGTTTCCTCAATTGTATGGCTACCGGTACTCCGAAAATTTGTTAACCAATAAATTGAGAAACTAGAGTCTTCAAGCTTCAAAAGTAAGTTTTTTTATTTTCCATACGACCATTCTTCACTGAGATACAGCCTGTTGAAAATCACCACAGTTAGTTTCTTTAAAATTTTTTTGTTCCTTTAATTGTTGCTCCAAGTGTGTTTCCTAAATTTTATTTTACCCCCCCCTGAAAAAATTTCTAGCGACGCCCTTGGTTTATTCTGAATGTTCCATGTATTTCCTTGCTAAATTATTAGTCCAGTTCAGAAGTAGCAGAGAGGGATGACAACCCTTAGAGATTGAAAATTGTAACGAGCTTCAAAAGGACTGTTCACAATTCTAAGGGGGTTTCTTACCGAAAAACAATACAAACAATTTTGGCATGTTCAACTATAGAGAAAACCGCTTCTGTTATTCCATGACCTTTCTCTTAGCGGGCCAAGGTCATTCTCATAACAGGTAACTTCGGGTTATGACCTCTCTGCTTCGTCAATTCAGTTCCGGTAATATAAATGCTTTCGAGCATCTTTCAGGCTTCTGGATTACTCCAAATAATGCGGTATCGCGAAGATGTTGGTCACCTTTGAATGTCCTGTTTTCTCCTACGATTGCTTTTATTCAACTTGATATAATATTCATTTACAGGGTGTTTCAAAAAAAGGTGACCCCCTCTCTAGGATAGTTAGAAAACTGAAAAATAATAGGAGGTTTTTCAGTAAAAAATTTTCGTAACGCCATCCGTATTCAAGATACAGGGCGTTGAAAAAGAAAAAAATATACACAATTTTTCGATTTTGGCGAAACTACTGGCAACATTGTAATGAAATTTCATACGAATATATCTTTGAAGGTGGTACACGAAATGAATGTGTTTTGATGTCTGACGCTCATAGAGGGCGCTAGTTTCACGGTTTGTATCAAGTTGTTTTGAACATAACTTTTTTGATATTGGATTTATTAAGCTGAATTTTGAGCGATCTTGAACATCATTGAATTTTAAACCAAAAAGTTACTCCTGATGAAACTCGATACTGTGTATCGTTTCCGGAATATTTTTATTTGAAAATTATGAAGTAATAATCGATGCTGGTATAGAGTAATGATGAATGTATTAATTGAGCATAAATTCACAAGAAAATTTAAAAGAAGGTTTAAAACATAAAAAAATTCAATGAGAGTAGGTGTTCAAAATGTCCTCCGCTTTCACAAGTGCACAAATCTATCCTTTTTTCTAAAATATCCATTTATCTTCTTAACGCTTGGGAGTCAGCTAAGAGGTCATTGAAGTGACGTTGAATTCTGTCCTACAACTCTTGAGGTGAATTTACCCCTGTTGCATAAATTGCATCAATTTTTTCTTCAAGATACAACCAAACTTTGTACCCCAAGGGATTGAAATCGCATGACCGAGGAGGCCAATAAATCGGAGCTTTTGCACCTCTATCAATCCATCGATTTAGAAAATAGTTACTCAACCGATTACCACACCTTCTACCAATATGGCGTGGAGTTCCATCGTGCTTAATAAGTATAATAATTAATGACTTTATCAATATTTTATACTAGCATCGGTTATTAATTCATAATTTTCAAATCAAAATATTCCGAAAATGGTGCACAATATCGAGTTTCATCAGGAGTACCTATTTGGTGTAAAATTGAATGATGTTCAAGATCGCTCGAAATTTAGCTCAATAAATCTAATATCAAAAAAGTTATGTTCAAAACAACTTGATACGAACCATGTAACTAGCGCCGTCTATGAGAGTCAGACATCAAAACATATTCATGAGATGTATCAGTTTCCAAAACATATTCGTATAAAATTTCATTACAATGTTGCCAGTAGTTTCGGCAAAATCGTAAAAAATCTGTATATTTTTTTTAATTTCAACGTCTTGTATCTTGAATACGGATGGCGATACAAAAATTCTTCACTGAACAAACTCCCACTATTTGTCAGTTTTCTATCTGTCTTAGAGAGGGGATCACTTTTTTTAAACACCCTGTATGTAGATATCGCGGTTTATCAATTGTTTTCTTTGTCAAAATTCACTATTTAACAATCTTCGAACTAAATTTTGAATGGACCACTATATCGCCATTGCGATATTCACAAGTTGCTTGATATAATGTCAGACCAGGTCTAGCCAGGTCGGCAGGTCAGCGATGGCCGAGGGCCTCCAGCTCAAGGGGCCTCCAGAAGCAGAAAAAAATAGATAAACACATTTTTCGAATACAAGAAGTCTATTATTAATGGAAATCGTAAAATTTTAGGATCATTTCTAAAGTTTTAGGAAATTTGAAAATATGTACTCGAGTTGAATGACCACAGTTGAAAAAGCAGAAGAAGATTTCGAATATTCGAACTCGATTTTCACCCACATCTATGGAAAAAAATTTTCATGGTTTCTGCAATGATTGTGAAAAATTTTCCGAGTATTGAGCATGCGCCTTTTGCTCTTTTCCGTTCTTTTTTAACTTTCTTGGATCAGGTTTGTTCACTAACTTATATGTAGCTCATAAATTCATTCTATCGATATCTTATAAATATACACCTTGTCTCAAAAGAAATGGTATTTTCTAAACTAAGAATAATCAAGAATCGTCTCAGGTCTAATTGAAGGCAAGACCCCCCTATGTGGGAATTTTCTATCAAAATTTTTATTTCATAAAATATTTGATTTGTTCTTTTCTCTTGATAGTTCTGGAAATTAGAAATCAAAAATAAATCCATTCAGATAGAAAAAAGATGGAAATGGAATAAGACACGACCAGAAACAAATCGTCAGAACATTCCTAGTATAAAGTTTCGCTAATTCATTTAAATAATATTCCTTGATGTATATTTGTAATTTTGCGGCAATAGAAATTTTACATTATGGAATCAAATTGTTGGTGTAGATGTTTCGGGAAAGGGGCGTTTTTATTTCGTTATTCCCACTTTTTGAAGTGATTTACTTATTCAAATCCCAACGTCAAATAATTCTTTGGAAGTAAAAAACCTTTTCACAATACATGAAACAGTTGAAGCATCCAACCGTTCAAGACGGTATTGTGATTATTATTTCAACCTCAATTAAAACTATGCGTCAGAGGCACCCTATATTATTTTTCGAATTTAATTTATTTATGGAATAACCTAATATATCGCAATTGTTAAACAGAGAATTTTAAGAAGACAGTCTTCCATGAAAAGCATTTTGTATTATTCCGAATTGATCCAATGATCGATAAATTTTATGAGTTCATTCCCGCATCGCACAATGGATAATTGCAATTTCGCAGAGTGATGTGAAAGTTAACGCTGCCTGATACTGAATTTCAATCAATTACTTTCTGTCCAACAATAAACTAACGTGAAAATTCTACTGCTCGCTAATTGTTCGTGTCATTGTGAAAACAATTCACCTAAGCGAGCGAATAATGGAATGAATACTTTTTTAATGGGTCTGTCAAGAGCATATCAAAACTATTATTGTTATGAAATGAAAAAAGCTTTATCTGAATGTACAGAAGAGGAATAGGAAGTGTCGTCTAGGTGCAGAATACGGTAACGGCAGGCTTGCCGCTAGCTGCTTGAGCGCCCGTGTGCAATTGCTCTTATACCGCCCTATAAATACTAACGATTTTTGTCAAAAAAGGGATAGGGCTCATTGATATTTCCTCATCAGGGTTGGAAAAAAAAGAAAATCTTATTGAAGAGAAAATCATTTATTTAGGTATGCTATTATTTTTTTAGCACAGTGTAAGATAATATACAGGGTGTACCAAGTTCGACGGCCTATTAGGCGTTTCTGGAGAACTGGACCTATTTGAAATCTGAAAATTGGAATTATGATGTTGTTTGATATTATCTACCGATCTAAAATATTCTTGGAGATTGATCACTTTCAGTTAGACAGGGAGTGAATAAACAATTTTCAGAAATTTGTTTTTCTGTTTTTTTCTTTTCGAATTTGATAATTTGATAGAGAATGCAATTCTGAATATATTCGTACTAAAATCGTTGCATTCGTCAGAATAATTTCCGAAATATCGAGAAAAACCTGAAGAAAAAAGGGAGATAAGAGTATTCGGTATTATATTTGTTATTCCTAACCTAGATATCGTAAGCACAAACTGTCTTCACATTTTTGAAGGAAAGTGTGGAAATATTGTACAATTTCAGAATTTTGAATAACTCGTCACAGGGTGTTACAAATGGTGGTTCAAAAATTGGGATCAAGATTGGCTCATAACTCATAAATCGTTTTTCAAATTAGAACCCAATTTTTTTATTATTGCGTTGGAATCTACGTAGAAAAATGATGATAATGTTGTAACATGTTGATTCACCTGAAATTACTAATTTTGGAGTTATTTAGGATTTTCTGATTCTATTCATGAAATCTGTTTCATATCAATAATGATAAATGAATTAAAAAAAGAGGTAGTCACTAGTGAGTTATTTGAATAATTCATCTTTCATGACCAAGGTCATTGTTGATATGAACCAGATTCTATGAATTTGACGGTACGTACGACATCAAATCAGGAAATCCAGAATAACTCAAGAATTATTAATTTTAGGAGCATTAAACATTTCGGAACTTTATCATCATTTTTCTTCGCACAATCCAACGCAATCTTAAAAAAATAGGGTTCTTATTTGAAAAACGAAAGTTATGGGTCAATCTTGATCCCAATTTTTGAACCAACATTTGAAACACCCTGTGACGGGTTTTTCAAAATTCTGAAAATGTAAAATATTTCCACATTCTTCGCCTTCAGAAATGTGAAAACGGTTTGTGCTTGCGATATCTAGGTTAGGAATAACAAACATAATACCGAATACACTTATCTCCTTTTTTTCTTCAGTTTTTTCTCGATATTTTGGAAAGTATTTTGACGAATGCAACGATTTGAGCACGAATGTATTCAGAATTGCATACTCTATCAAATTCGAAAACAAAAAAAAAACAGGAAACAAATTTTTTTAATCACTCCCTGTATAACTGAAAGTGGTCAGGCTCCAAGAATATTTTAGATCGGTAGATGATGTCAAACAATAACATAATACCACTTTTCAGATTTCAAATAGGTCTAGCACTCCAGAAACGCCTAATAGGCCGTCGAACTTTTTACACCCTGTATATACTCGAATATTTATTTAAAAAAATTTCACTCTTCTTATATTAGCAGAATTTGTTATGAACTTTCATAATTCCAAGTAGTCCAAAATTTCCTGTTTCATTGAAACTATAACTAAATTACATAGTTTTTGATGATTTTCAATTTTGAAAAAAACTTTTCACCAGATCCAATTGAAAACGATAGTGTTAATATTATTTTAAGTGCTATTTCTGTATTCGGAAATCTGGAAATTGAGTCACAGATGGAGTTGGTAGAATACTGAAAAGGCACAACATCGAGACCGTTCATGAACCGACACAGAAACTTACCCAGATGACCAGAACTACCAAAGACAAAGTGGACTCAAGTTAACAAGCCTGTATTTTTAGGATTCCCTGCGACTGCGGCAAAGTTTACATTGGTATAAAAAAAAACGAAGTATCAATAAGAGACTGAAGAAGCACCAACGAGGCTGTCAACTCAATCAGACAGAAACATCTGCACTACAATCTAAGATCAAGAATCTGCTCTAGACACCTACCGCAGGCGTCGGCGAAACGTTAGGTAAAACAATTTTTAATAGACTACAAGCAATAAGGCCGAAAACCTCCCTCAATGTAGTTATGTCATGGTCAAAAAGATATTGTAATAGGGTTTGTGGATCATTAGACTGGCCTTCGGCAGAATATGTGACTTCAATGCGATAATTACTCTTCTCTATTTTAGTATCGTAATGAGATCATTACAGTACTAAAAGTAGTGCTGTAATGAAACTCATTACAGCATTGTTTTCAGTTATATTTTTCGTTTTGTTGTTGTCAGTACTGACCTCCGATCCACTCAATTGTCGAATCAAATCAATTTAAATTCCGCAATCTGTCAAATTTCGTTAGTGACACAAACTGCCAAGATACAATACAAAAGTCACTAATCTGAATTTTTATTTGAATTTCGAGAGTTTTCCACAAAACTTTACTGAAATAGAGAAAATATCGTCTAATACTCGTTGCAGAAAGCAATTCCAACACTCATACTTTCGAAAACTCGCTCCTTCGTCGCTCGTTTTCGAATTTCGCATTCGTGTTGGAATAGCAGCTCATTTTGCAACTTGTGTTAGAATATACTATTAACAAATCAATACCGTCAATGTCTGGTTCATTAGTTCCATGATCTTTTAGCTTCAGATTCAAATCGTTGCAATACTCAATTAAATCATCTCTAAAGTAGACAAATAGGTTGTTGCTAACAAAATCAAAGACGTCGGAAAAAGTTTTAAACTACTCGAACTTATTTTTTAACGAAGTAATTGTTTGATCCAGAGTCCTCAAACAAAATTCCACTCTGTGTTTGGTTTTTGGGTCTACTTGAACTTCATCACTGTGTTTATATTGAAATAAATAATTATATTATAATGAATAAGAACTTGAAATTACTCTTAACAGAGTTATCATAATAGCACTTGATGTCCCATGGTATATCAGCAATAAGAAGATTATGGAAGACTTGGAAATTAAAACTTAAGAGGATATAGTACTTCAACAGACAGAGAAAATGGTGCAAAGAATGAAAGAATAGAGCAACGATCAAATAAAAAGGATACTGTCAGATATTGTCAGATAGACTGGAATTATTCGAATCAAAGAAAATCAATGGGATGAAATATTTCGACAGAATTTTACATGAAAATAATATGGTTTTTGTTTTAAAATTTCACATGATTTTAGTTGATTCAATAAATAATGAAGATTATGATAAACAACTGCGAGGAATCAAATATCTCAAAAATTATACGGAGCAGAACATTTTTACTTATAATAAAGACAGATATAATGAAAAAATTAGGTAGGAACAAACAAACGCATACCTTGAAATTCCAAGGTCAAGCCTCATTGTCCTCATATCTCTCATGAATCCGTATCGAGTACAAAATCTGATAAATAGTTTCAGGCTTTCACGACCGGATAAACTGACATTAAGAGAGTCTTCCGGGCTCATTGGCCGTAGTCTATTAGGAATTATTTCACCAAAAGTTACGCCCACAACTGCGGTAGGTATCTTCAGAGGATTCTTGGTCTGAGATTGTAACTCGACCGCTGAATTTCCGAAAGTGATGCTGGATTCGATCCGTTTGCCCAACTTATACCTTGATCATTGGTGGGAGAAGGCAGTGGGTTTACGCGCGTGATGTTGATCGGTCCATCGCTCCCACTTCGAATTGGCTTGATTTTGGTCTTTTCCAACACCTCTTACCATGCGCTATGTACCAAAGGAGTTTCTTCCCTTTTGTGCATGTTGTTCCCATGTTTATATATCTCAATGGCTTCCATGTTCATCCTAGGATAACAACTTTTGATGTTCGAAATAGCCTCTGCCTTTGAGAAAACAATATTGTTTCCACCTATTAGAGCATGTTCCGCTAGTGCGCATTTTTCTGTCTGATTGAGTCGACAACATGCTCCTTAATTCTCGTATTGATACTTCGCTTCGTTGTATCAATGTGGACTTTGCCGCAGTCACAAGGTATCCTGTAAATACCGGGTTGAGAGAGTGGGTCGACTTTGTCTTTGGTAGTTCTGATCATTTGGCTGCATCGAATCCAGCATCACTTTCGGAAATTCAGCGGACGAGTTACAACCTCAGACCAAGAATCCTCTGAAGATGCCTACCGCAGTTGTGGGCGAAACGTTAAGTGAAATAATTCCTAATAGACCACGGCCAATGAACCCGGAAGACTCTCTTAATAACACAAAATCTGATGTTCCTAATCGATTCCTTGAGGAAAATTTGTAAGAATCTCTAAATTAGAACATAAATTTTCGCATCCTGGTCTGAATGAACGCTGCGGATTTTTGTACAGAAAAGCTGGAGAGGGCCTAAGTATAGACGAAAAAATTTTCAGTTTTAACCAATTCGGATGAAAAATTTTCAGCTTAATTCGAATCGATAAGAATTATTTGAAATTTCAAAGTTGAGCCTCATATATCGTATAAGGCCCTTTTCGTATGGCCTTTTGAACCACCCGATTTATCAAATTACTCGATTAAACATCGTTATTCTTTCTTCTGTTATTAAGAATGACATGCGTTTGAGAAACAAAAAGGCGATAAACAAATTTTCCAGATGAAATATTGCCAGACTGAGAATGGATGCCAGACCTTCGACATTTTGTGTAATTTAAATTTTTTCAGATATAATTCTTTCAGTGTTCCTTAGTGGTTTCTCTTTCCTTTTCAACTGTATTGGTCGAAATGTTCGATATTCCTGTATTCGTATACCAGGTGTTCTAGTAATATTGTTCCGAATTATCCCAGCCATTTGGGAATATGAGAATTAATTTTTCAATTATTCTAATGGGCCTTCATTTGAGAAAAACAAAAATTGAAAATCACTTTCGGTTTGAATTATCTTTGGCATTCTCATGCGGTCGGGAACAATATTCACATCCTCAATTTTTCATTTTAAAAATAATATCTGTATCATCTTGCTTGCCTCCAAATATCACGTTGAACTGAACAGATATCAAACAAGGAGGTAAGAAGCTTTGGAATAGATAAACACGTGAAAGTGACCACGCAATATTGATGTCTGGTTTCACCGAAAGTGTAAGTGAATTAATGGTGTAAGCACCTTGACCATAAACATCCTAGGTAATGGGAGTTATATCAATCGAAAGTTCTGCATTACTCGCCTACTACACATGAGTAGTTCTGTGGTAAATACCGTTGATTTGCAGAACATCTTCTGAATATTAATACCAATATGGTTGGATAGACGCGATAATTATGGCACAGTTGATTTTTTCGTTTTACACGAATTTTATACGCAATTGAACTAATTCTTTAAAATTGCTCAACCTATGCACCCACCTCATAATTTTCCAGATTTTCGGTGTAACCTAAATACTGTATTGTATTGTATTGAACAGACATTTCTCATTATCTATAGAAGGTATGTATTATGCAATTATCATTTCAAGATCGCTCCGGTGTTTTGGGTGCAAAGTCAAGTTCAGAAATTCGAATGATGGTGATGGTCAAACAAAAGTATCATCAGCTGAAACCGAATGTGTTTTGTTGCAGTTTCGTACTATTTTTGATAAAAAAAAATCAGTTTTGCTGTCGGAGAATTTTCATCTTGTATAACAACGGAAGACTTATTGCACCATCTTTGCAGCTCTTCAGGATTGAAGTATCTTAGTATCATAATACAATGAAGGAAAGACAACTTGTACAATAAACTTAGTTTTTATTATAATCGTTAATGTTATGTTATTACCGATCCACACGAAGCATTTAAACAACGCTGATACTACCCGTTTTGTTAATATTCTATAAATGTACTATTAGGGATGAATCTTCATTACATGAACATAATGCTTGAGAATACTAATATTAATAATCATATACAGGTATAAATATGTGTTTTTTACACCAACCCTTTTTTCCTGCAGTTCGTCTCTGTATAACGAAAGTATACATGCAGGTTAAAACATTTTATAAGAATGTCTCTTGAAGCAAAAATATTTCATAGGAACTCCCAGATGATTGAAGTATAATATTTTATACCATAAAAGCCATATTTTGTGTTGCTCTAACTTCATTTTACGGTGGCCATTTTTGAGTGTTAACGTAAAATATTTTTTTTTTAATAAAATGCGTCAACTAACTACTTTAGTATTTATATTTTGGTAAACGATGAACGCTTTGAAAGGTTTTCTTACAATGTAAGCCAACATGAGGGAACCCAAAAATAATTAATAAATTTGAGGCGCTTGAAAATTTTGTTATATATGTCTCATATTTTATGCCGAAAATTTTTTTTCGCAGTAAAATCAACCATCAGATGGCAAATGGAATTTCTGTCTGTCCGGTATTGTGTATGTACATATCAGAACTAAATGTTATATGGCTGACGTACTGACTGGAACAAATATTTCATTTGTTAGAATGTTTGGAATGCTTGCTTTCTTTTTTTCTTGAGGACCATTAAAAATAAATTATTCTCAGCCGGTATACAAAATGCTCGTACTTTTAGTGTTAGTCGAAACAAAAATGCTACATCTCATATGAGAAAACAACTTCTTTAAAACTGTTTCATTCGATAAATGTTATATAATTGTCATGATAATTAAAAAATATTTCGCCTTATAACTGTTTTCAATAAAACTGTTTTATAATTGTTGCAAACTACGTTTTATAATTATTTTGTAAATGTTTAGACAATTATCCGGTAAAAGCTCTGGAAGCCATAATAAAATAAATTAGGACAAAATTGCTGCACAAGAGTTCGCCCTTCTTAGGTTTATAGGCGTTGTATAAACGTTGTAAGAACGTTTATATCGATATTAATATTTTATAAAAATAGTTCTGTAAATGTTTTTAGGCCATTTATAAAACATAAATTGTTAGTTGGGACGTTAGTTTGAATAAATAAATATATAGCATAAGTCTTTAATTTTTTATTGATTCATATATCTCAATTCATGTTAGAAATACTTGTAAAACGCTAGGTAAATATAGCGGTTTGAATAATTCCAGACAAACTTGAATGAAAATTTGAGCTTTGACTAGAGAGATGGGCACAAGTCTTCCATGGTTAGGCATTTCAGGATTGTTTTCGTAATTTCACGAGGAAAATCAAACTCGAAAAAACAAAAAGCGAGAAGGTTTGTTTAATGAGATTTCTGACTCGAAAAATCAATTGATTCTGCAAAGATCTCATTGGAAGAACCATAAATTTATTAGATTAAAATTCAATCTAATGCAACCAAACATTTTTCTCATCACGACTAAAATGAATACCTACAATCTTCAATCAAAATAACGACATCTGCAGTGCATCAGAGAGCTTACAAACTGCAAAAGTTTTCGAGTCTGATTAATTCTGAGTGGATAACGCTTCAAGTATCCATCATTTCATATCATCATTTTCTTCAATGGAAACACACAGCACGATCTGCTCTAAATTTTAAAACACGCATTTGAGGCTGAGAACAAAACTGATTGAAAAATCGTGTAGTGTAGAGTATAGACATAATTGCGAGTGACAATAGGTAGAGTATCGGTGAAAAAATTGGTCAACCCACATTTCGAGGTGTCACATTACGTGTCCATATTGAATAATATTTTGCATCGAAATGTAGGCGTACGTGTATGAAGTGGGTTCAATAGACGTAATTTTGCATCATCGTTACAGAACTTTCTTCGGAATAACCTCATTAGAAAATATTGGGAATTTCATATGAATCATCTGGTATATAGGTAAGATAAATTTCGCTCGTCATTGTCATACTATTCTTTTTGGGGAAATCCCCTAGTGCTTTTCACAAAATTTCTGACCCAATTCTGCATGAAATTGATAATATATCAAAATCAGGTAGAGAATGACTAGCGTGACAAGTAAGAATCACAGTAATTGCTTTTATCTCAGTTAAAGCTTCTATCATTCGTGTGTTCGACGTCGACATCAGTGATTTTCTTGTCGTTGGTGTGATTATCATTTTTACCATGAATATATAACATTCTCCAAGTAACCGAGTGAACGAATCCTTTTACACATCCGTGAATTCATACAAGTTTAAATGTGGAATATTTTGCTGTAAAATTTCGATGCAATTCATCATCCAGTTTGGGAATCTGCAATTTTTGTCGGTTCAAATTTTGTCATCCATTCGAAGTAGTCAAAATATGGATTCATCTTCTGGTTGGGAAAGTCATAAAATAAATTGAAATCATGAAATGAATAGGGAAGGAAATGATGTTGTGATTGTAAAACTGAATTTTAATGCTGTAAGGATTTACTATTTCCTCCAATCTTTCAATATCAGTAATAAAAGTTCAATGATTGTAACGGGATATCTGCTCTTAAAATTTTTTGAGATGATTAGATGAAATTCAAGATAGAATATGTTATTTATGTTGTGAAAATTAACTCTAGCAAATCCAAGTGGATACACAACAGACTTGCTGAAAGCAGTTGAAAATATTGATCAAAGTTTCTTCAATTCCTACTTACATACATACCTACACACAGTAAGCTCTAGATCTAGGTTCGTTTTTAATCATTTCATGATATTGAATGACAGAGTCTCGACGAGTACCTGACTCATGTTTCATCCTATATTTTTGAAATTTGTGGGTTTGAATATAATCATCAGACTGAAGACTTCATTCAACTAATCAGTTTTTGAGTATATTATCATTTTTCTCTTCTTATGAAGGGAGAAAATTATTTGAACTATTTCTTAGTATGAATGGTGTCTTTGAAATGGTTTCAAATGAAGAAAAAATTCTTTTCAGATGAAGAATCGTGAGCATCAAAGTGAATTTGTCGGTACTTACCCAATACAGAAGTCGCGAAAGGATTTGAAAACTTAATAGCACTTTTCTATTTTTCTTTGAATTTACAGGACTGTGAAAAATATATTCGGGATATGAATCATGAAGCTTCGAAGTCTTAACCAACGAACCAAACTCATAGAATTTCATTTTGAATATCAGCATCATTCAATAATTCCAACTCAACGAGAATATCATCGTCATTTATTTTCGCGGAATTCGCCCTGTGTATCGATGATTTGACCTTTATTGATTCTAGATATCTGAAAGGAAAAGTGTATGCAGATTACTACATACACTTTTCCTTTCAGATCTTCTCATTAGAGAAGATAATATGCTGGTCATGGGGCTTGATATTCTGATTCGAGTCATGGAAAATGCTTGCAAGAGCAATGTGAGGGCTGAACATGGCAATCCTTTGCGTGATGTAATTTTTTACACTGGAACTGTTAAAAAACCCAAATATTGCATTTTGAGAAATAAATTAAAACTCAAATTTAAAAAAGTTATTAACTTAGTGACTTTTTCCCCATCCTGTGTTTAGCTCTGCAGGTGGCCCTACAGCATGAAAGGTTGTCGAACTAAATGAACTAAGAGTGACATCTATGTGATTCTTCGATCACAAAATTCCTGCACAAACCCTTTTTCGAAATTATTTCATTTTATAATCAAGTATCATTCTTTGGATATTCAGGTTCAAAAATTGTAACGAGAAGAAAAATCCTCGCAATAGAGAATGAAGATATCCAGTAAGATATAAAAAAAAAGAAAAAATCTTTTCTTTGCTTTGTGGAGGCCACACCGAGAACGATTTTGAATTCAAAATAGTAATCATCGAAAAACCATTTTCAATTCCTAGGCACAGAGATCTTTTATCATGAGGTTGGAGAAATGATATTAGATTTTGTCACGGAGATGAGAGATATAATAGCCTTATTTGACATCATCAGTATCCCATACACCTCAGGAACAAAATCGTCATGAAAAACTTCGATATTTGATGCAATGAGGTGTGATGTACTGGGTAGAAATTACAATGCAGTGACATCCACTTGCATCAAAATGTTCCACATCTAAAAAGAACTCTATACATCCATTTTCACTCAATGCAATTTCAGCAGTGGCCCTAAATCAGGGCCATGCATCATGCAAGTGATGGAAACGCCCAATTCTTTTAGCGACCGTGAAGCCAAAAGTTTCTGAGAAAAACAATGAAACTGAACAAAAAAATCTTTGCCTTTACGTTGGCCACACCAAAAACATTTTGGAAACAAAGATGAATTCAAAAAGTCAATTATCGATCAATTCCCCTGCCCTTATTTAGGGCCACTGCTAAAATTTCTTTGAGTGAAAACTATTCACTAATAGGGTTTTGATTACTATTTTGAATTCATCTATGTTTCAGAAATTCAATACGAAGAGTAGGGAAATATACTGAATGAAATTTACTGATGAAATGAACAAAGTTGCATTGTCAAAAAACATGGAGTTTTTTTTACACAGGGAAGGGTGAAATAACTACCATGCATTTTTGACGGTGCTTATTCAAATGTTTATCTTCAGGAGACTGTGATATTCATCGTTTCATAACATCAAATCTAATTTCCTAATTCAAGGAAACGAAGCAAAAAACTCTGTTAACAGTTCGAATTCATTTCCTTATAGCAGAATAATATGAATTTAATTTAGATCTAATTGTATGGGTGCATGGAATATTCCATATAATCATTTCGAATTATTCATGGAATTAAGTCATCGTCAGGTTCTTATGTTTATTCCTATGTAATTTCTTATTCGCTTTATATCATCATTTGAGAAATATTGAAAAAATGTAGAGTTCCTAACAATGTTGTTTCATCGTATCAACTTTCACACCTTACACAGGTGGAATTTCACTAATCTTCTGCTTCAACACATAAATATATAATATTAAATTCATATACTTATAACTATCAAACTCTTTTGAAACATTCAAAAATTATTCGAGAAAACTGAAAGGTAAACCTTTCGCTAACGACCAACAATATTACATAAATCCTTCCAGTGATTGTTCTGCGAAGTGACCGAATCATGCAACCCTAGATTATCCCAAATACAAAATTGTGTTGACAGTTAGTGGAGTAGGCCAACAGGGGAAACCCAATATCATGCATAATGTGATAGTCTAAGATCCCAGGGCCCCCAGACGTTACTTATTTTTGACGTAACGAATTTCACAGTATAGATATAGATGCACAGTAGTGCATACTCGCTACCTTGGCTAGGCGGCCCGTTCACAGGTAGAAGGTAGAAAAGATAGACAAAAATATACCGAACTTTTCTCAAATTCGAAGAACTGATTTTTATATATGTCACGCAGAATATTATGAAAAATGAATATTTCATATTGCCAGACCGTTTCCGTGGGCCGTAATTCCTCCCAGACGCTTCAAATTTCAATAAAAAAAATCACAGCTTAGAAACATTGTTGCGAAATGGTCAGATTCAGCACTTTCGTTAAATTCGAAGCACTGATTTTTATATTTGTAACGCAAAATATTATAAATAAATAAATATTTCATATTGCCAGACCGTTTCCGTGTGGGCCGTAATTCCTCCCAGACGCTTTGAATTTCAATAAAAAAAATCACAGAAACATTGTTGCAAAATGGCCAGATTCAGCACTTTTGTTGAATTCGAAGCACTGATTCTTATATATGTAACGCAAAATATTATAAAAAATAATTATTTCATATTGCCAGACCGTTTTCGTGAGCCGTAGTTCCTCCCAGACGCTCTAAATTTCATTGAAAAAAAAAACCTTTTTTAACGTCGAAGTCTTCAATTTTGAATATAATTCTGAGGGGATCATTTTGATACTTTTTGTGGAAAGCCAAACCAATCCCAAGGGCCAAACATTCTGCCAGACACAATCAAAATTTTGTTAGGTCCCTAGAAACTATCAATTTTTTTGCCTACAAAGTGTATGTTTTCAACATCAAATTACGGGAATGACAATTTATTATTATAATTATAACAGAAATCAAAAAATATAATCTTTTTCATCTTATTCTTAATCTTCATTGTCAGCTTCACTCGATGGTTAACTCGTACCTGGCGTTTTACAATATTTTTATTGATAAAGTTTTCGTAACTATGGGTTCTCGAATTTCCTCAAGTTGGTAGAACCTGCCTTGTGAGCCGTAATTCCTCGCATACACTTTATAGGCAAAAAATTCATAGTTTCTAGGAAACTAATAAAAATTCTGATTGTGTACTGGCAGAATATTTGGCCCTTGGGATTGGTCTGGCTTTCCACAAAAAGTATTAAAATAATTCCCCAATGATTATATTCAAAATTGAAGACTTTAAATGTAAGAAAACTTCATTTTTTTAATGAAATTTAAAGCGTCTGGGAGGAATAACGGCCCACGAAAACAGTCTGGCAATATAAAATATTTATTTTTTATAATATTCTGCGTGTTATATATGAGAATCAGTGCTTCGAATTTAACAAAAAAGCTGAATCTGGCCATTTCCCAACAATGTTTCTAATTGTGTTTTTTTTATTGAAACTTAAATCGTCTGGGATTAATTACGACCCGCGGAATCGGTCTGGCAATATAAAATATTTATTTTTTATAATATTCTGCGCGACATATATAAAAACCAGTGATTCGAATTCAACAAAAGTGCTGAATCTGGCCATTTCGCAACAATGTTTCTAACTGTGATTTTTTTTAATTTAGAGCGTCTAGGAGAAATTACGACCTACGGAAACGGTCTGGCAATACGAAATTTTCATTTTTTATAATATTCTGCGCGACATATATAAAAATCAGTGCTTCGAATTCAATAAAAGTACTGAATCTGGCCATTTCGCAACAATATTTATAACTGTGATTTTTTTTTATTGAAATTTAAAGCGTCTGGAAGGAATTACGGCCCACGGAAACGGTCTGGCAATATCAAATATTCATTTTTCATAATATTCTGCGCGACATATATAAAAATCAGTTCTTCCAATTCAAGAAAAGTTCGGTATGTTTTTATCTACTTTTTTTACCTGCTACCTGCAAACGGGCCGCCTAGCCAAGATAGCGAGTATGCACACACTATTTACCACATATAAGAGAATGAGAAATGGCGCCGATCTGCAATGTTTGTCATAATGCGATCAGCCGTTCTAATGAATATTTAACCTGTGCGAACAACAATTTACACTTAGTTCATGTGAATTGTGCAAATATAAACTCATCTGATTATGAAAAACTGAAAAAATCTGGTGAATATAAACAGTGGAAATGTGGATTATGTTCAAAAAACGACATAACCTCAACCGATAGCGGAAAACAAAATAATCTAATTACTTCAGAAATTATGAAATGTTACACTGATATGGTTGATAATGTGATAAAGTCTACCATTGAAAAAACTTTGGGGGCACAACTTTTCCATGCCATCGAAGAACTGCGTAAGGAAATCAAGTCACTGAGGAAAGAAAATGAACATCTTAAATCTCTGGTGCAAGAGATTTCACTGAAAAATGATCTCGTTACTCCGACATCATCTAGTTCTGTTGATAAAGGAAAACCAGAGGCCTATAGTGACGTCGTTAAGACGGTAACAACTAAAAAGAAGACTTCTGTTCATAAGGTTAACAATTCAAGAGCAGAAGGTCAGAAAGCCTTATTGCCGGTAATCACCCCCCGCGACGAAGACAAGGAGATACCCAAAGTCGTTGAACATGTTGCTAGAGATGCTGAGTTCCTGCCTGTTATCCCCAGAAAGAAACTAAAGAAGCGTAAGCAAAGCTTAGTCGGCACTAGGAAGACTGATGAAATCAAAGCGGTTACACGTTACTCGCATGTACACATTAGTAACCTAGATCCCGATTTAGTCCCTGAAAAGATTATCAATTATCTCACTGGTAACGACTTCAAGGAAGTCAAATGTATAAAACTTCAAGCAAACCGCCCTGAAGAATACTCATCTTTTAAGGTTTCAGTGATATCGTCCGACTTCGAAAAGGTAAAAAATCCTAATTTATGGCCCGAGGGAACTAAAATAAATAATTTTTTATTCCATCTGATCAAGAAACCACCATCTCCACCTATAAATTAATACATATTAACGTACAATCAATAGGTAACAACCTAATTCGTTTGGATAATTTTGTAAATAAACATAATTGTCAGTTTCTGGCTGTCACAGAACACTGGAAGTCATCTGTCGAATTATCCGTTCACGGTATAACAAATTTCAAATTGAAATCATCATTCTGTCGGAATATTGGAGAACATGGTGGAACCGCCGTATATCTTAACGATACTGTAGCAGATGCTTCGTCGGAGATAACGGAGTTCGTTAACATGAGTGTTCCCTTTTCTTTTGAATGTTCAGCCGTGAAATATAATATTAGAAATAAACAACTAATTGTAATGTCGATTTATAGATCACCGACAGCAGCAAGCAATGTGGATCTTTTTTTCGAGAAGCTCATTGTGATCCTTCAGAAACTCGTTGTTATGAATACACCCTATTTAATTGCGGGTGACTTTAATATACACACTGAGGAAAATTCTAATGATCCCAATAAACGAATTTTTCTATCAGTTATCGAATCATTTGATGCTAGATTAGTCATTAAAGAACCAACTCGTAATGAAGCGTGCATTGACAATGTCATTACTAATATTGAAAACATTTCAGGTTACTGTGAACAACCCCATCTGTCAGATCATTTAGCACAGATTGTTTCATTCAATCACGTATCATGTAAAATAAAATCTGAGTTAATAAAAATACGTCAAATAAATGAACAAAACTTATCTGAATTCAATAACGAACTGAATAACTATGATTGGCGGAAGTTATATATTGTTGATCATGAGGACGTCAACCTTCAATGGACCCTTTTTTTTAGGGTTTATAAAGAAAAATTTGAAAGTTGTTTCCCTGTTAGAGAAATTAGGCAAAATATCGTCAAGAATAACCCGCAAAAACAAGACCCGAAAGTAAATGAAATTAAAAAGATGTTGGATGTGGTATATACTTACTCCTGTTTCGAACCATCTTATTTAGAACTTTACAAAAGTCTGAAAAAAACATATGATACCGCTCTGAAAGAATCGAAGCAGAATTACTATTATGAACAATACAAAAACTCTTCTAATAAATCAAAAACAATATGGACAATCGTAAATAGTAAGACAGGTAAGACTCAGAAGAGACCCTCTTTTGGTAGTGTCGTTTCACCACAAAGGCTTGCGGACGATTTCGGCCAATTATTCGATAGCTCGCGGTATTCAACATATCATATTCAAGACTCGAATACTCCAACTTCTATAACCCGCCTCGAAAATTCTTTTTTTATGTTCGAAGTAACCGAAAAAGAAGTCGCACAAGTATTTAAAAATCTTGCAAACAAAAAAAGCGTTGGACATGACAATATTCCTGTAAGAGTCATGAAATCTTCAATGAAACCCGTATTGCAGCCCATCACTTTCATACTGAACAACAGCTTTAAATACAGAGTGTTCCCAGACATGCTTAAAATTGCGGTAATAAAACCTGTCCACAAGAAAGGTAATCAAGCAGATATCAATAATTACAGACCGATTAGTCTTCTTAGCCACTTTTCGAAGGTCTTTGAGAAAATCATGTGCAACAGACTCCTGAAATTTTTCAAAAAATTTAATGTGATTAATGAACAACAACACGGGTTCATTAAGGGAAGAAGCACAGAAACGGCTATCTTTAAGATGGTTGAGATGATAGTGGAAGGTTTTGAAAGAAGTGAGCAGATCCTTGGTCTCTTCTTGGATTTTTCCAAGGCTTTTGACTCCGTGGATCATCGTCTTCTTCTTTCGAAACTTGAAATATATGGTGTTAGGAATGCTCAATTGGGTTTTATTGAAGCTACCTTCGGGGACGCTCCCAGTACATATCGTTAAACGTGGACGCTGTAGAATACACGTCAGATACATCCCTTGTCACACAGGGTGTTATTCAGGGCAGTATCCTTGGTCCTCTACTTTTTGTTTTATATATAAACGACATGCCTTGCACCGTCCCACATCTGAGAGAGTCATTTGTCAACTACGCTGATGACACGAACATACTGTTGCGTGAAAGGAGCTCTGAAGCCCTGCAGAACCTGTTGGATAGTACCTTCGCTTCGGTCCAACAGTGGTGTACATCGCATAATCTGAAACTCAACACCGATAAGACCGAGTTCGTACTATTTTCCCATAAACTGCGGAAGGTCGAACAGAAAGAAAAGCTCTCCTTGCTGGGAAAGGAAATACACCCTAAAACATGTGCCAGGTTTTTGGGTGTTCATATAGATGGGCACCTTGGTTGGACTGAGCACATAGAACAACTAAACAGTAAATTAGCGAAGACGGTGTTTACTCTGAGAGTGCTGAAATCAGAGCTTACTGAAGAGTTTTTGAAGACCATCTACTACTCAAACTTCCAAGCACTTATTAGTTATGGAATTGTATTCTGGGGAAACAGCCAGTGTGCAATATCTGTCTTCCGCATGCAGAAACTCGCTGTGCGAACAATTTTTAATTTGAAGTTCCGAGAGTCTTGTCGGGGAGTCTTTAGAAGAAATAATTTGCTCACATTGCCAGGAATTTACATATACAAATGTTTGCAATTTGTTCATAAAAATCCTCAAGTTTTCAACCCATATAAGAAAAGTAACATCTACCATACAAGACACGACTTTTTCATCTTTCCCCACCACGGTTTATCGTTTACGGAAAAAAATTGCACATACATGTGTATTAAATTTCATAACGCTTTACCCAAGAAAATTAGAGAACTGAAGGATTTCAAACTTTTCAGAAAGGAGGTACACAGCTTGTTGCTTCGGCTTGAACCGTATACTCTAACTGAGTTCCTGTCAAGTAGCAACATGTAAAATTTGTCTGTATATTTTTTTTTATGACCTTTCCCATTTTCATTGTTTTTATAACAGTTATTATTGGCGAATAAATATTATTATTATTATTATTATAAGACTGTCTATACTCTAAAATTCGTTACTACAAAAATAAGTAAGGTCTGGGGGCCCTGGGATCTTACTCTATGAGTATTGTATTTGAATGGCAATATCTTAGGAATGGTAATTCTTAGGAATAAAACATGATAACCATTCTTGTAGATAATTTCAAAATATACTACTTTTGTTTTTGGTTTCTCCAGATAAAACTCATTGCTTTCGAGAAAAATTCACAAAACCTAAAATTATGACCTTTGACCCTGAATGACTTTAGTCGCACATATAGACTTTTAAGACTCCATTTGAACAAATTAGCTAATAATGTAGCTATTCTCTGTTCGATGACAGCACAATTTCATTGGTTTACTCTCGGTCTGGACCTCTGCCAGTACACGGTCGCAGTTCAGAAACTAATATTTCTGAATTATGACAGTTCCGATGTTTTATTTTTGATGGTGAACCCTGTTTATAAAAAAATGGATGTCGGTGAGATTGATTGTAAAAGGCAGGAAGATTAACATGTTCAACAAAAAAATTTTTTTTTCAGATTTGTTATGAATTGTTGGCTCAACTTCGTTTAGGATCTTCCTTGAGATTTCCTAACCCATGAAATTTTTGCAACATTCGAGTTCAACTAACGTTGTTTCAACTGTAGAAGAACTTAGAAAAAAAAATAAAAGCTCAGAGGGGTCCTATTAACATTATAAATATACAGAAAAACAAAAAATCATTCATGAGGGACAAAAGTAGGATCTCCATTGCAGTATATAATAGTTCATAGTCCGTCGTAAATAATTCGAAAAGAAGGTATACATACGTATTGATAAATATATGGACAATTGACAATAATTAATGAATATCCAAATAATGATGTATATTAGAAAAGACTGTCGACTGTTAGCAAACATTGATGATGTGGTACCATACAATCATACAATTCGGGATAGACTATGATAGGTAACAATATTAAGAGGCACGTAACTAAGGGGTAGGCCCGAAACTGGAAACTTAAAAAAATATATATGCATATATGTACGCTGATGAAATATGAAGTGGTATGGGAAACAACTACATACAATTTACGTAAATTTTACGAACTAAATCAGGTGCATTCAGACCACGAATATTCCTTAACAAATCGGACATTCCAACTCTAAACTATCCAAGCTTGTGGTGTTTTCAGACGGATGCAATGAAATTTGACCACAAATTCATTTTAAGCGCCTCAAACATTAGAATCCATTTTCGGCTCAACGTTTTATACATTCAAACAATAGGATAACTTACAAAGTGCACAGGATTATTTTGCCTTATTTCCCCTTTCGCTTTTTCCTGAATATTAAAATGACTTTTATCATCCGTAATCTCTCTCATACTTCCAAGTCAAACATTTTATTTTTAACTGAACTTAGAGATTTAATATTTCTGAGAGATGATGTTACGAGGTTTAATGGTTTATACACTTTCAAATAGAAAGTTATTCATTTTCTAGTTGATCATTTGAAAAAACTCCACAACACATGAACAAAGGAGCAAGATCTTCTATACTAAAATCGATTCTACGAGAGATAGGTACTTCGCGAAAATTCAGTAGGTATAATTTTTTTTCTTATTTAACATTAATACCATTTTCAGGAATGATTTGCTGAAGTATAATCAGTAGTAATAATCAGAGAGCATCATTGTTTTTCATAAGGAAAATACAATACGTCACGTCATTTTCTGATTGTATCGCTTATCATGAAGAAAAGCACCCTGTATATAGAACAGTCAAACCTTTTATGGAAGTTCAAGCAACTTACAGTACCGTCCGTTAAACAGTCATGAAATTTTGTGGCACGCCTGGAAATTTAAAAAAATATTGAATCGGAAAACCGAACTGAATGTATGGAAAGTTGAACTATTAAATTATTTGAATATCCAGGAGCAGACCCTTGTTGCAAATTGGGGTTTTTCAATAGCTGATAGTATATAAAATTGCCTGGTGCATTGAATAGCAAAACTAATACACAATAGTTCTGAAAATCACATGGACTGACTTATATGGAATACTCATCTCTTTACCAAATTATTTAATCTGGTTTATGGACGAACGAATTTCAATTGGGGATTATGTAAATGACAAAAGAAATTTTCCTCATAATTTTCACTGACTTTGTTTCGGAAGGTTTGAATTACTCAATCAGAGTAATTCGACTCAAAGTTACTATAAAACGCCTTCATGGCCGTGTTTTTGGGGGGGTAATATATCATGGCTTGCAAGATCTCCGGACCTATAGCCTCTTGATGATTTTTCATGGGCCAAAAATACGAGTTCACAAGGTTATGATTAATTCCAGAAATTATATAAAAGAGAGAATTGAAGCAGCTTATCACAAGATTGGGAATAATCCGGAAGTGATGAGGAAAATAACGAATTCAGACTCATGTTCATGCTAGAAAAAGTATTGAGTACTTCAACAAATACTCCAAGATAGAGTCTTGGGTAAAAGAGGACCAGGTCGTAGGCGTATCTCATTTCTAAAAAAATTTGTCTACTTGATACTCAAAACTGCAACTGCTGCAATTAATACAATAACCATATCCCAGATCAAGGCTGTCCAACACGAGGCCCGCGGGCCGCATGTGGACCGCGACCTAATTTTTTGTGACCCGCAGAGGGACGCTGAAAATCGCAAAAGCGAAAAATCTCTTACTGATGGATTGTGCCATCAAAATGGCATAACAGTTTAGTGAAACAAAAATGCCGAAAAATTCGAAGCAGTCTCGTTATCGCATCAAACGATAGAGGAGTAGACCATATTGATCAATATAGTTATATCTAAAAAACTATATAACTCAGTTGAAAAGCTGTGAATGAGGTGGTATCGTCCATGAACGTTCCTATATTGTCACTGATGGAGCCAGAGCTATGACAGGAACTTAAATAGGATTTGCAGGACTCTTGAAATAAAATCACATAAACAGTCAACAGTCTTGTGATACATTGTATTGTTCACCAAGAGACTCAATGTGGAAAATTGTCACCTCAAATGGATGTCATGGAAGTAGTCACATTATGCGAGAGGGCAATCGTTCTTTGAAAACTTTGAGATTTTCAAGCCGAAGTAGAAGTTACATATGGCGAACTGTTATTTCACACCAACATCCTTTGAAGATATGAAGGATTTTATTTTGAAGGAGTTTCATATCCACTTCGGATAAAAAGCATCGAAAAGACTGTAGAAGGAGTCGAAAATAAGTTTAGCGAATTTCAAAAAATTGTAAGAAAAATTTCAGTTTTTGCTCATCCCCTTCAGAATGTAAGTAGAGCACACCTCCAACTGGAATCGTGTGAGTTGCAAACAGATGTTTTTTACCAAGAAAGAACGTGAACTAAATTTAAATTTTTCAATTTGCTGCCAGAAGAACGATACCCCAACTTACTAAACTTAAGGCTTACAGTGGGTTCAATGATGGGAAGCACATATCTGAAAAAGCAGCATTAAGCTGCAAATTTATTTTTAATGCGGCCCTCTGCACCGGAATTTTTCAAAATGTGGCCCTTGAGGTACGTGAAGTTGGACAGCCCTGGCCTAGATAGATGATTCCCAACATTCAGAAAGAAAAGGCACCTCAAGAAGAATAATTCTATTTGCAGAAAATTAATCTAATATATTTCAATGCGATCACTACAAAAAAATTACCTGTCAAAATGAAAATAATATGTAGTCGTAATCCAAACACATTTTATCTTTTCCATATCTGTACTGTGTGGTGATTCGAAGGGGAAAATACTTTTCCGCTCTCTGCATCCCTGTAACTGTAAACTTTTAACGGAGGTAGGACAACCCCTTCATTTTGAATGGGGTTGCGGGGGGTTGCGAAACCTCATTCTGAAGATCCCATCGAGTTCTATCTGATTCTGAACTCAAGCTTCAAAATTTTCATTAATGACGGGAGGTTGTGCTCACTGTCAGATGGTTGAAGTTACGGAGATGGGAAAAGCAAAAATCAGAAATTGATGGGTCCGAGCAATTTTCCTCATTTTCATTAATGTCGGAATATCAAGATATTAGGTTTTCGTAGAACCACCATCTATAAAATTCCATCAATTTTTTGTGAAACTTTTGAATTCTCAAACAGAAATATTCCGAGTTCTTCTGTTTCTGAAATACAGGGCAAAAACGAAAATGTTCACTTTTTTGGGATATATAATTTCTCAGGCAATGTATAGGATAAAAAAAACGAAAACTGCTTTTGATATATATTTTCAGGTAGAAATCAGTGACGTAGCCATAAAACAGTTTTTAGAGAACTGTTTCAGATATTGAGCACAAACGTGGAATTCTTCATATAGAACCTCCTGCAAATTTTAATGTCAAATTTTTGCATTTATTTTTCTGAAACATACAATGAATTTTGAAAATCAGAAAGATCCTTATTTATGTTTTTTTTTTAATAGTAAGTCATGAATTCTTCCACACATGCATGAAAATTTAACATACATAACAAAATTACAATATCAATATTAAAATTTCTTTCGTTTTCAACATTTTCAAGTTCATGTTGATGAGTGATATTTTGGGTTCATGTTTAATTATAATAAAATATTTAGATCCAAGTCACATGACGTTTTAAAAAAGTATTAACTAAATGCACTATTGAAAAACAAAAAAATTTGGATTATTCTAATTTTTGAAGCTGGAATATATGAAAGGGCAAGTTTTGGATGCATGAATGTATTCAGAAAAATAAATGCAGAAGTTTGACGTTAAAATATACACGGTGTTCAATCTGAAAAATTTCTCGTTTGTGTATAATGCCAAAAATATTGCTCTAAAAATTTTTTCCAACTACGCCACTGATTTCTACATGAGTTTTCATTTTTTTCTATCTTATAGATAGAAAAATTATTACATCTCAAAAAAGTGAACATTTCGGTTTTCGCCCTGTATTCCAGAAACGAAAGAAATTGTAATATTTCTGTTTGTGGATTTGAAAGTTTTACAAAAGAATTTCAAAGAATCGCGAAAATCGCATGTCTCTATCTTCAATAATATCTGAGATACAGTGCAGTCCCACCCAATTTGGGACAGAATGTACAGTTCAACAGGATTCACCCTAAATATTTGCTAGCCAAAGGACCGCCAAAAATGTAATTGCCCAGGTCGACTTCAACATTTAATCCGCCTCCTACTTAATATTTCAATGAAGTTAGATGATATTTCATTGAATGCTTGTGAAGGGTTGAAAAAGTTAGCGGCTAGTAAGTACCTGCTAGTCCGGCCAACACGACATAAAAATAGTGTTCAAACACCAAACATTGCTGGGGAGCCAAATTTTGATGGCGAACTAGGGTTTACCATGTGTGCATCGAAAGTTATTCGGTGTCAAAGCTCGAAATTTTAGGTTTTTCGAATTTTTCCCAAAAACAGTAACTTAAAAAAAAACCTCGAACAAAAATTATAGGTCTTGAATTGCTCTACAAAAGGTTTTTTCCTTCAGAGATATCGCTACAATATTTAACCCAATAATCGATAGCAATATCAATATTAGGGCAATATCTAGAACTGCATGGGAACGGGTATTTTTTCCCTAAAATATCCTAAAATCGTCATGACAGTCAGTGTAGAAGGCCTACACAGGGGGATCCACGGTAAAATAACGGTGGCGTGGAAATGTGTGCATATCCAATATAATGTGACACTTAGAATCACGACATCTCAGGAATGGTATCTCTTAGGAAAAAAGTAACGGGCACTGCTTTTGTAGAGAATTTCAAGATCAATAACGTTTGTTTGAGGTTTTTTTAATGAAACCTACCGTTTTTGAGAAAAATCTAAAAAACCCGAAATTTTAACGTTTAACCCCGAATAACTTTTGGCGCACACATAGGATCGACTGGAACTTTTGAAACTTTATTTGTGATGGTGAGCCCTAATAGCTTTACACCAAAATTCGGCTCCTCGTCAATTTTTGTCATGTCAAATGTCTATATTGACCGGTCTTTAGTCTCTTGTTGAATAACATGAATAGAAAAATTTACAATAATAAAGACAAAATTTAATTTTATAATTTTTTTTCGAGAAGAAATTGCCCTTAGTTTTATTTGTGATCTTTCACTACCGTCATTGATTGATGAATTCACATTTCATCGAATCATTCGCATATTTTCAGTTGAATGTTGCTGAAAAGAATGAGAACGATAAACATAAACATGAACAATTACGTTTCCGTTCCAAACATTTGTTATATCTGGTTCGATGTAGTTGTTGAACTCCATAACGGACCATTATCTCATAAATCTTCACCTATCCTATTCGTTATAAGCAGACGGTTACAGACTTGATTTCGTTGACATCTAGACTAGCGAAAGTTCAATCAGACCGCGATCGTAATTTTTTTCCCGAGGAGAGAAAAATCTTTTTTCACTTCTGGGTATCCTTTTGGAGTGTGCTGCATTAGTTACACAACTCATAAACGATGATGGACGGCAATTTCTCCAAGAGCCTTGACGCTTGGCCTTGCACATACGAGCAGCGTTCTTAGGGAGCCAAAGTCAGGGGAAAGTGGAAGCGAGCCCCACCTGTGAGGATGTCTTCCATATTCCGAGCCTATATAACTGATGAGGACCTTGCCACTAACCATGAGTTAACAGTTCTTGTGAACGTCTTCAAGTGGGTGGCTCCCGAAACATCACGATGAGGGTCCACTGGAACCTTGTGGTTAGTGTTTTGTTTTATAGTATGTGCTCAAGATTTTTCTGTGACAAGTGACGTTTTGTTTAGGGATGATTCTTCCAAAGTAGTGTTTGCAGCGATTAGGGACCTTCTTTCTCGGGGTGATTAGAGTGATTTTCTGGCGGTTACTCTTTTGCTCAAACCAAGAGCTTTGATATACCTCGGTTTCATTGAAGAAAAAAAAATATGATAAAAAAATTCGTGAATGATAAAAAAGGAGTGCAAAAATCAATTCGAACAAATTCGAGATCCACAACGATAACGAAAGAAAAAAATTCAAACTTACATTTTTCGATTGACAGGATCATCAAAAGTTAAATTTCTCCTAAAAAGTTTTGCTATCTCAATGATGAAGAATTCAAGTGACAACGCATGACAACAATTTTATCTCGATCACTATATTAAAATAATCCTGAATATAAATCTTATATAAATCTAGATCTACAGATTATCATGAATTTCAAAGTGTTTGGAAAAAATTGCAGATTTAATTCAGAGCAGAAGTGACTTTTCACATCTCGTCTTCAATTAACATAAGCCCGCCATGACAAGTGACACTTCTCCTGCTTTCAATTTCGAGGAAATAATTGAATTAGCACAATAAAGATAAATAATAGATGTCATAATGATCAGATATCAGATTGAATAAGTTATTTGTTGATTGTGCGCAATCGTTAATTGATTTGCATCGAAAATATGATGATGCAAGGTCACTCATTTTATATGAAAGAAAAAATTCAATCGACTATTCCTTATCCAAAGAAAATTTTCACATTTTGACTAGTTCTTTCTGAAATCAAGCGAAGGAAAAATTGGCCTCATGCTCAAATTCCACATTTTCTATTAAGTGGTAGCTTCTCTATTAATCCCAACTTTTTAAATTTTGTTCTTAAATGACCTGACAACAATTTTTTCATTTTTCACATCAATGTCAAACATTCTGTATTTTGATACGAGTGCAGAAGGCACGAGTTCAAGATTTAAAAACGAGGCACGAACTAGCGAGTTTTTGAATTAAAGAGTCTTAGCATAAGCGTTCTGAACGAGTATTATACGTTATTCTGTCTAATTCATTACATTTTTATTGAAACTAATAGACTATTTTCATGAATATGCGACAGTGACACTGACTGTCAGTGTCAGAAATTCAGCGTTCGAGGTACAATTTTAGACCAAAAATCCTCTGAAGAAGCCTATACCGAAGTTGTAGGCGAAACATTAGGTGGAATTATTCCTAATGGACCACGGCCAATAAGCCCGGAAGACTCTTTCAATATCAGTATATCCGGTCGTGAAAGCCTCAAACTATTTAGATATATACGAATTCAAAATTTATAAATCACCTTAAAAATGATTCAAAAATTGCGTACATCTACACCATTTCCAAGTGTAATTCAGAAATTGTCTTGTGTATTTCAGGTTAGTCACTTCAATTTCAGAAAGCGTCAATTGAATTTCAGATTAGTCAATTGAATTTCAGAAAACATCAAATGTATATTGGATACTCAATTGAATTTCGTTTGATATTTTCTGAAATTCAATTGACAAATCTGAATAACATTCGATGTTTTCTGAAAAACAATTGACTAATCTGATATACAAGTGATGTTTTCTGAATGTCAATTGACGATTTCTGAATTACAATTGGAAATGGTGTAGTTATGTTAAAATTTTTCGTCCAGATATTATTTGTAGGTTTATATATAATAATGACAGAGAACTCACAGGATTTGAAGGAAATGAAATAACTGCCTCTACAAGCTAACCTTTTCGCATTAGTTCTACATTGCAAACAGACAAACAGACTGTTGCCGTGTGGGTTTCTTACAGAAGAATCACTTCGATACCATGTTCATCAGCTAATTTGGAGACGTAATCACACTTGTCTTTCGAAATTCCTTCGATATTCAAATTCAAAATCCACAAAGTTTTGCTCTCTGGTCGTGAGGGTTTTTCAAACCGGATACGACCTTCCAGGTGATGATTTTTCGGCACTTCAGATGTTTGAAGACCGCTACGGGACCATAATGAAAGGCAATCATCTCCCATAGATAAACCAAACATGTTATAACACAAGAAAACAGAATATTTTTCAGGACCAAAAACTACGACCTATCATTCTATGAATGATATAGTTGTATTATCAACTTCACAAATCAGTGAAAAACAAAAACTTAATTTAAGTTTTCTCTCCCAGTCTCTGAAACAAGAAACAAAAAAAAATTTAATAATATAAGAAAGGCCCCCGCGTAAAAAGTTGAGCACTTATTTGTCAGGGTTCAAAACTTTACGAGAAAAAATTGTTGCCTCACAATGAACAAAAATAAAACAGAGAAAAAACCCAAATTAATTTTTCAGGAAAATGCAGGGATCTCCCAGACAATATTTCAATAGATAACAGTGGAAAATAAGTCTGTTTCACTTGTAGAAAACAGCATTCTCAGAAGATAAAAAAAATAAGATGAAGACCTAACTGCACCGACAATACATTATTCATTTTATAGGGCAATCGATTTCGAATCCTTGTTTCAGACATTAATGAAGAAGAAATGAAGTGTTATCGCGGCATAGAAGTTATGGTAATCTCTATGAAAAAGCTCCTAATATCGAAAGTCTTAAAGGGCCATAATCGTTTAATAATGTTCACTATGCTTTCAAAATGTGTGATCTCGTGATATGATCATATAAAAGTTTCGTTTTGATCTATTATTCACAATATTCAGCACTTTCATCTGGCGTCCATTGAAGTTCTTGCTCATATCCTTCCGTACCTTCGCGTACGGAACCGATTCAACAGATCATAAAATTTGCATAATTATGGTGTTTTAATTCAAAATATATTCGTAATCACATTCAGATTACGGCTATTTTTTACGTAACACTTATGTATATAAACACCATGGAACATATGTTCAACGCCACTCATTTACATCCGTAGGAAAAAACTGCTCTTCCGGGAAAATTATGTAATGATTTCAACCAGTGGCCTCCCTGTATATTAAATCTGAATGAGTGGTCAACATTACAGTGAATTATTTCTGCTCAATTCCTCAGATGTTGCACAGCGTCAAGTAATAAAAAAATTCAATTGGCAGAAATGAAATCAGCATCCTAATTCAAGTTTCGTGAAATGAGGTAAATATGCGTCATAAGATTTCTCTGGAATTCTTGACAATTTTTGAATTTTGAAGAAAATTTCGATCGATAGATATCCGACATCCAAGTATTGAAGGTTTCATAATTCATGACATTCACAATGTCTTTTGTTGGTTATCCTACACAAATCACCAAATAAATTATATCTCATCTCAATTTCAACTATGAAGATATTGTCATCAGAGCAAGCCATGCAATTATTTCTAGTTACAAAAAGTAACTGAAAATTTCTGTTTGTTCATCATAGATCAAAATATAGGTATCAATGTAACCTAAAAAATTATTGAATATATTTTTCAAGGCGAATCAATTTGAAATTGTTGAGAGTATTTATAATTCCCATAACCTGGACAGCAGCAGCGTATTACCATTGCTGAAGAATTCTTTGTACATGATATTTTTTCATCATTGATTTATTGACAAAATGACAAATTCTCAAACTTCCTTCAATTGCAAAAGAACATATAGCTAAGATGACGACTGGAATAAACACAGCCACATTATTTCAATGTAAATCAAGCATGGAAATTCAGAATTGAAAGTTAAAATAGCGTGGAATGCTTCAACATAAAATCATCCAGGCTTTCATAGAGATATCATTCTTTGAATAATTAAGACTTCACCTAAGATCACAGTTTCTTCTCTATGAAGACTCTTCAGCAATCTTTGCATTCTTGATGTACCTATGTTGAAAATTCACCCAAGTTTTGGCCCTGTGCTATTTTTTTCGGAGTATTCAGAAACGAGAAGTATAGGTGAAGCTGAAATAACTTTACAAATTCATAACTATTTTGGAAAACAAACATTTGTTGACAAACTGTGAATCATTTGAAGGTGTAGAATGCTATAATTAACAGATCACCTCATTTTCCGTCCATTTTCAGACTCATTAAATTATAAACCCAATGTTGATTTTGATTGAAATTCAGTTACTATTCAGGCAGTTCAGAAAATATGAACAACCTGATGTATTCATTGTTTTTAAGTTCAGATAAAACCACTTCGTTTTCGTGTCTTTGAAGGTATAATCATGTGGAGTAAGTTTATTTCCACTGCTCACTCCTGCCACTCACTTATCTTGCCTTCTTTTTTCTCCAAAATTCTTCTGACAGTTCTAGGTAAAAACTGAAATTTTGAGACTCATTTATTTGTCAGAATACACCCCAAAAAAGTAAATGATTGTTTACTAACTAGCGAAACCCCAATATTACTAGCAGAAATATCTGCTGAAATGAATTCTTGAAAAAATCGTAGTAACGACGATAAACTGCCTCACGTTCCTTTGTAGTTAGGCGAGGCGAAAGGTTTCTTGATGTATTCCAACCATTTTCAATTGGGTAAGACTTAAGAAATATTCTAATCCAAAACTAATTTGTCGATTTAGTCAAGAATATACGCATATAGAAATAAATTCAAAATATTTTCAGTAGGTTAACTCAAACTTGAAAGTTAATGCTTTTCATCAACACCAACCTGAATTATGCCACTCAAAAGTTTCTGATGGAATATCACCAACATATTTTCGACATTCCACAGCGGCCCGAAATGCCAATAATTCTGAAACATACATGAATAATGCAGGCTTTTTAATCGTAGTCTCAAACGTTTCACTCTAAACTGTGGTTCGCATCATCAAAATAATCAGAGTTTGGGATTGATACTCATCAGTACGTATATATCTACCTGTAAATTAATGGTTAATTCGAGGTGAAATACCTGAGATTTAAAATTAACGATCCAGTTATCTCCATTGCTAAATGTGGGCGAAATAGTGGAAAAGGCCTGAACACTAGGAGCATTGAGCTCATAGTGGCTTAATACGAGGCAGTGAAAGCTTTCTCCTATTCATTCGTTGATTTATTTGACCTCTGCATCTGCATTATGGACCATTTCTGGTAAATATACATATATATACCCGGGAAATAGGAAACTTAATGAATAATATTTAAAATAACCATAGATATCGAAAAGTGACCACAACCTTGGTATTGAATGAGTATTGTTGAATAGTGACTGATAAAATATTCAGGGTAAGGTCGCACAAAGGCATGAGACAGCAAGATTACTTTAACACCTTCTGTTGAAAATTCAATGGGTTAAGATATATCACCCATCTCTTTAATTTCTTCATCAGACAGGTTCAATAATTTCTAGAGAAATTTTATAATTGTAGACTATCGGGTTGAATTCTCGAGTGAAGCTGGCAATATGACATTTATGACAGCTACTGTCAGTTTCACGACGGGCCATTTAAATTTAATTATTCATCAAAATTCCACTTCTTCATTGTACATCGCATACATGGCCAATGTCAACGGAATATCCTATTCAACGGGAGAAATTCTAATAAATCATTCAATGTCAGTGGACGCAGATAATGTGGATGAACTTTCTTCACCTTGCACAAAAGCAGGAAAATACCTCCGGGCCGACACAGAGGAAATAGACCTCAGCTTCCCAGGAACGAGAAAGAGAAGTTTCGATTCTACAGGGTGATCAGATTTCGATGATTCAGTAGATCTACTGAATTGAAAGAGATAGAAAAAAGTGATAAAACATGTCATCTTATCTTTTTTCGAGAAAATTGCTGAATGCTAAGTGTTTAGTTACCGTGCTACAGGGTGATTTTGGAATTTGACCAATTATTATAATTCGCTTTAATTTCCGCAGTAGTGTGACTACCCTTTAGAAATGAAAACATCTTAAGGCAGCTTCAAGTTTTAAAGCAATTAAAAATAAATTTTCGAATGAAAAGCATATTGTGTTATGATATATTTCAATAAAATTTTCATAAAAGATTTCAAAAATATAAAACAATGATATACCTCCGAGTCTATACAGGGTGTTTCACGTCGTTTGCCGTAGCCTAATGGTTAATGCAGGACATCTAGACCTTTCGAAAAAATTGGATATTTTGTATCCAAAGACCATTAGTTTCGGAGATACGGGGTGTTTCATGAACATTGGCCTGAATTTGCGATAGCTGTAACCCTGAAATTCAACGTCCGATTTCAATCAAATTTTATGGGTTTGATCACTTCAGGAAGCTCTTCCAAACAGTTCATGAATTATCCATAATTCAGGGCAGTACTCAGAATATCTTGATTTTTCTTTCAAGCCCCAAAATCTATATTTTTCACATTCCTCACAGAAATTTCGTTATTGCCATGAGAAGCTACATAAGTTATTCTAAAGAAATCAATTGTCACTCCGCATGGCACACTTGCCACAAGAGATTTGGAACCGGACGAATTCATGCTTCACGTAAGTTTTTCGAAATGCGGTCCTGTTTTTATCCCTTTGGTAATAATATTTATTGTCGAGATTTTGAATTCTTTTGAGTTTTTTTCAAGTTTTCTTCATTCGAAACCTCAGTTAGCAATGAGTGTGCCTGAAAAAGCGATTATGAAAGCAAGCATTATCAAGCTAAGAATTTTTTTGGAATTAAATTTCGAATTGAGGTTCAAATGAAGTAAACCCCCTTGGAAAATGTGATACGTGAGTGAGTTCCCTCCGAAACACAAAAAATTCTGATTAGAACTATGACTCAGATTTACACCAGTAGTGAATATTTCCATATGATATTTGTGTATGGTTTTTACAATGGCAATTCCAGAGTAGCAATGCGAGAATATCGTCAGAGATTTCCTAATAGAAGAACGTTCTCCAATGTGAGTAATTACCCGTGACAACATGAAAGATCGGCCGAATCGGAAAAATGTATTTCTTTTAAATTAATGTATTTCTTTTGACCTCAAGAATCTTTAGTTTTAATATATGTGCAAGTCAAAGACTCCCTGTATAACAATCAATTTCGAGGTACTCGTTCATTAATGTTCTTATATTTCTTCTAATAATGCATCTCCGAGTCTGAGTATTTTTAAAGTTCGTGGTCCACTTTTTTATTTATTTTAGAATATAAAGATTAGAGATCATTCGATGACCAGGCATCTCTCACGTTTATTTCATTTTTCATTTCCATTTCTTAGACCATTTATATAGGTTTTTTTGTTAATTTTGCTTTTCCTGAGAATTTCGAGACAATTTTCTTCTCGAAATCGGTGACAAATATGACAGCACAAGAAAAGATCAAATACATACATAGATTTGTGTTGCCGGACATTTTTTTTTTAATTATTCAAGGAATCACTGATTTTCATCTGCACCTCCTTTTTAGGAACAACCTCTATATTATCAGTGTTCACTTCGATATATTAAATATGTTTGCTCTCGTTCGCATAATTCAAAGTGCCAATTCTAACACTTTTTCATTTGAGTGGTGATTCGAAATACATTAAATCATTTTTAATGTTCTTCATGTGATTAAATAGAGTAGCCACTTTCACCAAATCAATTCGTATTATTTCAGCTCTTGGTATGGACAAGAATAGTTCATTAGATGAAACGCTGAAACAGATTGAAAATTTCTCCAGGCTGCATCAGATCGTTCCATGATGAATAGAGCTATCAAAAGAGCGAAATGCTCAATTTTCGTACCCAAATTACCGTAGCACCTCGAGCAAATTGAGCTATTAGTAAAAAACGAATGGCCAACGATGTCTTAAATAACTTTCTCTGATTACCAAGTACGTATTTACCATTTAAAAATATCGGTGTTTTCGTCACGCAACTAGAGAAAAGACGTACAACTCGGCAATTAGTACGGTTCTATTAAGTAGAAATGAATACAATCCCATTTCTAGCGGGATGATTTTTGAGCTAACAGAAGAGATCATATTATCGATGTCCTTCCTCTGACAAACAAAGGTTTTGAAGGCAGTGAAATTTGTTTATAAGGTTTCGGATCAAAAATCGAAAAGAAGGTATACATTATTCAGTTGAGTATCTGTGGTAATCACAAGATAATCATCAACAAGATGATGACACAAATCTTTTTACCAAGAGACACATTCCAAATGACGTGACTCTCTTCGAATTGAATACAACAGTTCTTTCATTCACATAAATCCATTCGAGAGTTTTCTAGTTTCTTCTCTACACGAAATTTCATAAATTTAACAAATCACAATTCTCGCTTTATCACGGGCAGGTATTAAAGTGGTCGATTGTTTTATAGAAAATATTCTCGAATGTTAAGGTTGAATTTAGAATTCGCTGACAATTTAAACTTTTTCAGTCCATCTATACACAATAAACCTAGCATAAAATTAACTGGAGTCAGGTTGTGTTTCTGAATGCTTAAGTACGTATGATGAAAATCGAAACAGGAATTTTGGAGATATAATGCCTGTTAAAATTCAACGATACATTAAATGTTTTAACCTACATTAAACAGAACATTCCTCGGTAGCCATGGATACGTTTTTCAATTCAAATTTGAAATTTTAATAAATCTTCAAATTTCAATGGACGTTAATATCTAAACTTATAACAAGAAATACTCTATCGAAACTGGTTGTGAAAACTCATGATAAATAATTTTTATATTATATCGTTAAACTCGAATCATCGTTTATGTATAATGACAATTTTCATTTTGAATTTCGTGACACAAGAAGATGATCAGAATTGAATGAGTTCAGCATCACGCCAAGGACTCCTAAATTTAAGTCGGTGCTCCCTGGGAATTTTCTGCTATGAATAGATAAATTCAGTTTGGCCTCATCTCCCTAATGTCAAGAAATCAAAGATCTGTAATTCAGTGATATTGATTGATCTTCTCTTTCTTCGAGTAATCAATTCATTTTTCATTTCTAGAGATTTTTCATTTATCCTCTTCATCTTTCTTGATCCAACAAAAAAAACGAGGTGCTTTCAACCTCACACAGACGAATATAAAAAATTTTTCATGCAAATATCTATTTCTATATTCTTTGCGAATATGAGAAACTGCAAGGTGAACAATTCGGCGCATAAGAAAGGGGGGCTACAAGCTGTCCGTCCAGAGTTGAATCTAGGATATCATATATTCCTACTACGGTTTCAAATTTTGGTTATTCACCCCGCTCCTTCTTATATTTGAACAGACTATAGTGATCATGAAGTTTTCAGAACACTTATCCACCGTGGGTTATTCTCTGGATATTATATAAAACCACTAGAAATATTGAATGTAATCGACTTGAAAAACACTAGAAATTCACTAACCCTTTCAATTTTTTTATGCATATACCGTTTTCCGATTATAAATTAAAATGAGAGTTTTCGAGGTGAATTTAGCACCCCATCTCCGGTTTTCGTAGTTTTTTCATACATATACCGTTTTCCAATTATACATTAAAATGAGAATTTTCGAGGTGAATGTAGAAATGTAGAAACCCTTCTTCGGGTTTCGTAGTTTTTTTATAGGTGCATTTTCTATTTTACACAAATGTTTCTTTTTTCTCAGCTTTCAAAACATATGATTTCGCAATGTTTTTTCGAAACACTTCATGACTCGCCTTTGTTTGTGGCGGCTTGAAACTTATCCGCACTAGTCACTCACCATACTATGTCATGAAATTGTTGTTGAACCACTCTGGAAGTCCTTCAGAACCAATACGAAACATTTAAATAAAGTATGATCATTGTAAGGAAGCGATGTTCACCGCTTTGGAAAATGATATTCAACATAATTAATCTCACATGTATTTAAAAATGTATAACAATTGTATGAACATCTGTAAGATGCCATCTTATGATTCTGGGATTATTGTGACCTTCACTTGGAAGTAAAAGTGCAAGATCAAAAAGGGAGGTTGTTGGCATTTTTCTAAAGGTCTTGATTCTATTCCTGAAATGGAACTAACCTCTGGTTGTATTTCAGTTGCTTTTCATTTCCATGAACTAAACATTATAATATCTGAAATTGTCACATATATTTAATTCAAATTTTCTCCATTTTTTTCAGATATTCTTAGGTCTAATCCTAGAAGTTACATTGGTCCTTAGTAAAGCTGTGGAACCAGTGAGGAAGCCAATAGACCAAATAGCAAATGAAACTAAAAAGTAAATATTTTTTTCAAGTATTTCCAAAATAACTTCTCTACTACTGCATGTTTCATTCCTTTATCAAACAAATTTTATTGTATAAAGGATTAACATATGCAGCAGTACCAGGTTTCAAAGTAACACCTACTAATTGATCAAATACCATCAAAAATTTGTAGATTTTTTGCACTACATAAAAAATTCAATTGTTGTTATTCACTTTCTCGGCTTGAAAGTAATAGGTTTACCAATTAAGGATGCGCTTTCTCATGACAGGACAGACAGTGTTACATCCGTAACAATGCAGTAATAGCTTACAGTTCAAGATTAGGAGATGGCTAAACAATACAAGGTTGATGCACATTTATCAAATCATTAGCACCTTTCATATTATTCCGTCCTTTCAATTTCAGAATTAGAAATTCAGCATGATAATTCATTCCTGTTCGAACACAATTGAAACAGGTTATTCACAGTGTCCACAGTGACTGAAAATGATGTCTCTTCGTTGTTCTGCATGTGATAGTTAGTATACAGGGTATCCTAAATTGCTTGATTTTGGCTTTTTCTGATACTTCTAGACTAGATAGGTAAAAACGCTGAAAGGAGTCCTGGGCTCGATTTCCGTGAAATCACCAGTATTGCAAACCGTTTCATGATATCTTCATTTGTTTTAAAGATATAACAAAATTTTGATTTTTTTCGATTTCAAAGATGTGCCATAACTTTTTCATTTTCGAAAATATCTGAAAACGATAAAAACTTCCAACAAGCACTTTTTCACTGGGAATAAGAAATTATTTGAATTTCTTCATCTTACATTATTTTTATGATATAAGATGAAAAAATGCGTTGTTTTTAATATAAAAAGGTATTTTTTGGCACGAGAAAAAAAATTGAATATGGTTTTTTATTTCAGGTGAAAAGGCGCTTCTAGAAAGTTTTAATCGTTTTCAGTTATATTCGTAAATAAAAAAGTTATAGGAAATTTTTAAAATCGATAATATATCAAAATTTAAAAAAATTCAGATATCGTGAAACGGTTTTCACTAATGGTGTTTTCGCGAAAATCGAGCCCAGGACACCCCTCGAATTTTTTTCCTATCTAGTCCATAAGTACCTTAAACAGTCAAAGTCAAGCAATTTGGGATACCATGTTCATGTCGATAAAATTGAATTGAGTACCATCAAATTTTTGTTTTTGTAAATAATCGACAAACTTCAGTTCCGATAGATATGTGATGAATAAAATGGAAAAAACATTTATTCAGAAATTTCACAATAAGAAACTCAAAAAACTGGACATATCTAAATTGCAAGCGATTATTTCATCTTTTTCATATTCCCTAAATTTATCACTATAACCTGTTCCAGTTTTAAGTACCGAGGTTGAAGAATTTTCGACAGTGTTAACGAATTCTACCAGAATTGCGCTCAGAAGATTCCAACAAATTAAACTTCATAACAAACCCTCGGTCGATCTTCATTCATACAGCGCCTAACCAATAAAATGGTCTCTTTCTTTCATATCAAGAAAATTAATTTTTTCATATATTTTTAACGACTGCGCTTTTCAGGTTTTTTCGTGAAATTTCTTTTCTTATTTTGCCAGTAGAATTCAATATCTGTTACAAAATTTGAAGAAACCGAATTCAATCAGATGTACCTATGTATGACTTCCTCGAATATAAAAGAGACGCGCCACAATGTTGATTATTTGGTTGACATATTCTCGTTAAGAATCAGTTTTGCCAACCCAAACAAGAAATGGACATCTGAACGTATGAAACTCCTATTGACCTATCATAAAACTGTCCACATCGATTTAAAGAACGGACCTATTCCTCATGTCAATCAAACACGTCTTCAACATTATGAGTGCCAATCAACAATGTAATGACTAGAGACCGGAATATATGCAACATGAATGGCTCATTATATTATGGATCCAGATATGCATGAAGAATGCTTGAAATATCTATGAAAATTGGGAGAATATGTAAAATTTGATAATGAATTTCTGGAATTGAAAAAAGGAGAGTAGTTGTTTTCCATTTTTATCATTTCAAAATCAGCATAAGAGTAATTATTTTTAAAACCCTATTGAAATTTTCAATATTTTCAAAATCATTTACAATGAAGTATTGTCCCAAATATTCATGTTTAGATCTTTTTTCTCATTTCATTACGTAACTGCAGCAAGCGCGTCTACTGACACTACTGCCTTCCGAAATGCGAATAACATGATTCGCGAATCCGAGTCACAATGACTAATATTACTCAATAAACCTCATATTTTGTGACTATTAAATTTATTTCGATTCGCGATATCATTACTTAATCGCATTTTGAAACGCAGGAAAGAACAGAAAGTACGGATAATATTCATCATAACTGGATCTCAGGTGAAATATGCTAATACCACTGCAGTAGTATTAGATATGCAATTGCATATAATCCGGTATCTAGTGAGGACCAATCATACGAAACTCAATAGGTTTCTGCGTTCGACAGAGGCACAAACCGATTTCATGGACTTGTAGTACACCTTGATTGTCCCAGCAACAACCTCTATGCTTTTCGACATCGAATTCTCTTTTTCGCTGGCCTGTAAAAACTCTGCAATCAATCAAATAAACATATTTCATTCACATTCCTTTTATTCACTTCAAAGCATCATAAAAAAAAATTGAAATCTGGATTTTTGAATTCAAGATGACGACGGAAATGTGAAATAGTAAATCGGATACGCAGAACAAGGAAATTTTCAGCTGAACAGAAAAAATTCAAAACTAAAGCTCAACAAAAACAGAAAACAATCAATTTATTATCTCAACAATTATGATTGTTCGAATATTTTAAACATTTTTGGACTTTCTTTATTATAGTGAAGCAGCTTTTTATTTCTGGTGATCAAAGTTTAATGAAAAGGTTTTTTTATTCTAGCAGAGCCCAGAGAAGGGATGGCTACGATTACCCAGCGCCTGCGCAAAGCTTCAATGATGGACACCAAGGAGGAGATTTTGGCGGTGGTGCTGGAGGATATGATCAAAGTGGCGGCCACGGATCCTTTGGAGCAAGCGGATCAGGCTCTTTCGGATCTAGCGGAGGCGGCTATGACAACGGTGGATCATCTCATGGACAAACCAATGGTGGATACGAACATGGAGGTAGTGCAGGAGGTTATGACTATTCCGGCGGAAACCAAGCAGGAGGTGGTCACGACTTCGGAAGTTCTGGTGGAGGCTCAGGCTACGACCTAGGTGGTGGAGGTCATGACTTCGGCGGAAATGGTGGATACAACTTTGCAGGAGGAGTTGAGGAGCATCACGTAGTTGAAGAAGAACATCACGAAGAGCACCATGATCACCATGATCCAGGCTACTGGAAGAAGAAGATGATATGGAAAAAGGGATGGAAGAAAATTTGGAAACCTGGCAAGAAGAAGATCTGGGTTCCATCTTGGAAAAAAATTTGGAAACCTATATGGGTACCTACCAAAAAACCAGGCTGGAAAGAAATACAAGTACCTGATTGGAAGAAGATATGGAAACCAGTTTGGAAACAAATCAAAGTACCCATCTGGAAAGATATCAAAGTAGCTGACTGGAAAAAGATATACAAACCTGTCTGGAAGCCAATAAAAGTACCCGCCTGGAAAGAAATCCAAGTACCTGCTTGGAAAAAGATATGGAAACCCGTTTGGAAAGAAATACAAGTCCCTGCTTGGAAAGAGATTCAAGTTCCAGCTTGGAAGAAGCATTACATTCCAGTTTGGGTCAAAGAGGGAATACCTGGAAAGCACTACTTGGGTAAAGGCCATGATGGTTCAGAATATATCGCACATGATATATGGAAAAAGAAACTAATCTGGAAACCGATATGGAAAAAATACTGGAAACCGGCAAAGAAACAGATATGGGTATCAGACAAAAAACTTGAATGGAAGGAAGCCTGGAAGCAAGTCTGGAAAACTGAAAAGAAACAGATCTGGGTCGATGATAAGAAACTCGTGTGGAAAGAAGCCTGGAAACAAATCTGGAGGACCGAAAAGAAAGAAATTTGGGTAACTGACAAGAAGCTTGAATGGAAAGAAGCCTGGAAACAAATCTGGAGAACTGAAAAGAAGCAAATTTGGCTCCCAGACAAAAAACTGGAATGGAAAGAAGACTGGAAAAAGGTTTGGGTTGAAAGTTACAAAGATATTTGGGTTCCAGGCTGGAAGATGATCTGGCGTCCAGTTATTATATCTGAATGGTTCCCCAGTCCAGATCACCATGATAAACACGTGGGGCACGGTTGGGACAGAAAGGACCAATCAAAATACGAAGATGTCAATCTGACGAATAACAAACTGTCAAAAAGAAGTTCTCAAGAAAGTGCTCAAACAGCAACGTCGATAACGAATGATACCAGTCAAACCAAAAAGACCAGTTGGTCATTTCCATCGTAGCGCAATCATTGTACCTTTCTCTGTATATAGTTAACTTTAAGTTATTTTATTATGTATAGATGTATGTTTACCTGACTGACTCGAATATTTCAATTTATATTGTTGAATAGTTTTCTAATAGTCCGTAATATTGTTAATTTTTTGTTGATTTAACGAATAAACCGAAATATAAAATGAAATTTCAATACAAAGAAATTATATAATTGGTTCTTAAAACAAGGAATAAAACGAAAAACAAAAAAATTATTTGCCTTCACGGAGGCTACACCGAAAACATTTTCAAAACATAGATGAATTCAAAATAGTAACCATCGAAATGAATATCATTTTCAATTCCCAGGCTCAGAGATCTTTTATCATGAAGCTGAAGAAATGATTTAGACTTTGTCACTGAGATGAGAGATATACTGGTTTCAGCCTTGTTTGGCATCATCAGTATCCCATACACCTCAGGGACAAAAAACTTCGATATTCAAAGTAATTGGGTGTGATGTACCGAGTAGAAATTACAAAGCAGTGACATCCAATTGCGTCAAAATGAAGTTCCACATCTCCAATCACATGCTAAAAAAGAACTCTGTACATTCCCTTTTACTCAATGAGATTTTAGCAGTGGCCCTACTTGAGGGTCTTCATACAAGTTTTTCTGAGTGATGGAAACGCCCAATTCTTTTCGCGACCGTAAAGCCAAGCGTTTTCAAGAAAAAGAATAAAACGGGAAGCAAAAAAATCATTTGCTTTTACAGAGGCCACACCGAAAACATTTTTGAAACATAGATGAATTCAAAATAGTAGGTAATCATCGAAATGAATATCATTTTCATTTCCCAGGCTCAGAGATCTTTTATCATGAGGTTGAAGAAATGATTTAGATTTTGTCACTGAGATAAGAGATTTACCGGTTTCAGCCTTGTTCGGCATCATCAGTATCTCATACACCTCAAGAACAAAATCTTCATAAAAAACTTCGATATTTAAAACAATTAGGTGTGATGTACTGAGTAGAAATTACAAAGCAGTGACATCCAATTGCGTCAAAATGGAGTTTCATATTTCCAATTGCATGCTCAAAGAAACTCTGTAAATCCTCTTTCACTCAATGAGATTTTAGCAGTGGCCCTTAATCAGGGCCCTCATGCAAGTTTTTCCGAGTAATGTAAACGCCCAATTATTTTCGCGACTGTGAAGCCAAGTGTTTTTAAGAAAAAGAATAAAACGGAAAAAAAAATATCCTTCACGGAGGCCACACCGAAAACATTTTTGAAACATAGATGAATTCAAAATAGTAATCAATTCCCATTACTCATGTTATGTTTTTTTCTGTGTCAAACCTTTTTATTCAAAATGAAATTTTAAACTAATTCAATTACTTAATATTGAAAATCTTCGTGTTATATGAGAACAGTATTGCGGATACGGATCTTCAGATCCGTCCATATTGTATAAAAATTTTCTCAGCATCGACCTGTGCCAAATATTCATATCCTATATCAGTACCTTTCATGGAATCGATCAAATAACAACAAGTGAAATTTCTCATTCGTAAAAATTATATATTTCACATATAAGATTAAAAATTAAAATTTGTAAAAATAAAATTATAACACTGATCACTTTCTCACACATACTTATGTGATAAATTATAAATTAATTTTAAAATGACACAACATCATCAGAACATTAAAATCATTCGCCTATGGACATCGCTTCATTGTCACTCTCTCCATAATCTCTCGACAATTCTTCATAATCCTTTTCCAGAGCTGCCAAATTTTCTCTTGCCTCAGAGAATTCGCCTTCTTCCATACCTTCACCGACATACCTGAAAAAATATACCGAATCAGAGCTTCCTCACCTCATTCATCCATTTTTGTAGCTCCCTAGCATACTTGGAGGTTTCATCAGCAAAACTAATACCTGTTAGTTGAATGAACGTGGGCTTAAATCTGTGGACATCTCTTTTCAAATTGCATTGTTGTTATATTAGGAAAGCCAATCTGGGATTTCTGGATTTACCCAGGTGCAGCAGATTAATATACAGAGGGATTTCATGTACCTGGTTAAGTACCCCCATCAAATATGAGCGCTATGTACGTGGCCGCCCGTCCAGAACAGAGGATCAGATTAGTGAAAAAAATTGATCATCGGACATTCTCGAGCTCGTCAGATTAAGGTAAGATGAGTTAATTTCATTTTGAAAAGTGTATATACCACTTATCTGACAGTTTGAGAGTGACGAAAACATATAGTACGAGAGCTAGTGAACCTTTTGAGTAACGGTTTGCCTGTAAGGCTAGAAATTTTTATAGCGATAGTTCCTAGCATGCTGAGGATGGAAATCATCGCCTGGCACCCCTCACCCCTGCACATCATCAAGATCTATATCTTTGAAAGTGTTAAAAAAATTAAAAAAATAAAGTTGTTCCTGTAAGCTTGAAACTTTCATACGATTTTGTTCGTTCATTGTGAAGTTCAAAAAAAAATTGACAGGCGATTTTGACGAGCACAAGTACCTGCCAGGCGACTCGAAAAGGGTGTAAAATACGAACAAAAATGAACTTTTTTATGTAAGGGTGAAATTTATATATGTGTTCATCTGAGGGAATGAAAAAACAAGTTTTATTATTAATCTTCATCATCATCTGATATGTTATCATCAATTTTTCATCATATAGTACAGTCGTTTCAAGCGTAGTACAGGGTGATTAATTTATCTTGGTAACCCCAATTTTCTCGAAAACGTCCGAATATTTTTTTATTCTGTGAATGGCGTTTTGAACACGTCAATGTCGACTTGAGATGCGCATAAAAATCTGCGCAATAAATAAAGACGCCAGGCGTCACGGCGCTATCAAAAATTTTTTTTCCAGGGACATACCTTTTTCATTATGTCATTCGAAAGATAATTTCATTCTGAATTTTTTTTTCGAATACAATTTTTATCGATTTCTAACCGTTAGCGATCTGCAGCGTGTTTTATATTGATTCTATTCCATTTATTTTTTTCTGTATTGTGGTAGTATGCCTTTATTTAGAGACATAGATGTGATTTTGTGATTTGAATTCAAGAAGGCTAGTTTTCTGGTCAATGTGCTCCTTCAAATAAGATGAAATATGTGGTCACAGCAAGATGGGGCTTCATGCCACCACGCTGCCATTCTCAAGAGATATTTAGATCAAGAATTCGGAAAAAAATAGATTGAAACCAATGGATCCATCAGATATCACCAGACCTAAACGCTCATGGATTACTTTCTGAGGGGTCCCCTTGAATATATGGTATACCAAACTGATTCTAATAACTTGGACTATTTGAAATTGAAGATAAGAAACGCATGTGCCCAACTGGACCCTTATATTCTGACCAAAGTGATGAAATAACTTATGTATGGATCATAATGGCCGGTATATAGAACATATGATTCGAAATTTTTCGTTTGTTATTAAAAAAAATGTTTATTATTATAAGATATAATATTCAATGAATAAAATAATAGAAAAATAGTTACACAGCCTCCGTAATTTTACGGAACATAATCAAATTTAGGTCATCTAGCCATTATGATCAATACACAAGTTAAATCATCTCCCTATTTCATCATAAGTCACTTTGGACAAACTATAAGGATACATTCATTTTCGAATTCTTAATCTCAATATCTCTTCACAATGGCAGCGTTGTGACATGGAGCCCTATCTTGCTGTATCCACATATTTGATCTTATTCAAAGAGGCAGATTGTTCAGAAAACTTGCCTCCTTGAATTCAAGGCATAAAATCATATCTATGTCTCCAAATCAAGCCATACTACCACAATACAGAAAAAAATAAATAGAATAGAATCAACATAAAACAGATCGCTGACGGTAAGAAATGGACAAAAATTGTGTTCGAAAAAAAAGTTCAAAATGAAATTATCTTTCAAATGACATGATAAAAATGGTATGTCCCTGGAGAAAAATTTTTTTATAGCGCCGCGACGCCTGGCGTCTTTATTTATTCCGCAGATTTTCATGCGCATCTCAAGTCGACATTGACTTGTTCAAAACGCCATTCACAGAATGAAAAAATATTCGGGCGTTTTCGAGAAAATTGGGGTTACCAAGATAAATGAATCACCCTGTACACTGTGTCTTAAATTGGTTGGGACTGCATTATATCTCAGCTATTATTGAAAATAGAGTCATGCAATTTTCGAAACCCTGTGTCACTTTTTTTGTAAAACTTTTAAATCCACAAACAGAAATATTCCATCTTCTTTTGTTTCTGGAATACAGTGCGAAAATGATAATGTTCACTTTTTGAAGATGTTATTATTTCTCGGGCTCTGCATAAGAAAGAAAAAAAATTAAAACTTCTTTTAATGATATTTTCACGTAGAAGTCAGTGGCGTAGCTAAACATTTTTTCAAAGCATTGTTTTTGAGATTGAATTGGAACGGAATGAAATTTTTCATATGGAACACCATGTTTATTTTAACGTCAAACTGTATCACGACCTATGCTTCAATAAATTTCAGTTGAAAAAAATATCCCACGCATTTAATCAATATTCACAAGCATTTAATCATTCCTTTTTCAAAAAGCCATGTGATCTAAACCCATTTATTTTATCCTATTTTGAACATAATTTCAAAATATCAACTGAAAAATGGTTTTTTGATGCATGTGTGGAAGAATTCATGTCTTATTTAAAAAAAAAAACAAACAGAAATACAGTAGGCGCTTGATGCCGGATTATCGGAAATGCCGGATTATCGAATTTGTACAGGAAAAAAAAGCTAACTTCATATGATTTTCACTAGTATCTAACTTTCGCAAAATAAGACCGCTATTTTGTCAAGGGACGCTATGAAACAAGAGAAAACAAATACGTGACATCACTGTCGAGGTTAGGTCCGGACTGCCGAGCGGGAAAAACTACTCTCGGTGATCCGGCGTTCAGCTGTATAAAATGCCGGATTATAGAGCGGGTTACCTGGGTCCCAAAGTGCCGGACTACCGAGCGTACCGGATTGGCAAGCGCTGGATTATCGAGCGACGACTGTATACATTTTTCGGATGGTTGACGCTCAAATTTATTAAAGGTAAGGTTGTGATACATCGATGTATTCAGAAAAAAATGAACAGATTTGACGTTAAAACATACGAGGTGTTCCATTCGAAATATTTCAAGTTTGAGCTATATCTTAAAAACATTTATTAGATAAAAATTTTAAGCTACACCTCTGACTTCTACGTAAAAACATTATTATAAACATTTTCATACTTTTTTTTTTCATACAGGGCCCGAGAAATAATAACATCTTCAAAAAGTGAACATTTTCATTTTCGCACTGCATTCCAGAAACAAAAGAAGATGGAATATTTCTGTTTGTGGATTTAAAAGTTTTACAAAAAAGTGACACAGGGTCTCGAAAACCGCAAGACTCTATTTTCAATAATAGCTGAGATATAATGCAGTCTCAACCAATTTAAGACACAGTGTACTACGCTTGAAACGACTGTACTATATGATGAAAAGTTAATGATAACATATCAGATGATAATGAAGACTGATAATAAAACTTATTTTTTCATTCCCTCAGACGAACACATATATAAATTTCAGCCTTACATAAAAACGTTCATTTTTGTTCGTATTTTACACCCTTTTCGAGTCGCCTGGCAGGTACTTGTGCTCGTCGAAATCGCCTGTCAATTTTTTTTTGAACTTCACAATGAACGAACAAAATCGTATGAAAGTTTCAAGCTTACAGGAACAAGTTTATTTTTTTTATTTTTTTAACACTTTCAAAGATTTAGATCTTGATGACGTGCAGGGATGAGGGGTGCCAGGCGATGATTTCCGTCCTCAGCATGCTAGGAACTATCGCTATAAAAATTTCTAGCCTTACAGACAAACCGTTAGTCAAAAGGTTCACTAGCTCTTGGACTAATAGGAGAGGCCCACTAAGTTGTGAAAAAAATGCCGTCTGGACATTCTTCAGCGTGGCTAAATTTTGTCTCATTTTGAAGGGAATAATTCAAGAAGAACGAAAAAACATATAATCTGAGGATTTCTACAAGCCGAAGTAACAGAAATTTGTCGAGAAAGTTCAATGCTTGAATCTGAATAATGCCTGTATTCCCTGCTTCGAATTTACATTCCTTTCTCCCTGCGACCCACTCTGGTTTCTGCGATCCTGACGACACCACAGTTTATGACACAAGCACAACAAAATGTTTTGGTTTATTATAAGAAGGGTAAATTAAAGTTTATGAATATTCACTATGAGTAATATAAATGAGGAACCACCACTTCTTGTGGTGAAATTACCTTGGAAAAAACCATTGGATTCACATTAAAAACATTAAAAGAAAAGTATAAAAATTTTGGAGTATCGTCTGAGTAAACCGTTTCTTCGAAAATCCCGAACAACATCCGATTATCTTGTACTTTCTATAGAATCTTCATTAAATGAAGTATATCACACACAGTACCATAAATTATTTACGACAATAAAAATTGCAATTAAATTATTTACAATATATATAAATAATATTGCATGTACTTGTATTGAGGTGATAATACAGCTTTTTTTTACCCTTTTTTCATGTACAGTATTTACCACATCTTATGAACACAAGTAATGATTAAATAAAAAAAAATATAGTTTTTTTTATTCGCATGCTATTTCTTGTACTTTCCAAATCATAAAGTCCAATGATAGAAAATTGTAAGATTTAATCGAATACCTCAAGGTATCAGGTAATCGTCCGATTAATATAGAGCACATCTGGGACATGAAAAGGAACTATACGTACAGGGTGATTCATTTATCTTGGTAACCCCAATTTTCTCGAAAACGTCCGAATATTTTTTCATTCTGTGAATGGCGTTTTGAACACGTCAATGTCGACTTGAGATGCGCATAAAAATCTGCGGAATAAATAAAGACGCCAGGCGTCGCGGTGCTATCAAAAATTTTTTCTCCAGGGACATACCTTTTTTTATCATGTCATTCGAAAGATAATTTCGTTCCGAATTTTTTTTTCGAATACAATTTTTATCGGTTTCTAACCGTTAGCGATCTGCAGCGTGTTTTATATTGATTCTATTCCATTTATTTTTTTGTGTATTGTGGTAGTATGCCTTTATTTAGAGACATAGATGTGATTTTGTGATTTGAATTCAAGAAGGCTAGTTTTCTGGTCAATGTGCTCCTTCAAATAAGATGAAATATGTGGCTACAGCAAGATGGGGCTTCATGCTACCACGCTGCCATTCTCAAGAGATATTTAGATCAAGAATTCGGAAAAAAATGGATTGAAACCAATGGACCCATCAGATATCGCCAGACCTAACGCTCATGGATTACTTTCTGAGGGGTCCCCTTGAATATATGGTATACCAAACTGATTCTAATAACTTGGACTATTTGAAATTGAAGATAAGAAACGCATGTGCCCAAGTGGACCCTTATATTTTGACCAAAGTGATGAAATTACTTATGTATGGATCATAATGGCCGGTATATAGAACATATGATTCGAAATTTTTCGTTTGTTATTAAAAAAAATGTTTATTAGTATAAGATATAATATTTAATGAATAAAATAATAGAAAAATAGTTACAGAGCCTCCGTCATTTTACGGAACATAATCAAATTTAGGTCATCTAGCCATTATGATCCATACACAAGTTGAATCATCTCCCTATTTCATCATAAGTCACTTTGGACAAAATATAAGGTTCCATTCATTTTCGAATTCTTAATCTCAATATCTCTTCACAATGGCAGCGTTGTGACATGGAGCCCTATCTTGATGTATTCACATATTTGATCTTATTTAAAGAGGCAGATTGTTTAGAAAACTTGCCTCCTTGAATTCAAGGCATAAAATCATATCTATGTCTCCAAATCAAGCCATACTACCACAATACAGAAAAAAAATAAATGGAATAGAATCAACATAAAACACGCTGCAGATCGCTGACGGTAAGAAATGGACAAAAATTGTATTCGAAAAAAAGTTCAAAATGAAATTATCTTTCGAATGACATGATAAAAATGGTATGTCCCTGGAGAAAAAATTTTTGATAGCGCCGCGACGCCTGGCGGCTTCATTTATTCCGCAGATTTTTTACGCATCTCAAGTCGACATTGACTTGTTCAAAACACCATTCACAGAATGAAAAAATATTCGGGCGTTTTCGAGAAAATTGGGGTTACCAAGATAAATGAATCACCCTGTACAGGTGATCCACGGTCGAGGGTACGTTAGACGTTTACGGAGAACGGAAAGCAGGAATTCATTGAAAATTTGGTTTCTTCGACAAGAACAGATGCTCTATCGATCTATAATATTTTCAGTGCTGCGGTGTTGCCGCTTATGTCAAAAAGTAGTGACTACTTTGTTATTTCGAATGGCACGCCCTGTATATTATTGCACTTTTGTATTCATCGTAGTAACACGATTATTTTGGTTCCACTCTTTCATACTCACCTTCAGCGGTTTCTGAGTAATTAAATGATTTCCTCTTTTTTTGTTCAAAACATAGCTTTGGTTAATTATCCACAACTTCCATACTATGAATGTAAGGAAGCAGAAATTTCCAATGCAGAATGCTGAGATTTTATGCATCATGCAGGTGTTGACAAATACGCTTATCATTTTACAGAGTCATTCAAAACTCGATGGTTTTTCGAGACATACAAAAACGGTTGTACCTATATTTCAAGAATTAATGATATTGGATTTCCTTCCAAATAAAATGTAATATTCCTATACCTAGATTGTAAGATTCTGCATTGAACTGAAATTTTATAGTTGAGCACGTGCAAACCTGTTGATCGGGAAACATTTCATTGAACATTCCGCATGTTCTTGGTTCTTGCTGTTATTTGGTCACAGTGCCCATGGTGAATGAACAAACTCGTGAAAATTTGATTTGGATAGGTATTTCTTCCCATTTTACTTATTATTTTTCTTATACTATGAAGACTGAGCGAATGTAGCTATTATTATCAACAAACTTATTGTCAAATGTGCATAATGTGAATTTTCATCGCGTTGAGGTATTTCATTGCTACCCTTTCATTGAATACCTGTTTAGACGTTTTGAGATGTACGTGCATGAGAGATTGAATTTTTGTTGGCTTGGTAGTTTCAGCTCATAATCATAATCGCAAATCATAGCAATCCACTGAAGTTGGAGTAGTATGAACCGCTCATTTTAAGCTTGTTTTGGATAGCAGTTTCAGGAGGTTCGCAACTATGAAACGTGCGCAACTATTCCATTTCAGTTCAACTCAGAATCTTACAAGCCAGGTATAGGGTATGATATGTCAGTTGAAAGGAAATTTAATTATCTCTGGATAATTTCTAAAACATACCATGGCATTCGATTCAAAAAATTCACTTTCAACCGTTTTTGTATGTCTCGAAAAACCATCGAATTTTAAATGACTCTGCATAATGAGAAACGTATTTCGTAAAATGTGTATGATGCATAGGATTTTGGCATTCTGCGGACGGAATTTCAGCTTCTTAACATTAATAGTAGGTACGGAAGTTATGGATTTTCAACCAAGGCTAGGTTTTGCACAAAAAGAGAGGAAATAATTCAACTACTCAAAAACCGCAGAAGATGAGTATGGGAAAGTGATATGAAAATAATCGTGTTGCTACGATGAATTGAATAATACAATAATATACAGGGGGTGTCATTTAAAATAACAAAGTGGTTACTAGTTTTTGACATAAGCGGGAACACTGCAGCACTGAAAATATTTTATATCGATAGAGCATCTGTTCTTGTCCGAGAAACCAAATTCTCAATGAATTCTTGCTTTTCGTTCTCCGTAAATGTCTAACGTATCATCGACCGTGGATCACCCTGTGTATCTGACGCGCTCGAGAATTTTTTTTCAACCGTTACCTACGCCTTATACCGTAATTCAAACCTTCACATTGAGCTATATTCATCATTAAGAATCCATTCAACAGTTTTTTATAACATTTTTGAAAGTCTTCAACTGTTGTTCTAACGGATGAAAGGATATTTTTTTTAACATCTAAACTTTACAACCCAATAGGTTTGTATGACAACATTTTTAACCTACTCACCAATGAACAAAAGCTCTCTTATGGTACATGAGATCGAATTTGTAGTTGATAGCAGCCCAAGCTTCAGCAATAGCTGTCGTGTTTGAAAGTGCCGCTACTGCTCTCGGTGTCTGCAACATACAAAGAAATATGAGAAGCATGAAATAATTCAACTGCAAACAAATCACAGTTCAAATGGAGAAAACCCTCAAAAGCTAGAAAAATTATGATAACTCACCTTGTTTGTATCACCACCAGGTATGACCATAGGGGGCTGTGTGTTGATTCCTACTTTGAAACCCGTAGGAGACCAATCTACAAAATCGACGGAGTTTTTTACTGACGCAAGGGCTTTATTAACATCTGCAGGAATAATGTCTCCTCGGTATAATAAGCAACAAGCCATATATTTTCCAGCTTTATTGTTGCACTTCACCATCTTGTACTCTCCAGAAAAACAGTCTTGAGTAATTTGTAATGTGTTGAAACTATTGTGATATCCATCTTTACTAACAATGGGAGCGTAAGAAACCAGTGGAAAATGGATTCTTGGAAATGGTATCAAATTCGTCTCGAACTCGTTGAGATCTACGTTCAGTGATCCGCTGAATCTGAAAGAGATTTTAACCCTTAACTGGTATGGTGCTTTAAATTTACGTTCAGGGTATGGTAGGGTCATTTTTGACCCCGTGTATTTTTTCTATCAACTTCAGAAAACTATAGTCTTTTCTACATCAAGAATTTCTCTTCGGTAATCAAACTACAGAGTAAAAATGAATTTATTATATTCCAAACATGTAGAATGAATAAATAATAAATTTTTCAGAAACTCTCAAAAAATAATATTATATATCTTCGAGAAAAAACAACTACGAAAATAATAATATTTCACTCGAATTTCGCTTTGGGATGAAATTCTCTTGAAGTGTATGGCAGTCAAATGTGAAAAAACGAAACAAGAAAAATTCTAACAAACATGTTTTATATGGTAATATTTCCTTGCAGTTTATATTGATCACAATTTTGGCACAGTGTTCTGACCGAACATTGATTGTTGCAAACAATTTTTTTCACATTCAGCACAAGAATTGAAATGTTTATTATCGTTGTAGGGACATGAAAACACCTATTTTTGTTTTGGAATCTAATGGAATCTTCGGTTGGTTCCACTGACTTTATGACGTTAATGATATGGCAGGGTCAAATTTGACCCCAAGCCCGCTATCACGGTTCTATGCCAGTCGCTAACATAAAAATTACTAGCGTATATTAGTCATATCAATACACTAGGAGAATAGCTGAATAATAAGAATTACCGTATTTGGCTATGGTACAATTTGATTTGAGTAGGGTCAATTTTGACCGTGCCATACCAGTTAAGGGTTAAGGGTAGTCAATGAGATTCTCAACGAACTTCTTGAGTGCGCACTCACGAAAATATAACTCGAAATATTCAATTTTCGAATCAACGCATTATTTTCGTTCTAAAAATACAATATTTAATGATGGCTTATTTCAAATGAAAGCCTTAAACTATTTATTTCAAATCAGTCCGAATCAACGCATTATTTTCGATATTTAATGAATTTCAAATGAAAGATCAGTCCGAGATAGATATAAATTGGGTCCTATAGCGGTCTTCCAACATCTGAAATTCTATGGGATAATCACTTGAAAAGACATATCGATTGAAAAATCTTCTCGAAAGAAGAGCAACAAGTTTTGAATTTTAATGAATGGTATTCTGAATAACAATTTCGGAGTAAGTCCATAGGCGTGTTGTGGAGATGATAAACGAAATAAAAAAAATGTTGAAAATACGGCATTCAAAAAACCTCAATGAAAATTAAAGGAATTATCAAAGAGATTTTGTTATTGATATTAAAAATGAAATGACAGGAAAAAATACCTAAGCACACTTCAACATAAAGGGAAAACTCTGAAAAGTAATACAACATACCGTGACATAAAATAATTTGCCTCAAATCGGTCCTTCTTACCAAACTGAATGCACAGCTCGTTTCATTAAGGGGGTGACCAGCCGTTTTTCTGACACCTTTGTCCCAGAAAAATGTTTGAAATTATTTTCAAGTTCGTAATTTTCTACTCGATGGCGCGATCAACTAGTAGAGAAATATAATTGCGTTTCTGATTAAATGTATACTCCAAGTGGCAAACAATTATAAAATAGAAAACTCTCTTTCTATGCAACAAATTTGGTTTGACGTATTGTTCCATATTTTTTTATTGTCGCTACATTCTTTTGGCAGAAAAAACACTCTATCTCACGTACTTGAACTTAGGTATAATGTCAAACGACTAAAAATAAACCAAATAGAATATTATCTTGACCTGTTCAAACCGAAGAGTGGGGATGTTTTGTCATACTGAAGATATTGATATTTATATGAGAGCGGTCGCAACCATTAATGAATCACCCTGTATATAAGGAGTGATTCCAGTCGAAGAAGAAGAATCAAATGTGTGCGAATAGATCAAATGGCACATTTAACATTCATTAATTTTATATTTTTGAAAAATGGGCAAAAAGTTACCAGCCTATTGGATGACACAACCTCAGTACTTTTGCAGATCGAAGAGGATTTCCATCCAATATATTCTACTAAAAATTGAGTCGAAAAAACAGAGTCGTTCCGAACTAATATGGACCAAATGAACGCTGTATATTGTGCAATAGGAATCGTAGACTCTACAAAAATAGGTTGTTTGCAATAGTTTGTGTGTCCCCTACAGCTGAGCTATGTAGAGTGCATTCCAAATTCGATTTCCTCCAAGGAAATATTTGCAACTATCGAAGATATAAAACTTTGAAATGAAAACGAATGGGCTACTTCTTCATGAGATATTCAAGGATTCTCTCAGTTTTTTGATATACTTATATTTTAAACTTTGGAAGTTAGTTACCTACATTTTGAAATTATTCCTTTTTTTGTGATTTTTTGTATCTCAATAACCCACTTATATTTTAAAGATAAACACTGTCTTTGATAGATATTTTCAAGTTGAATTCATCGTACACCAAAAAAATTCCTGGGTTATCGTTTTCGAATTATAACTAAAACTTATAGTTTCTTAGAAGGGCGTTTTTTCATTGAATTAAAATAGAGTACTTGGCATTTGGAAAAAATTTTGATAGTTTAAATGTTAAATCAAAATTTCAAACGATTTCTTTGAATTTTAAGGTTGTTTTCGAGGAATGTAAAAATTATCATTGTTGCTATCGTTTCTCGTAGTTGAATAGAATAAATGTAAATTTTGAATTTGAATTTGGACTACGAAAATCATTCTCGATAACAAGTGTATTACTGCAATCAGAAAAAATATGCAATCTAATGGTGAAATATAATATTTCCGCTTGAAAAAACGAAACGTTAAAAACGAAAGAAAATTTCAGTTTATGCCATTGAATTCAGCGTGGATATATCTATCAAAGACAGTTCTCATCTTGAAAATATAATTAGAGGTTATCGAGATCCACGGTCTCCCTAAAATGAAATTGCAGACTCACTTAACTTAGAATATATAAAAAAACTTGAAGATCTTTCATTTTGTCTTGAAAGGTATACCATGAATTTAAAACTTAAAATTTCATATGCATAAATAGCTTTAGGGGGACAATAAATTTGGGATGCATTGTTTACTGAACTATGAAACACCCAGTAGTCTTGTCACTTGTTTTTTCGAGCGAAATATCGAGAATACATTCACGACGACGGTCGAAATGCTCGAAAAAACAAGTGACATTGAACGATGACCGCGAAAGCCTCAACCAATTCATCCCGTATTCTTATTTAGATGTTTTGTATTTCAGTATTTTGTTGTCCTCTGATTATGAATTCTTCTTGTTATGAAGGAATAAGATTTGTGTAAGGTCTACTCTTGAGCATGTGAAGTTTTCGTTATCAGAGTACATTTTGCAGTTTTTCTTTTATAACTCTACTGATTTTGTGAAGGTCCTCCCTGCATGTTTAGATATTCAATGAAATGTATTCATTTCGTAAACGATTATATGATGAATCAATCAAAACTATGCCTACCTCAAAGAAGTGGTTGTCGATGAAACCACTTGAGCTATCAGACGATTTAAGTTCACGTAATTCGGTCTTTCTATTCCCAATTTCTTGGTGCAAATTTCGAATGTAGCTTCGTTATCCATAATAAATGTGCACGTTGAGGTATCTAAGTTAGAATGAGTTGTGAAAACAGAGTTATAAGGTTCAACAACACTTGTGGCGACCCTCGGGGAAGGATATACCGAAAACTCAAGTTTGCTGGGTTTATTATACTCCTCATTAACTTTGTTGAGAAGAAGGGATGTAAATCCAGATCCAGTACCACCTCCGAAAGATCTGAATATCATGAACCCTTGCAGGCTATCACATTTAGCTGCTACTTTTCTTATTGTGTCCATCACCCGATCTATCACTTCTTTCCCTATGGAATAATAGCCTCTAGCGAAGTTGTTTGCGGCATCTTCCTTGTGTGTGATCATCTGGTCTGGGTGATACAATCCTTTCATTTCGCCATTCTTAAGCGTATCTAAAAGATCATAAAAGATTATCAAACTCAATCGGACTAAAAATAACAAGTTCAGAAATATACTGCTTCACAAGAGTTAGGGATATCGTATTCAATAGTTTTGAAAAAACTGTAATCTTCGAAAAAATCGCTGTAAAATCATTTCAAACTCAATAACTTGAATCGATCCAATAAAAATCACTATCAGACAATTCGTCAATCTGGTCGCCTTTTTTCTGAAGTTTGATTCTTTGCAAATGCTTCATGAATGTTTTCATTTTTGAATGGAGTCAGTTCATCAGCGGCTTCGAATTGAAACGAGTTTTCCAAAAATGCCAAGACGTAAATTAACAAACGCTAATAGGGCTATCGGAGTGCTACAGAGTGGCCTAACGCTGGTTGTAGTAGTGGAAAGGTATGATATCTCGACTTTGGAATAAGTTCAGGGAGACAGGTTCCGTGTTGGAAAGACTTGGTGGGCGACGAAAAACAACACGTACTCAGGATCGTTTCATCACCGTTTCGGCGAAAAGAAAGCATACATCTACGTGTAGAATGATACGGAGTACTCTTCAAAATGCAGATGGGGTCCAAGTTTCTATCGAAACTATCAGACGACGTTGGATAGAAGTGAATCTAGGTTCTAGACGTCCATTAAGAGGACTTCCAATAACACGTGACCATAAGCGTCAAAGACTGAAATGGGCAAGGCAACATATCAATTGGAACGATCAATGGCGTAGTGTCCTTTTCACTAATGAATCCAATATGGACAGTTTTCAGATTCTCGGAGAATAAGGATATGGACAATCCCACGCATACCCTGTAATCGTCGCTATGTCCAACAAGTCCATCCTTTCCGAGAGGGTAGTGTTATTGTATGGGCCGGGATACAGATCTACACATTTGTCCTTAAATGATCTCAGAGAGCTTCTGACCCGTTTATGGAACCAAATTCCTCAAGAAATGTTCAAACACCTCAGGTGTAGGATAAATAGAAGATGTCAAGCTGTTATTGATGCCCGTGGAGGCCATCCATTGTATTGATAGTCTTAAAAGCCTTGAAGTCTCTGGGAAAAAATTTTCGTTATTTTACTCGATTTTTCTCAACCGCTGCAGACCTACAGGCTAAAATTATTTTTTTTTCCTGCATACTAGTATGAATTTTCATCACAAAATCTCATTTAAACTATATTTTTTTGCAATTTAAGTCAATATCCCTAACTCATGTGGAGCAGTTTAGCTTATATTTAATGATTCCTGTACTGCATATAGAATCAATAAAAATAACATGGTGAAGGAAATACGGCAAGGTATAGCTGAAGCATTTCGACAAATAAGATTCCAAATGCCATCAATTCTTTAAGATGAAGGTGCGAATTATGTTTAGATCATAATAGACAAAAGTGTGAACAATTACCTTGAATGAAAAACATCACAATATCTCTTATTGAAGATTGTCTGAATTATTATTGTTATTGTTTATTTCTTGTAGTTGAAATAAAATGAATTAAGGTATGGAACTCGTCTTTTTCTTAACCGCTGCAGACCTACAGGCTAAAATTAATTTTATTTCCTGCATACTAGTATGAATTTTCATCACAAAATTTCATTCAAACTATTTTTTTTGCAATTTAAGTCAATATCCCTAACTCATGTGGAGCAGTTCAGTTTATATTTAATGATTCCTGTACTTCATATAGAATCATTTGATAAATAATCAAAAATTGCAGTTTACCCAGCGACGGGCCCAAGGGGGGGGATGGGGGGGGATCATCCCCCCCCAATGTTGAACGAAGTTGGCAAATTTTCAAAGCAGTTGGAAGATTTTCAAGGGAGTTGGAAAAATTTCAAAGCAGTTGGAAAAAATTTCAAAAGGGTTGGAAAAATTCCAAAGTAGTTGGCAAAATTTCAAAGCATTGGGAAAAAATTCCAAAACAGTTGGAAAAAGTTCAAAGCAGTTGGTAAAGTTTCGAAACAGTTGAAAAACATAATTCCAAAAGAGTTATGAAATACGAAGGAATCTGAATTAGAAAAAACAAGTTTGCAATCAGTAGTTGACAATGTATGTATAGCCGGCAATAAATGGTATTTAACCCAATATTTTTACCATCAAGTGTTGGAAGAGATGCGGCCTCAAGAAATAGGTACCCAGTTGTAAATTTTTCAGTTACGTCGCATGGACTGTGTCATAAAAAAACCTTCTGGTATCATAAATTTAAGCTGTTACTTCCAGGTAAGCAGAATCATCATTAGGTTCGCTCTTCGTACATTGTGTTATAGTATTGCGAATAAACAATATGTGTTCATAAATTTAAATAATGAACTAAAAAAGATTCAAAGTGAAGTTTGAGTTATGTGGTGCCTTATAAAAAATTAAAAAAAAATTATGAACAGAAACTGCACGAAGGAGAACAAGTTTGAGAGAAAATTATGGGTAGTGACCACAGAATATCAGAAGTCACAGTCACAACAACAATCTTTCAAAATACCAAATATTTATATCCTCAATTCCAAACACTAATTGCAATGAACGCTGCAAAAGAGTTCGAAATCGCCAACTCAAATTAGGAAATTTTGTTCAAAATTGTTTCTTCAATATGAGTGATTTAGGTCGAAACCGTTTCCCTACCAAATCGGGGATCTGTTTCTTTTTTAAGAAGTATCTTGATTTATGGCACACACTTTGACACACATTTTCTGTGTAAACTAGGGAGTTATTTTGCTTTTCTTTATTTCATAAAATCTGTAAGCAAAAGTGAGGCTAATTTTTTATCAAACGAAATATATTTTCTGAAAATTTTGTTCCTCTTATTCTGTGAAATGGACCCATGTTAGGGATGAGCAGTTTCAATATTTTGAATCTCATCAAAGTGGTAAGTAATTTACTTTGATTTTTCATCTACCCAACATTCAATCATATATATTTCTTTATTTTATGAAATCTGCTTTTTTGTGAAAAATATTTTGTTTCATGATGCTTGAAATTTTAAGATACACCAAATAATGAAACTGAACTAAATTGAAGAAGGACACAAAAAGTGTGTCTCAAAGTATCGAACATACTTCAAGGTACTCCTCACAATATATCCCTCCCAATATTAACTCCTTTCACGAAATGAAAAGAATGGATTGTTCCGAAAAAATATTTTCTCTGATGAAAATGCGCCGTGCCTTCGCTCCCAGATTCCACGAAATGAAGAAAAGCTACAAAACTGAAGAAACAAACAAGTAGTGTTTTTCAAAGTTTCAAACAACATCAAGATACTCTTTAAGAAAAAAAAACTTTTGAATTTTTTCAACCGAAACAAATATTATACCAAAATATATATAACGAATTCCTGTCAATTCAATGTCCAGTTGGAAAATTTTCGATGGATTTCCCCCCCCCCCAAAAATTTGGCTTCGGCCCGTCCCTGAGTTTACCTGTAATGTTCTTCATAATAGAACGGGTTTCAATTCAAAGAATGAAAGTTCCCTGCGAAAAATATGTTGCGATTGCTCAAAAAATGTGTTACTACACGTAAAATAAATTATTTTCCCTATTACTTAATATTATCGATGGATCAATGTTAACTTCAGAGACTTACTATCAAGTATTTCCAGAGTATGGGCTTCTCCATAGATAAATCTAAATATTATTCAAACAACCATATTGGAAAATATCTGTCCACTGATAAGTGGAAACTTGGAAGTATGTGCATGCGAAACGCGTGAAAGTTCAACCGGACCAGACTTTTTCATAGTGAATGAATTTCAGGTGATGAAAATATGACAGTAATAGAAATCGAGATATAAATTTGCTTATTTTTCTTTTAATTTTTTTTTTTTTACAATGAGGTAGTCTTGAGATTCAAGTCTGTACAGACTCAAATGCAAAAAGTTAAAAACTCCTCAATATTTCGAAGAATATTTTTCCTGATGGAATGATTTTAAGAATTCGTAAATGTTTTGTGACAAATAGGAACGTAGGTGGATGATTTTCTGTTCTCATTATGAACAAGATCATCAGAGAGATTCTTAAATGAAAATACAGCATTCATTCCAAAGAAAATGAAACCAAGGAAGAAGGAGATGATTGTATTTCAGGTGAATATTGATTTGCAAGGTGTATAAATTTCTACGGCCTATTAGACGCTTCTGGAGAGCTACACTTACGTATTCGAAATCGGAAATTTGGGATTAAAATTTTGTGCGACATTATCCACCGGGATAAAGGCAGAATCCAACGCAATTACAAAAAATATTGTTCTATTTCGAAAAACGAGTTATGAGCCAATTTTGATCCCAGTTTCTGACCCAACATTTTGAATACTCTGTGACAACTTTTTCAGAATTCTAGAAATTTACAATATATCCCAGTTTTCGACTTCGAAAATGTGAAAATGGTTCGTGCATGAGATATTTAGAATAGGAATGAAGAAGATAATACTGAATGCTCTGATCTCCCTTTTTCTTCAGTTTTTTCTCGATATTTTGAAAAATATTACGATGAATGCAACGATCTTAATAAGAATATATTCAGAATTGAATACTCTATCAACATAAGAAGAAATTTTTTTGAAATTTTTTTCTATTCCCTGTATAGCTGAAAGTGATCAGGCTTCAAGAATACACTATCACAGTTCCGATTTTCAGATTTCAAATAGGTTCGGTTCTCCAGAAACGTCTAATAGGCCGTCGAACTTGTTACAAACTGTATTGTTGTGTTGATGGTCAGTTATATCAGGAGAAATAGTATATAACATTACTAGCAAGGAAAGAGGGTTTTTACTGGCGAATGGAAGATATAACTGTTACCTTCTTGAGCCAGTAAAACCCGTTACCTTGCGTGTATTGTTTTATATTTTATTTATTTCTCATTTGTAAAAAGGTTAGATAAGAGCATCGAAATTGCGATGAGTTATGTCGGGGATTCGGTCAACAAATGAATTCTAAATGTCTAGCAAATTATTTGGTAGTGAGGAGAGTACAAATGTTCTGCAGTCCGAGAGTTCAGCAGATTCTGAGTCAACAGATGGTTTATCATCATCAGTATCAACTCTTTCATCATCAAAAATCTGTGTTACTGGAAATAACAATTGTACCATGATTTTCAACATAAATGACGATAAAACAAAATTTTCTGATGTAAATAATACTAATAACTTTTAAAAATTTTGCAAATTAACTGTCAGTTTTACAAGTTAGTGACTTGATAAAATAAACTTTCTTGATTAATATTTTGTTTTTGGAAACTGACGTTTACAAAAAATGAGAAATTTTCTCGTTCTCGAGGCAATTATACAGAATATGGTCAAAATGATGTAGTTTCATGTGATGATTTTTTAATGAGGAAGTCATTGTTGGTTAGACATCAGCTGAAATGGATTGTTCAAGAACTTACTAAATATACAGAGTGTTTAACAGATGACGCATATCACGATTACCCTTAAGCAGTACCTGGCATTAAATCGGGCTACATTCTGAAATTGTTTTGAACCATACAGGCTGTCCCAGGAAAGTGATAGGCATCAAACATATGTTTTTTTCTTATGGAAGAATGAGACTGAGTGTATTTGACATCTAATTCGCTCGACATATTTCGCCTTGTCAGAAATTTGAGATTCTCAGCAGAAACTGTAACTTGGAAATTACAGGGTGCTTTTAAAAATTATTGCGATTTCGGGGATACCGTGTATCTTGATAACTTCTCATGATATCTTCAAGATCAAAACTTTTACGTATAATTACTTAGCGTACACTGAAAATTTTTCTGGGTTATCGTTTTCGAGTTGTTACACAAACTTTTTATGGGACGCCCTCTACATATTTCATTTCATTATTGATTTGCATATTTTTTCTGATTGAAACAATATGTGGCAATTACATAAAAATAATTTTCATAATCAAAATTAATTTTCTATTCAAATTGTTTCTTCCTTTATTTGGAAAGATCTACTCGCTATATACGAAGGAGGTCTAAACGCTCTAAGATATTCCGAGGCCATTAGGATAATAATAATAATAATAATAATAATAATGTCTTTATTTTCACAATTATGAATTAATAACAAGAAGTAAATAATAATTTCGTGGTTAAATGGTAAATGTAATTGTGAAAAATGGCGGAGTCCAGTTATGCTGATGCATACGCTGCTCTACTCAACCCGATAAAGTTTGATGATCTCTGAAGCCAAGAAGATTCGTTCGCCACCCGGTTCTCTCAACTCGTCAGTATTAGACTTTTTTCTTTGAGCATTTTTAAAAGATGACTTATACCGAGAAAACTAAAAATAACACGATGAATGAATTACGGCAAGGCAGCTGAAGCATTTCGACAAATAAGATTCCAAATGCTATCAATTCTTTAAGATGAAGATGCGAATTATGTTTAGAACATAATAGACAAAAGTGTGAACAATTACCTTGAATGAAAAATATCACAATATCTGTTATTGAAGATTGTCTGAATTATTATTGTTCTTGTTTATTTCTTGTAGTTGAAATAAAATGAATTGAAGTATGGAACTCGTCTTTCAGTTATGAAAATCATTTTCAGATGCCAAGTGATATATCCTTTCAATCAGAAATGAATAGGCAATAAAAGGATGAAATGGAATCAGGGATATTTCATTGAAAAAAAAATAAGTTTGAGCTATTTATACCTCGAAAAAAACACAGAAAAATTTTTAGTGTACGTCAATGAATTCTACATAAAAATATCTATCAAATTTAGTTTTGATCTTGAAAATATTATGAAAGGTTATCTAGATACACAATAAATATAGTACTTTTTTTTTTTAAAGTTGATTTATGATAGTTTCAGAGAATGTGGGCTTTCCATGTATATATCAAATTAAAGATATTCATTCATTTTTCTTCTTTTATCAATATTGAAATTATGTTTCATTAAGTTTTTATTGAGGAATTAGTTTTGGAAATAACTTTTGTTTCTATGGATATGAAAACTAGATATAATTTACTAATGAATGTTGCTAGAAAGATATTGATTGTACAACTGGAACGACCCAGACGGCACCCTATATTCTCGGAATATTCCTCCAATCTGCCATTAAGCCAAAAGATATTGCAATATGCGAGGCATATGCCAGATATATATCAAATATATCTGCTCTCAAAGGAATATTCCAAATATATGCCATCCCAGATATGTCTGGTATATGCTATGGGAATATCTATATGATATGTGTTTAGAATATTATTCAATAGTATTTATTGGTATATATACATGAATCTTCATGGAATATTACAAACGTTACAAAACCCTTTTTGAACGATAATTGTGTGTAGGCACTACCACTACCTCGATTTTGCTTTTGTTCCGAACTCATCAATAATTGATGAGTTTGCTATTTTCCAGTAAACTGTTAAAGAACTACAAACTTTCTATATAGATTATATTTTCGAGGAATCGCAGTTATCATCAAGTTAATCATAGTTGGATTCAAGTTAAAAAATAACACTTTCATTCGCTGAATAATTTGATCTTATTTATTAAACTGAGTAAACAATGGAATCAATGATTTGTAATTTATTTATATGATTGATACAATGAAATGAAAGAGCAGGCAACAAATTAAACGTTTTTATTTGTGAAAAATGGACATGCTATACTATATCGTCTATCGACTGAGAGTCGAGTGACTTTTTAAATAATTGAAATGTTCGATGAAACAGAAAAAGAGGTCCATTATGATTTTGATCTTATAGGAAAGAGATCAAATATATATTTTCAATAAATGGAAAAACAATATATGATATTCGAGCAGATATGTGAAAAGGGCGTAGACAAGTTGTCAAAAATCATATATGATAATCAAATATTAGTCAGCAGAGGTGAGAGTAGCTTATTCCACTGGAGGATCGAATCACTTTTGCTCATATTTTTGTTTCCATGAAGCTGCCATGTGGTGACAGAGATGTCTGGAACTTAGAATCTTTCTAGTTCAACTTAATACTTCTTGCTTTTCATTGAACCAAATACATTGCATTTCAAACATTTCAGAGCCATTGTAGGTTGAGGAAGTTATGTGGCCACTTCGAACCATATTTTCGCCCTTTCTAGATATTTCCTTGAATTTTATCAAAATATCTCATAGAAATACTAAAGACATTATTTCTTCAGAGGAATAAAAATACTCCTTTATAAATAAAAATTAACTATTTTATGGCTTTCTCTCATTCTTAACTCCTGCAATTTCGTTCCCTGATTTTACTGATAAGAATATCAAATTTCGATTTTACTGAGATTTGACTCTTATGGATGTAAACAATAATTTTCCTTTATTCAGCCATATTATATTGTTACGTCACGACTTTTTCAGTCCAAATATTCATATTTTTGTTTTGTGGTCTTGGATTGAGGTTATTTGTGTTCTGTGGTTAGCAGTTTGGTGTTCCAATCTTCCAATATGGTGGTCACGTCACACATTAAATTGTGTGTATAGTTGAAAATATGCTATTGTTTGAGTATTATGTGATAAATAGTTTGTGATGCAGCCAAGCACATGATAAGAGATTAGACAGACAGACAAGTGCATGACTGAAGGAGTTGGTAGGTACTCTTATATATTTGGAATGCTTGAAAAAGGTTTTCGTAATATGCCAATCACTTGTCAGTGCTTTATCTTTGGTTATCTATATTTACGTTTTTTTCAGGTCAAAGAATTGAGGACTTAACAGTGAGGAAATTATAGAAAGGATATTTCCCATATTTTAGTTGGGTTGGGAAAAAGGCAGAAACTAACTTTTCATCCCTAATAAAATTGTGCAATGTTCTCAAAGGTATAATATAAATAATTTCAGTGATCATAAAACCCATTTTATGTTTTATTAATATTTTTAGAGGTTCTTAAACAGAATGAAAATACTAAATTTGTTACTGAAAAATGGCTCCACGTTGTGCAGATAGCTTAACCAAAATTTTGCTTTCAATCCAAACGTAAAAACTACAAGAGCATGAGTGGAGGAGCTTCTCAGGTGTAGTAAGTCTCACCCAAGCTGTATATCGTAATTTTGTTCCTGCAAGCAAAAAGGCTGTACAGGTCGAAAATATTAGTGGCATCAATACGGATTTAGGCCCTAAAAATCAAAAAGAGGGATCGTCTTCGAGAAGGAAGGTTGCCTCGATATAAATTGCCAACACTGCCTACTAAAATTCAAAGTAAGTTTATAAATATTAAATAATCAGAACAGATTCCACTATTACTATAGCAGTAGACAGCCTCTTATCTTGAAAATCTTAGAATCACTGGTTTTTTTCAGGGCCAAAATCAAAGAATTCCAAGGAAAAAGGCGAGAAAGACCAAAAGCTACCTGGATGAGCGGCATACAGAAGACGATGTCTGAGAGACCGGGAGAATGGGTGTTGATAGAAGGGGCTGGAGACTGGGAATTGGAAGGCCTGGGATGTTATAAACACGGATATCTATATCAGCACCCCAAAGGTAAAGTGTGTCAAGTCACAATATCAAAATTAGACAAACGAGAGATTTTTCAGTTCGATAATTGTTTCAAAGAATGTGTACTGCCATTACTTGACGTCTTCATAAACCTAGGGAGTCAAAAATGTGTTCCACTAGCTAGAATTTACTAATGTGATCCAATATTCTAGATAGGTCGTGTCTGAAAAAATGTGACTTAACACACTTTACCTCTGAGGTGCTGATATATAGATATAAGGTTGGTTTTACAAAACTTTGTTAGTACCATTTAATTAACTGGAGCCACCACAATTCGTAGAAATTTCAAAACGAGTAATTCGATTTGTGAAACCGACCCATAATCTGATGAGTCCATTTCAAATGGCTGTTTTGGTTGGTTAACGGTTGACCGCTCGGTTCATAAATGACAACGTCAAACGAACTGCGCATTCGAATTCTGTTCAAATTTTGGAGAAACATCTGATTTGAGACGTCACCAGAATGTCATTCGAATGCGGTTGGTCCAAAACTGACGGACCAATCTATGAACCAACCAAGAACCAGTCAATCGAAATCGCCTCTAGTTCACAAACCAAATAATTGAAGTTCACAGTTCAATATTTATATCATTTAAAATATTACCTCATTGTGTTTTCCCTATTTTTTAGTTTAATTCATCAAATGTTAATTTTCACTTATTCTTAGTATTGTTTTGTAAAATACCTAGTTGATTTATATTTATATTTTTACTTTATGTTCATTTTTATGATTTAATGTGATAATTTTGTTAATTATTGTACAAAATATTCTTAAAACTGTAATAAATTTTTTTGAAACAATCTAATCAATGCATTATTATTTAGTACCGCTACAAAAATTTACATATATTTAAATATATACAAAGATATTACCAGCATATGGCATGGACAAATCAGGAGATAAAAAGATATTGCCAGCATATATGTAAGGGAGATATTCATAGATGAATCTGTATGGCATATGCCAAGGATATATTTTTGAAGATTATGGGATATTCCTGGCAGATGTTTCATGGTGACCTTGGATATTCCTGCTATCTGCCAGGCTTATGCCCTGGGAGATTTGGAATATGTTTGGAATATCTCAATATGCCAGCGGTATATTCATTGAATATGCATGGAATATTTCTGTGCCGTCTGGGGAAATTAAAAAACTCAAAAAATCTCACCTATCACACTAGGCTCTAAATCGATGAAGATTTGATCTTGAGAATATTATGAAAGGTTATCGAGATACACAATAAATATAGTACTTTCTTTCTCAAAGTTGATTTATGATAGTTTCAGAGAATGTGGGCTTTCCATGTATATATCAAATTGAAGATGTTCATTCATTTTTATTTCTGCCTTTATCAATATTGAAATTATGTTTCATTAAGTGTTTATTGAGGAATTAGTTTTGGAAATAACTTTCGTTTCTATGGATATGAAAACTAGATAAAATTTACTAATGAATGTTGCTAGAAAGATATTAATTGTACAACTGGAACGAAATTAAAAAAATCAAAAAATCTCACCTATCACACTAGGCTCTAAATCGATGAAGATTGCCTTCGGTGTATATCTACCAGAGTCTGTTTCGTTAAAAAACGTGGAACACCTATCTCCTTCAAGCTTTTTCTCTCTAGTGCCGTCTTTGTTGATGCCATGTTCTAAACAATATAATTCCCAGCAACAATTTCCCATCTGAATGCCAGCCTGGCCAATGTGTAGCGATATTATATCTGACTGGAAAATAAGGTCAATGAAACCTCAATTCAATACCTACATGATATAAAATAGTCAGAAAATAAATTCACTGTATTTTATATTTGGAGCTCAGCTTTAATAAATTTTTTCATATTTCACATTGGAGTAGGTATTAAAGAATGGGAAAACATGCAGCTGGCGAGGATTACAGAACAAATGTCATATTTGTAAGTTGATGTATAAAGTACCTCTTCAAAATTAAAATGTATCTGAAAAAAATTTGAGAAGTGCAGTCAACCAATTTTCCTTCAACATGTTCAGAAAAAATTATATGATCAACAAATGTTCATTCTCTGTTAAAATATACAATTTGGGGTTTGATTTTGATCCTTTTTCGATACTGGTATAACATTACATAAGTGACAATTTGACCACCAAAGGAGTCATTGGTGAAATGCTTTTCATTTAATTTTTTTCAATGTGTCAACTATTGCAGATATCCACGAAGAAAAAGTCCACTGACGATAAATTGAGGCTGGGCCAATGTCACCTGTTTCAGTTTTTCGATATAAGTTTCATTGAATGCTTTTGAGCTCTTATAGTCATGGAAGGTGAGACATATCGCTCCATCAGTTTGAAACCATAGACTTATCACGGGTCTTTGGTTGAAACTAAGTTCTTTTTTGGAGCCTAAAAGTTTCTGTAAGACTAAGGTTATTGAGAAACAGTATTGAGAAAGAGCCATGTATGGCTCTTAGCTCTGTATTGACAGTAACGACTTCTCTGTTTTTTATAATGAATATGGGGTATGGACTATTGATTCTTTAGGACTAGCGTTTTGCACCTGCAGCTACTTTCGGTGGGATTTTTGTACCATAATTGCTTGTTAGGTTTACTACAGCATCTGTATTTTCTTCTCTTATAATATGGAAAACAAAATGAAAAGAATGATGTAAAAAATTATATGTCATCTTATCTGATTGAATCAATTTAACCAGAACATCTTGAAGACATAGTGAAGTGAGAGAAATTATTCGAAACAAACATATAAATATAACACTTAATGATTGAGATTCCTTTTATGTAAATTCCGGGTAGGTATATTTCATCATCTGTTTCGGTCGAAACAAACAATCAACAAACCTGAGGAATATTGAGTTACGATGGAATTGCACCAATAATTCATTTATTCGAATTAATGTGTTGGTTGTAAATACGACTCTTTACTGGGTTATTGACATGGCAGTATTAAACTCAATTCAATTCACCACAACAGAGGCACACCATATTATTTTTGAAGTATAAGTTCACATCGTGTGTAAACACACTAATTTATCACGTCAAATTGGAAAGATTTCAATATTATGTTTGTTTGTTTCTATCAAAATATTTCAGAATGGAATACTTATGCCGTATAACAAATTTTAAAACTGTTTCTTCGAAACACTCACCATTTTGAAAGGAAGACAAAACCATCTAGCAAACAACTTCACACTGAAATCTTCAAATTCAAGTGAAAATGTACATCTGTGAGTGACACATGGTAAGAACAAAAAATGTGGACGAAAACAAACATATTGCTGGACATGCTCTGAATGATATAGAGGATCACCAACTGTTCTATAATCAATATCAGAGGTTTCAACGTAAGTTCATACATCGAATGTCCTAAGAAAATTTCTTATTTGAATTATCTCCAACACATAGACATACTTCTACAATGGTTTTTTGGACGGTAGGACTAGGACTGGATGGACAGAAACGGTCAATATTCTGCGGACGCTATATTAGTCGATCTGAAACCAAAGTTCAGGAAAGGTTCTTACCTTTCCTAATAATATTATAAATAGATAGATTTCATAGATAAAATTCCTGAACTTTATAGAGCAAAGAAAAAATTTGTCTTTTAATGAGAAAAAATTTCCCAAATTGAAAACGATTTCGTATTCTTCAAATAACTTGATGAATCCAAAAATTACGAAATTCTTTGGAAAACTTTGGGATAGGAGCGTTTTGTCAGAATGACGATATTTGTCTTGCAATTGAAGATAATAAAAATGAGTATTTTGCAGCGTTTTTGGAATTTTTAACAGAACTGTACATTGGTGAAGCATACTCAGCTTTATTCAATCCAATCAACTCGTATCTATGCAAAAATCAATCTAAGCAAGGAATGATATATAAATAATCGAGTATCATTGATATTCTAGACGCAGGTTCACTATTTATTCAGACATGGTGCATATGACAATGCCCATGAAAGTTCTTTTATTATCTGCGACAACAGAAATTCTGATTAGATTTTTCACTTTTGTACTCATTCAGTCTGGGCGATCTGACGAAATGCAAATCGAAATTGAAAACGAAATCAATCCGTCGCTTATAAATAGAGGTAGCGGAAGAAGAAGAGTCAATTGTTCTTTGTTAACGAACTTTTAAAGATTATTTGATACGAAACTCACTGATCGGTGATATGATCGTTAATATGAAATTCGTGAGTAGACTTTCTGGATAGTGAATCATCCATTTATATTCAGACTGGTCGCTGTGGATTTTTAAAATCATTCTGTTTTCAGACTTTGTGGTGCGTCCTTTTTATCTCGCAAGTGTTTTTGGTGACATCTGCACAGACATTTCGTCGTAAATCAGAGTGAGTATCGAAAAACTTGACTTTATGTTATTCAAAATGATGCATTTATGCATCATTTGAGTTTGATAAACTACAACATAAACAGAATCATGTGTCTTTTCGAGTTAAAAAGGAACTGAATCAAACTGTCTATTTTTCTAATAGATACTTCATTCAAGAAAATTACTGTGATGAAAGCTGTGCCTGAAAGTCAAGTATCGGTTTAATTAGTTACTCAAAGTAACAAATGTCTATATGGGGACATATATAAAAAATTTAACCTAGAAAAATATTCATTATGTTCTTAAGGCAAATCAAGTTTGACAATAGATCTACTTTTCAGACGAAAGCGAATGGTCAGCTGAAGAAAATTCGGAGGAATGTGCTCCATTTGAAGATTCTCTACACACAATTTTTATAAGATCGTTAGAAGATATTTATAATTGTTCGATATCGAAATGAAACTTTTCATCACAGTAGAAAAATTAAGTTTCAATCGAATATGATCAAGCAACAGTTTTATAATTGATATTGGTTTTCAACCTCTCCGCTAAGGATAACCTCCACTCATCAGAATATTGAAAACAAGGATTGAGGGTGCATGCTCTTCTTCGGTTTGGACAATTTTCCATTCGCCAATTTAATTTCAAACACGTCAGACATCATGCTTTTTATCAACACTTACTCAAATCCTGCAACTCAAAAGTTACTGATGGGATTATATCAACATAATTTTGATTTTTCGCAGCCGCTCAAGATGAAAATATTTCTTGAACGGACTATATTTCTTGATGTTATCATAAGGTTCCTCCTGGAGTGTGTTTTTATAGTATCATATTTCTGATAATAAAATTAAATGCCCATTATCCGTTTCATAATGACATCCATTATATTGTATTTCTCAGAACGATGCAGATTTTGAACCAAACCAATAGACTCATAATTTTTCAAATATACATATGCATGCTGTTCATTTGAGGCTAAAAACGAATGGTGGCTGGAAATCCAATTCAGTTGCGGAATTCTGCATTGAAAATTCCGTTCAGAATAAAATCGGCTTTTCCAATACATTCTTCATTATGTTTCCGTATCGGATGTAGAAAAACGGCGAATGCAATTCATATGTAATGGTCATTAAAAAACACAGTTAAAGCTCATGTATTAATAATCATCATAACATTATCGTTGCATAATATACCATTTAATTATTTCATATTAAACAAAAATTCACTTACTATCCAGTTGCAATAACTCGTCTGAAACGGTTACTTTTACAGACCCAAAAAGTCCAGGAATAACCTCGATCACACTTTCATGAATGACTTGAATTCAAATTACTTTTATTTACAGCAAGATTCATCTAAGGGACGGAATAAATATTCAAGGAATATGGAAAAGCAAAATGGACTGGAAAGCACATTGGGTGAAGCACTGGGAGACCAGACTGGTAAACGAATTCATTTATAATTTAAAAAATATCCTAGTTAGTTCTGGCTATTTCTATTTTTCCTACATACCTACCCTTATTATTTTCAGACATGGGTTCCCGTTTGGAGAAAAGTTTGGGCCCCTGTAGAAACAAAAGAATGGGTGCCTTTTCCCCCTCCACCAAAATCGACCCTCTAGAAGAAGCCATCATTTTGAGCAACTCAGTTTTCTACAAAATGACCTCATATAACTTGAGTTTATATATGCTGCTGTTAATTTTAGAGTCGAAGGCGGGACCGAAAATTTCCAATCGCTTATCTTGAAAAAACGCTTTTTCGTTGGGAAAATGTTTTCATCAAATGATTTGATTCAAGTTTGTAAATTTGTTTATTGTTTTATATTTAAATTATTTATTGTTATTTATGAATGTTTCTGTTGTATATGTTGAAGAATAAACGTGATAATGTAACTCATGTTTTTATGAACGATTAATATTAGTGTAATTCGAATAATTGCCTGATATTAATGAGCGAATATATTGAATACCTTGTATAATCGTGAAAATTTCCTTAAGGGTTTTTTAGTGAAGTTTGAAAGAAATTTTCGTAAAGCATCACTTGGATTATAGTTCAAGCGGAGAATACTACAAAATACAAAAAATATATGTTATATGTTTTATGCAATCGGAATTACAATTATTGTGCAGATTTTGTCAAATGAAAAACTAGCATTCGGTGTGAAACGTGCTGACGAATAAAAGAAAATTACAGTAAAATCATTTGGATTATTTGTTGGAGACTCTTTCAGAAATTCTTTCATAAAAAGTTCAAGAGAGGAATTCACACATTCAGAGATGACGTGATTTTTGGGGTCGAGCAGCTAAGAGAAAGAAATTCCAAGCAATTTTCGACAGGAGCTTGTCATTTCAACACATTAAATTAACGTTTAGCTCAAGCCCGAAATCGGTTGAATGGTACAAGCTTCGATGATTTAGTACTACATCTACTTATTTTAATGAAACTGAATTACATAAATATAATATTCTCTATTTCCAATACATAGATTGCTGAATACCACAAGTCTGTAAGGTGTTTAGTTTTCGTCTTACAGGGTGATTTTGGAATTTGGCCAATTTTTATAATTCGCTATAACTTCCTAAGTATTGTGACTACGCCCTTGGAACAAAAACATCTCTATGGCAGATTTTCAAGTTATCACTACCAATGTTACCTAAATGAAAGTGCCGTTTTAAATTCTAGAGAAATTAAAATTTTTTTTTCAAATGGAAACCATATACAGGGTGTACCAAGTTCGACGGCCTATTAGGCGTTTCTGGAGAACTGGACCTATTTGAAATCTGAAAATTGGGATTATGATATAGTTTGACATTATCTACAGAGCTAAAATATTCTTGCAGCCTGACAACTTTCACTTATATGGGCAATAAAAAAAAGTAAAAAATTTTTTTTTCTATTTTGTTGTTCTCGAATTCGATAGAGTATTCAATTGTGACTACATTCGTATTCAAATCATTGCAATTGTCATAATACTGAGGAAAAAAGGGAGATAGGAGTATTCGGTATTATGTTAGTTATTCCTAATCTAAATATATGAATCACAAACTGTTTTCACATTTTTGAAGTCGAAGACCGTGGAAATATTATTCATTTTTAAAATTTTGAAAAACTCGTCACAGGGTGTTCCAAATGTCAAATGTTGGGTCAAAAATTGGGATCGAGATTGGCCTATAACTTTCGTTTTTCAGATCAGAACCTTATCTTTTTATGATTATGTTGGATTGTGCGAAGAAAAATAATGATAATGTTCCAACATGTTGATGCTCCTAAAATTACTAATTCTTGAGTCATTCAGGATTTCCTCATTTCATGTCGTACGTAACGTCAAATTCATAGAATCTGTTTCATATCAACAATGACCTTGGTCATAGAAGAAAAATTATTCCAATAACTCACTAGTGACACACCTCTCTTCTGAATTCATTCATCATTGTTGATATGGAACAGATTTTATGAATTTGACTCTACGTACGACATAAAATCAAAAAATCCTGAATTACTCAAGAAATATTTATTTTAGGACCATGAACATGATAGAACATTATCATCATTTTTCTTCGCAGAATCCAACGCAATCATAAAAAAATAGGGTTCTAATTTGAAAAACGAAAGTTATGAGCCAATCTTGATCCCAATTTTTGACCCAACATTTGGAACACCCTGTGACTAATTTTTCAAAATTCTGGAAATGTATTATATTTCCACAATCTTCGCCTTCAAAAATGTGAAAACGGTTTGTGCTTAAGATATTTAGAATAGCAACAACAAACATAATGCCGAATACTCTTCATTTGTCTCCAGTTTTTTCTCGATATTTTGGAAAGTATTTTGACGAATGCAACGATTTGAGTACGAATACATTCAGAATTGCATACTCTATCAATTTGAAAACAAAAAAACAGAAAAAAATCTTTTGAACATTTTTTTTCACTCTCTGTATAACTGAAAGGGGTCAGACTCCAAAAATATTTTAGCTCGGTATATAATGCCAAATAATGACAAAATCCCAATTTACAGATTTCAAATAGGTCCAGTTCTCCAGAAACGCCTAATAGGACGGCGAACTTGGTACACCCTGTATAGTGTAGTGAGATATTTTTCAATAGACCTTACTTAGATCATTTCAAAAATCTATATATAATAATATTCTTCCGAGTTTCTGTATCGAAAATTCCAAAAAAAAATTTTTTGATCAGCAAAATCAAAGGTTTTGATTTTGATTCATTTTCAAACAGAGATAATATAACCATTGTATAATACAATGATAGAACATATATTATTTCAGAATTGTTAGCTGTCAAATTGATTCAGAAAACATTAGATAGTTATATTATTATACACACTTGAGAATTGTTTTTCCGAACTTTTTATTCCTTTTATGAACAGTATTTGAAGAGAGATATTTTTAATCTTTTATGACAGTTTCCACGGAAGTGATGAAAGCGTGCTTAAATTATGTTGATGAATAGTGTTTTTTCGAAATTTTCGATATATAATATAATCGGAAGTATACCATAATATATCTTTTCGAAATTATCTACGAAAAGTCTATTGGAAGGTTTTATAGCACACTATGGTTTCCATTTGATTTTTTTTTCATTTCTCTGAAATTTTAAGCGGCATAGAAATTTCGAGAGCACCGATAAAAAAGAACTGCCAATAGCCAATTTTAATAATTAGCCAAATTCCAAAATCACCCTGTAGCATGGAAAGGGGAGCGACTTGCTGTGTTCAGCAATTTATGTTTATCGAAAAAGGAGAAAACGACTTTTTTTCTATCTCTATTAATTGAGGAGATGTAGTACTAAATCATCGAAATCTGACCACTTTGTACATACAGGGTGAGTCTTTGACTTGTACATTATTTCAACAGTAGATTCTTGAGGTCAAAAGAATATACTTTATTCGTAAAACATTTTTTTTTCGATTCAGTCTAGGGAATAAGTTCTAGCCATTTCAAACTTTCATAATGAGCTATGCCACCAATGGAAACATGCCATTAAAGTTTTTTTCGAGCATTAGATCTACCGCCTTAACCTTCGAAAAAATGTAGCGAAAATGCAATCCTCTCAATTTTTTGAATAGAGTTGCTTTCAGCCAAAGTAACCTTTTTTTTTAATTTCGCCAATATAGATTTATTTCAATGATTAACTAAAATGCACATTTCACGAGGAATTGCCAAATATTCATTAAATAGCGCAGTACAGTGCAAGATCTCATGCAGAGCACATGTCTATTTATCCGTTATCAAGCGATTCGATTATTGTTTACGACGCGGAAAAGGAATAAATTACAATTTCGCGCCACAACTCTTACAGCGCTTCAGATTTTGAGAACTTTTTCTCTCAAAATATGCCTCAGTCATCGAGTGCTTCCCAAAAAAATACCGAAGATTCATCCGAAGAAGATCAATCATTCAAGAAGCCTGCAAACAGAAAACGAAAAAAGAAATTAGCAGCTAAAACAAACAACAAAAAACTGAATGACAACAAAACTCCAGAAGCAGAAATCAGCCAACCGCATCTGGAACCACGAGATAAAAATAATGTTTCCGATAACATCGTCGATATGGAAACAGAGACAGTTATTCCCTCCACTTCTACCACAATAAACACTAAAGGTTCCCATACATGTCAAGATGGAAAACCGCAAAATAAAACATACAACAAATCAACCATCAAAAATTACTCAACAAGAATGTATGAAATAAGCAAAACAGAATACCAACACCTATTTTACCTCACAGTAGATGAAAATCTCATAGCAGACAGAATTAAAATGTCCGATGAATGGAGCAAAAAATTTCCTAAATCCACAGACATCATAATTAAAACCAAAATAGGATACCTTATAAAATCGAACAACGTCAAAGAAAACCTAATCAAAGCACTGGAGGAAATGAAAACTGAAAAAATCATCACTAAATACAAAGAAACCAAACCCTACATCCATGGAAAAGAAAGAACTGAACCACAACAAACATTTTCAGTGGTAATAACTGGAGTCGAAAAATACATAAAGGATGAAGAAATCAGTCAACATCTGAATTCAATGAATCTAAAGCACAGATTTTGCCGAAGAATCATTTCCAGAGCATACAACACACCCACAACTCATATTAGATTAATCACCGGTGAAGCTTCAACATCTGAGATACTGCTTAACGATGGAATGTTCTTCAAAAACAGACGATATCTGGTATACGCAAGTCACCCACCAAATCCCACACCTATACCTTGCAGCAAATGCTACCAATTTGATCACATCACAGAAAAATGCAACCAACAAATTAAATGCAACAAATGCCAAGGTACCCACAAAACGGCACATTGCAAAACAAATCTGCCACCGAAATGTAGTGCATGTGGTTCTGAAGAACATCTAGCATGGTCGGCTAAATGCCCGAAACACCCCAAAAAACCTATCGAAGGTATACCAAATGTAACCATCAAGCCCCTCAACAAAAAAACCAGAGACATAGAAGAGATATGCAAGAAAAATAACAGGATACATGCACCCCTTACTGTACATGATGACATCATAAATACTTATATCAGAAAGTTGAACAAGCCCAAACATACCAACAGGGACGAACTGCTGTCTAAACTGAAGAAAAGATTCTTGTCACAATACAAAATAGATACCACAGCTGTCTTTTCAGGCAATCGAGTATACATTCTCATGTTTGATGTGGAAGACCCAAACGAACCGTCACCAACTGAACCTATAGACAACAATACAAACAGGCAAATTCAACTCTGATATCAAAATACTTTACAACAATATTAATAGTTATACACCAAAGAAATACCTGATCAATAATTTTATAGAGGAGAACGAGATACACTGTGCAATGTTTGTAGAAGCAACAAAAATAAAAGAAGAATGTAACATTACTTACAGGGACTGGGATGTTTTGCATCGAGTGGGTAACAGAGTTAATAATACCAGGGGAGGGAGTATAATGCAGTGCAATCCCATCTTAAAAATGGGTAAGAACAATTCTCCTACTCTAAATAACAACTTAAACGAAACTCTGCATTTCACAATTTCCTTTAAAAATGACAGACTACATATATTCTTAGTATATATACACCCTCATTCTAAAATTGAAGAAACAATATTTACCAAAGCAGCACTATATAAGTATTCACTAATCATAGGAGACTTCAACCTAAATCCAACAAAAAACAAACAAATGAATAAATTTCTTCAGAATGGTACATTCAAAAAATATAACACGCCTCCAACATTCTTAATGAACAATAATCCTGACAGCACGCCAGACCTTCTGATATATTCTTCAAATCTAGAAAATAACATAAAAGATTTAGTACTGCTGCCAGACCTCGGCTCAGATCATCTTGCAATGCTAATCACATTGAATTCAGACACAGATATGGAAGAAATAGTCCAGAGAAAAACTTTTATATTTGATAAATGCAAAATCAATAAAGTCAATGAGGACATGAGCAACTTCGTAAATTCTCACCAGCAAACAAATATAGGCGAAGATTACATTACATTATTTAATAACAAACTTTCTGAATGTATAATCAAACACACACCTATAGCAAATCACCATCCATTTTTACACAACCTACCGCCTTTCATTGTAAAAATGATCAAGAACAAACGCAAAATGTACAGAGAATATAGATGCTGCCCAAATCCAAATTTCAAAACTAAATTAAACGAATACAACACTAACATTCACAAAATGATTCAACAGTATAGACAGCATAGATGGACTGAGGCTTGCAGATCAATTGGTTTGGCCAAAGGTAAAAACTTCTACAGGCAAATTAACAAACTCTCTAGGTACAAACATACCTACAAAATATCCACAATTAAAGCCAATAATATAGAATATATCACGGATCAAGAAAAGACAGATATATTTGCACAACACTTTCAACAGGCATACCAATACGACAACGACAGGAACTTTGACTCGGAAACAGAAGCCCTAATAGAAACTTGGTATAATGAATACTTTAGCAACTCCGAGAATGATAATGAAAACTCAGTGGAGATGGAAATAGAGGAAGCCACATATTATGAAATTCTACACAACACCAAGAACAGTGCCCCTGGGGCAGACAACGTACCATGGAACATAGTCAAACAATTACATCCAATCGTTCATGAACACATAATGAAGATATTAGAATGGTGTATAAACAACAAAACCTTCCCAGAAATATGGAAAACTGGTAACGTCATTCTTATTGCAAAACATAACAAAGACCCAAAAAAAGTTGAAAATTACAGACCGATAACGCTTTTACCAGTACTGGGAAAACTCTTGGAAAAAATCATTAAATTACAGCTAGAAGAACATTTACAGGACTATATTCCCAATTTTCAATTCGGTTTCCGCAGAAAGAAAGCCACAGCTCACCCCTTGACAATTTTCATCTCTAATCTACAAAATGCCCAACTAAACAAAAAAAAAACAGCAGCAGTGTGTATGGATATCAACAAAGCATTTGACAGCATGTGGATAAAGGGGCTACTATACAAAATTTTCAAAAAAGGCTTACCTCAATACCTTATCAAAATAGTGAGGGAATATTTGGAGAACAGAAAATTGAAAATAAGTATCAACAATTCGTCATCCAACTACTTCACCCCTGAGCAAGGTACACCCCAAGGATCACCATTATCTCCGTTTCTTTACAATATTTATTGCAGCGACATTCCCACTAGCAACAATGCAAACCAATATGTCCTACAGTATGCGGATGACACAACGGTAATTTCAAACGAAAAAACACTAAAGAAATGTATTGATAAACTCCAAGAATACATAAACAACATAACTTCATGGTTCGCTAAATGGAGACTAAAAGCTAATCCAGGAAAATCTCAACTAATTATATTCAACCACAACATCACGGTTCAATCCCCAACTATACTGATAAACAACATAAGGGTCAAACCAACACCATCAATAAATTATCTCGGTATTCAAATAGACAACAAAGCTAGCCTGAAACTCCACGCTAAAAATGTAAAGAGAAAAATTGTTAGTAGAGCCAAACACTTTAGATGTCTGACATATAAGGACCAAGGAATCAACATGAAAACAGCAGCAATCATTTACAAATCCATATGCAGGCCAATACTTGAATATGGACATCCATTGTACGCAAATTGCAGAGAATCAGTAATGAAGATCTTGGAGGTAGCTGAAACAACATCCCTCAGAACGATAACAAAATTAAGGCACCCAAATAACCCACTATATAACCCTCCCAATCCTTTGCTATACCAGACAACAAGGATAGAACCCATCGGAGAACGTATCAAAAAATTAAATAAGAACTTTATGGAGAGGCTAGAAAAATTAGAAGACATAAGTGAGCTGATGCACAACGATCCAATCGTACACCCGAGCAGAAAATTCCCAACTTGCACTTTACTACATAAACTTAAAAACTGTTGAATTCTAATATTGTTATCATTTTTTTTTTTTTTCCTAAAATAATTTAAATGCTATGTAGGCTGAAGGACTTAGGTCGATGGCCATTTGATAATGTCAATAAAGTACCGTTATCTATCTATCTATCTATCATTAAATAGCATTCATCTTACTCTGCAAAGTTGTGTCACTTCAATTTCTAGTACCTATAATAATGGAATGTAACGATATGTGATGGTAATAATGAAAAAATAAAACATGTGAGTAGAATTTTATGTTCGCAGAAGATTCACCACATCGAAATGAAAACCTAAATTCTAAAATCATTTCATTGAATATAGGTAATCATTACCTAGATATATTCGAAAATTACATTTTCAATGGAATTTCAACAGCTTGTATCTTTTCACCGAGCTGAATTGGAAAGACGAAAAAAGTTTGTTTTTACCTCATGAATCTCTTGTTGAAATATATATTCAAGTCTAAGAATCACCCTGTATAGTGGGTAGGAAATGACTTGAACTCCTTGGGTCCAGGGATTTTCAATCATGTTCATTCAACTTTACCTTGGACGAATCGAACGTCATTATGTGATTAAAATGTAGGTACGTGCTCTAATAATAAAATATATATCGAATGTGTTCCTAGACATGCTCGAACTTTTTGGCAACAATTGCTGAAATTCAATTTCGTCCTTCACCTAGAACCCATTGCAAATTTGATCTTGCTTCGGGACATAGGCTCGAGACATCTTCGGTATAATGTGGGGAATTCCACCAGCCTCCAAAGACATTTCTTATCCTCCTTACAACTTTTCTTGGATAGACCTGAACAAATTAGCCGCAATGGCATGCCCAAGCAGCGAAGCCAACTACCAATTTCTCAAAGACCAGGGCATACATCACATATTGACTTTATCTCCAGAAAATATTCCAACGAAGATGAAACATTGGAACTTGGGGTGGTCTAGGATAGACGTCGAAGAGTTTGAAGCGCCGAGCATTGGGAACATATTGGAGTTTCTGGATTTGTGCCAAAAGTGCCGGGATCGAAATCAGGTAAGTAAACAAAATCGAAGAAAACATTTATCTATTGGGAATCGTAAATTAGAAGTGCTCACTTGAGAAAATTCTGTCTGGTAGGTCTTACAATTTCTTTGCTAAATCTTCGTACATGGATATCACTTTGAATTACTCGCCCTTTAAACACTTCATTTTTTCCTATAGAACAAGAGTGGAATTTAAAAGTTTTCCAGACTTTCTGTAAATGGTTAGTCACTTTGAAATACTCACCTCTCAAAAACCTCATTATTTTCATTTAGAAGAAGAATGGAATGTAAATATTGTGCAATTTTCAAGAAGACAGTAGCGCACATATTTGGGGAGAATTCTTTTATCACTTTATGTTTATTCAGAAATTTTTATTCATTGCATATATCAAGTCAGGACTGACAAGTTTCATGCTGCCAGATGTCGTTGAAAAAGTAACTCAGACTGAAGATTGACAATTTTCTTAATTTTTTTTTGTTTTGTACAAGAATTTAATGAGTGATTTCACCTAGATAGCAGGAAGGTAAAACTTTTTGAATGTGAACTGAGACGCTCTAAACAAAATCTGTTTGGAACAGTTTTGGTCAATAGATTAGAACAAAATTTTCAATTGAATAGGCGGTTATTCCAGCTGTTGTCAACATGGTTTTATCAGAAATAAATCCATGAATACAACAGTCTATAGTTTTCTGAATAAAATACTTTGTGGATTCTAAGATATGGATTTTCCTGGGTTTACTTAAAATCCTTTTAAAAATATAGGTAAATGGCTCAATACTCCATGAGGAGAAGTTTTTCTAGCATTGAGAATTCTTCATAGGCTTTGAGTGTTACGTCAATTACAGAACGCATATAGTGATCCCAAATCATAAAGGAGTTCTAAAGACTATGATTGACACTGTAATTTTGTATGTTGTTAATGTTGCTGGCGATAAAAATATATCGTCACGCGTGAAAAAATCGCAGAATAAGCATCAAACTCTCCAAATAAAAATGTACAACTTTCTATAGAAACGTAATCTGAATGCAGATAAAACAAGTGCCATCGTCCTCGTCAAGGACTGCAGGCTAGGCACTGCAGATCCTCAAAATCATTTATGTCATTTCCAAATTTGAATTTCAATCATCATAGATATCCGATATCTCAGGATATCGGAGAGTTACAGGAAATGTTGAAAGAACTCAATAAAATGGCATAAAAAATATGGCTAACCATCAACCTAAGTAAAACAAAAATCATGACTTTCACTTGATAATATTCTTATGCTCCTCGGCGATCAGGTCATAGAAAAAGTTGAAGATTACATCTACCTAGGACATATTATTATATTGGGTAAGGAAAATCAAACCGCCGAAATTAACAGAAGGGTCCGACAAACATGGGTAGCTACAGGTAAATTGTCACATGTACTGAAAGATAAAAATATCCCGATCAACTTGAAAAGAAAAGTGTTCAATAACTGTATACTCCCCGGTATGACTTACGGGATGGAAACAATTACGCTCACTATCAAATCAGTTTATAAACAAACACAAATAAGGGCCATCGAACGAATGATGTTAGGAATAAGTCTTAAAGTCTTAAGGGCCATATTAGAAATACAGAAATTAGACAAAGAACTAAAGTGGAGGATATAATAACACGTATATCCCAATTAAAATGGAGCTGGGTTGGACATGTCACCCGTCAGAACGAATCGAGGTAGACAAAACGCATAGTACAGTGGAGACCACGACTGCACAAAAAAAGAGACCGAATAGATATACTATATTTATGGTAGACCGCAAAAACGTTGGCTTAATGATGTCAAAGAAAGCGTTGGTAAGGCTTGGCACCAGATAGCACAAGACAAGGAAGCATGGAAAATGGAATGGGGAGGAATATGTCCAGGAGTGAACTGCGAAGGGCTGTTTGAAAAAAGGAAGAATTTCTTCTTCTTCCTGCTGAATATAGGCATAGTTGCCTGTTTTTGTTCACATCATTGCCCCTCCTCAGTCATCTGGAAGGTTGTCGCTGCACCTTTTTCTAGGTCTTCCAAGGCTCATTTCTCCTGCCGGTGATTTGTCCCTTGCTACTTTCACAGCTCGTTATCCTCTGTTATTCGATCAATGTGCTCATTCAATTTTATCTTCCTATCCCAAAAAGAATATGGAGTCCGAAACTAAAAGATTAGGTATGGCGAGGCGATTATGACATATGAAAACTTTTTGAAAATACGAACTTATTTGAAAATTTTATCGATTCTTGGTGGGTTGGAGCTTCTCAAACCAATCATCATTATTTTTCATAGGTTCGCTGTTCGCAGGTTTCTCCCCATTATCTATTTTTTTTTTTTTTTGGTTGCCCAGCTAGGTATTTGGGAAGCCTATAATGGGCGTTATGAACAAAGCTGGACCCATCTGTTCACATGAATTTATTAAAAACCATTAAGCATAAATCTGCAGAACTTTCTGTCGTGAGAAGTAATTGAAAAAAAATTGAATTTGTGTAAAAAATGGTGGCAGCCGTGCCAAATAGGAATTATGGGTTCAAAGTTTTTTTTTTGCTTAATTCACGTATTTCAGAAGCTACTTTCACCTCAAACTAAAAATCTATACTACCTCAATCGTTATTTGGTCAATGTTTCGACATTAAGAGAGTCTTCTGCTTCTGGGCTTATTGGCCGTGGTCTGTTAGGAATTATTTCACCTAACGTTTCGCCCACAATTGCGGTAGGCATCTTCAGAGGATTCTTGTTCTGAGGTTGTAACTCGACTGCTGAATTTTCGAAAGTGATGCTGGATTCGATCCGTTGGCCCAACTTATACCCTGATTAAAGGCGGGAGAAGGTAGTGGGTTTATGCGGGCGATGTTGATTGATCCATCGCTTCCACTTCGTATTGGCTTGATTTTGGTCTTTTCCAATACCGGCAACCATACGCTATGTACCAAAGGAGTTTCTTCCCTTCTGTTCATGTTGTTCTTATATTTATATATCTCAATGGTTTCCATGTTCATCCTAGGATAGAAACTTTTCATGTTCGAAATAGCCTCTGCCGTTGAGAAAACAATATTGTGTCCATCTGTTACAGCATGTTCCGTTAGTGCGGATTTCTCTATCTGATTGAGTCGACAGCATCGTTCATACTCCTCAATTCTCATATTAATACTTGGTTTCGTTGTACCAATGTAGACTATGTGCAGAATAATTTGCATAATTTTTTTCACCAAAAGCCTTTCAAAGTTGAAAACACTCAGTGAAAATTATTCAATTTCTACCGTTGTCGGGCAGTCCTTTTTCGATGTTTGATTAGATTCAGTTTTTGTTGATCATTTCAATTCAATTTCAATAAGATATATAAAAAAACCTTAGAATTTGAAATTTTGTTTCATATTCTAAGAAAACAAAAATGGAACCTCTGTACTAGGTTAGGATATTTCAAATAATCTTTAAAGTTCATTTATTCCATAACGCACACCATATTACTGAATAAAATCCATCAGAATTCACATGAATAATATTGAGTACGACTTTTCTCGTATCTTATATCTTATTCAATTTTATAAAAATCGAAATCACTTGACAGTACGATTCCAATTCGGTTTGTAATGCTTATCTCGAAATGCACTGAGGTCATGATACAAAGGATACGCATTCTTTGTTTAATGCACTGAGGTCAATGAGCAAATTTTCTAGAGGCCCATGTTACCCGATCTGGTACATCTTGCAACCCTGACTCCACATTTCCTACTTGGAATATAGATATATTAATCAAAAAATAAAGAAAAGAAAGATTAGAAACAAAGTGACTACACTTATGTCAGCGCCGTCTAGTTGTTCCGAAGTCATTTGAAGAATATCTGAGTGAGCCAGATATTGATAGGCTATTAATTATGATGATTAAGAAACACGTAGTGTAGCTCAGTGGTTTGAGCGGCTGACTTCGGACAGCGGAGGTAGGTGTAGTAGTAGTAGTAATTTTCATTGTGGATAATATAAATGCACACAATTGGATTGCGTTCAGTTTCCTGATCTTTCACACAACCCAAAAAACAATTTATAAAATATGCTATACAATCTAAATCGATTCAGTCACATAACCAAATAATGAATAATTTCTTTTAATGTCAATCTAAAACATCCAACAGTGGTTCATATTTTTGGTATAATTTTTGGTGAAAAATGTTTCCCATTTTACTTCCTCCATTATTTTTTTGCAGGCCATTGCAATTCACTGTCGTATGGGCAGAGGAAGAACTGGCGTGATGGCTGCATGTTATCTGGTGTATTTCATGGATTTATCACCCGAAAGAGCTATAACTAACATAAGACTTATGAGACCTGGATCTATCGAAACTTATGAGCAAGAAAGAGCAATTTTCAAATATCATGATTATATCAGGAGTCTTGGGAATGGTCTACAACCACATTATGAAACAAAACAGATTACTCAAATCTAATGATATAAGCTGCACATAAGAAAAATTATATTTCCTAAAATATCATAACAAAATGAGGAATAGTCACCAAAAGATGACTCTTTGGTGTTTGAATAAAAAAAAAAAATGTATCCATCCTGTAAGCTGAAATATATAACTCAAACGAGTTGTAATCAAAATGGGGACATTACATCATAATTGTGCAGATCAAAGATTATAGAGTTATAGTTTATAGAGTCCATAGTCCATAATCTACATAGTAGATTCCATTGAAAATGTAATATAAAATTCAGACTTGTATAGACCATGGATCATTAGTTCATTCACAGAAAATGAAGTTGGTCATTACCAGGTAATTGATGTCTTGAAATCAAATTAAAAAAAAATATATCTATACACTACAAGTCATTTAACCTGAAACATGATCTGAGACATTCAAATCAGTGAAAGTAATGAAACAAACCATAATAATACTTGATTGCTCTATTTCCCTGTAAAATACTTCACCTAGAACCTCACCTTATGTCAGTCATACAAATTTCTGAGTGGCCATTTGTAACACCTTTTATATTAGATCTATTCATGTTCTCAATTTCAACAATATGTCTTTAATTAATCTTTAATTTTTATTTAGGTACCTCATAATAAAGATGCAAAAAAATTAAACAGCTTATTTCAAATTTTTGAAGACCTTTTGCAATATGGTGTTTCATTAAATGAAGAGAAAGATGCAATTTTTCTATTTGGACTATTGCTTTGCTGAAAAGAAATCAGGATTTTCATCAGATTCGCCTTTCCCGATAGTAAAGCACAACCTTAAAAATGCAGAATCCTCGTGAAACTTCTGCAGGAAATTTATTTTGATTAATGTAGCTGCTTAATACAATTTACCTATCAATGTTCAAAAGTGTTGATATCTTCGAGAGGATAAAGAACACTGGATTCCCTATTCCAACATGGGAAAATTTTCCGAATGTTATGGGAAAATAATCTATAATGTTCTTTAAAACTATTCATTTTTTATTTCATCAGAGTTAACATTTTTGTTCCCTACATTAGTATCCTCAGAGTGATCTTTTATTGTCATTGGCAGTCGGTCTCCCCAATCTGAAGCTTTAACACATCTATAGGCAGGTCTAAAAACAAAAAATTGATCAAAACTACATGAAAATAAAATAATTATGCCTACTCACTTTCCATATTTGGAAGCCGTGAAAAAAGATTGTTCAATTTTGCCTTCACTGGTACATAAATTGCAGATTGCATGTTTGTGCCTTAGTAATGTCGGGTTTATTAGTCTAGGCCATTGGGAATCTTGTTCACTTCTTGCACCTAAAAGAACATATTGAACAAATTATCTCAATGGTGAGAACATTACAAAATAAAATCTGAATCAAATACTGAAGAAAAAAAATTGTCAACTGAACCTTTTTTCAATACGACGTATGAATATTTTTCTACATGAATACTCTGACAATTATCTCTGAATGGTAGATCATAGTAACGTACTCCAAAATTGCAGGGTATACCATCATAAGACAGTCGAGGACAGGAATAATCATGAGCACACTGTTAATAAAGAGAAATATTTTTTATTAGTAGTAGGTTTCAACTATTTATCAATTTGAACTGTGTTCAACATTAAAAAAAAATTATTACTCACTGGACTGAAGACGTGACTATTTCCAAGGCTCAAAATGAAATCTCGAACTTCATTGATCACCTACAGGATATAACATGTTTATTAGAAGCTTCGAATTATCATGTCATTGATCTTGATTTACTTGACAGCAGGTGTTCAAGGTCTTGTACAATGCAAGATGATCCTGAGTTTAGGGTGGATTTGATATGAATAGGTTGATTGATTCAATGAGTTTAAGAGTCTTCAAATTCTAATACTTGAACCAGAGTGATGGTACAACTCCAATATACAGGGTTATTCACGAATATGGCTTTATAAAATATTTAGGAAAGACACAAGATTCAGGATTGAATTTCTAAAGGTGAGCTTCAAGTAAAAAGACGACTTCTAGTATATTTTTTAAAGGTTCTAGGACTTCCTGTTCTTCTGGAAGTGACATCAATTTTCGTTTTTCAAATGGGAAGACCCATTTTTTATTGCATAAATAGATTCTCCATTGAATTCTGAGTCTTTTTGATTCCAAAAGTTTGGATTTTCCTGAGGAAATTCTCTTTAAATGAGGAAATACGAAAAAAAAATGTCAAAATTGAACTCTGTTGAGATACAGACAACTTCGAGGTTTTTTTTTATTAAAAATTCTTATTTTTGAAAATCTCCGAGAAGAAAGGCTGATGCTTCTTTTCCGATAGCGTGAGTTTCAGAATATGATACAGGATGTCACAAATTCTTTGTCAGAGTTAGTGACGAAACATCAAAAAATCGTTTTTTTCAAATTGGAACCCCATTTTTTCGAAGCATTTTCGAAATCTTCGTCAAAACATAATAGGAACATACGTCCATGATTTTTATCCCAAAATGCATATTTTTCAAGATATTCACTGAAAACGATTTTGTCTTCAATTTTCAATCTCATTCCGAATGTGTTTTTTTACTGGAAAATAATTAGAGATTAAGTGAAATTTTTGGAAATCTCTGTTATCGAGAACATATTTTCTTATAGTTCAGACAAGTTCATTAATTTCCAATTTGAAAAAAACGATTTTTTGATGTTTCTTTACTTCTAACTTTGACAAAGAATTTGTGACCTCCTGTATCATATTCTGAAAATCATGCTATCGGAAAAGAAGCATCAGCCTTTCTTCTCGGAGATTCTCAAAGCTGAGAATTTTTAATGAAAAAACATCGAAGTTGTTTGTGTTTCAACAGAGTTAAATTTTGAGAATTTTTTTCATATTTTCTCATTTAAAGAGAATTTTCTCAGGGAAATTCAAACTTTTGAAATCAAAAAGACTCAGAATTCAATGAAGAATCTATTTATGCAATAAAAAATTGAAAAACGAAAGTTGATGTCACTTCCGGAAGTCCTGAAACCTTTAAAAAATATACGAGAAGTTGTTTTCTAATTGAAGCTCACCTTTAGAATTTCAATCCTGAATCTTGTGTCTTTCCTAAAAATATCCTATAGAGCCATATTTGTGAAAAACCCTGTATATCAAATTCAAATAATGTTGAAAAAAAACAAAATAAAATTTTTGGACTTTACAATGGTCATACCAAGAACATTTTCAAAATCTCAAAGAGTGAAATAGGAAGTGTTTTTTTTTCAGTAATTTTTCATTATTGTGATGGATCATCAGACAATTTCAGGTACCTTGAATCCAGCATAACTTCCTTGTTCCACGATTATCAAATATTGTGTTGTTTTACTCCATAACTGTCTTACTGCATCCAGCCTACTCTTCAAACAGGGTAATTCCATGAACGTATAAGCTGAGATCACTATATCAAAAGGTACCTAAAATGATCAAAATGAATGCTTATTCATTAAAGGGACAATTTTCACTCACAGGCTTACTAGGGAAGAATTGTCGGTAGTAAACTCCATGTAGCGGATTTTTCTTTTCACCTCTTCCATCTTTCAATAAAAGCTCTGCCAAATCATTCATTTCTGCCGATGAATCAACATTGAAATATTCTGTGAAGGACTTTGGCCACACTGTATTTGCTGCCCTGAAAATGAAGAAAAAGTATTCAATAATATAGAAAATCTTGAAAATTATGTGAATAATCCAAACAAGTCCTAGTTCATTTGATGAATGTAATAGGAAACATTTTTTACCATGTTGCAGTTCCAACTCCTGATCCGAAATCGAAAAGTGTCAAAGGTTTCCAATCAGGATTTCTCGATTTTAACTCTGTAAATATTTTCACTAGAACGGCATACTCTGCTGCTGATCTCGCGACTAAATAACATAAGCTCTGGGCAATATCATATTTCACAGGGAACCAATTATAAACTGTTTTCTTCATCATATTGGTCATTTGACTTTTTATTACATATTCATCACTAAGAAGTTCTTTTTTATTTTTTTCTAGGCTTCTGATAACTTTTTCTTTTAAATTAGATATATGTGCTTTCAATTCATCTTGTTCCATAGGGGGCTTTTTACATTTTAGATATCTTGCAAAGTTTTCTGCTCTTCCTAATAGTTCTTTTTTCGGGAAACTGCTCTGATCTGTAAGAAAAAGTTAATCAACCTCTGAATCTCTAAGAAAAATCTCAGACAGTATACATATGTGTTGATCACTTTGAAAATAAAGGGCATCTAAACAAACAAAAGTGTGAATAGATATATCCATGAAATTCTTTTATTTTATTTATTATTTCAACAGCAACGACTTACATGTTTTCGATATGTAAAGAGTTTAAAAAGAAAAATAAATTATATAAAGAAAAAGGAGTTGAAAGATGTGACATCTAATATAACCCTTACAGAGTCATTTGTCCTGCCATTACCATATCAGGATGTGTTCAATGAAGATTATGTAGCGTTGACAAAGTTAGAATAACGAAAGCAAAGATGTGGATCCGATATTTGATCACTGCCCATCATTACTGTAGAGAGGTGATGATGTCATTAAAAATAATGTGAAAAGTGGGTTGAATCATTACCCAGACCATACCATGAAATCCCAAAGTCAATATGTCGTCTTGATTATATTGATTAATATTTAATTTACGAACACAAAAATTTGTAGGTATTTCAATTTCCGATTCAACTCAACTTTCCGTGGAGAATATTTTAAAGCTTTCATTACTGCAACTACAATTGTTACCTGATGAGATCAAGAGAATTAATAATTTCAATTTATATAAAAAGAAAGTAAAAGAAATGCTGATTAAATTAGAACCCTACTCTCTGTTAGAGTATTTTGATGGTCAATAGGAGTGGGAAGTATTTTTAGTTGTAGTTTTCTTTTTGTTGACACTATTTAGTTATGTGTGTAGTTTGTGCTGTACATGCTTTGAAATAAAGATTGTTATCTATCTATCTATCTATCAATTTTCGTTCAAAATTCTGATATTAACAGGATTTTCACATTTCTTTTGCTGCCCAAAGTGGTTAATTAACCAGTACTTGATCCAAATACATTTTTCACAATTTTATCATGTCTTGCTATTAGAGAGACTACAAATGAGGAGCAGACTTGCAAAACACAGTTTGTCCAAAATTTGTTTGGATGACTATCATTTCATAAAATCCTGGTCATTCAAATCTCATTATCGCCTGCTCAAATGTAGGGTGGAAACAACTTAGACATACAAAATGCATTATGTCCATCGCTTAAGATTCGACAAAGTTGACTCACCGGGGCTAGTTTTGGGTCAAAAAATAAAGAACAAAAAACTGAAAAGTTTGAAAAATTACCAGGGTCGTTATCTATCAAGAGTTGGAATGGTTAGTTTTATTTTTGCACAGTACTGTGAAGATGGAGAAACAGTCGTTGAAGAAACTGAAGAATGCTAGTGTGACGATGTAGAGGAAATTAATTTAACTAAGAAAATATAGAAAATAAAATGCATTGTTCATAAAGAACCAGCTTTGTTAGTTTTTTTTATGATAATTCACCCAAAAACCAGTTTGAGTGGCTATCAAAACGCTGTTTGTCTACTTTGTCCAGCTCCATTTTTTAAACAATTGAGCTATTCTCGCTTCTCTCAGTCTACAAATGGAGTAACAACTCATGCAATTTTTTTGCTGTTTTATGGTACAAATCGCAACTCGGAACCTCAAGCCGTTTCTGAGCATCAGTTTTTTGCCTTTCCTGAAAATTTACAATGTTTGAGAAACCGCGTTTTGGATGTCTGCTCCTCAAGTATACTAAAGAGTAGTAATGACATTAAAAATGATTGTGTTCTTTACTAGTGACGATCTAGCGGATCTAGAATAGAGTGGAGGAATGTGTTAAGTGGTAATTTATACATTAATAATGACCATGTACTCTTCAGTTTAGGAAAAACTGATATATTCATAAATTTTATCAATGACATTAATACCTCTGTTGAAACTATGTTACTAAAGAGTTGTTCAGGAAATAATAGGTTGTTAAAAACAACGTTTACCTTCCAATATAATTTTGGATGCTTTAATGAAAGAATTGGGTAAACTGATGACTGCGGTTGTAACTCTACCGGGATGATGCCTTGGTTTTATTTTTTCATTTTGTATGTCGCTTTCAACTTTTTCATCCAACTTGTATTTCCATCTGTTATTAGTCGTAACTTCAGCTAGCTTGAAAAAGAATATTCCTAAATAGAATGTTTTAAGGATTATGTTTTCAAACTCACAGTATCAACTGCGTTATTCAGGCTGGTTGAATTAAACCTTCTACAACTTCTGGAAATTAGCATGTTTGGAATATATTTATTGTCCTTTAATCAATTGGGAAAATATAACAAGTGTATCAATTCATGTCACGATTTCTATTTGTAATTAACCATTATTTTCAGATAAGGTTAATTTTGTGTTTGTCAACACAATCTGGTTTTGTCATAATTTTAGGTTAAATCTCAGAACATAAAGGTTAAACACTCATGCTTGGTTCACAATGGACGTTGCTTTAGAGTTTTGCGCTTGTGGATGCAGAACCAATTTTCGGACAGATTGGTGGAATAAATGAACCAAAAATTTTGCATGTTTGCTCCCAAGGTTGAACTCAGAACAATGAATTCCATATATTTCACCAACCAGAAACACTTAATATGTCATAAAACTTTGTTGCACCTCTGCTTCCCAGCTATTTTAAGCCTGAGGAATGATTTCGACTTAATGCTAGCCCCAACGAAAAACATGAATCATTTTTCTTTTGAACAGCCTAATAAGTGACGCCTCAACACTGTTATAAATCATGCCTCACACCAACATCGGTACCTATACAAGCTAACCTATTTTTCGTGCTTTAGGTAGGAAAAAAGCTGAATAGCCTAGCTGTCGGCACTAGCAAGTTCTTAAAGGTGCCAGCGAGTGTTGGACTTTCACCAACTAAAAAACTCTCCTCAGCTGCTGGGGTAGAACCCCAAGGTCACCGATTCCACCCAGGCAACTTGTTTCGGCCGCTGGAACAACAAATATTATGGAATTATTTAGCGTAACTTATCTAGATAAAGTCACTCCTGTCCTAGGATGTTTGGATATTGGTTCGGAGCATGCCAACTAGTCTTGAAGGCATCCAGTGCACAGTCTTCGTTGTGAGAAGGGACTGCTCACTGTTTGACTTCCCGTTTTGTATTTGCCATTGATTACGGAACAAGGGTCCTGGGTAGATCCTTAGAAAGTATTGGATTACTCTACTACCCGCCTCGCCTCCGTACAAATTAAGGTAGAGAGACAATGCCCCTAGCGGTCCTGGCTTCTTCGTCAATGGAGCTATGAGAGTGCGGTATAGGCAGAGTACTACTATTACTCATTAGGTCATCCTTTCCGATTCAAAGTTTCCAATACAGCTAGTACTCTGGATAGAGTCCTAACTTGCATCTCGGGTGCGGCCCCTGGACTGTCACATTCTCAGGGGTAAGGCGGTATAAGCTATACTCATTCCTGTTCGTTCTTGTGGAGCTAGCTTGCATGTGGTGCTAACAATATTCTTTGAATCTGCCTCGTGTCCGAGAACTAGAGAGCCATAGTTCTCTCATGCGCTCATCGCATCATCAGTAGCTAGATCTTCGGCGATTCCTAGGCCCTCCTGGCCTAGGAGTGTACAAACAGACGCATCTACAAGATCAAATATATTAACCGTGTAGCAGCAAAAATAGCAAGCAGTAAAAAAGTGAACTATTCTCACTCACAAAGAAAGATCGCCATTTCGAGAGATGTGTTCTTCGCACCCTTTGCGTAGATGTACACGCCACTGTTCTGGCATCGAATTTGACTATGCGCGTCACGACGGGCGACGTCGATTTGACGCAAAAAATAGGTTAGCATGTTTCAAAATGATTGTAAATAGAGCGGAGCCAGTATGAAGTTTGCGGAGCATTTGTCAGCACATATAACGCCAGAATGGAGGAAGCAATATATAAATTACGAGGTGAGCAAAGTGGTGGTCGTCTGGAAAATATTTTTTCTGATATCCTATTGAATTTCAGGAAATGAAATCGATGTTGTACGCTGCCGTAGAACAGTCACCTTCGGCAGAATTAGTTGAACCCGATATATTGTCCAGGTATTTCGCGAAATTCGACGAGCAATTTTTCTCTTTCGCTGATAAAGAGTTGACCAAAATAAACACATTTTATTCGGGTAAGTCCAAAGAAAAAAGTAGGATTCAATGAATCAATTCTTGTTTCAACCGTTCCTATGAACGTTTCTTTTCTTTCAAATCTTTGAGAAAGAAAAGAATATCAGTATAAACTTTTTCGAATTTGAATCTATAATTTCATAATAAACTCATGAAATAAGAGAAAATAACGCTTCATAATGTTAATAATACGATACTTGTGACTGTTGCATCAGATCATCCAGGATTTTTATCCTGGATTCATTAATTTCTATAAATTGATTGGAAAGTATGCAAGGGTGAGCAATTAGAATAAATGGTGAAAGTACCACTGGGAAACGGTACGGGTTCAGAAATATATCATTCAGAACGACAAACGTGACAAAAGCTGTATACCGCTTGCCAAAAAAGTAACGTAACTCGTTAATAATTTTTGTAGCTAATTTATCCTACCTCTATGCTTTTTTGAATTTGATATTTCTCACCCCCTACGCCCCGCAACCCTATGTTTATTTTTGCAAATGGGAATATATCAGCACCCCTAGGTAAAGTGTGTTAAGTCACAATATCAAAATTGGACCAAAGGAAGATTTTTCAGTTCGATTATTGTTTCAAAGAATGTTTACTGCCTTTATTTGGCGCCTTGATATACCCAGGGATTCAAAAATGTGTTCCAATAGCTAGAATTTACTAACGTGAATCCAATATTGTAGAAAGTTCGTGTCTGAAAAAATGTGACTTAACATACTTTACCTCTGAGGTGCTGATATGGATTGTGGTACATCAAATGACCTTTCATTAATAATTTGAATACCTATTTAGCGATGTAGCTGAAAGTAGATTTCGTTGTGCTGTTTTTTATTGAAAAATTAGGAAATAATTTACAATTTGTGACAATTTTTCTTTCACCAATTATTATTAAGGGAAATCCACAAATTCATGGATTTGTAATTTCTGTGGCAAATCTCCTTGTGCTTTTTGAATTTGAAATCTCTCACCCTTTACGCTCCACAACACCCCTCTGCTTTTTTTCAAGTAGGAATATATGGATTAAGATATATCGAATAAAAGGCCATTTGATTACACAATGATCGATGTGACTGAAAAAAAGAATTTTTCTAGCAATTTATTAAATTTTACCTGATTATTCTTGGAATAAAAAGGTTACGATGAGAATAGTATATTCTAAAACAAGTTGCAGAATGAGCTTCTATTCCAACACGCATGCGAAGTTCGAAAACGAGCGACGAAGGAGCGAGTTTTCGATAGCATGAGTGTTGGAATTGTCTTCTGCAACGAGTATTAGACGGTATTTTCTCTATTTCAGTTGATTTTGTGAAATACTCTCGAAATTCAAATGAAAATTCAGATTAGTGACTTTTGTTTTGTATCTTGGCAGTTTGGTGTGACATACGGAATTTGACAGATCACGGAATTTGAATTGATTTGATTCGAAACTTGATTCGATCGGAGGTCAGTACTGACAACCATAAAACGAAAAATATAACTGAAAACAATGCTGTAATGAGTTTCATTACAGCACTACTTTTAGTACTGTAATGAACTCATTACGGATACTGAAATAGAGAAACAAATTTATACGCAAGTTGAAAACAGCTTCGAATTCATGTATAAGATTGCAAATAAAACAACAAAGAGATAAACACAATTCATAATATATTCTTATTTGAACAAAAAAAAGTGGAGGTCTGTGGAGCGTAAAGGGGGAGAAATTTCAAATTCAAAAAAAGGATAGTGAGACCTGCTTTCGAATTAACAAATCCATATAAAAATACCTCAATTCTTGAACGAATATGAAACGTTAATGAAAGAAAGATTTTATTATCCTATATTGAAGAAAGTTGAGTCTACTCTTCCTCTCGGAAAAATTTGATTACAACACTGGATACAACATGAGTAAACTGGCTTTTTTGGATATTTTTATATCTCAGAAAGTTTGTCCTGCGTAAACCAGATGATCTAACTAGATGAGATTGACGAAATTTAAAAAATGTTCATTCTCATATTTTTTTCCTGTAACCGTTTCTGAGAGATACTCTTGAGTCTTGAAAATTCTCCTACAAATATCGGTGAGCCGAACTAGATTACAATTTCTTTCCATATTACACCAATTGATCTATTCCTCATATTTCCATTGTGTCAGGTTTTGATGGTATCGAGAACAATTGATTTTAATTATCACTCGTTAACGATGGACTTTCTTGAATGGATAAAATATTTAACGTTGTAATCAAAATAATGATTTCTAGAAACGTTCATGTGTTCATATGATGACTGATCAAAACATCGAAAAAAAAATAATTTTCCATAAGTGTCTGGTAGTTTTAAATTTTTCCATGGAGAATTTATTGATTCTTTTTAATGATAAACGCTTTATTGAATATAAATTCCATCCGACTCACCTGCAGAATTGTTGTTTTTTCAAATTGTCGTCAATAATGATGGACTGAATGGTTATTAATCGCTGTCATTGTTTATACATAGGCATAGAAATTTCCCGACTGGAATATTTGGGAAAAAATTGTTCAGCCGGCAAATAAAATATGAAATAGTGTATATGAATCTGAAAAAAATATTTTCAAATTTAATAATAATATTAGCCTCCTCAAGAAAACCAACCTTAATTGTCTTATGAGAAATAACCACACATCCGATGATATATGACATCTGCGTAATACCAAGACACACTTGTGTAAAGAAAAGAGTTAATATCAACATGAAAGCAATTAAATATATGGTCAATGTATTTTGAATACTTCAGTTAGGGCGTTCGGTAAAACATCATTGCATTTCCTCATCTACTACCTGTGTTGGAGTCGGGTGTCGAGGTCACCTTTTTCGGTTCACCCGTAATCGTAATTCGTAATTCTGTACCGTTTTCCCCGATCGCCTCTCCAATGCGTAGTCGCTAAGTGGAACATTCGAATTCAGGTGGTAAAGTTTTTTAAAGTGAGCCACTCTTACGTTTCTGCGTCGTGAACGGGTCAAATGAGCCACCTCTTGTAAGAAATGCCCAACCACTCACTACTCCCCAACTCATCATATGAATACGTTAAAATCTCAAGTATTTTGGGGATGCACAGTATGAAATGAATAACATCAAAATATTTGCACTTAAACAACTAAACTTCCATGAAACCTGAATTTACCATATCAAGTTAAAAGAATTCTCTCTTTCTTCCATTTTCCTTATCGCTTTGTTGTAATTTCTTATTTTCATTACTTTATTCCGACTCGAGTAGGTTTCAGTCCGGATTATATATCTATTTTTTTCCAGGAGTTCTTGTTTTTCGCCAATCTGGAAGGGGCATTGCAAAACTCAATATTCAAATTGCTTCTATTGTTTTGTTTCTTATACATGTTTATTCACGTCTGAAGAGTTCTACTAATTCAGTTCGCTCTCATATGAATGCTATCTCCTGTTGCGTGGACTCATTTGTTTGACAGAAAGCAAGCGTCATTCTTCCTACAACTGCCTAAAGTTCTTCCTCATTTTTGACAAATTACTCTGTTTATTTCGATTCTTTGAGTTTTCTCTTTTGGTTGCCCCTTTTTTTCTGTTTTACCTGCAGAAACACGTTTTCTGGGTTGTGCTATTCATTGTCTCAGACCGTTTGACCTACATGTTCTCTTCAGGAATGGCGTTTCTACAAGTTAATTACCGTTCCGGTTATCCGGGTCATTCGCGTTACGATACACAATCTCTGTTATGAATAGTTCAGTAAATGTGTTAAATTTTTGTCGGGAAATTACCTCCAACTAATTTTTTGTAGAAACTAACTTAAAAAAAAGAAATTGAAAAACAAAAAAATTAACTTAAAAGTTAAAAAAAGATTAACTTAGGGTCTTACCCACTTCGAATTTAGATCAACTCATACCAATTAATAACAAACAATGAGCAGAATATTTTCAGGGTTCTCTATACTACCTACTACTACTAAATACAGCGTGCAAAGATAAAACATTGACATTGTTGCCACAGCATGTTTTTTAGGTTAATATTTTTTTGCCAATGAATCAAGCTGAAGAAACAGTTTCTTCTTGGTGCTTCCATTCCAATATCGCTGAGAATATTAGGTGAAGGTAGATGTGTATCGTGATTCGCATTTTCTTTGCACTATGAAAGTTGACAAATGGTCACCTCCACAGTTGAAGCATTTGTGCAGCTGAGGCGGCTTCATATAATTTCTTTCTCCGTTATTTCGGTAATTATTCAAAGGAGCACTACTATGATTTTTTTCTCGCTTTTGAGTTCATAAACGTTTTTGCCGGCTTGCCTTTTGCATTTGAAATTCATTTGCTTGATTGTGCGGTTCACTTTCTGCTACTTGAAACGATCCGAAAAATCAAATGGGCCATATTATCTTCTTTAGTATAGCTTTGTTGGTTTAAATACCCTCCTGGTTCACTGATTCACTATCGCACACACAGGTTCATAACAATTTAATGTTTCAATCCTCACACATTTAATACTTTTCACACTGCGTTTGCTAATCTTTCTCTTCTTTAGGAGAGCCGGTTCTTCAACTTCTAATCGATTAATTTCAACTTTCATATTTTTCGATGTCTTTACTAGCCAATTTGGCGGTTAATTGGCTGAATACATATTTTATGTCATAGTGAGAGTGAAAGATTGCTCTTTTGTCTTCTCCATTGGGGAGATTTAGTTCAAAACTTTATACGATAGGATATAACGATAGACGGACACCGCTCCACACACGGATTCGTTGCAAAACGAAACGTATGCAATCTAAAATTCGTTTCTCCCTTTCACAATACGGTTATCTGGTAATAATAATAATAATAATAGTTCTTTTATTGAGATAAAAAAAATGGTACCTATTTTAAAGAAAAAAGGCGACACCTGATAAAAGATCTCTATTCGTTCAATGTTCGGTCAACTGTTGCGAGCCTATAGCGCAGTTTATTCTCTATTTCTGTTTTCATGGGAAAACCTTACTTACAGACATATATGAGAGATATCGAGCACCTGCATCGAATAATCGATTTTATTAAAGTCGAATGTGTTATGTTGAATCTTCCCCATATTCTCTACAGAATTAATCGATTCGAAGAAATGCAAGAAGAAAGAAAAGCAATTGATTTTAGACTGTCACCCAGTTGCAGGAATGTAAAAAAAAATTTAATTATTCATAAAAATTCTGATCTTGTTCCTAACAGGGCTTCCATATAGCTTCCGACGATGAAATGATTTTGTGAATGGAAGATCTTGTGAATGAATGATTTAATTTTGAATGATCCATTAAATTAAAATGAAAGTTTTCCGAATGTGCTTCATTCGAAACATTTGAACGATCAGAAATCCGAATATGGTTGCTAGTATTGTTTTCTATTAAGTATAAGAAAATGCATCGTCATTCTAATTATATTACATAGACCCAACTCTTTCAGAATATGATGCTTATTACAGTACCTATGTAGTATTATAGTTCATTCTGCCACATCTCACAGAATAAAATCATGTGAGAATATTTACCATTCTGACACAGTTTTCATGGTAAATAATAATATTTATCGATGACATAATGACATTAATAAGAGGAAATACAGTTTTGCCAATCGCTTTTTTTCAATGCAAAAATCGCTATACGATATTCAAGGAAATATTTAATTAATTTCGATAAAAATTCAACGAATTAGAGAACGCAATGTATTATACTCGTACAGAAGGCTCATTCTAACACTCTTTCATTCAGAAACTCGCCTCCTCGTGGCTCGTTTTTTAATTTTGAACTCGTCTAAGAATATCAATGCCTTCTGCACTTGTATGATGAATGACTATTTCATACCATGGGGTATCGCAGATAACTGTGTTTTTCGTAACAGAAAAATTGGCAGAAGCAACCAGAAAATTCGCCAGTTTGCAGAGTGAATTGAGCGAAGCCCAAAGCGAAGAAAATTTTAAGCAGGGAAAGACATCTTTGAGGAAAAATATCCTTCGGAAGAAGAATGTTCCGGCCAGGAAAATGCAAGAGCTGAAATTGGCATTCAGCGAGTTTTATCTCAGTCTCATCCTCCTCCAGAATTATCAAAATTTGAATTTTACCGGATTCAGAAAGATATTGAAAAAACACGATAAGGTAAGTTGAATATGAATGAATAGAAAATAGTTTCTATTTTCTATAGTGAAAAATCTCGTTGAAGAATTTTATCGAGTGTTAGAAATACGAGAGTGGGAAAGCGTATAGGGCGATGTTATGACTAAGTATACTTATTTCCTATATTATGATAGTCGAAGCTATAGGTAAACAAAGTTAAAAATAAGTGGAAATATTCATATCCGAAAATTTCTTGAGTTGGACTTTCGTAATTGAAGAAATATTCATTGCTTTTATACCATTCTTCAAGTATGGCAAATGGTAGAAATCTAATGCTGTATGTAAAAATCATCAGCCGTTCTGGAAGAGAATTAATTATTCATAGAATTGCTAAGGTTGAAACTGTTGCCTTTGGTTTGGCTCCCCTTTGTTCGAAAGGGGCCGTGGAAAGTTCTTATTCTTCGATCTAATTCAATATGATCTGCTGTCAATATTACATTGAAAAAGAATATTACATATTAGTCGCACAGTTCTCTCTCATCTTCACAGGGTTATTCACGAATATAGCTCTATGAAATATTTTTAGGAAAGACACAAGATTCAAGATTGCAATTCTAAAGGTAAACTTCAAGTAAGAAGACTACTTCTCGTATATTTTATAGGACTTCCTGTTTTTCCGGAAGTGACACCAACTTTCGTATTTCAAATGAGAACACCCATTTTTTATTGCATAAATAGATTCTCCATTGAATTCCCAGTTTTTTTATTCCAAAAGTTTCAATTTTTCCTAGAAAATTCTCTATAAATGAGGAAATACGAGAAAAAAAATCTCAAAATTGAACTCTGTTGACATACAGACAACTTCGAGGTTTTTTCATTAAAACTTCTCATTTCTGAGAATCTCCAAGAAGAAAGGCGGATGCTTCTTTTCCGATAGGGTGATTTTCAGAATATGATACAGGAGGTCACAAATTCTTTGTCAAAGTTAGAAGTGACGAAACATCAAAAAATCGTTTTTTTCAAATTGAAATCCCATTTTTTCGAAGCATTTTCGAGAAATAAAAGGAGCATACGTTCAAGATTTTTGTCCCAAAATGAAAATTTTCCGATATATTAAGGAGAAACGATTTTATCTTCAATTATCAAACTCATTCCGAATGTGTTTTTTTAATGGAAAATGGTTGTCCTTTTGAAGATTCAAGAGGACGATGGATTCCTCAGCAAAATTAGTTATACTGACGAAGCCAAGTTTTGACAACAAGGAATATGGGATGGGGAAATGAGCACTTCTGTTCGCAGGCTAATCCATTTGTTACAAAAGAATTAATAAATCAGGACATTTGCTTCAATGAACCGTTTTTGTTCTCATTTTGTGTCAAGCTCTTTATTTTCCAAAGCTTAGGATAATTCTGGAGAATTTCTCTTTTGTCATAGTAGGGAAATTTGAATTTGTTAACATGTTCTGTTAATTATTCTTTCAAAAGCTTTAGAAATTGTAACAATTTCTTTTTCTGCATTCCTGAGAATTTTTTATGTTGACTTCCCTGATACTCACTTTGAGAACTTTAAACCAATTGTTGCTCTCACATTACAGATGAAAATTCAAGAACTTAACTCGTCTGAAGTAAGGAAAATATTTTCTAGATAACATTTCACTTCACTACTAATTATTTTCCAGTAAAAAAACACATTCGGAATGAGATTAAAAATTGAAGACGAAATCGTTTTTCCTGAATATCTCGAAAAATATTCATTTTGGGATAAAAGTCTCGGACGTATCATCCTATTATATTTAGACGAAGATTTCGAAAATGCTTCGAAACAATGGGGTTCCATTTTGAAAAAAAAACGATTTTTTGATGTTTCCTCACTTTCGACTTTGACAAGGAATGTGTGACCTTCTGTATCATATTCTGAAAATCACGCTATCGAAAAGGAAGCATCAGTCTTTCTTCTCATATATTCTCAAAAATGAGAATATTCAATGAAAAAACCTTGGAATTGTCTGTATTTTAACAGAGTTCAATTTTCAGATTTTTTTTCGTATTTCCCCATTTAGAGAGAATTTTCAAAGGAAAATTCAAACTTCTGGAATCAAAAAGACCCAGAATTCAATGGAGAATCTATTTATGTAATAAAAAGTGGGTTTTCCCATTTGAAAAACGAAAGTTGATGTGACTTTCAGTAAAACCGTAACAGTAAAACTTCCAGTCTTAGAACCTTCAAAAAATTTATGAGAAGGCGTCTTCTTGCTTGAAGCTCACCTTCAGAATTTCAATCCTGAATCTTGTGTCTTTCCTGAAAATATTCAATAGAGTCATCGTGAATAACCTGTACACTACTGTGCAAACATACAGAGGCTTTTCTTAAGCATGATTCTATGCTGCCTAATCGAAAGTGTTGGAAACACTCCCATGGCATTATTTTGATGAAAAAATACTTCTATCAATGCCTGAGTTCAGCCAGTTCAGTCCAGTGAGAACATCTCCTGAAATATAACTCCTGAAGATGCCAGACACTCGAACTGGCAAAACGTCGGGAACTACGACGACTAATCTACGACGACGGCCTAAATGCTCAAAAGAACAGGTTACATTAAACGATGGCCGCGAAAGCCTCATCCAATTCAACATGAATAGACAGACATTCAACATTTCCTCATTTTTTGTTCTAGCTTTTCAGTGTAGACGTTGGGGCAAAATGGAGAGTGAAAAAAGTGGAAAGTTCCCACTTTTACACGAACAAGGACATCGACAGGCTTATTCGAGAAACGGAAAGTATGGTAACTCAAGATTTAGAAGGAGGAGACAGGCAGAGAGCCATGAAAAGACTGCGGGTTCCACCACTTGGCGAGCAACAGAGCCCGTGGATTACCTTCAAAGTGGGCCTCTTTTCTGGATCGTTCATGATTTTGGTTATAGCAGTTATCATATCTGGTAATTTAAAATTCGAAACCATACAATGCAGTTTACTCTATAGGGATGACCATATTCTAAAACGGGTAATTCATTTTATATCATGTCTTCTTCAGAAAACCAAGGACATTTTGATTTATGTTCTTGGAATATTACTGAGTGGCATAAAAAATCCACTACCATGCTTAACTTGACAGTCAAGTTTATCATTTTTATGTAATACCTTATTTCGATTAATCATGTTATTATTCTCGAAATGTACTTTTAAGGGCTGATTGTACCATGGATTCTTGAGCCGGATCTAAACTGAACCACAGATGTACTTGAGTCAGAGAGATTAAGGTTTCACCAATATTGGCGGTCTAACTTGAGCTGAAAGTCAACCCACCTTGAATCTTGAAAATTTCGGCCTAGAGACACAACCACAATAAATCAAGATCGAAATAATAATATTTATTATATTAGGTGATTTCGAAGGTCTCTTTTGGTTGGTTAACGGTTGACCGCTCGGTTCATGAATGACAACATCAGACCGCGGTTCGTTCCGACTCATTCGAATTCTGCATGAATGAAACGGTTGGATGAACGGCTGTCAAGTAAAAATTGACAATTCACAGGAAGGATAGGAAAAGGTAGAATCGTAGAACTAATAACCGGAGAACGAACCGTGCTTTGGAGTCCGGATTAAGTTTCGGTGGAACAGCTGATTCATGACGTCATCAATTTGTCATTCGAATGCGGTTGGTCCAAAAACGACCAATCTATGAACCAACCAAGAACCAACGTCAGTCGAAATCGCCTATAGAAAAAAAGGTCGTTTTTTGGACTGTTTTCAGTGTAGCCCTTCGGACGCGATTTTTTCCAGAACCATATAGAAATTTCAGACTCGCACCTAGGATCAAAATAGGGTCTGTGAGAATTTCAGTCATTTAGCGAGCTATGAGAGAATAAGAGAGATGAAGTGAAAGAGAGAGGGAGAGAAAGAGAGGGAGAGAGAGGGACGGAGTGAGAGAGGGAGAGAGAAAGATTAGAAAGTTGTCCAGCAATTTAAAAGAATAAAACGAAGTGAATTCGTGAATGTGTTTATGTGAACAAAACCTCCTCCTTTCATGGCTACACAGAAGACGACCCGACTAATCCGAAACATCGAAATTGTACAGACGGTGGAAACAGCACACATTATACAATATCAAACAGACACAGCATTTTGAACATCATCCAGAGAGCATGCTATTGTGTTTCGAAGTTTCGAGCTCTGATAAGAATCTTGATACTACAGCTTCTACCTATATCAATCACACCAGCACCAGTCACGGTTTTTTTTCGATTTTTCCATGTAAACAAGTTCTAGCATGCGGAACTTTTACGTGAGGTATAAAAATTGTTGTGTGGAGCTGAACAGAATAGAATTTGAATTTAATTTCCCTAAGAAAGAAAACGTTTCTGTCAATTAATACTTTTCAATGCAAAAATCACTAAACGATATTTATGGAAATATTCCATTAATTTCAATAAGAATTTAATGAATTACAGAAAATAACGAAAAATACTCATCAGAAGGCTTACTCTCACACTCGTTCATTCTAAAACTCGTGAAAGAATGTCAGTGCCTTCTGCACTAGTATTATAAATAACTATGTTTTGCAGACGAATTAGGAGCTTAAATTTTGGTTCAGGCTTCAGCCTGAAATGTTGGTACTGTCAGCCTTTGATATAATTAATATTTCCAAATATTATAAATATCTTTTTACTTGAGTAACGCACAATCACAAATCATCTGAAACAGAACTACAATCCGAGACGTGCCCCGTGTGAGTTTATATTGAATTTTTTCCCTTTGATCACCAAAGAACGTCGATAATTGAATAAGATAGATAGATAGATAACGGTACTTTATTGACATTATCAAATGGCCATCGACCTAAGTCCTTCAGCCTACATAGCATTTAAATTATTTTAGGAAAAAAAAAATGATAACAATATTAGAATTCAACAGTTTTTAAGTTTATGTAGTAAAGTGCAAGTTGGGAATTTTCTGCTCGGGTGTACTATTGGATCGTTGTGCATCAGCTCACTTATAGCCTCTCCATAAAGTTCTTATTTAATTTTTTGATACGTTCTCCGATGGGTTCTATCCTTGTTGTCTGGTATAGCAAAGGATTGGGAGGGTTATATAGTGGGTTATTTGGGTGCCTTAATTTTGTTATTGTTCTGAGGGATGTTGTTTCAGCTACCTCCAAGATCTTCATTACTGATTCTCTGCAATTTGCGTACAATGGATGTCCATATTCAAGTATTGGTCTGCATATGGATTTGTAAATGATTGCTGCTGTTTTCATGTTGATTCCTTGGTCCTTATATGTCAGACATCTAAAGTGTTTGGCTCTACTAACAATTTTTCTCTTTACATTTTTAGCGTGGAGTTTCAGGCTAGCTTTGTTGTCTATTTGAATACCGAGATAATTTATTGATGGTGTTGGTTTGACCCTTATGTTGTTTATCAGTATAGTTGGGGATTGAACCGTGATGTTGTGGTTGAATATAATTAGTTGAGATTTTCCTGGATTAGCTTTTAGTCTCCATTTAGCGAACCATGAAGTTATGTTGTTTATGTATTCTTGGAGTTTATCAATACATTTCTTTAGTGTTTTTTCGTTTGAAATTACCGTTGTGTCATCCGCATATTGTAGGACATATTGGTTTGCATTGTTGCTAGTGGGAATGTCGCTGCAATAAATATTGTAAAGAAACGGAGATAATGGTGATCCTTGGGGTGTACCTTGCTCAGGGATGACGAATTGTTGATACTTATTTTCAATTTTCTGTTCTCCAAATATTCCCTCACTATTTTGATAAGGTATTGAGGTAAGCCTTTTTTGAAAATTTTGTATAGTAGCCCCTTTATCCACATGCTGTCAAATGCTTTGTTGATATCCATACACACTGCTGCTGTTTTTTTTTTGTTTAGTTGGGCATTTTGTAGATTAGAGATGAAAATTGTCAAGGGGTGAGCTGTGGCTTTCTTTCTGCGGAAACCGAATTGAAAATTGGGAATATAGTCCTGTAAATGTTCTTCTAGCTGTAATTTAATGATTTTTTCCAAGAGTTTTCCCAGTACTGGTAAAAGCGTTATCGGTCTGTAATTTTCAACTTTTTTTGGGTCTTTGTTATGTTTTGCAATAAGAATGACGTTACCAGTTTTCCATATTTCTGGGAAGGTTTTGTTGTTTATACACCATTCTAATATCTTCATTATGTGTTCATGAACGATTGGATGTAATTGTTTGACTATGTTCCAGGGTACGTTGTCTGCCCCAGGGGCACTGTTCTTGGTGTTGTGTAGAATTTCATAATATGTGGCTTCCTCTATTTCCATCTCCACTGAGTTTTCATTATTATTCTCGGAGTTGCTAAAGTATTCATTATACCAAGTTTCTATTAGGGCTTCTGTTTCCGAGTCAAAGTTCCTGTCCTTGTCGTATTGGTATGCCTGTTGAAAGTGTTGTGCAAATATATCTGTCTTTTCTTGATCCGTGATATATTCTATATTATTGGCTTTAATTGTGGGTATTTTGTAGGTATGTTTGTACCTAGAGAGTTTGTTAATTTGCCTGTAGAAGTTTTTACCTTTGGCCAAACCAATTGATCTGCAAGCCTCAGTCCATCTATGCTGTCTATACTGTTGAATCATTTTGTGAATGTTAGTGTTGTATTCGTTTAATTTAGTTTTGAAATTTGGATTTGGGCAGCTTCTTTATTCTCTGTACATTTTGCGTTTGTTCTTGATCATTTTAACAATGAAAGGCGGTAGGTCGTGTAAAAATGGATGGTGATTTGCTATAGGTGTGTGTTTGATTATACATTCAGAAAGTTTGTTATTAAATAATGTAATGTAATCTTCGCCTATATTTTTTTGCTGGTGAGAATTTACGAAGTTGCTCATGTCCTCATTGACTTTATTGATTCTGCATTTATCAAATATAAAAGTTTTTCTCTGGACTATTTCTTCCATATCTGTGTCTGAATTCAATGTGATTAGCATTGCAAGATGATCTGAGCCGAGGTCTGGCAGCATTACTAAATCTTTTATGTTATTTTCTAGATTTGAAGAATATATCAGAAGGTCTGGCGTGCTGTCAGGATTATTGTTCATTAAGAATGTTGGAGGCGTGTTATATTTTTTGAATGTACCATTCTGAAGAAATTTATTCATTTGTTTGTTTTTTGTTGGATTTAGATTGAAGTCTCCTATGATTAGTGAATACTTATATAGTGCTGCTTTTGTAAATATTGTTTCTTCAATTTTAGAATGAGGGTGTATATATACTAAGAATATATGTAGTCTGTCATTTTTAAAGGAAATTGTGAAATGCAGAGTTTCGTTTAAGTTGTTATTTAGAGTAGGAGAATTGTTCTTACCCATTTTTAAGATGGGATTGCACTGCACTATACTCCCTCCCCTGGTATTATTAACTCTGTTACCCACTCGATGCAAAACATCCCAGTCCCTGTAAGTAATGTTACATTCTTCTTTTATTTTTGCTTCTACAAACATTGCACAGTGTATCTCGTTCTTCTCTATAAAATTATTGATCAGGTATTTCTTTGGTGTATAACTATTAATATTGTTGTAAAGTATTTTGATATCAGAGTTGAATTTGCCTGTTTGTATTGTTGTCTATAGGTTCAGTTGGTGACGGTTCGTTTGGGTCTTCCACATCAAACATGAGAATGTATACACGATTGCCTCAAAAGACAGCTGTGGTATCTATTTTGTATTGTGACAAGAATGTTTTCTTCAGTTTAGACAGCAGTTCGTCCCTGTTGGTATGTTTGGGCTCTTTCAACTTTCTGATGTAAGTATTTATGATGTCATCATGTACAGTAAGGGGTGCATGTATCCTGTTATTTTTCTTGCATATCTCTTCTATGTCTCTGGTTTTTTTGTTGAGGGGCTTGATGGTTACATTTGGTATACCTTCGATAGGTTTTTTGGGGTGTTTCGGGCATTTAGCCGACCATGCATCTAGCATGAACATCTGAAGAACATCTAGTTCTTCAGAACCACATGCACTACATTTCGGTGGCAGATTTGTTTTGCAATGTGCCGTTTTGTGGGTACCTTGGCATTTGTTGCATTTAATTTGTTGGTTGCATTTTTCTGTGATGTGATCAAATTGGTAGCATTTGCTGCAAGGTATAGGTGTGGGATTTGGTGGGTGACTTGCGTATACCAGATATCGTCTGTTTTTGAAGAACATTCCATCGTTGAGCAGTATCTCAGATGTTGAAGCTTCATCAGTGATTAATCTTATATGAGTTGTAGGTGTGTTGTATGCTCTGGAAATGATTCTTCGGCAAAATCTGTGCTTTAGATTCATTGAATTCAGGTGTTGACTGATTTCTTCATCCTTTATGTATTTTTCGACTCCAGTTATTACCACTGAAAATGTTTGTTGTGGTTCCGTTCTTTCTTTTCCATGGATGTAGGGTTTGGTTTCTTTGTATTTAGTGATGATTTTTTCAGTTTTCATTTCCTCCAGTGCTTTGATTAGGTTTTCTTTGACGTTGTTCGATTTTATAAGGTATCCTATTTTGGTTTTAATTATGATGTCTGTGGATTTAGGAAATTTTTTGCTCCATTCATCGGACATTTTAATTCTGTCTGCTATGAGATTTTCATCTACTGTGAGGTAAAATAGGTGTTGGTATTCTGTTTTACTTATTTCATACATTCTTGTTGAGTAATTTTTGATGGTTGATTTGTTGTATGTTTTATTTTGCGGTTTTCCATCTTGACATGTATGGGAACCTTTAGTGTTTATTGTGGTAGAAGTGGAGGGAATAACTGTCTCTGTTTCTATATCGACGATGTTATCGGAAACGTTATTTTTATCTCGTGGTTCCAGATGCGGTTGGCTGATTTCTGCTTCTGGGGTTTTGTTGTCATTCAGTTTTTTGTTGTTTGTTTTAGCTGTTAATTTCTTTTTTCGTTTTCTGTTTGCAGGCTTCTTGAATGATTGATCTTCTTCGGATGAATCTTCGGTATTTTTTTGGGAAGCACTCGATGACTGAGGCATATTTTGAGAGAAAAAGTTCTCAAAATCTGAAGCGCTGTAAGAGTTGTGGCGCGAAATTGTAATTTATTCCTTTTCCGCGTCGTAAACAATAATCGAATCGCTTGATAACGGATAAATAGACATGTGCTCTGCATAAGATCTTGCACTGTACTGATAATTGAATAAATTGTTAATAATATTCACAATGTAATAAATAGATAATTAGGAAAAAACTATTCGATCATCTTCTTTGTTATCAACTGTATAATTTCATATATATTCAATTACTGAAAATAGAATTTTTAATGAAGTAGAGGGCTGAATTATTGATATTATTGCTCATCTAGTATTCATATGATAGGCTCAAATGAAAATTCATTAACGAATTATGTGCAGAGTTTCATACGTGATTTATTACAAATGTCCAAGTGTAACACCCCAATACTAAATTCTGGGCACGCCCCTGACTACAAGTAGGTACTTGCAAAGAATTGTTTCAAGGTCAGATGATTCCGAATTGAACATTATAGGGTCGATACCCAGCAAACACGGCGATGCAAATGTAACTCTTATGCGATGTACTGTTTACCTCCCCAAGCGCTCGCATTTGCATCCAAATGTCCGCCACATCAAGTACGCATTTAGGAAAAATGAGTAGTTGAATATGCGATCGTAAAACTGGTCACAAATGTAACTCCATTTCTTGTCGCATTTGTGACGCTGATGCGAGTTAATTTTGAGACCACTTTTTTTCATTTCCTTCCGACGTCGCATAGGAATTTTGATGTGATACTAAAAGACATCTTCAAATAGGTAGCCATTTCTCATCGCATTCGAGACATATTTTGTTATACTCATTGCGTACATGAATATTATACCATTTTTGATGGGTAATTAATTCAATGCTTGCAGGAGGATACTAAAAAAATTTATTCGAACAAAAAATATAATAATTAGTAGAGTCAAGATATAGAATACATTCGAATACAAAAAAAGGGAAAAAACGAAACAGAAAAATGTACAATTGAGAGAGTGAGAGAATTAATTATGTAGTTGGGTTTTCAATCTCCTCTGTCTGGCATGTCGAAACTATTCCTTCACATAGATTTCGAAGTCCTTCTCGGAAATTCCACTGTTCTTCCTCACCACATCTGAAAGGAATGAAAGTAAAAGTTGAAATGATTCTTTTTCTTGTTAGCAAGATCGTAATAAGTTCGATTATTTGAGAAATAATATTAGATTATAGGAGCAAGTTTATCAATTTTGTTCAACTATTCAATTTATGTTCAACCTATTTCAATTGATGGGAAGATAAAGATATAACGGCGATTACTGCGAACGATTACTACGTTCTTATAGATGTCAAAATCATTGAAAAATTTCTGGACTGCAAATTTACAAGAAATATTCGAATAACTGCAAAAGTTATATTTGACAGTATCGCGGCTACACCTCGAATCAAATACTCACTGAATGAAATCTTCATAACGGGACTTTTAGCTGTTTTGTAATCAGACCCTTGTCATGTCCGTGAACAAAGTTCAGCTGTTTCATCGGTGAGGGTTCTTTTGAGACATCTCACCAACTCACCACGATATCCTTGCTTCTGTTACCCCCAACGGCTTCATATGGTTTTTACTGGAAAAGTATATTTCGTATAAAGTTAGAAATTTAGTTTTTGAAATTATAAGTCATAAAAATTTCGAATGAGATCGGATTTGAATGCAGTTTCACTAAAGAAATATGTAATTTGTTCAAATATAAGCTTTCCAAATATGGTGATATTAATTACTAAGAAATCTGTTCCTATATTTTATAATTTCTCAAAAATTAGACCAAAGGAACAAAGGAAGTAGTTTCTTTCAATTATACTCACTCTCTAAATAACAAAACTCAAATTTCATTCGAACGCTCCAACTGTGTTATTGTGAATTTCGCAGAAAACATCACCAATTTTGCCAACCCTGTACAGCACAAACTATTTCAGACACGTTGATGAAAACCCAATATTTTGAAAAGTGCTGGGATTGCCTATTCTACGGATTTTTGAAATATTTCTAGAACCAAATGAAATAAAAAAATATTCAACTGCAAAAATGAAGACAAATCTCAGAACAAAACTTTTTTTTAGATCAAAAAGTTCTGCGCCAACACACATATGAAGACTTCATTATACGATTATTATATGTAGCTACAAATGAAATATCAAAATATTTGATTTACAACAATAACTAAAAGAATTTACTTACCAATGAATACACTCAAATTGCAGAAAACCAAAGAATTTGAATATCGGATCAAACGAACAGCGAACTTCTCGAAGCGAACACTAGTCACAAAATGATGGTGCATCATGGATCCAAAAGAAAAAACCCAAGTGTAAAAATTGTTTTCGTTGAAGTTGTCAGACGCAAAACCAACCCCCTTTCTTCTCACCACTGCGAATTCCATAGTCCAAACCGGCTTCCCGAGAGAAAAATATCCCGGCCGAATGTAATTAGGGGCAATAAAACCCAGATGCGGTAGTTTCTCTACAGTTAAAGATCGAAGAAATCCTTATATTATATTACTCAACGCTCTTTGGCTATGAGTCACAATACGAACGAATATTTGCATCTCTAGGGAATCACATTTGAGATATCTTTATTCATCGTCAAAATGTTGAAAATTTTTATTCCACATTTCGTTAACAAAGCGATATCACAAAATTAATAGGTTTTGGACGCATATGCGACATCACAATGAAGATTTTATTTCATGTTGAAAATGTAACGCCACAAAAGTGTCAGGCGATGTAACGTGTTTGCTGGGTATATAGTGAAGGCTGCTTCATGATATTTCCATTTTGTCGATTTTAATTGTGCATTTCGTAGCAATCGGAAAATGTAATCTAATCATGAGATTAGAACCTCTAGTAGAGGAAGTGTTTCTACAGATGACGATGAAATTGTTCCTGAAAAGCAAATCAAGCGATAACTGCAAATAACGGCATGTGTCTTAATCTTTGTCTGGAATAGATTTTGTTGAATACATCCAATATAAGTCCGAAAGAAACATTCAACGAAAGAACTTAGGATGCACCATGGACAAACTTATGGGAACAATGACGTGTCAAATAAACTGCACCACATGATTCTGGGATATTGACTTAAATTGCGAAAAAATTATTATAGTTTAAATGAGATTTTGTGATGAAAATGCATATTAATATGATTTCAAGTTGCAGGAAAAAAAAATAATTTTAGCCTGTAGGTCTGCAGCCTATACAGGGTGATTAAGAAAAAATGGAGTAAAATAACGAAATTTTATTTCCAGAGAATTCAAGTATTTTCAGACTATCAATACCATGTATGGCCTCCATGGGCTACAATAACAGCTTGACATCTTTTTTGCATACTACACAAGAGGTTGTTGAACATTTCTTGAGGAATTTGGTTCCATAAACAGGGCAGGAGCTCTTTCAGATGATTTAAGAATTCTGCGAGAATTTAAAAATCTTCCATATCTACTGGATTCATCAGTGAAAAGGACACTACGCCATTGATCGTTCCAATTGATATGTTGCCTTGCCCATTCCAGTCTTTTACGCTTACGGTCATGTGTTGATGGAACTTCTCTTAATGGACGTCTAGAACCTAGATTGACCTCTCTTAAACGTCTGATGGTTTCGATGGATGCTTGGACCCCATCTGCATTTTGAAGTGTATTCCGTAGCATTCACACTTTGGCTGACTTGGAGCCTTTTCGCTACAACAACCTGATTTGGGCCACCCTGTAGCATTCCAATAGCCCTATTAGCCTCAGCGTTTGTTAATTTACGTCTTACCATTTTTAGAAAACTCGTTTCGAATCGAAGCCGTTGATAAACTGACTCCATTTCAAAATAAGAACATTCATGAAGCATTTGCAAAGAACCATACTTCAGGAAAAAGGCGACCAGATTGACGAAATGTCTCATACTGATTTTTATTGGATCGATTCAAGTTGTTATTTAGTTTAAAATGATTTTACAGCGATTTTCTCGAAGATTACATACTTTTCAAAACGATTGAATATGATATCCCTAACTCTTGTGGAGCAGTATAGTTATAAAGAATTCTTAGAATGTAAACTGATTTGATTAGATTTGGTTTTTCCTTTTTTTTTTAATGTTTTTTGGTTTTTCATTTTCTTTCAATTCATTACTTATTTTCAAATGACCTGTCTTATACATGTATGTTCATGTCTGCAAAGATGCAATAAATTGATTTTGATTTGTATAGAGGGAAGATGGGATAATGTATCGGAACATATAAAAATGGGGAAAAAACAAAAATATGATTAACTAATTAAACCACAATAGAAGAAAAAACTGGATTTTCTTTCTGCATATATATGATCTAAAGACGGTTTTATATAATGTATAGTATTTCACGTGTTCGCAGTAATATTGCCATTCAAGTGAATTTCGAAAGATGAAAGCTAGTGCTTGATAATTCTATCGTTTGGAAACGTTACATTGAATCTCTGACCTTTGCCATTTCTGAAGATATTCTACTCATCTTCATATTTCAGGTTTGTTTCATAGAGAAAGGGAGGACTGGAGAATTGCGTTCAGATTGTACAGGGGTCCCTTTCTGGTCATCGAATTCCTGTTTCTCTGGGGCATCAATATTTACGGATGGCGATCGTCTGGAGTGAACCACGTCCTAATCTTCGAAATGGATCCAAGAAACCATCTTTCGGAACAGCACATCATCGAGTTGGCAGCAATATTCGGCGTCATATGGTCCATATCAGTGTTGTCATTTTTATACAGCAAGGAGCTCGGGATTCCCGCCTATGTGAATCCATTGATTCTGATAGTGCTGATGGTGGGATTCCTATTGAATCCCCTCAGAATAATGAGGCACGAGGCTAGATTTTGGGCATTGAAAGTATTGGTAAGTTCGAGAAACTGAAACAGTTATTTCGCCATTTGAAGTTACATACATTTTTATATAGAGAACGTTTTAAGCGAATATTACACATATTCTTCTTGTGGACAATCCGAATATGAGACTGATTACATTTATTTATTTTTTGATAAGTGATATGGAAACTTGCTAGCTTGTTCCTACTCTATACAGGTCTATACAGGTTTGGTAATGATTTATCTAGATATAGGACATACCCAATGAGAGGAAAAGAGGGAAAAGTTGACTTCACTTCGCATCAGTTGAAAAGAATGAATTTCCTCCGCTTGAGTTTTCTAAGCGGCGCTCAATTGAAATGATTAGCTCAGCTCAATTTTGACTGCCGCTGGGTCCACTGGCGGAGGAGAAAACATCTCATTATTTAATCATGATGATCTTTGTTTTTTCCTGGAAATGATACAACATCGATTGGGGGATTTATTATTATTAATATTATGACAAAATAATAATCACTCTTATAAAATAATATCCATTATAAAGAAGGATAAAAATTAAAAAAAATAATAATGAGATAATTAAAATATAGAGCGTGGTGTAAAAGCAAGTATTTGTACCGTAGTACACTGTGTCCCATTTTAATTCAGACTACACTGTATCTCAGTTAGATACATGCTGTTTTCTCGACCTTATATAACTTTTTTGTTAAACTTTCGAATCCAAAAACAGAAATATTCCAACCACTTTTGTTGTCATTTCAGGCCCTGCCTGAAAAACAAGTGGAAACTGCTCATAATAAATAGTTTTACATAAAAGTCAGTGGCGTAGTTTGATTTTTTTTAGAGCATAGTTTTCAAGGTTGGGCTCAAACTTGGTATTCTGCAAATGGAATACCCTGTATATTTTAAGGTTAAATCTTTGCAATAATTTTTCTGAATACATTGGATGTATCACAACCTAATCTTCAATAAATTATAGCTTCAAAAATCATGAAAATCCATATTTATGTTTTTTCTAATGGTAGGCCATGAAATTCTTCCATACCTGCATAAAAGTTGAACATGCATAAAAATATATCATTATAAATAATTTTTCATGTTTTCAACATTTTCAAGTTTTTTGAAGAGTGATTCTATGAGTATATGTTTGACAAATGATTAAATAAATTGGTTTGAATAAACATGTTTGTTTAAAAAATTAATAATGAAATGAATGTGTTGATGTAGGGAAGCATTCATGGCCTAATATTAAAAAAAAATTATGTATTTTTTACTTATTTCTAGAGCTAAAATTTATTAAATATTAGGTTGTGATGAACCGATGTATTCAAAAAATAATTGCAAAAATTTCACATTAAAATATACATATTTGAAAAATACAAAGTTTGTGCCAAATCTTAAAAAAACAGTGTTCAAAGGAGAAATTTCACCTACGTCAGTGACTTTTATGTAAAAATATCAATTATAAGCAGTTATAATTTTTTTTCTATCTTATACAGGACCTGAGAAATAATAACATCTCCAGAAGTGAAAATTTTCGTTTTCGCCCAATATTTCAGGAACAAAAGTTGTTGAAATATTTCTGTTTGTGGCTTTCATAGTTTTTCCAAAAAGTGATACAGCATGTCTCCATCTATACTAATATTATAAATGTTGTTTGTCCTCTATGGACTCAGGAGCCAGATGACCGATTTTGATGAAACACTCAATATAATGTAGAGAATTTATTTTGGGAGGATTTCATGTGGGGTTTCATTCCTTTATTACGAAGAAATGGGAAAATATATCGAGTTTTCATGAAAAACTCGGTAATTAACCCGGTTTTTTCAGGCTTTTACAGCCGACGCTGGGTAAACTATAAAAGATAGAGAAACATAGTTAGAGAGTAATGCTGAACAAATTCTATGAAAAAAGTCCGCAACGGTATATGTGGAACTGCTGAGGACAACCCACGATAACCATTTTTAATATTTTCAGTTCAATTCAAAATAATGTTCAATTTGAAGGAGGCTCCCGAATGGCATGGAATGAATTAACATGAAAATTAATGTGATTGTTATCTGCAGCATTTATTCCTAATGAAAAATGCTTACTACACTAAAGTTTCTCAATGGATACTTCAGAAGTTACCGCAGGTTACGAATGTGGGGTTGCGGGCCTATCAGTACCGTTTTAAATCTTAATATTAAGCGAGCGGAGCCGATGGTGTGCACTGCAGTCTCAATCAAAACGGGACATAATGTACACTCTAGTTACAACGGTACTCCCATCAGTGGTTACATTGTTTAATTCGATGTTTCGAGAAATGCGACAATTTGAAAATAATTCATATCAGAGAATCGAAGATGAAGATCAGGTTCAGAAGATGATGCTCGAATTCATATTGATTGAAAGCCTCAATCCTAGGTTAAATGCCAAAATATTGACAACAATAAATCTCACCTTAGGGAAGAATAGTAACCACGCCCTTCGTCTATGTTACTTTCGCCGAATTCTGGATAGCCGATCAACTCAACAGTTTGGTATGTCTCTTCGTCGATATGCAATACTTCATCTGCTTCTACCTGACCATTTCTGATTGGGACAAGGGTGTAGGTAAGAGTTAGTCGTCACTATCCAAGGTGAGATTATTTTTGGACACATTTCAGATAATAATTCTTGCATTGAAAACCACATGATCATCAGGCCCATCATGGCGTGTCTTCCAGCATGGTTTCGTTTCGCTCAGTGCCTGAGGCGTTACCGAGATACGAAGGAGGCATTTCCTCATTTAGCGAATGCGGTGAAGTACTCCACCTCATTTTTCGTAGTGGTTTTTTCTGCACTAAACACAGTTTTTTCCAGTAAGTAAATATCAAAATACTACATATTCTCATGGAATTATGTGTTGATTAAATTTTTTTCCATTAGACAAATGAAAAATGAAATAGTCAACGTGTTCAACGAATAGGATGGTTCCCCAAAAATGACCTTCCTAATACAGGGTGCGCCAAATTGGTGATTCCTGCACTAAAACTTTTTAACTCAACGAGATAGGGGAAAATTAATGGCACATTACGATCGTCTTTTTCAGAGATAATTTCATCTACTGCATTCCTCTATTTTCTTTTATTTTTCAGTTATAGGCAAAAATTGAAATTTTGACGATTTCAACTTTGGTCATTATCCTTGTATATATAGATAGAGGAATGCAGTTGATGGCATTATCAGTTTCTCCTCAACCCAGGGTCCTAGGGTTTGAAAGTTTGCAGAATTTATCTCAGTGGTGTCTTCTATTCAAGCATTTGTTTTTTTTTTTGGTTGGCACCCAGCTCAATTTTTGTCTTAGGAGTCAATGTTCAAAAATTCGTGCGAAATGTCTTTACAATGTTATTTTTAATGTGTACAAAAAAAAATTCTTCTCCACTTAAATATTATTCAATCCTTTACGATAAAATTAAAAGGACATGCATTCTAAAAACAAAAGCGTCAAATAGATAAAAAATGATTACAATATCAGTCACTAACGGAGAGTAAAAATGTCAAAAATGTTGATAAAGAACTGAATCATAGGTTCAAATCATCGTGATAACTTCTATATCAGCGACATATATGTCCAACACATTAAAATACTATTAAAAACCGTATAAAATCGCATATTGAAAGAAAGTAAAACATTGTAAAACACAGGCGTTCTACCAACTGATGATAGATGCCATACCCTTCCAACCTAAGTGTTGGCTGGAATTATAAATATGTACAATTAAATATTCAATTAACAATGCAAAACCAGAACGAAACAAAATCAAACAACATGTATAGAATTAAAAAAAGGCAAACAATCAAAGTTGGTCTGTTCATTGACGCAGGTGTATTTCCGGGATCTTATAGCTCTGTTGATCTCTAATATCTCCAAAAGGTCTAATTGAAGACCCTTTTCACAAATATGCAACACTTTCACACCATCTCCGGGGTCGAAATTATGTCTCGATTCCAAAATATGGTTGGCAAACTGTGATGGGGTGTTGAAAACTTCTTTGTCTTTTTAAGAAAAAGAAAATTCTTTGCCTTTACGGAGGCCACATCGAGAATATCATTTCTCCAACCTCATGATAAAAGATCTCTGAGCCTGGAAATTGAAAATGGTAATAATTTCGATGATTACTATTTTGAATTCATCTATGTTTCAAAAAAATTCTTTGTCTTTGTTCTTTTCTATATGTTTTACGTGTTCACCAACTCTTGTTTCAATTCTCCTTCCGCTCTGACCTATGTAGCAAATGTTGCACCCTAGTTGCGAGCAGAAATGTTGGTAGACCCCGGACCTCTGTGTTAAAGGTATTTTACTACAGTATTAACAGTTTTGAAAGAGATCTGGTATCTCTTAAAACGGTTAATACTATATTTATAATTCCAGCCAACACTTAGGTTGGAAGGGTATGACATCTATCATCAGTTGGAAGAACGCCTGTGTTTTAGCATGTTTTACTTTCTTTCAATATGCGATTTTATACGGTTTTTAATAGTATTTTAATGTGTTGGACATAGATGTCGCTGATATAGAAGTTATCACGATGATTTGAACCTATCATTCAGTTCTTTATCAACATTGCTGACACTTTTACTCTCCGTAAGTGACTGATATATTGTAATTATTTTTTATCTATTTGACGATTTTGTTTTTAGAATGCCTGATGATGGCAAGTTAACTTGCCGAAATGCATTGCATGTCCTTTTAATTTTATCGTAAAGGATTAAATAATATTTAAGTGGAGAAGACTTTTTCTTTGTACACATTAAATATAGAACTCCACCCATGGACTGCTACCACAATGTTATTTTCACTCTGGTTATTGGATATTTTTACGGTATGAATTTTGCAGCAGCATTCTGGTATTTTTTTTGTGCCGATAGGCGATGTTTTAATCAGCAAAACTGTTGTTTCAAGAATTGAGTAAAACAGAAGATGTTTCGGGACCATTAAATAAATTTCGATCTTGCTTTTGTCTAATAATGTTTTGATTCATTGAATTCATTAAATGTATTTATTATTCATTTTTTATACATATTTCATTTTCTAATTCAATTATTTTTGCTCCAATACTGGGTTTTCATAAAATTAATGAAAATTCGAACTCAAATTGATTAATATCATTTCACAAAATGAACACACTGTGTGATGAAATCCCCGAATTGAAAGGTTCATTGGTCGAATACGTGCAAAAAAAATGTTCATCATATCTTCATTCGGGCAGTGCCTCAGACTTAAACACTTCTTCTTCTTCCACTTAATTTAGGGCTTGCCCAGTATCTTCCAATTTCTTCAGTCCCGATCTTGGGAAGTTGTTGTTTACGTCTTAAAAACAAATTTGAAGAAAATCTTCCCTTCCTCGATATTAGTTTCGACTAACCCAATGAAATGAGTTTTTCACTTCAATTCATATGGATTTATGGACATTGGCGTAACCTGAGTCATGGGGGGTATCCCCCCCAGTCAAGAAATTCTGTCGATATTTCATTTTTCTTCAGTTGTTACTCACAATTTTTTTAATTTCTTATGATCAATGGGATGGGGGGGTTAAGTCCCCATCCCTCTTTTTTGTGAATGTTTTCTTAGTGTTTTCTCTCCCAGCCTCTGGAACAAGAAACAATTAGAAAATTTTCTTAAATAATAGAAGAACGACTTGAGCACTAAAAAACATTCCTGCAAATGCAAAGACCTCCCATGAAATATTTAAATACAAACTCACCTCACGTTAGGCATGTCAAAATGCTCAGGTAACGAATTAGCGAATGCGCCGGATTATCGTAAATTTCCTGATGTTTTTCTAGTTTTTCTTTCATGAAGAAAGGGTAGAAACCTTATTCAGATAATATCAAATTCGAATCAGAATTAGCGAAATTGGTCTTGTTTCTAGCAGTTCACTAGTCATCTGATGACTCCATTCTCATGATATAGAGTGAATGATACCAATCGTTGCCCTTTGAAATATAATATGAGAGGTCTCAGAATTTTTTTTTCGGGGTTTTTTCTTCCAGCCTCTGAAACAAATATCAATAAGAAGAATTTTTGATAATAGAAGAAAGGCCCCCTGAAACTGGTACAATAATTTATCAGGGGCTAATTCTTTTCAGAAAATTGTTGCTTAACAATGAAAAAATAAATAACACTTCACTTTTACGTTAGGACCTTTCTCCTTTTATATAAAAATTTTTCTAATTACCTTTTGTTTCACAGACTCGGAGAAAAAATCTTAAAAAAATTTCAAGAAAGCCAATCTTAGCTGGAAATTAGTGGAAATATAGCTATATTTTGTATGTGGTTATCATAACTTCTCGCAAGATACTTTTCTTTTTATTTTATTGACACTCATGTAGATTTTCATGAAGAATAAGTAACTTCTTTTGAAATTTCAGAAAATGAAATGGTTGAAAATCCCTTCTTTTATCTTTGGATTGGAGCGTCCATCGTAAGTTCCTGTTATGCATACACGTGGGACATAAAGCTAGATTGGGGATTGTTCGATGCAAAAGCTGGAGACAACAGGTTTCTCAGAGAAGAAATCGTATATTCGTCGATGGTGAGTATAACGCCAATTTATGTAAACGAGCGGAAAGTTGATAGCCCTTTGGTTATTATTATTACTACTATTAATTACTATGATAGAGACATTTACAAGGATAATTCGAGGCTATCAAGATGTTAATTAATTAACATCTTATTTGGCCGTGGTCTATTACGAATCATTTCACCTAACTTTTCGCCTACATCTGCTGTAGTCATCTTCAGAGGATTCTTGGCCTGAGATTGTAACTCGAATGATGAATTTCTGACGGGATTCGATCCGGTGGTATTATTTATAACCCGGTTAATGGTGGGAGAAGGTAGTGAATTTACGTGCGCGATGTTGATTGCCCCATCGATTCCACTTCGTATCGGCGTGATATTAGTTTTTTCTAAACCAGGCTACCATGCGCTATGAACCAAGGGGGTTTGTTCTTTTCTGTTTATGTCGTCTTTATGTTTATAAACGTCAATGGCGTCCATGTTCGTAGTAGGATAGTAACTGCTGGTATTCGAAATAACCTCTGCCTTTGAAAAAACTATGTTGTGTCCCTCTGTTAGAGCATTTTCCACATGATCCTTGGTACATAGCGTATGGTAGCCTGTCTTAGAAAAAGTCAAGTTCAAGCCGATGCGGAGTGGCAGCGATGGGCCAATCAACATCGTCCACGTTAACTCACTACCTTCTGCCGTCAGTTGAATGAAGTGTTATAAATAACACTTCATTGATCAAAACCGGTATGAGAAATTCATCGGTCGTGTTACAATCTCAGACCAAGAATCCTCTGTAGATTCCTAACGCAGATGTAGGTGAAATAATTGCTAATAGACCACGGCCAATAAGCCCTGACGACTCTGTCAATATTGAAATGTTGGTTTGTCTTTTATCAAAATCTGTCATCGTATCAATGGTCCTTAACTCAGGCCACAGCAAACAAACTGAGGGAGAAATGGAAAAGTCGCTACTGGGACCGATTCTCAAAAATACTGTTAGAATTGAGGAAAAAGGAAAGAAAACGACCATTATGGAATAATTTTGTATTCAGAGATGGATCACAATTTAGTTTAGGTATGAACGATTGACGTAGAAGAGTAAGACGCTACCATGGAGAAGCGTCATGATATTGAGTTTGCTCTTGAGATTCATGTGAAAAGGTCTGTTGTAACAATGATTTGGTGGATATTTCCTATGATAGTCGATTACCACTTCTGTTATCAGAGGCATTGAGGAAGCTGCGAGTTAGGTGTCCTACAAACCATTCTATCTTTTTTGAATATCCGTTAATACAGTCGTACATTCACAGCAAGCCAACACTACTTTCTACATGAAGCTAACTTTATCGTTTTACTATGGCAATCTTATGTGGTCAATAATCAAATGTTTAAAAAGGTGCGATTCAGCTTAGTGGTTGTGAAACACATTATTATTTTTTTATGAATGATGTTATATTTCCTATGTGTAACACTTTTAATGGCGCTGAGTATGTTTAGAGCAGTGTTTTTCAACCTTTTTCATGACACGACCCCCCACAGTATCGCAAGAAATTTCGCGATCCCCCAAATCCTGGCTTTTTCCATGTATGTTAAGAATATTGAAATGTTTATATTGTAAATTCTCGAAAAAGCGTTGGAGATTCGACTGTTTCTAATCATTTTCATTCGTGAAGATACGAGTAGTACCTATGGATTCACTCCATCGAAATTTGCATAGAGAAGTGAAGTGGTTTTCAATAAGCTGACCAGACTTATGGAAGTGAGATTACATCAATTGACATATCGGGTGTTTTAAAAATCTGGAAAAGGTGAATTTATTTCGGGCATAGCTGAAAAATCGAAATTCTCATATTGGGGTCTTTAGTAATTTCGTCCAAGGAATCGAATGTGCCCATCATATTTTGGGCCGATAAGGCCTTATATGAGGACCAACTTTGAAATTTCAAACGCAAACCCATCTTTTTTATTGCAGATTCGGATTTAACGGAAAATTTTTCATCCGAATTGAAAAAAACCATACTTATTTGGGCCCTATGCAGCGTTCTTGTTTAAGAATCTGCGGCGTTCATTCAGACCAGGAAATTCATATTCTAATACTAAGTGGTTTTATGCCGAGAATCGATTGGGCCCATCAGATTTTGAGCACGAAGAGATCTATGCAAGATATGAGGTCCAACATTAATTTTTGAACAAAAAGTGTGCTGCATAGGGGTCAAATAAGGAGCAAAAAATTTTGATTTTAACCAATTCGGATGAAAAATATCCCGTTTTGTCCGAATCTACAATAAAAAAGATGGATTCGCATTTGAAATTTCAAAGTTGGGCCTCATATCTTGTATAAGGCCTTTTGGGCGAAATTTGGTACCGAAGACCCCAGTACCAGAATTCCGATTTTCCACCATATTTGAAATGAAAATGTTATCAGATAATGTGAAGAAAGAATAAATCGTCTCATTACTTCTCAGTGAACAAAAACAAGTATTTAAGTACATTAAAATAAACAAGTTGTCGAAATGTTTTTTTTTTGTTAATTCATTTGTATGAATAACTTTACCAGTATTTCTTTGATAACCATTTCTTGATATATCTATCTTTTTAGAATTTATTGATGTTTTTAATGAACAAAGTACCCAGTTCTCTCGTCCACTCACGACCCCCTAACACAAGTTGAAAAACACTGATTTAGAGATACTGATTAGGGTATCCTTTATATAGAAATTTGCCGTGCTTGAGCAAATTCCGAAATTCCCATTGGGGAAAAGCTGAATGTAATTTTTCTAGGGCGTTTTTCATTTTTCACCTGTTGGGAATGCTCATTATTTCGAGTGTGCCGGGCTCGATTCCTGTTTGTGGAATGTTATGCTCGACAATTTCAACGCTGAAACAGCTCGTGCGAGCTTATTCGCACTATTCATTATTTCTGAGAGCTCAAATTAACGGACTGTATAATTCCCCCGTGTTCTCCATGCTTCTTTCTACTTACTCCCTCGAATGTATATTCTAGACAATAAAACATCCACCGCCTGCTGGGTGAACTCTTGTTCGCGAGTAGGAGTATTGTTAGCATAACAGGACCTTGTTTCGCCATTGTTCTTATTTGTACCGCAAGCGACAATGATGAATATTATTTGCAGTGGTTTTACTACTTTGGGATCATTGAGGATCTAATCCTGCGATTCGCTTGGGCTTTTTCGATGTCCCTCACTGAGATGGGTTACGTACATGCCGATCTCATGGTCACGATGCTGGCTCCATTGGAAGTGTTCAGGTGAGAAATTGACGTTTATATCAATATTTTTTCCTTTCCCAATACTTCTCAAACTTCTTTTCAAAAAAATTGAAAACTTATTAATTATCTCATTCGAACCAAGCAACCGATTTTTAAGTTTTTAGTAGAATATTTTATTTGCGATAAAATTTCTGGAATCAAAACCTGTGCTACTCATGGTGTGAATAATAGTTGAGTAGAATAGAATTCGATTTTACTTCCCGAATCATGGATAGGCACTACAGAGAAAACAAGTCAAAGTTACAATAACCACAACATCAACAGAATGGAATTGCCTTTCATATTAGAATCTTCATTACAATAATGTTTCACAAATACTTCTGCATTCAGATATTGTATAGGGACATTCAACTATAATTGAAAAAATTGTTTTTTTGAAAATTCTGGAATCGTTTACTATTCTTACGATTCTCGGTAAATAGATAAGTAATTTTTTACTCATATAAAAAATGCTTCTTTCGGCCATTGAGTATTCGTAAATAAGAAAAATAGTTCAACACATCACAACAATCAAAAAACAACCGTATCTGTACACTGTGTCACAAATTGGGTGAGACTGCAGTGTATCTCAACTATTATTGAAGATCGAGATATGCTGTTTTCACTTTTTTGTAAAACTTTCAGATCCACGAACTGAAATATTCGAACTACTTCTGTTGCTGAAATACAGGGTGAAAACGAAAATGTTCACTTTTTGGAGATGTTATTATTTCTCGAGCCCTGTACGAGATAGAAAAAAAATGAAAACTGTTTTTAATAGATTATTTCACGTAGAAGTCAGTGGCGTGGCGAGAAATTTTTTTCAGAGCACTGATTCAGAACCGGAGAATTTTTCAGATTTCAACTTCAAATTTCTGCAATTATTTTTCTGAATGCATTGATGTATCACAACTCATTAAAAGTTATAATTATTATGATTTCCAAAAATCAGAAAAATTCATATTTATGTTTGATTTTTCAATAGTAAGACATGAATTCTTCCACAAAAATTTAAATACTCATTTTAAAAATTTGTTCCATTCTCAACATTTTCAAGTTCATGTTGAAGACTGATATTTTGAGTTTATGATTTAATATAATGAAATGAAAAGCTTTAAGTCACATGGCGTTCTAAAAAAGTAATAATTAAATTAATGTGTGGAAGAATTTATGGCCTACTATTATTGAAAAACAAACATAATATGGATTCTATTAATTTTTGACGCTGAAATTCGTCAGAGGTTAGGTTGGGATATTTCAATGTATTCAGAAAAATAATTGCAGAAATTTGACGTTAAAATATTTAGGGTGTTCTATCTGAAAAATTCCAAGTTCGTGCTCAATCTCTGAAACAGAGCTCTAAACAAAATTTCAACTACGCCACTAACTTTTACGTCAAATAATCTTTTAGAAGCAGTTTTCATTTATTCTCTATCTCATACAGGGACCGAGAAATAATAACATCTCCAGAAAGTGCACATTTTCCTTTTCGCCTTGTGATTCAGAAACAGAGGTAGTTGGAATATTTATGTTTGTTGATATAAAAGTTTCACAAAAAAATGACACAGGGTTGCGAATACCGCATGTCTCTATCTTCAATAATAGCTGAGATAACGTGAAGTCTCACCCAATTTGGGACACAGTGTATAAAGAACTATGGAAGTCTGAGAAAATAACGGTTTTGAATTTGATCTTTGATCTCTCCGTTGGTATTCAAGATACCTTCGCTTTTGATCAGTAGGGAAATGTGAACAATTCAATTTAAATTCTGGAACAATTTCGGACTAGTTGTTTATTTTCTTTATTTTGAATAAAGTTTGAAAAAATTCAGAAAGATATTTTTGAATAGGTAATTCAACATTTTCTCAATTCAAAACGATGAGGCCTGGCAGAGTAAAAAGTCATGTAGGAAAACAATCTGTAACTTTGTGATAGAAGCTATATAGATTATCATTCAAGGCTAATTGAGACTTAGAATCTCTAAAACACTGGGAAATGAGCGCTCTATTCTACAGACCTGAATCCAGGCTGTATACTCTGCGCTGAGGTGTGGCTGAAATAGAACTTACAAAGGGCGTATAACTACATCATCACGGACAGTCAGGCTATCCTGAGTTCCCTGGAGATGCAGCCTTGTTTCTCTGCTAACATGAGAGTGCCGTATCACCATGAAGCAACTGGGCAACAGGAAGACTCTAAAGGGGTTTATGATCATTGTGGCATCAAGGGAAATGCATGAAATGATAAACTTGCTAGAAGAACATCAAGCGTAACACTTGCTAGTCCTGATTCTTCCTGTGGGCTTGTAGAAGGTCAATCTAGGGCAGTGGTCTAACAAAGGGACTTGGGTTCCATATGGAGGAGCACTCCTGGTCTTGCTCAGGCTGAGAAATTTGTGATGTCTTCTCTGACCATTACCAAAAACCTCCGGGTGATGGTGGGACTGCTGTCGGTACAAATACTTTTTGTATCGCATGGGAGAATTAGCAGGTGATATTTTCGGGATCGTAGATCAGAAGTAGAAACAACTGCACACTTGTTAGACAACAGAATGAGTTGATTCAACAAGCCTTCATTTGGGGAAGCCAGTCCTTTTTGTGGCATTAGGGAAAATAAAGCTCAGTAGCCTAGCTGTCGGCACTGACCAGTTCTTGAAGGTGACAGCGGTATTAACCAACTAAAAACCTCCTCAGATGCTTGCCTGGAACCTCTAGTTGCCGATATCAATCAGGCAACTTGTTCGGCCGCTGGGACACCAATTAGGTACTAAGGTATTCTTCAGAACATCAGCCCTGGTCACTCTCATTCTTTACCCAGGTAATTGAAATATGGATTTGTTGCTTGATATCCAGTCTCGAAGTCATCCAGTGTACAGTTTTCGTTGTGAGAAGTAACTGTTCACTGTTTTTCTTCATGTTCTGTTTGTCCTCACGTTTTTGTTACAGAACTAGGAACGTGGGAAGACCATCAGGGAAGTAGCCAGGGACTACTGTCCACCCTCCCTTATACGAGTTACATGTAGAGAACCAAAGCCCCTGGCTTCTTCGAGAATAGAGTTATAAAAGTTCGGTATAGGCAAAGTAGTAATATTACTTATTGGGTCATCTCATCCGAAGATTGAATATTTCCAATTAAGTCCTAGTACTCTGGATTGAGTTCCAACTTGCAGCTTCTGTCCGACCCCTGGACCCCTGGACCCCTGTTTCAGCCTAAGGAGGAAGGCAATGTCAGCCATATTCACTCCTGTACGTTCTAGCAGTGGTAGCTTGCATGTGTAGCCAACAGTATACTCCATGTTCGAGGATTTGAGGTGTCAATCAATAGAGCCAAAGTCACCACATCCTTCGCCCAATTGCTCATCATTCAAAGCCTTTGCTTGCTATTCCGATATCCGACAATTCCTAGGACCTCCGAGGATCCCCGAGACGAGAGCACTAGAATTAGGATTCAGATTCGTAGGGCCATCTTGGAGCTTCGTTTAAAATCGGCATGACTTCCTTTCTTCCTTCGTTGCTTCTTGGTGCCTTGGTCTTCTTCTGAAACATACTTAACCTATGTTGTTAGGGAGACATAAGGAAAGGAGGTTTGGTTATTCTTTGTTTCGTTGCTAGTCCTAAGAACATGGTGATAACCAATCCTGCGAGGGGAGAGCCAGTCCTAGGAGCCATTAGATAACATTCAAGGCTCCGAAGGATGTCGTAGTTTTCATCAACACCCATTTTTTTTCGAACGAGAAGGAGATAAAAAGCATTTCTTCAACGTGAAGAATGAACTCACCCTTTGTCTTTCTTTCTCTTCAGAATTTAAAATATTTGTTCGTTGCAGGAGATTCATGTGGAATTTCTTCCGCTTGGAAAACGAACATCTGAATAACTGCGGTAAGTTCAGAGCTGTCCGAGACATATCAGTAGCCCCCTTGGATACTTCGGATCAGACGTCCATCCTGAGGATGATGGACGAAGAAGACGGTGTCACGAACAGGAGGAAAAAGAAAACGGGTGGTAAAAAGAAAGATGAACCGAGACTCACATTGGAAGGTGAATCAACTGATGATATGGATAACACATGAAGATGGCAGAGTTAAATGTTAATTTAAAGATTTATTTAAATGAAATTATATAAGACTACTCAGTGGAACAAATAATGCATTTATTTGATTTATGAATAGAATATTTTATTCATTGGGCTGTGTTTAACTATTGCCTCCGCTCTCCTAATTTACATCCTTAGTCATGTCTAGTGATTAATCATTTGATTCTTATACTTACTTATGAATCTATGAATTCTGACCGAGTAATTCTATGAAATTCAAGTAGCTACAGTTTAATGCCGAGGCCACACAGAGCGCTACGTACGCTATGTTCGCTTCGTTCGCGATGCATTCAAAAATTAGCCATCTTTATTTTGAACGTAGGCGGCCACACCGACACTGGTACGCTATGTTCGCTATGTTCGCGATCTAAGCCACGTGGCCCGATGTTTGATTCTCGGCTATATTCAACACATCGCGAGGGCTGCCGCGGTGATTTTCGCTTCAGTGTAGTGTGATCTGTCGAAGGATAATGTCGCTTTTCAATATCCTTTTCAATAATTCTCAACAATTGGTCAAACTGCTGCGGGCTCATCCGAAAATATTCTCTGAACTTAGATTCAGCTTCTCGCAACTGAACTACGAGATGATGAAATTCACCGAAATCATTCCTCATTTTGTTCACTTCGTGGACCCATTTTCTTTTACGTTCATTTTTGCACAACGAAAACAATAAAAGCAACTCATCGTCATCGCTATCACTATCCCATGGCACCGTGCTTGGTAACATCGTCAAATACAACTGAGCCTGGTGATTGCGAAACGTGAAAGATATACTAAAGTATGTAGCTTTCCGTGTGGCCAGTAACTTAGCGAACATCGCGTCCATAGCGTCCATAGCGTCTATAGCATAGCGCTCTGTGTGGCCTCGGCATAATACAGTCATTTCAGGGTTTTCACCTCGAAATTCGATATAATAGGCTGTAAAATTGTGAAAGCCTTTATTTTGACATCTCACAACTTGCCTGAATCGACTTTTTGCATGTTCTTCTGAAATATATCGGCTCCTGTCATATTTCCGCTATTTCTGTTTATTATGAATATTGTGGAGAAATACATCCTCTAAAACTTCTGTTCGAAAAGTGTTTTCATACTTCTAACTGTTTTGGAAATAGAGTGCAGTGAGTGCGCAGTGTTTTACTTTTCATTTTTAATTAACTTGTTCTTTACATTTTATGACTTTTCTACTTAATAAAGATTGTCATTATTTAATAACATTTAACTGCTGGGAAACATCATTGAAAATTAATTTTTGTTCATTAGGAATTATAAAGTGTAATTTTGGTTGGTCAAAATATAATGAATCTGTTTTCTTTCATTTATCTAGCAGCATGTCAGTATTATTAAATAAGGAAAAACATAGTTGAAGAAAAAAGTCATATTGTAACGTGGTTTGGTCGCCATTTTGTAACAGGGTTAGTCGCCATCTTGTAACGTTTCTAGTTACATCCTGCTCCGGGAGTTTCCCTCGGTGAAATTGACTTCGGGCGCCAGCTATTTTTCTTCTTCTGGAACGGCTGAATAGGGGAAAATAGCAAACCTACCTGGGTAGTCTCTAGTCGAAAACAGAGTTCGGATTTATCTGAGTTGCTAGCGATAATTTTCTAGTCAAGAGTGAAGTAACCGCTGATCTACACTCAAGTTCCCTGAAGGGGACTATGTCTTTAGTAATTGGGAATAGAGGGGGGAGGTAACATACAAAACCAGCAATGCTGAGAACTTCAGTTTATGACACTTCGTGGAACAGGTCTGACTGTGAGCACTTTACACAGACGAAAGTATTTTCCGGTTGGTCAGCCAGAATTAATGTTCACTCATAGACACGATAATCTAAGTGGCCAAGTTGAACTGTCTGAATTTAGCATTCGTCGGTCCAAACTTTCTGTCCCTTGGAGGGACAGGTATTACTAGTAATCGTCCGTCTACTCGTTGTGTTTGGTTGGATTAGGTGCTGGATTGGTAGGACGTTAGGTAGGGGTAACACGTCTGGAGATAGATAGAGTGGACACGGAATATAAACTCCGCCAGACCTCTACCACTACCTCTGACGCGGGTAAAGTTAGAACAAAGGGGGTCAACGAGACGACGTCGGTGTCCAGTCAACAAGGCCAGATTCGAGGTCCTGTTTTGTTCGGGTTACTTACGGTTCTTGTTCACCAAAACGAAAAAAAAAACGGTATCTTACTGTCCGGAATGAAAGTTTAAACAACTGTGTTGAGAAAATCTTTTACGAAGAAAAACGGCTCTGACTCTCAATCACTCGGGTTGCTACTAATACTGAATTCAACACTACTCGCGGTAGCTAACAATCACAAATTATTTGCAGTTTCTAATTAACAATTCCCAATTCAGAACTTCTTACTGATCGCGGACGGTTAACAATTTATAATTCTCAACAACTACGAACCGTTCCGAACAATTCTTAACAATTACCAACAATTTCGGACAATTTCTTACGATTAATTTCTAACGATTCTCTCAACGATTCTTTTATAACCTCTGAGGGAGGGAGGTGCAGCGGCCCATGCGTCGGCGAAAATTTCCGGAATTTTCGATATCATAATACGTCTTCAAATCAGACCATATGTGAAAAAAACGCGGTGTTTTTCTAATGTTTTGGATAGATAAGCAACATTTATAGGAATAAACGGTTTCTCTCACATACTCTGAAATAATTCCGGAATCAAGAAAATGAACTCGAAAATGTTTAGATGAAAATCGGTTATTTTCTTGAATAAACAACCGAGATTCATTACAATATATAAAGAAAAAGGTAATTCCAAATGATAATTATTCATAATTACATATTTACCAACAATTTTTAAACATAAGAACGAGACTACCGCCTGATTTTAAGAAGAGAAAAAACGGAAAACGAAAATTCTTTGCCTCTACGGGGGCAACACCTAAAAAACTTTTGAAACATAGATGAATTCCAAAGAGTTATCATCGAAATGAATTCCAATTTTCAATTCCCAGGCTCATGGAGTGATAGATGATGTACGCAGTGATTTTTAGCATATGATTCGAGATGTGGTACTTCCATTTGACGCTATTGGATGTCACTACTTTGTACTTACTACTCAGTACGTCACAACTAATTTCTTTCAATATCAAAGTTTTTTATGAAGATCTTGTCTCTGAGGTTATACTCATGACGTCAAATAAGGCTGAAACCGGTATATATCTCTCATCTCAGTGACCAAATCTAATATCATATTTCCAACCTCATGATGAAAGATCTGTGAGCCTGGGAATTGAAAATGGTAATCATTTCGATGATTACTATTTTGAATTCATCTATGTTCTAAAAACTACCGACTGAGCTCGAATTGTAAAACACTGCCCGCTCACTGCCCTCCATCTCAAAACCATTTCAAAGTACAAAAAAACAAAAGTTGTAGATAATGTATCCCTCTATAATCTCTGTAATGTCTAAAGTTATTGAAAATCTGACAAAAACTGTGTGTTTGCACAATTATTAAATCGGTAGTAATCTATTTTAAATCGAGATTTTCACTTTGAAAGTATTTTCAATAATGAAACTTTCAATTATTATACATACAGGGTGTTTCAAGAAAAGGTGATCCCCTCTCTAGCATCGATAGAAAACTCAAAAATCATGAGGATTTGTTCAGTAAAAAATTTTGGTAACGCCAGACATATTCAAGATACAGGAAGACGTTGGAGAAGTACACATATTTTACAATTTTGTCGAAACTACTGGCAACATTGTTATGAAATTTTATTTTATACGAATATGTTTTGGAAGCTGATACATCTAATGAATTCAATTTCACACCAAAAAGATACTCTTGATAAAACTCGATACAGTGTACCGTTTTCGGAATATTTTGATTTGATTATTTTTGAGTAATAACTGATGTTGGTCCAAAGTATTGATAAAGTCATTAATTATTATCATTATTGGTTAGTAAGTGCGATGGAGCTCCACAGCTCATTGATAGATGGTGTCGTAATCGATTGAGTAACCTATATCCATATCGATGGATTGGTAGAGGTGCAGCAGCTCTCTGATTCATTGGCCTCCTCGGTCATGCGATTTCAATCCAACGGGTCACACAGTTTGGTCGTACCTCAAAGAAAAAAATTATGCAACAGATGTGAATTCACCTCAAGACAGAATTCATCGTCATTTCAATGACCTCATGGCTTTAGAAAAATGGAAAGAATTGTGTATTTGTGAAAACGAAGGATTTTTGAACACCTACTCTAATTGAATTCTCTTTTATGTTATAAGCTTTTTTTTCAATTTCCTTGTGAGTTTTTGTTCAATGAATACATTTGTCATTACTTTATACCAGCATCGATTATTACTTCATAATTTTCAAATCAAAATATTCCAAAAACAGTGCCCAGTATCGAATTCCATCAAGGGTACCTTTTTGATGTGAAATTAAATGATTCTCAAGTTCGCTCGAAATTTAATTTGATAAATCTAATATCAAAACAGTTATGTTCATTACTACTTGGTACAAACCGTGTAACTACCTCCCTCTATGAGAGTCAGACATGAAAATAAATTCATTGGATGTATCACCTTCTAAAACATATTCGTATATAATTTCATGTTGCCAATAGTTTCGACAAATTCGTAAAAAATGTGTATATTTTTTTTCAACGTCCTCAATCTTGACAACGGATAGCGTTACGAAAATTTTTCAATGTATTCAGAATTGAATACTCTATCAAATTTGGGAACGAAAAAACAGAATTTTTTTTTTCATTCACTGTATAACTTATGTTGGTCAGGTTTCAAAAATACTTTAGCTCGGTAGGTAATGTCGAACAATATCATAATCCCAATTCTCATATTTCAAATAGGTTCAGTTCTCCAGAAACGTCCAAAGACGTCGAACTTGGTACACCCTGTATATACCCAATTTATAATTTTATTCAAAAGAATATTGGTGACAGCGATACTTTCAATAGATCAGAAGATGCTCTAAAAATCAACAGGATATGGGTTCCACTACTCAAAAATACAACACCACTCCCCTACAAGAGAAACTAGGTTGGCGATTCCTAGTGCAGAATTAGTATCTTCAGTGGCGGCCTTAGGAGTGGCGAACGGTGCAATCTCCCGGGGCTTCGCTCTTGGTGGGGCCTCGCGCGCAAAGACCCGAGCAAATTTTGATATTGATATATATCCCTGTACAAAATCGGGGCTGTTCTGATTTTGGAAAATAAAGTTTAGGACTGTATCCAGATAAATGAGTTAGAGATGGTATTGTCAAAACATTTATTGACATCATTCACAATCATAAAATGAATAAGTTACCCGTAAGTTAATACAGTAAAAAATACAATATTAAAGTCATCTTTAAAACTCAGAGTGAATTATCCAACTAAAAAGAGAGGTAATCTAGAGGAGTTCAAAATGAGAGGTCAGATGAAGTCAGACTTAGACTTTGAGAGAGTTCCATTAATTCAAAATTAAACACAGAGTTTACAGTGATGATGCAAATGAAATTTATTGCGAGAGCCTCTTTATCTCATCAGAAAAACAAAAGGTTCAATAATGAATTGTTAGAGTAGACTGAGTTGTAATAAAGTGAGATTAGGCCTTAGAGGAGTACGTGTATTGAAAACTTAATAGTCTAAGTCTGGTCTTCATTGAGATCAGTACAATATGAGAATATCAAGGTTGAGAAATCAATAATTATGATCTATAACGTAGTTCTGTAACGAGAAGGCTAATTAATCAATTGAGACAAAATTTAAAGTGACAAACTACTTTTAGCAAGCAGGGTTAGTGTTCATCAGAAAAATAAGAGTTACAATTGATAATTATGAGAATGGCATTATGAGAGTACATTGTATGAGTGCAAAAATCACCAACCCTTTGATTTGTTTGAAGCTGAAGGCTTGAAGTTCTTCTTGCTAAGTGTTTCCGATGAATGAACTTGAGAATTTCTTAGTTATAATGAGGAGATCATACCAATTTAATCATGTGGGCAATATTTGAGGAGACTGCTCGAGGTGAAGCAGGGATTGAGACTGTCAATCAGGTTCAATGTGTGAATTACTCGATCGTTCAAATACTTCAGAAAAGTTCACTTGATTTTATTGAGAGAGAAGACTGATTCCATGATTCACCCTTACGCTTGAGATCGTTCATTCATCTGAAACTCGAGAACAATGATTAGCAAGTGTAATGAGAAGTGCATAATTGAAAAATGAGATGATTACATTGAGATAATGAGGTGCACATGAGAATATAATGAATCAAAATTCATTACCACAAATAATGTTCATTTCTGGAGCAATCAATTATTATTTCCAATGTGAAAAGTCTAGAGAAATCTGAGAAATCATGAGAACAGCAAAATATATCAAAATATATATCTCAGAGGAGTCAATTCCATTAGTTAAATGCAATAGAGATTTTTTGAGAGTAAAGTGAGAGAGGATTACCAGTATTTTTATAGATTTTTATGATCTAAAACGTGGACACATTTTCAAACTTTATAAAAAGCAGGAAAATAACATTAAATATGCATTAATGAGAGATGACTTTGAGAAATGCTCACTTACCTAATTGATTGCTTCCAAAAATGAACGAGATGTACAATTAATTTGCGAGGTGACTTTTTGAAAATTCTAATTTCACAAGAGAAGCACAAGAGAGGTCTGATCTTCAGAGAGAGTCGATACAGAAAGGGATTGATTAATTGATACAATTAATAATGAGCATGAGTTGATCTGTCAACTGATTAGCACATAGAATTAGGTTAACTTGACTGTCCATAGAGATGAGAAATCGTCTTGACGTTTCGGTGCGTTCGGACCAGAGGCGTAGTTGAGGATGACGTCTGAGGGGCTCAATTTTTAACAATCCCTAATTATTTATAAAAGTTTGAACATAAGGATGAGTTCGTTAACCAATACATTCATTCAAAACAAAATTGAAAAAAACATTATGTAGTTTTTGAATATTGCGCCTTGTCGGAACTTCCAAATATGTAATTGAGGCACCAGATGTCTGACCCATCATACCAGATCAGTAGGAAGAACAGAATGTAAAATCACACAACACAATCAGGGTAAAAATTATCTAAGAGTTTAGTTACAATGTTTACTTATCCCAGATGTTGAAACCTCATAAAATATTTATAGCCCTGTTGACCGCTATTTGGCGGTCCCTTTGAAATATTCGTGCAATTATCTTATGCACGAATTCATTCCATCGTAGAGAATTATGGAAGGAGGAGCGCAAAATCTGTTTTGTTTTCGAATCTAGTGATTAGGGATGAGAATACTGGGTTCAGTTTTGTTATATTCTATTTTTTATGATGAAAAACTTCCATTGTTTTTGGTTCTTCATTCACATTTAGAGGTCATATTCACATGAAATTAATTAACTGACCATAAGTGGCTCCTCTTATCATAATAATAATGGTAATAATAAATTTATTGCCATCAAAAAATTACATGGTTTGTCAATTTACAGATATACTTAAAAGCTTTGAAACTCAAAAATTCTTCTATTGAATAAAAAAGAATGACTCACTAACATTTCATGAATTCTTTTCTTAAATGCTTTTTCAGGTAACTCTCTTATTTCAGTTGGTATCTTATTAAACATTTTTATTCCCCATCAGGTCGAGAAGTTTTGGGTGCTTTTTTTTATGCAACGGTATAATCAGATCGTTCGTGTATCTGGTATCGAAAGGATGGAAAAAACTATTTCTGGTCATTTTGCTCTCGGGTCGGTAGGTGTATTTTAAACATTCCTTTATATACAGTGACGCTACAGTCAGTATTCTGTTCTTTACGTATTCAAGCCTGCATGATTCTCTTATTTTTAGCCCGTACATGATGCGAATTGCCTTTTTTGAAGAATAAAAATTCTGAAAGCATCTAATGCACCACCCCATAATAAAATCCCATATAACAATATACTTTGGAAACTTGCGAAATATGCAGTTCTAGTCATTTCAGGAGTACCACATGTTACCAGTTTCCTCAAAAGATATATACATCTAGACAACATACCGCAAACATGATCCACATGTGAGAACCAAGACAGTCTAAAATTACTCCCTTAAAGTTAGCACTAGTATAATTTTGTCTACTACCATTGAGTATAAATATAACAAGAGGCGTAACGTCCTTATACAATTTGAAGCCGAATTTTTTGCCCGTCAAGTGGCGGTACATAGCATCTGAAATAGGAACTACATTCTGGCTGCTCAGTCATGCCCATTTTGGTAGCTATTCCTTTACAGCAATCTGTAGTAATATTTACTACCCTCGGGTACTACGATACAAAAGCAGGGTCGGATTTGTTGCGGTTCGTTACGAACGCCGAGGAACGGACGCAAAGGAGTTTGTCAGGACCTAGTAAACCAAGAAACTATCCCAATTGCTTGTCAGAAGTACCAAACAAATCAAGGAATTGAGACTTATTTAATTTTTAAAGCAATACCATTTGAAGTTTGAATTTATATATCCGAAAAAAAATTATCAATTTTCACAAAGTAAATTGCTTTCATTCTTGTTCGTGATTGATCAATCAATGATAGACATATTCTATATGTGAAAATAGAAGTTTGAAAACCTCATGAGAACTTAAATTCAAGAAGGCTCTGTTTTTGAAAAGAGACTTTGAGTTACATTAATTGTTTTTGCTTCCTCAAACTATTAGTTTTTGCGAGTGAAATTCCCACATTCGTTCACGAGGATTTAACTACTACGAATAATTCAAGTGAAGCCAGTGACCGGTAATACTGAAATAGACAAATTGATTTTTTGCTTTCAGATTTCAATTTTTAGAATACGAAATCTTATACTCGTTTAGTTCACTGTTTCTGACAAACTCTCTGTATGAATGTATTTTAAAAGTTTCAATTCTACACAACACGTAATTACCATGATGAAAAATATTTATGGATAATTTTGCAAACCACAAACCCTTAACCTTTCGCGGCTGGCGAGCGGACTCTGACTCCGCATCTATCTTGAACACTTAGTAATTTTGAAACCACCCACTTGATTGTTTGGCCACCTTGTATACCTTCTCACAGTAATAATATCTGAGTTAGGATAAAATATCAGTAGAATTGTGACAATGGTCAGAAATTTATGAGCAAAAATCCGAGTTCCAGCTGGAAACATTGAATTTTTTGAATTTCACATTCGTGTTGGAATAGGCGCTCATTCAGCAACCTTTTTTAGAATATACTATTATTTGAACGTAAAAGATAATTTCTTTGTTTCCCCCTTGAATGAAATTGATGTGGATGAAATGTTCATCTTATTTTCGTGGTTGAAGCGCCAGCCCCGGCGCTAATAGGAATAATAGGATGTAATTCTGCGGGCCCTCATATCTTGTACTGTCTTCACCGCTTTTTCGTCGGTTGATTGGATTTTGGATTATTTGAATATAATATTGTGAAGACATATGACGAAAGAAAAAGTTCTCAACTGAATATAATGGACACTAGTGAAATTCTCAAAAACATATCAGTTCAAAATTGTAATAGGTGGGAAGGCAGCTATTTCCAGACTATTCCCTCTCGAGATTCTCGTAGGTTTAGACCTGATGAAGAAGAAAACTTGCAGAAGAGTGAATAATTTTATTGCTCTATGACCCAATAAACCCAACTTTGCGATAAGGAGAATATTGGAACACATATTCTACCTGTTTTTCAAGTACGTCACCCGGTTTTTTCAATCGCACAGACCAAAGTTTTTTGAAACCGACCCTACATGTATTTTTTGACTATTAAAATTCCGTTTTTTATAATATTGAGGAATGTTGCGATTCGCCTACTTTTATAAATCGAAATAGAATATTTCAGGATCCACGGTAATTTGTTCAACATCTTGTTGAGTGCTTCCTTAAAATCCGACAAATATTACCTCTTTTGACTCGACGAAACTTGAAGGCAGGCAGGCAATGAAATACAAGGGAAAGCGGACCAGCAATTTTATGACAAACGTTTTGCCGAGGTATTTAGTATTCGGGTTCCGAATTTTAGTCCAGTAAACGAAGGTCTGAAATCACTTTTTTGCGTAAAGAGCTGCATTTTTGATATAATGATTGTCACTAGAGTAGGAACTCATGGTCAAAAATGCAGGTTCCCAAATTTTCAGAAACCTTGGAAAATTCGTGAAAATTTCAAAAAAGTTACGTTTTCTCGGAAACTAGAAGGTTTATCGAAAAAAGTTTCAAACAAAAGTTGCAGAGCGGAAAATTCAAGTAAACATTATGGGTTCTCGCATTCTCGTGGTGTTGATATTGATTAATTAGAGGTGCATTTATGTAATGGCGTCAGTTGCTAACTTCATTACGTTCGGATAGCCGAAGACGCTCCAAGAGAGCTTGTGGTTTTACCGAGGGTTTTATGATTCCCTTTTATGATGTATATGTTTATGAACTGCAGGGCGAAATACCAGCACCCTTACCCAATGCTATACTATGCGAGTTTAAGAATGAAGACAGCTTTCGTTAAGCAGCATTTTCTTTCAAATCTGCCGAAAACTGCACCTATATTTGTTTCTCTTGTGATTTTACACCTGATTTTTTTAATCGGATGTTACCGGGTAATCAGATGTTAGCATTCCATGCAAGAATATAAAATTTCATCGAAATATCTGTCATTTGGAATTTTGAAAATAAAGGAAATGAAAGAAAAATTGTTGAAGGCACACCCTCAAGAATTTTTCAGAAATATGTTGCACAATGTATAAAACTCATACAATCACGGAAGTTCAATCTAATTTTTTTTTTAAATATAGATAAAAGTGAGTCCAAGAAGCTCATTGTACAAGATGAAATTTTTTTTTGAATTTTCACCAAGCTTAACACTGTAATAAAAAAATAGTAATTTTTGGAAAAATTCAAAAGAAATATTCTGCTCTAAACAGAGCAGTTTTAGTTTGAAAGTTCTGCATTCAACGGATTGATTAAAAAAAGGTCAGATAATGATTCCGATGTGAGAAGATCGCTAATTTTGTAGAAGTTTGAGTTGTTTAACTCCTTGATGAAGTAATGTATTTTTATATTTGAAGGAATTCAAACTCCTCCTAAATTTACCGAAAATGTCATTATTCATATAGCACCGGATAAAGATTAACATTCTACATTACTACAGAAAATATGCTACTCAACGTTACCTAAAATTGAATGTGATATACCTATTGTGATATATACCTTATTCTTTTCTTCGACAGGATTTTTTTTTCCTAGTCCTTCATATTAGATTTGAATATTTCGATTAATTTGATCAAACAAATATCGAGTGAGGTCACATATAACAAATTTGTTGTGTTCCACGCTTTAGATTCAGTTTCACATATCCTAATTTATTTTGACAACAAAGTATAAATATATAATATATTAATACTCAATGGTTATATCGAGAATTTGAATTGAAATAGATTAGGTAAAATCTTCTCACGACTATTCATAAACGACGACCTTTATTGCGATAGTATACTGAATATCCTATGACGGTCCTGATTATCAACAGCTTGGAGTTCAGCTCGGTTATGAAATCGAACCTAATAGTTCATCTACCCACCACCAGATGTTAGGGGCTGAAATTTGCTTTCCTTGAAACACACAAGCGCCTCTATGAAGCAAAGAAGGAACTTCATCTGAAAGTAGCTTCAATTCCTTGAACTGGGTTGCTGCTCTAGTTATATTAATACTCAATGCTACTACCAAATCTCAATCTTACTGTTTTTTTATATTTAGCTTCATGGAGTTCAATCGAAACCAGTCCGCAACCTCCATAATAGCATCATTTACCTTCTTTTCATGATCTTCTAATCTCTTCGACTTAACAATTATTGTAGTGTCATCACAATATAAACACAAACCATCACATGTTGAAGATGTATGTCATTTAAATATATAATAAACACCATATATGGTGGATTTTGCAGAGAAATTTTCGATACAAATATTATAAGAAACCACTGTTTTCAATAGACATATGCAAACAAGATGGTGACATTTCCCATATGGAACTTTCTATTCTGTTCATCTGGATCATAAAAATAAATAGTTTAATTCGTATTTAATACAAATACGTATTTAATTCAAATACAGCTGTCATTTCATGGTTTTTTTAGCCGTCGAAAAAAACCACAGCTGAGAGTTTGACTGATTACATAATAAAATAATTAGAGCAGTTGGTTATATCATTGCAAAAATGCAGAGGTCAAGGATATGATAACGGAGTCCGAAACCGTTGATCTTGAAATGAATCCACTTGCTTACTTTTTACCTTGTGGAAGTCATAGCTGGAATCTCATCCTAGGAGATGCATCACCGTCTTGTGCCCAAGCAAAATCTATTTTTGGTTTGCTACAAAGGTTGTATACTCTGTTTGCCAGCTCAACTCAGAGGTGAGCGATTTTGAAGGATCATGTACAAGCCTTATCACTAACACCGCTTTGTGAAACTAGATTCACGAAGCAAAAAGGGCCTCGCGAAAACCTCCCGCCCAGGGCCTCACAATGGGTAAGGCCGCCCCTGATTATCTTATGCACTAGATTGTTGACTTTTCTATTAGAAGTGCATTTAGTTATTGAATAATGAAGTTTATTACGAGTATTTTTAACTTTTAGAAAATCCGTACTAAGGTATATAATAAATGTGAAAGTCCGAGTATTTGTTTGTTTGTCTCTACAGAACTCCAAAACCAGATGTCCAATCTTGATGAGATTTTCACGATAGTGGAAAAAATTTATTCCAATATAATGAAAAATGACAAAAAAAAATTGATTTTGGATGACCGAAGACATATTTCAGGATTTTACGATTGATGCTGGATAAATTATAAGAGATAGAGGATGTTCTCCATCTCTTAATTATGTATCATGAATCAGGGACAATTTTATAAAGCACAAAAAGTTTTATGAAAAATAGCATAATACGTATTACCGGAATAAACCACAATAACCCATTTTATCATTTTCAAATCGATATAGAATAATGTTTCATTTGATTGTCTTCTATGAGATAAATAAACATTAGAATTATTGTGACGCTTATTTGCTGATCAAAAATGATCTTCAGTATAGGTTTCTAACAGATATCTCGCGAGATATGACTGTTTGGAGGAATACGAATTTGGGCAAGAAATTTATAAAATCTACAATTTCATACCTGACTTCACTTCGATCTACCATGATCTGATGATGTAGGCTTCAGCAAAATCGAGAAAATAATGAATTGTAAAGTCTTTTTTTTTCAGCGAATCTTTCGATAACTGAAGTTTGGTTTTAGTTTTCTTCTTCATGAGAGTTTTTGATAATACTCACATTCCTCACTATGAGACCAAAAACTGACAAATAGCTGTAATAATTCATGTAGAGGCGAATTCCACATTCGTGTTGGAATATACTATAAACCACATTCTGAAAGTACTGAGGTCTGGGGGAGGGAGATCTTTTTTCTCAGTTTTTTATTGATAACTCAAAAGAATGAATCAAGCGGATAAAGTCTTCAAAAAAATTAGATATACTTTTTTTCCAGGATCAATGTTTGTAGGTTGTACGGATGCGAGTAATAACACCGGTCACGGTTCGTGCAGTTTATTTCATGTTCTATTTTTTCATTTTTATGATCATTTTCCCGAAACCGATATTCTTCCTGAAACCAGCCTGATAAATTGAGCGAAAACAGTAAGGATGTAAAATGTGGAATGATCACAATAAATGCTGGAAATGATCAGGCCCGTCGCTTGCTGTTTGAGCGCCCGTGTGCAATTGCTATTATGCCACCCCATAATAACTTACAAGTTTTGTCCAAAAAAGTCTCTTATTGAAGATAAAACATTTATTTAGGTACGCCATAATTTTTGTTTGCTGAAGTGAAATAATATACCTACATACTTAAATATTTGTCTAAAAAAGTTTTATTTTTGTTGCCTTGGTAATCTCAAAATTTTCTATGAACTTTCTTGTTTCGTACCCAAGCTATTCAAAATTTCATGTTCAATTAAAACTTTAGCTAAATTACTTAGTCCCTTTTGGAGCATTGTGGCTCTTAAATACGTTTTGATGATGATACGTTTTGAGAAAGACCTTTCACCATATGCAGTCAAAACGGGACATGTTATAATATTCTCAGAGCTTTTGCTGTATTCGGAAATGTAGAGATTAAGTCATTGCCAAAAAGTTATTGTAAAAGAATTTGTGGATCAACAGACTGGTCTTCTGAAAAATGTGAAGTAATTATTTGATATAGGATCCTAAAATAAAATTCCATTTTGTATTTGGCTTTTGGGTCTACTGAAACATCACTGTGTTCATATTGAACTTGGCATAACGTAGAAAGTTCTAAGAACAAAAACCTTGAAAGTATTCTCAACAGAGTAATCAGAACAGCACTTGGTATCTCATGGTATATCAGCAATGAATAGATCAGAAAAGAATTGAAAATTAAAACTACGGAGGAAATAGTTACTTGAACAGACAGAAAAAAGAGTACTCCAACAAACAAACAAAAATGTTCAAATAATGGAAGAACCTGGCAAAAATCAGATGAAAAGATTACTCAAAATTCGTGTCAATATGCACACTGAATCTGAAAAGCAGAAAAAATAAATAAAGGGTATAAGTATTTCTCTGAAAATAAGTGAAAAAACAGGAAAAATGAGTTTAGAGGTTAATGGAAACATTTTCGGTCCTCATATAAAGACCACTGATCATCGTCGCTGCATGAAGCGACTTTAATTGGAAATTTATGAAAAGTGTAATCGTCTTACAAACACGATTTGTTGATTTTTACATTATTTTTTTCGTGCGATGTTATTTCTTATGTTATAAGCCGGTTTGGTATTATGATAATGACTATTACGTCATGAGTTAATCAATTTGCCGGCCCTCTAGACGTGCCGCCTGTGCAGTGCACACCTTGCATACCCGCTTAGGGTGGGCCTGGAAATGATCACCTCAGCCAAAATACACGAACGTAGTCTGTGTCATGAATTAAGAAAAAAATAGAAACTTAATTTCAATCACCACCTTTGAAGATTTATATCTAGAGAAGCGGGGGCTGAAGAAATTTGACTATAGGACATACTCATCTTAATTGCATAGGAGCATTCACCTCCTGAATTTATCGGATTAATTCAGGAACACCCTATATCACAAAATCAATTTCGTTTAAGTGGGAACAAATTAAGTTATATTTATTTTCTATTAAAAATTAAACTTCCCGACGAATAGCACTGGACATAATTTAAGACGTAATTCTCGTTTATATTCGAAATGAAGTATACTCTGCATAACGAATTATATGTATTGTTCACAAGCGATCTAGAAGTAAACTAAAGCGTGAAGTCGCGCCGGCTGAACACGGTCCTGGCGTATCGAATTGTAGGCGCCAGTCCAAGGAAGATATGTCAGTGTTCATAATGTAATTTTTGGCGTCGCGAATAATAACTAACACGCGATATTAAGTTCCTTCAGTTCGATCCGGTTGAATCGTGCGGTTCGTGCGGTGAAAGTGCGAAAATTCAACCCCATTTCCCGTTTTCCTGCGATTGATTGCGTCTTATTGGTGAGTGGTTGGTGAGACTGCGGGTCTGTACTGGTGGCCTGGTGCTCTACCGGTTGTCAGCCGATACGTGGGTTCTCAGCTGGCAGGAATTGAATCGTAATGGAATGAACAAGAGGCCTTCTATGGAGTAACAGGTTAGGAAATTAGTTTTCTTTCAATTATCGGTTAAATTAGGTTCCGGTCTTGTTGAAAACTCGTTTCGTGCCGATTTGATATTGCGGAAAGTTTGATCGGCGCTAGAAGTACGGATTACGTTCAGGAAAAGCTTAAATTGCACGGGAAAATTTTGTAACACCAAGTTTCTATTCTTCGTTCTTTTCTTCTTTCCTTCATTATTCAACAAAGTTATCATTTCGGAGATTGTGAAGGAGAATGTAATGATTGAAAACACGTGGTGAAAATCTTGTCTCGGAGCATATATTTGAATCGATCAATGAAACACCTAAGTAATTCAAGTATTCAAGTTTTGGAACGGGAAGAAAGACCGTCAGAGCTACATCGGGGAAAATGACAGCTTTTTGAGATGATGCCTTATCTTGGTGAGAAATGCACATTCTAATCTGAAGTCTCTGTAAGAATCTCTGGAAGAATTTTGATGCTGCTGTTCTCTAAATGAGTCATCTTCACTTAATCTTTTCTCTAGCGATGCTTTTTTCAATGTACAGGAACAATTTTCTTTTTCAGACGAAGCCTATTGGGAAGTGGTTATTTCGACTGTTGTTCTTGATATATTAATTTATGTGACATTTTCATCTGTAATGAAAGTTCCAGTATTCCTAGTTTTTCTTTCTTCTTCATAATCAGTTCAAATTGCAAAACACTCGAGATGAGTAAACTGAATGCCTGGTGACTGTCCATACTCTGCTTGAGAATAAGTGGCAAATAGTTGTGCCAAACAATCGGCACAAAGAATTTCGACAATTAATTCTCGTGATTCATACAAGAGAGTATTTTCACAACAAGGTGACTAGGAGAGAACGTCAATTTTAAATTCCTTTTTAGTTACGTTGTGATTTTAGGTGTTGCTTGATGAAATAGTTCGGATGCTCGTTCTTGTCCTGAGAGCATGAAATTCGAGAAGAAGACTAATTTCTGTCAATTTTTTATGACAATAATAGCAATTGGTAGAACTATTCGAAGTAAATGTGTCTATCTGGGCTTCAACGATCTAGAGAGTATCTCGTATATTTCTTATCCTTTAGTGATTGAAAAAATTTCTCGAAACACAACTGATATCCGTTCATCAGTTATAGCGTGTACAATTATGACCTTTGAGTTTTGTATGATAAAATCACGTTCTTCGTCACTCAAAATGTTTAAAAATGTTCTGCCAAATTGGCAATGAGCAAAATGAGCGATAGTAATAAAACAAAACTATCAATAATATTAGGAATATAAAAATTTCATATGAATATTAATGAAAATACTATATGAATATTCATTTTCTTGGAAAAAGGAAATATAGGTATATACGTATATTCTGGGCTTAACAATATGCAATCTACAATACATATCATCAAGAAACAGCTTGATGCCGTATACCCAGTTCTCTTCATCAAGCCTTTCAATCCTTTTTATTTCTCCGAACTGTCCTGCTACTTCATTTCCAATCTCCAATCTAAATCTTACGTTACAAACAACTCCAGCAAAAATGATCTCCTGGTGCTCAATAGTCCTTGTACATTTCAAGTAATCATTCTCATTTTTAGTTCATTCACTCACGTCGATGAATACTACCAGTCCTATTAATAAAATGGTTTGGATAGGTTTGATAGTCTCAAACAGGACAACTACTTATGTACAAAGCCGACTTTTCGTTTATTTTATAAACATCCTCAGGACTCTGAAATAAAAGATCTGGTGAATCTAAATGAGCCAGAATGAACGACTAAAAACTGTGAAGACAAACCTCTTTTATGTAACAATTGAAAAAAATAGGTTTAGAAACAATCAGTATTTATTGAGTGTTTCTATACCCAGGTCTTTTTACAATTGTTCAACAACAATCAATATTTATCCAGTATTTCAATACCAATGTTTTCAATTGTTCTATAAAAGAGGTTTCTCTCGATAATTTTCGAATCATCAGGGTGTTTTATTTTAGTGTTCCGGGGATGTTTATATAATAAATAAAACGTCGACTTTGTACACAAGTGGTTTTCTTCTTTGTGACGTTCAAACCTATCCAATCCATTAATCATCATTAAGGTCGTCAACATTACTTTTGAACATACATCTTATATTTGAAGAGGATTTTAGCTACAGTCATTTAAAATTTATAATGAAAAAATTAATTTTATAATATTCTGAGAATATTCCTCGTTTTGATGGTTGATGAAATCGATGAAAGTCATTGCTTTCATGATTATATCTTCATTTAAAATGTTAAGTACAATAATCCTTGTTTTGTATGCTTATCACTGTTATATGGATATCATTACAGTGAAATCAACTGTAATCTGATTTTAGTTCAGACTCAATTGAATGAATATTTTATTAATTATGGAGCTTGCACTATTTCATAAGTTTGGATAAGATATTTCTAAGTTTGTATTGAATATACATATATGATTAACTGGGGCCAACAAAAAATTCCTGTTACTTTTAGATTACAATGGAAATTCTACAGGAACAGGATTGAATACCTGTAAATGAGAAATGATTTCTCGTTCAAAAAAAGTTTTTTTTTTTGATAAATTTTGTAGTTTATTTGAGACCAATGAATTTCTAATTGTCACTATTGAATTAAGAAACCTTTTCCAGCAAAAGGCATTTTCTGGATTATTTGGCGTCATCTACTTTTTGTCTCTCTCGTAGAAAGTCGACTAAATAAAAAAATGATGAAGCAACAAAATTTGTCACGACAAATTTTTTCAAAATCTGGAGATAAATGAAATCCAGCTGTTACGCTTCAACTTCACATTTTTAATATTGAGCTTCTTGAATGCTGTTCTAACGATTTCTGTACGACAGATTCATTTTTCTATTAACGACAAAACTTAAATTTCACCTTTTACGATTTTTTTTGTCATTCTCGTGTTCAAATAGGCTCATTGAAAATTATTATTGAATTCGAATCTTTCAAAACAAACGCTTTTTTCAATGATTCGTGATGTAAAATCTCATGTCTAGTAAAGGTAAAACGGAAATATAATTCGTTGCGCATATCTCAGTGAAGAGACACTCCGCGGAACAAATTATCCCAAATTAAACTATTCGCATCACATCGCCACAGTTTTTTTCAGTCCCGCGATTTCTCTCGTCGTCATTACAATAAAAATAGTACGTAGCCGAAATTAATTCTGTGCAACGGGCCACCGTTATATATTTGAACAATAATGTCGCAACGAAACCTTGAATTTTGCGACTCTTTAAATGTCCCTTTCACGCATCGGTTCAATATTTTCACATTAGTTGTTTCACAGGTTATTTCACAATATTATCTTCAGCGAAAATTTCTTCCTGAAAAAAATTCATGGAGTTTGAACTCTATTCTACATGAATTCTTGTTTATATAAAATGATCTACCCGTTTAGAATAGTGTGCAAACCTGAATTAAACAGAGGTTTCGTATTCACATTTATACAGGGTGTTTGTTCTCAGACGAGCCACCCCGTATATTTCTTATACCCTATGGTATAAGATCTTGGAAGCCTCTTGAAGACCATCGTGAAGAAATGGTGCATAAAAAACGTAATGATAATGAACCGTTTTCGAAAAAACTCAAATGAGCCACCTCGAATATTTTGATTACTTTCAAAATGAAGGAGCCCATTTTTACTGAGCCCTATTCACAAATTTGAGAAATAAAAAAAAATTCACATTTTTGAAAATATATAATTGTTTTATCATGCTTAAATCGGAAAAATAAGATCTTTTAAATCAAATGTCCAACTTTTCCTCCATTGACTTCTATAAAATAATCTTGACTGAATGAAAAAAAATTTCAAAAGCAAAGTCAGAGAGATTTCTCGAAAAAAATTAAAAATTTAAATAAAATAATATTGGAAAAGGTAGAGGATCTGTAGAAGATTTCGTTTTCTTCAGAATTATTTATGTTTTTTTTTTTTCAAATGTATGTGATATTCAACAGACTCTCCTCACGTCTTCAACAGACTTGGAGCGACTAAATATGAATACAACTGAACCTTTCCCCACACTTTCAATGGCGTTACTAGAGTCGACTCCTGGAGGGGTTTAATTTTATTCTAATCAATGGGGGTTACGCCCCCGATAACCCCCTTTCCTTTCGTTACGTTTATAGCCTCTTTTGTGCTCACGCAATTGATTAATGTTCTTTAGTTCAATACTGTAGCACTGGCCTATGCTTCACTGTCAATTCACGATGTTGCTGATGATGAATCTTGTTATAACAGGTGCGTTTTATTTTCTCATCAAATCAGCCAATGTTATTCAAAAATAATTTTTTTCCGTCGACCTTGAAATAACAGTTAAGATTAACGCACACGAAATCTTCCATTAATGACCTCTATTAACGCATTTTTATAAGTAATTTTCATGTCATGTCATGTCAAACATAGAAAGTTTAGAAATCTCACAAACATAATTGCATTTCTGAACAAAGTTATAATATTCAGGTGTGATACGTCAATGGCTCCATTCAGTTTGGATATACTTAATTCATAAATCATGTTTAGAAGAATGAAATACTACTTATGTTAGAATTTCCTTATTTGGTCATTTTTGACCGACGTAGCAATTTTGCAATCCCCTTGTCTTTTAATCTAACGATTAATGATTTTGACTTGTAATACGCTCGTACCGTTCACACTTTAATAAACTAGTTCATTCAATTACTATAAGTCCATTATTTCCATCTTCATTTCATGTTTCGATTAGGTAGAGATGTGTTCAGTGAGATCTGAAACCCAACAATCTCGACCAACCAAATTAATCAAGAATGTATCCTGGATTTTTCTGAAAAATGAATTTATCGAATTTTCATGTTTAGAAAACGTAACTGACAGTAACTTATTCAAACTACATATTTTCAGTTCATTGCTTCAAAGTTGAATAGTTTTTTTCTAGAACTTGGTACTAAGTCTTGAACTCAAAAATATTTATTTCATTTGGGTGCTGGAGAATATAAATTAAATACATTAAGTCGAAAGAATCTCTTCGGCAACTATGTCTACTGGAAAACGTCATGTTAGGCTTTATTCACTCACAATTTGAAATGACTGAATAAAGCGACCAGTAAGGATTCATTCATCAATTGGAAATAAAAATCCACTTCCAACTAGCCGATATGAGTAATTGCTGAATAAAATGATAAATAAAGCTGAACTCTCGCGTATTGTAGATACTATAAATTTTGCACTAGAAATGTGATAAGTTTCTCAATTCGTGCTCGTCTGACTGATGGCATAGCGCCTATTCCCGTTAGGTGCCTAATGCCGGTACGGAATGTCTAAATGCAAACGTTTGAGAGAGAACACCCTGTATAACTCATCAACGTGAACTTTCAATTCCAACATGCGTCTTCTGAGTACTTTAGACCTTTCTCTTTCGAGATTTATCGGCCGAGCCAACACGGTCGATTTTTGTTGGTTTTCACATTATCGTTTATTCAAAACGACGTCTCAATGAAAAAAGTCATAATGTTTCATTCATTCCACAAAAAAGGAAAAAACTTGTACATATTACTAAATTTGAAAAAAAAACAATATTCTTGTTGAAAACATCTACGAGTAGCTGCGAAATTCAAGTTTTGAGAACCTTTCATTACACCCTGTTTTCCAAATTCTATTACAGGTGAACGGTTGAATTTATGAGGTAGCGGTTTTCAGAAAATTAATTCTCTCCAAAATCGGGCCTCTATTCATATTGTTGTAGCCCATCAAGTTTCTGGGATACCCTCAATACACAACTACAGCCCCTTTTAAATTTATATATCAAATCGCTTAATATCTCGAGGTGGACTGCAAATTTTATGATAGATCGATTTCAGAAATATGGAAGAGATCCATCAGGAAAACAACCCCATTACCCCCACTACTCCGAGAACAACATCGCGAAAATATGGAACTTTCAAGATTGAAACTGAATGAACCCCGCTGCTCTGAAGTTTTTTCATTTTTCTTCGTCAGATGATCGCCCTTCATGTAAATTTGAACTGGAACTTTTGCCAACCGACAGTCTGTCTGCAACAAATGTAATTCTACACAACTTCGGATATCTCTTATCCTGACCTATTTTTTTGATCTCGGAAGATCGATCTAACATGACAACTGTTCCAAGCAATAAATCTTGTCGGTTTACGTGATATTTAATGAACTGTTGTATTTCGAAAGATCCGAACAGATTCATGATCATGAAAGATTTCCTACTTCCTGCTTTGTGGACGATTTATATATGACTTCAAGGAAATTTCACCTTTTTCAAACGTATGTATGATTTTTTTAAACATGGATAAATTCAAAAATACCATTTTCGATTCCTAGGCTCACAGATCATTTATGGGGGAATGATATAATGTCTGATAAAATTTTTTGAAATTTTTTCTGACCTCGTATGATAATATTTAAAAAAATTTTTTTAATCTCGTTGAATCTCTTCAGTATTTTCTTCATTTGATTCTTATTATTACAAGTGTTTTCAAATTCGTGTAGTACTTTGATTAATCGTGAAAGAAGAAAAGAACACATCAAAAGAATCTGATTTAATATTACCTACGCCCTTAGAAAAAAAACTTCATCTTTTAGATTCCTGTCAATTCAGATGTCTAACATTCTTTCTCTATTTCAGTATCGTAATGAGTTCATTACAGTACTAAAAGTAGTGCTGTAATGAAACTCTAATACTCGTTGCAGAAGGCAATTCCAACACTCATGCTATCGAAAACTCGCTCCTTCGTCGCTACACACGCAATATACTCACACTGAGAGTCACATTAACAAAATGTTTAGTCAGCAGAGTCAAGAGAAAACCACATATTGGTATAGACCCAATTTTTGCATCGAAATGGGTCAATCAACTAGAGAACGATTCGCCTCAGAAAGACTTTTCTGGTCAATTGTTCTAAAATTTGGGAAAAAATTATCAGAAAAATTTAGTTATAAATTTTTCTCTTGGTAGGTTAGTCACTTCAAACAATTTCATAGTCAAATAATAAAGATATGATTCAGCCAAGAATTTCCCATAAGTAGTAATAGGAATCGCAATGCATAATATGTCAAATAGGGCGAGACTTTGATATGTACAGGGTGATTGTTTTTATTTTACTCAATAGCTATCTAACCTAAAATTGGTCGTACAAAAACGTTTACACGGGCAAAATTGTAGTTTTTTTATGGCCACTCAGAGTTCTGTACTAGGAAATGCATAAAAGCATCGTAAACCTATAAATCGTATGTGAACTTTTCGTTTTTAAATTTATTTTATTTTTCATGTCGGCAGAGCTTTTCTTCTGATTTCAAATATATATACGTTTCTGAGGTTATCACTGTGGCACTTGGGAACTGCCACACGAGAACGATGCGATTTTTTTTATATCAAAGGATCTGTACACAATAAAACCACTTAAATTTACTTCATTCATTTATTAAATGAAAGTTTAATTAAGTGTTCAAATGTCCCCCATTTACTCCTACATACAGTCGATATTTGCTATCAAGTTTTTGAAGGGTTTTCTTACCATTTAAGTAATATATTGTGGTAGTCAATTCCTTCCTATATTCCGAATTTAATGTCTTCAATTTTTTGTGGACGGGACATATACATTTTAGATTTCAAATATACCCATAAAAAATCGTCCAATGGGGTTAAGTCGGGACTGTCAGGAAGTCATAGAATGGAACTTCAATATAAAGAAATCGCAGCTCTTTCGAGTGGAGTTCTACAGCTTCCTCAGATTCAGACGAGATAACCTATATTTTTTTTAAATCTGCCGAAAATATCTTTGATAAAGTATATGCAGGGTGTACTGAGTTCGATTGCCGATAAGGCGTTTCTGGAGAACTGGACCTATTTGAATTCTGAAAATTGGGATCAGGTTATGGTTTGACATTATCTACCGAGCTAAAATATTCTATTCTTGAAGCCTGATCACAGGAACTACAGGGAGTAAAAAAAAATTTTCAGAAATTTTCTGTTTGTTTTTTTGTTTTCGAATTTGAAAGAGTATGCATTTGTGAAAATACTTTCCAAAATATCTAGAAAAAACTGAAGACAAATGGGAGATAAGAGTATTCGGTATTATGTTTGTTGTTGCTATCCTAAATATCTTAAGCACGAACCGTTTTCACATTTTTTTGAACTCGAAGATTGTGGAAATATTGTAGATTTCTAGAATTTTGAAAAAGTCGTCACAGGGTGTTCGAAATGTTGGGTCGAAAATTGGGATCAAGATTCGCTCATAACTTTCGTCTTCCAAATTAGAACCCTATTTTTTTATGATTGTGTTGGCTTCTACGAAGAAAAATTATGATAGTGTTCAAACATGTTGATGCTCCTAAAATTAATAATTTTTGAGTTATTCAGGATTTTATATCGTACCTAAGTAGCGTCAAATTAATGAAATCTGTTCCATATCAACAATGATTAATGAATTCAGAAAAGAGGTGTATCACTAGTGAGCTATTGGAATAATTTATCTTCTATGACCAAGGTCATTGTTGATATGAAACAGATTCTATGAATTTGACGCTACATACGACATGAAATCAGGAATAACTCAAGAATTATTAATTTTAGGAGCATTAACATGTTGGAATATTATCATCATTTTTCTTCGCACAATCCAACGCAATCGTGAAAAAAAGGGTTCTTTTATGAAAAACGAAAGTCATGGGCCAATCTTGATTCCAATTTTTGACCCAACATTTGGAACACCCTGTGACGAGTTTTGTAGAATTCTAAAAATGTGTGATACTTCCATAGTCTTCGACTTCAAAAATGTGAAAACGGTTTGTGCTCAAGATAGGAATCTGGATTAGGCATAACAAACATAATGCCGAATACACCTATCTCAGTTTTTTCTTCAATTTTTTCTCGAGATTCTGGAAAGCATTATGACGTATTCACAATTGAATACTCTATCGAATTCGAAAGAAAAAATTAAACAAAAATTTTTTTTTTCATTCCCTGTATAACTGAAAGTGGTCAGGCTGCAAAAATATTTTAGCTCGTTAGATAATGTCAAACAATATTATAATCCCAATTTTCAGATTTCAAATAGGTCCAATTCTCCAGAAACGCCTAATAGGCTGTCGAACTTGGTACACCCTGTATATTTGAAATCAGCAGAATGAGCTCTACCGATAAGAAGAATAATATGGAGGGGTTACCGTTTGAAAAACAAGAGTTCGAAAAATTTTTTAGGATTACGATGCCTTTATGCATTTCTTCTGAATTCTGAATGCCCATAAAAAATACTGAAAATTTGCCTATTTAAACGTTTTTGTAAGTCCCTGGTACCTATATATTTCTAGAAGAAATAGTTATTAGCAATTATTACATAATACCTACTCTTGACAAAAATATAAAAAATATATTTTTAGTTGTTATTGATTCTTTTGATGCATGAATAACAATGTACATACCTATTTCAATGCAATTAAATTTTTTGTATATTCTGTACCTTTTTGTATTCCACCTAATATATTTCCTCCTTGAAAAAAAAACCTATGTTTAGTACAACTTTATTCATCTCTAAGGCGAAACAAAGTTCGCCGGGTCTGCTTCCTTATCTAATTGCCAATTGCCACAATTGGTCCCACCATCAGATCCCCTACGCTCTTTAGTATCTGGGAAAGGAAATGATTCTCAACACTTCTTGAAAAACATTTTACCATAATAGTTTATTATAATATTAAAGTTGCTTTTTTATTTATCGATTGAGGCAGTACGAAGTCTGCCGGGTCAGCTAGTTTCACAATACATGTCCACACGATAATGCTGCAACAATCGACAAAATAGTTAATAGTTATCAGCATTTTAACGAACCATTAAACGATTAAACGAAATGAATAATTATTCACCGAGCTCACTTTCTTGGTGGTTTCTTGGCTTAAAATCAAATAATTCAAATTTGTATTAAGTAGATGTATTAGCGGATATTGTAGAGCATCGTATGAACGGTGAGTTTCATATATTCGTTGCAATTCTCCAGTATTGCGACGCGTAAGAGCAATATCACGCGTTTCCAAGTTATCACCTACAATCACAATTGGCACTTCGTCTATTGTAGGGGCGTTGAATTGTCATCATGTGTAACTACAAGTTACAAGTGGTCCTATTGGAATATTCTTCAGGCACCTCTTCATAGTCACTATCAGAGTCACTTGACTCTGCTAGTTACGTACGTGTTCGCAGTACGGGAATTCTTATATAACAAGTATGAATTTACCTAGCTTGGAAGGTAGGTAAAACATTATCTACACTTGTTGAAAATTCCGTATCATAATTGTACAAGAGTAAACTTTGTGCTGCAGAAAACGTTGAGATGCGTAGAGATTTTTCCTTAATTACTGGTACCGTACGGGTCATTTTAAGTTGGACTTGTAGCTACAGGCAGATTCTACACTTGTACGGTTTGTGTAACGGGCCCCAGGCCGTGTACCTGCTCTAATCACAACCTTGTAATCGTCACTTGGCAGCACCAAAGCAGTTTTAAACAATCGAACCAATGCATGCTGTTCATGAAGTAGTTGCTGCAGATCTTAAAGAATTATTCCTCTCACATCTGCATTCATTGATTGACGTTAATCAAGTTGATCATCCATACCATATTGCCTATAGGAAGTAAATTTGGAGGAATTCATGATGTGCATCTTCAAGTGGTTGTAATTATCCAATTCGATGGTGAATCTGGCCTTGGATCTAAATAGCAAAAAGGGAAGATAAAATAAGTGATTTGAAATCATTAATGTTAATATTATATTCTTAAATGTTGGATTGAATCCACGTCCTTTAATTATATCTGCTCCAAATGAAGTCATTTGGAAACACTCATTGTATGTTTGTGTGTTCGATAGAAAATGTCAATGTCTTGATTCGGACGTTTAGGCAACTCAAAATACACAGTTATTTACATTGCCATCATAGATATAGATAACTATCTATGGGAGGGTTTCACAAAACTTTGATTGTGCGATTAAAAAACCTTACGTAAATTCGAACCAATCGAATCACTCGTTTGGAAATTTCAACGAATCGCGGTGGCTCCAATTAATTTAACGGTACAATCAAAGTTTTGTGAAACCGACCTTTAATCTATGATTGCTATCTAATGGCGATAATAATTGAAGAACGGGGATTTGTTCAGAACATTTCGTTATAAAATTTTCCGTAGTGTTCGGAAGAAAGATAGGTGTAATAACACATGGACACAGATGCGTTAATATTATTAGAAAATGTACCGTAGCGACACCTATGGCGTTATTCGCAAGAAGGAAAATTATTTCCTATTTTTTTTCCATTTCATCAAATTTTTCAGAGTTTTAATGTATTTTATGTTAACCTCGCCGTAGAAGAATCCAACAAAAAATCTTTCAACATCCAATCTTGAGTTATAAATGGTGTAACCAACCAAATGGACGACTTTGTATTAAATATTAAGATATAATATAATGAAATTTTCATTAGATTTTTGTAGAGTTCTACCGAATTAGGCTGTACAGCGGTTCAAAACGGATAATTTTTCGGATAATTTTTTGGGAATTGATTAAATGACGTGTCCGTTCAGAAATGCGATAGAGGTATTCATATATCTGTGATACGTTTCCTTCAATCATTTATCATTTTAAAGTAGAGTAAACTGAAAGCAAGGAAGCATTGGATTCCCGACGAGGCCATGAATGGAAAAAAGCTTCTCACAAGATTTTAAAATATGAAAAATCTTACTACAGTCACCTTGCCACTGAAAACTCTGCGTTTGAAGTTGGGATCATGACTGAAAAAAAAAAGTGAGAAAGTGACTTCTTCCGATTCCAGATCATTTTCTATGAGTCATTCTCGTAAAAATAGCGATCCTTCAACAATATTTGCTGTATCTGGGTCGAGAACCACAAATATGCTACAAAACACGATCAATATTTCGAGTGAAGATCAAGAAAAGGAGCGATGGGGAAATAATGAACCCCCCGTCCGGAATTTACAGCACATTGAAAATATTTCGGGAACCCGCCGATTTCAATCTTATCCATTCACAAAGACTCCACCTAGAATTCGGTCAATAAGGGATTAAGCAGTATGGAACTTTATCAATTTTAAGCGTCCTTGACGGAAAATAATGGGCATGGGCACGACATAAAACTCCTTTCATTCGTGCACGTTAGGAAAGGAAAACGGTCAACAGGAAAATAGCGGTCGCTTTCCCCTGGAACACAGAGAACCGGAAAACGAAATTTGAGGCTTTCGTGTCCTCATTTCTCCGAGAGTCATTTGTTGATAATTTATATTGTTCAGATGGCGTGAACATTGTATGAAGAAGTGTTGATAATTAATAACTCCAGAGTTAAAGAAATGATGAATAGATTGGAATCTATTTTCGGCAACTTGAGGCTCCCCAGCTGTGCTGAAAATTACAGAAATTTTTTATTGATGAGATTATCCTGCGACGACAAACTTTTAGTTTTTCAAATTTGTTTTTGTTTCCCTTTAACAATTTTCGGTATCACTTCAAGTTCTTCATATTTCATTTCCTTGGTAAAGAAAAAAAACTTGCTAGACGAAGACTTTTTCTTGTAGGCTCTAGATGGGCTACTCCTTGAAAAAAAAAGTTGCTAAGTAATATTTCAACGAGAAGCATGATAGCTGGTGGCAACAAAAATCCGAGGCGAAGACCAGAATATTTGCATCTGTACGAATGCTTTTTGTTAGAAAATGTTAGTTTGCATTGTGTTTTTTCGTTTTTTTTTCACAGGAAAAATTATATGCTCGAATGGTAGGTATTTGACAAAACTATTTCATGAGTAACATAGTATTCTGCATGCATAAATATAGGTATTAGTTTGACAACAACTGTCAAGTTATACCGCGGGTAAACTCGAGAGAACTGCTGACAGCTGCTGCCATACAGTTTTTTCATCTAGAAACCATTTGAAATTCAAAATTGCGCATTTCTGATCCGTGGAAATTAAGACGAAGGAAACAGTATATGAAAAAGTTCAAGGTTAACATATTAGCTCTTTCAAAAAAGTTGTAGGGCCTTCCATTAATTGAAATCTCTACTTTCTGAACAAATTTACACTACTATGGTGAATGTTCTCAGAAGATGCGAATTACTGTGCTGCGAAACAGTTCAAAATGTAGCCTCTAGAAACATGCTTTAACAGGGACGGGCCGAAGAAAAATTTTTGGGGGGGGAAATCCATCGAAAATTTTCCAACTGTACATTGAATTAACAGGAAACGTTATACTTAATATGGTATAATAGTTGTTTCTGTAAAAAATTTTAAATGGTGAATTTCAACAGAGTGAGGAGTAATTAACTTTTTTTTTCCATCTATTGAACATTCAAGAGTAAATTTTATAAAGTCTGTTTTTTTCGTGAAGAGTATCTTGATGTTGCTTGAAACTTTGAGAATCACCACTTGTTTGTTTCTTCAGTTTTGTAGCTTTCTTTATTTCATGGAATATGGAAGCGAAGGCATGGCTCATTTTCATCAGAGGAAATATTTTTCCTGAAAAATCTATTATTTTCATTCTTTTAAAGGAGTAAATATTGGAAATGAGCAGTTTCAATACGATGAATCTCATCAAAGTTATGTTAGTTTTTTTTTTTTATGGAATCGTTTTTTGTAAGAAGTACCTTGAAGTATGCTTGAAACTTTGAGATACACTTTTTGTTTCATTCTCTAATTTATTTCAGTTTCATTGTTCGGTGTATCTCAAAATTTCAAACATCACAAAACAAGTTATTTTTCACAAAAAAAGCAGATTCCATGAAATAAAGAAATATACATGATTGAATGTTGTGTAGATGAAAAATCAAAGTTATCACTTACCAATTTGATGAGATTCATAATATTGAAGATGCTCATGCCTAACATATGGGCCCATTTCACAGAATAATACGAACAAAATTTTCAGAAAATATATTTCGTTTGATAAAAAATGAGCCTTAATTATGCTTACAGATTCCATGAAAACACGAAAAGCAACATAACTAAGGAATAAAACAGATACTGTGTGTCAAAGTTGCAAGCATCATAAATGAAGATACTTCTTTAAAAAAACAGATTTCCAATTTAGTAGGGAAACTGTTTCGACCTAGATCAGTCATATTGAAGAAACAATTTTGAAAAAGAATAAAACGGAAAACAAAAAAATTCTTTGCTTTCACGGAGGCAACACCGAAAACATATTTGAAAAATAGATTAATTCAATTCACAGGCTCAGGGATCTTTCATCATGAGAAATGATATTAGATTTTATCACTGAGATGAGAGGTGTATGGGATACTATATTTTTGAACATAATTTTCTAATTTTAGTTGGCGATTTCGAACTCATTGCAGCGTTTATTGCAACAAGTGTTTGGAATTGAGGATTTATTCAGTGTTTTGAACGATTTTTGTTGTGTTCGATTTTTGTTTCGTAGCTAATTTCAGTTTTTATAGTTAAAAAAAATAATACAAATTGCCTTTACGATATTCTATATTCTATGGTCAATACTCATAATTTTCACTCACACTTGTTGTCCTTTCGGCATTTTCTGTCCATGTAATTTTTTTTAGTAATTTTTTATGAGGCACCACAAACTTCACTTTGAATCTTTTTCGGTTCACTTTTTAAATTTATTCACATATTTTGTTTATTCGCATAACTATTACACAACGTGCGAAGAGCGTACCTAATGATGATTCTGCTTATCTGATAGAAACAGCTTAAATTTATGATACCAGATGGTTTTTTATGACACAGTCCATTCGATGTAACTGAAAAATTCACAACTAGGTACCTACTTCTTAGGTCCGCATCTCTTCAAACACTGGGTGGTAAAAATATTGGGTTGAAAACCATTTATTGGCGGCTATACATATATTGTTAAGTACTGATTTCAAACTTGTTTTTCTAATTCAGATTCCTTCGTATTTCATAACTCTCTCGGAACTATGTATTTCAACTGCTTGGAACTTTTTCCAACTGCTTTGGAATTTTTTCCGACTGCTTTGAAGTTTTTCCAACTGTACTTTGAAATTTTTTTCCAACTGCTTTGAAATTTTTCAAACTGCTTCGAAATTTTTCCAACTCATTTGAAAATCTTCCGACTGCTTTGAAAATTTGCCAACTTCGTTTAACATTGGGGGGGATCGTCCCCCCCCATCCCCCCCCTTGGGCCCGTCCCTGTGCTTTAAAATGTATAAATTCATACTCAAATTGGCATGGATCTGGAAAATGTTCCAATAGAAGGAAAAACTAATAGGAAGTTAATGATTCAGATGAAATTGTTGATTAAACACCAATGCAGATGGGGAATACTCATGATATTGGAGAAGAAGAGGGTGATGCCTTGCAGATTTCAAATATCTAGTTAGTAAAGCCTGGAATCTTGAATATTCAGAACTACTTCCATGTTTTATAGTTGTGATTATTTTTATCAATGAAACATGAAATATTTCGAATAAAGCTTTGAAATTACATTTGTTACATCTGGTTTCACAGTAGCGCCAAAGTTCTTTGCATTTTCCCACTAATGTGCATTTTCTTCACCTATACCGGAAAGTAGAGATTTCAACGAACAGAATCTCGTTAATTTAAAAAATTGCAGATATTTTGTCGTGAAAAATTTTAAATAAAAAAACAGTGTGTTTGGGATATGAAAATGTGAGTTTATACAAAATGGATATATAAATTTTTCACACGAATTTTGAAGTTATGTGAGAAAAATTTAAATGTTGTAGATCTTTTTTTTACCTCAATCTTGCTCATTTTACTCTCTCTATAGGACTTGTTGTTTTACCGGAATCGGAATAAACCGTTTTTCACCCTCAAAAGGTCACGTCCTTCCACTTCCTTACCTCAAACTTTTTTATTTATTTACTTATCATTGTTTTTAAATTTATTTTCTTTTCATTTTTGTTATATTCTCTTCCGTTTTCAATCCTAGTATTATTTATTCTTTAAAAATTTATCGACCCTCGTTCATACATAAAAATACGAACTTTCTGCTTGAAATGAATATTTAGAATATCAGGTTATGATTTCTATTTCAGGTGATTCGTAGATCAGATTCCCATATCAGGAGGGATTTGGACTGAAGAAAAGTTCATTTTACCTCGAATTTCGACATAATTTCCTACCTTATGGTTGAAAGTTATGGTTGAGAAAAGACTACATTCAAGTTTTTTTTAGGCTGTCAACGTGAAAGTAAAACAGTAATATTTTTCAGTTCGAAGGGAGCATGCTGATTCGTAAACGTTTCTAACAAATTGTTGACTTTCTTGATCGTCACGACAGGTTGTCGAAACTCTGAGGCAGAATATTTTTATACGACTATTAAAAAGAGAAGAAATATTGAAATATAACCGTTCCTCAGCTATCAGATTTTCTATAAGAATGTAACTTGTGTTAATTTTCACTGATATAGGTTTGGTTCACTAAACCTGTGTGAATTGGCGATTTCACATTTTATTGATTTTTTTTCTGTATACTATGATCATGGAATATTTTTCCGGGGGAACAATAAAGTATATTATTATTATCATTATCTCCGGTGACCGGTTGTTAATGAAACAATCTACATATTTTCAAAACCTATGAACTGAAATGAAATGGAAAAATATGATTTTTTCTAAGCTAATATGATTTCTGGAATTCTGCATAATATCAAATATCAATTCAGAATTATTCTATTGAATTCGGGTAGATTGTCCGTCGCTTTCAGGTATACTAATAATATATGAATTCATAAATTATTCGAAATTCCAATAATTGATAAATGATTATTCGAGTTGCCCGTGTATTGAAGTGCCAGATAATAAACAAAATTGAATAACTGAATTTAAACCCACGGGAAATTATTCCACGTACTGATCATTTCAGAATGATCTTTTTATATTGTTTCTATGAAATTAATTGTAGGAAGAGCGGAAATGCAACGAGAAATGTAAACCCTAAACCCAAAACCATTTAAAACCCAGTCAAATTCCAAAACAAAATAGCGGGTGTTCTTTACGGGTGATGAAATAACGAAAAAACCACTTTTCTGCTCTTCTCTTAGTGTATTGCTCATATCTGGAAAAACTAAGTTTTTTGAAGATGCAAGTACCATGCAGAATCATAGACTCATTAAATACCACATATTATTCATTAATTAAGTATATAAAATTTCCTACAAAATGCACTCATCTCAGATTTTGTGTGTAGCTTTCTTCGCGCTAGAGTTCAGTGAAACCAATTTTTTTTTTGTATTTTCAGAAAACGTGTAAGACCACCACTTTCATGTTGTAACTCGAGAAATATATTTTATGGTATGACTATGAGGGGACTTTTTTAATTCAGAATATCCGCATCAACCACGATGGTTATAAGCAGTATAATAAACAATATTCAATATCTCAACAGTTTGGAAGTATCATCGCTTATGACTAAATTAAAGCTTAAAAATGTATTACTTATATAAAAAATTTCATTCACTAATTTTGTATATCACCTGAATCTACGAAAAACAAAATTTGTTTTTGTCGTATTTCACAATGAAATCCATTTCCTACAAGGCAGCAAACCGAAAATACGGATTGAGCACTAGACAAAACGTGAAGACCGTTGAGAAACAATTCCGCAATTTTTTACAAGAATGGTTGTTTGAAACACTCATTTACTGGACTTTGAGTCGGTCATCTAACAATATGTCATTCAAAAATTTGATAGGAGACTTCAAATCTAAGTAGGGTGTATTATTATAGCATAAGTGATAAACTACCTGATAAGATATTTTCTTGTTCTCGACAATCGAAAGAATTCCAAACCCCAGAACACTTTTTACTAAATGAGGAAAAACTTGCGTGAGTGGTTCTAATTGAGCTTCATTTCGATCGTTACGTGCCTAGTGTAATTTCGTCAAATTGGTCGTATCCTCTTTATTACTCAAAGAAAAATCTATAATATGCCTTCGAAAGTCAGCCATGTTGTCGCCGTCGATAATTTCCGGTCCTAGAGGGCGAAATCATGTTGGTTAATTTCTCAGGTGAAATTGAAATGACCGGGAAATTTTATGGAGGTGAAATAAAGTGATGAAACCAGAAATCTTCAGGAACAGCCAAAACTCCCCTGAGCTTCATCCCATAAATAAAAGTGAGAGTTGAATTAAGACCACGAATCAAAAAAGAAAGAACCTCATAGAACTCATAATATTCGGCAAGTTTGTTATAATTTTGATAAAAGTTGATAAATTTCCACTTGCACCGTCAAATGTAAGTCTGTCCCACTTCCAACTTAGATTTGAAGTTAGGTTTGAGACGTCGATTCTATTGCACCGCAGTTTAAGTGCCTCATAAGTTGTGAGTTTTCTAAGCCGCGAATGTTCATTGCTTAAGCAAGACTTTAGCCCATCTCAAATATTCATAACGTCAAAAGCGAACTTCGGTTTTGACGAGTTGTTTTTAATTTTTTGCGTGAATTTATTACGGATAGAACGTTTTTGAATTAAATTGATAATCTCTAAAAGGATGATTTCGACATATTAGATATCATTCAATTTGGCTTTCCTAGAAGTCTAGAATATAATAGAGCTGATCGCTACCATGATATGCACGAATTCGCATTCATTCGGAGATCTCGGTGGACCAAACAAACTGCTCTGCTTGCTAAGATAATATTATATCTTATGTATGATGATGTCAAACCTCAAAAAATGAAGTTTAAGCCTTGATGATTGTAGGAATCAGAGTGTATCACCGATGAGTCAACTCCTTACCGAATTGCCTACGATTGTACGCATCTTCAGAGCCGTGTAAAGCTCAAAATTCGCCCAGGGTGAAACGTCAACTTTGGGCCCCCCCCTCCCACAAAACCACAAAAAATGAATGAACACAAAAATAAAATTCACAAAACAGAATACCTGAAACAACTATTGGAGTTGAAAATATAAAAACACCAAAAGTATATGTATATTTATATTAAAAAACATACAAAACACGAAAACAAAATTAAAATAAACATAAAAAATAAAATAATAGGTACCGATTATAGTAAATATGAATAAACTGATATAACAGAATACCTGAATCAGAACTGAAAAATTTAACACAAAAACTTCGTTTCCACTCAGTCTAAAAGAAAACTAAAAATCACATAAAATCAAAGAAAATTAACTAGGAACAAAAACACCTTGAAATAAAAACTGAAACAAAACTGGAAATTCTAACGCATAAAAATTCGTTTTTAGTCAGTAGAAAACTACGGCTCACATAAAATCACCGAAGATTAGGAACAAAATTAACTTCAACAGAAATTATTTACAAAAACCATTGTTTACAATTGCATACTTTTTGCCTTTATTGAAGCAAATTTTCTATTAAAGAACTTAGATATAAATTATGGGTCATTTCGTATTCCAAGGATAGTATACTAGTTTGCCTTTATTGTCCCATAGATGATCTTAAGAAGGATTATGATTTTTAAATAACTAAACGACCTTTCTGCCGAAGCCGCTGAAACTGGTATAGTTGAAAAATTTCTATAGGCTGTTTCTAAATTTTTATAATTTCCAACTAAATCGAAATCATGCATTAACTGGATTTCGAAATGACCCATTTTATTTGAAAAGGAAAATTTATACACAAAATATTTTTTGACACAAAATTTAAGGATGTCTTAGATGTTTGTCTCAACAAGAAAACGGTGCAACGCCATTGGGTAAGAAATTGGTGCAGAAAACTGTTCGGTAAGTCGAATAAGACAAACGGATTGAAAAGAAATATACCCATTGATCTCGTTATAGTTTTTGGGAGTGGTAAAGATATATGTGACATACTGTCAGTTTCACGAAGGTCTATTATAATTTAATCATTTATTAAGATTTTAATCCTCCATTAAATATCGTATCCATAGAAACCGTAAATGGAATATCCTGTTGAACGAAAAATTGAAATTTCAATGGACTGGCAGATAATTGGAAATTGGCGCTCTAGTACTTCTCCATGCAAGGGTTAAAGAAGGCTGTTTTTATTCCCGTTCGCTGCAGATGATAGCGTAACCCATGCTTTCACGATGCTGGATCCTGCCCCCATAGAAGGCTAGATTGCTCTGCTACGCTCAGGTTGATTGTTATTCTCGATCAATGTCGTCTTCGACTGTATTCGCATATCTGATCTGAGGAAATAAATATTTCACAATCAGTTACGTAGGGCTACTGTTTCTAGGTAAGTAGTTCCTTATATGATTCTTATTCAAAATCAACGGCTCTTTGTTTTACTCGTGAACTTCGTGATTTTGTTATTGGGCGTAGGTATCTAAGTATTCGGGAATGAAATGAATGAATTATACGAAATTAATCAATGCGGAGATATTGTAGATTTGATTTTGAGAAATTTTCATTTTATTGAAAACTAATATCAGGTTATGTAACTTCCTTTTATATCGAAAAATATAATTCATTGACTGAGAAGGGTTGAATCTGAAACTCCTAAATATTTTAGCCTTCTCGGTTCGACATACCACGATACGCCACTATTAGCTGTATATTGATATTGAAATATACATTTTTTGAATTATGATTACAGATAAAACAACCCCCAAACGGCTACCCTCTACTTAGTCTCCCAATTGTTTCCAAGAATTTCAAGTTCTGGGACAACTCGTCTTCTCTGAAACATAGATCTCCAATTTATTGAGAACAACCGCCAATGGTCGCATATCCGAATTTACTAGAATCTAGATACTACGGAGTTTTGCAACTATAAATAGATTACTCTTTCACTATCAAAAAGTTCTCCATTCAGAAAGTTCATTACTTGCCCAGATGAAACATTTAATCAACCGAATCCATACAACGTTTATCGGTTATCACCGAACTTTACATTCTGTTAAACCTGACGTTAATTCCAAATGTCACGCCTATAGTAATTTTTCCTTGACATTCAACGATCCTTAAATATAGAGTGAATGTCAGGAAATTTTCACATTTACGAGTGCAACGGGCTTATCATAGCTTAACGGGTTTCATATGCCAGTGAGTTTGAAATGTTATTCTTGCATTTCATGCTGGAAATCTTTTTGTCGATTACCTCACATTAGGTTTTCATGTCGCTGAACCTGTTGAATCGAATACACATGTTCTGGCGAGTAACTCCTTAAATACTTCCTTGGGAATGTTCCGATCCTCGAAGGAAATTTATCCGGAATTCAAAATGAACTACCACTAACATTCGTTAAAACGAATTCCTTATTAATCGAATATTTAGTGTTTCATGATACAGGGTGGTCAGATTTCTCATGAAATTTGACAGATGTTAAATAAATCCGTGCAAGAGGCCAACATATCATCGATAAATATTACTGAAATGTTAGAATGAAATATTCTTACATTGTTTTGTTCTACGAGATGTGGCTGAATGAACGGATTTGACACATAAGTAGAGAATAGTATATTCTAAAACGAGCGAGTTCTCGAAAGCATGAGTGTTGGAATTGAGCAAATGTGAAAACAATTTAAATTTAACACCCTGTAACTTCGTAAATAATCAATTCTCGAAAAAATTTTACAGGAAGAGGTACCATTTATTTTACCCCTAAATTTTTTGCTCATATTATTTCTGAACACCCGGAAGTATATCATGTTATATTTTTGATATTGTCTAAGAAGAGTCTATAGAAAACTATCATATCAAACTTATGGTTCCCATTTTTTCAAATTCCTCTGAAATTTGAAGCGGCAGTGACATTGTGATAGCACCACTAAAATTATTGAAAAAACTGCCCTGAAGATCTCTATTTCAGTATAGTAATAAGTTAATTAAAGTTCTAAAAGTAGTGCTGTAATGAACTCATCACAGCATTGTTTTCAGTTATATTTTTCGTTTTCAGGGTTGTCAGTAATAACCTCCGATCCTATCAATTTTCAAATCAAATCAATTCAAATTCTGTAATTTGTCAAATATCGTAAGTCACACGTCACACCAACTACCAAGATACAAACACAAAAGTTGATTGGGAGACTTTTTATTTGAATATCAAGAGTTTTTCACAAAACTCGACTGAAATGGAGAAAATATCGTCTAAAATTCGTGGCGGAAAGCAATTCCAACACTCACGATCCACATTCCTTCGTCACTCATTTTCGAATTTTGCATTTATGTTTGAATAGGAGCCCATTCTGTAACTTGTTTTAGAATATACTATTTTATTTCTAAAACGTAGTCACAATACCACAAAAGTTATGGCGACTCATAAGAATTGGGCAAATTCAAAAATCGACCTAAAGTACGGAAACTAGAAACCGTAAGGTACTTGCGGTATTCAGCCTTTTTAAGTTTTTCTATATCTTTTTAGCAAAGAGATGTAGAACTGATCCATGAAAATCTTACCGCCACATAAAATGGAAATTTCCAGGAAGAAAACGAAAAAAGATGCTAGAACATGAATGACTTTCAGGTTTTTCCTTCGAAAATTTTCGTTTTTAGACTTTCGTGAGGAACAACAATTTTTTTCTTTTTGCAATACTCAATATAAAACATTATAATTAATTGAATCTCAAGAGGAAATAGTAACACCCTAATCATGGGCTATGCTGTATACTAATAGAGAATGGACTAGTTTAGATCCTGTTTGCAAATTCATCCAAGATGAGAAAATGCCGTCATCGAAGCTTAGCAGACACAGACCGGTTTCGTCCTTCTTAGGACTCATCAGTGCCTCTCAGCCAGCAAAGATGAACAAGCAATGAAAGTACGTGGAGATTTCTGTTTGTTGAGGAATTCTGGTGAGAGGAGTTTCAGCTACGCTCCGCTAGATGGCAAACCTTCGTATAGCACTGAGTTTGTCTTCTTGCATTGCTTAAATATTGGCCTTTAGGATGCTTGTTCATCGTTGCTGTCTGAGAGGCACTGATGAGTCCTAAGAAGGACGAAACCGGTCTGTCTCTGCTTAGCATCGATGACGGCATTTTCTCATCTTAGATGAATTTGCAAACGGGATCTCCAATAGTCCATTATCTATTATTATAATTAATGTTCATCCATGATAGATGAAGTTGGAAAACAATGAAGGGTTGGAAATAACACCATTTTGAAATGCATTACTTCTAAGATGATCTGGAGAAAGAACTTTCTGAGTGACATTTCGAATTTTACTCTGATCATGGGCGGAAAGAGAAATTTCTTGTAGGGGAGCACAACTTGGAGAATTCTTAAATAGGTTCGGACAATTTTTGAATTCAGTGATTTTTACATGAATTTTTATTCGTTCTGGGGAGTGAAACTCCAGGGAGGGGGTGGGGCCCCCTGCCACCCCCTCTTTCCGCCTATGATTTTGATAATTGATATTTCTAATTCTCAATTTTTTTCAAAGAGCATTGATTGGGTTTTCACCCGTTCTTTTAAATTTTTTTTATATAAAACATATAATATAATTTGCGATTTATTTGTTATTCATATAGAATGTTGAAAAATTGTTAGCACAACATCTAAAAATTTCAATCATAATATCCCTAGATACCTAACATAACGAAGGAATGACAAATTCCTCGGAACTTAGCCATATTTTAACCAACATCCACTAAAGACCGCTGCACAATAGCCCGAGATCCAGAAGGCCGAATTGCAATAGTTATAGAGCAAGTAGTTCTTATTTATGTAGTTATATTACAGAGCAGTTCTTTTCTTATGCAGTAACTATCTTTTGTGTGAGAAAGTGTGAAATAAATTAAAGAACCCAAGGTGTGTTTCATTTGGACAAGAGAGCTACACAATAACGAGAAAAAAGTTAAGATACACATATTGCAATGTAACCATGCACAACCAATTCCTGGTAACAAGAACCCGGGTACGTGAACGGTAATGTGAGCCATGTTTTAAATTTCCCGTTACCGTTGCATTCTCGGAGCCAATCACAATATATATTTAATGGTAATGGTGGGCCCAATAGGAGATTAGAGTGATAACCATAACTTAACAACAAATTTGTTGTTCTGGGTTTATTTTATTATAATCATCATTTATTCCAAGGTATGGTTGTTAAAATTCTTATTCTTCGAATCTTCTTTAACAGATTTAACTTTCCATGAATTTTCATTTTTGTAATTTGGTGGTAGATTTTGCATCAAATATTCATTAGTCCTCGACATTTATGTTATCTACATCAGGTGAATATAAAAAGGTTATCTTCCATTCCTACATTCTTCATATTGACAATTCGTTCCGTTTTTTTCTATTTTCCTCACATGCAAGTTATAGTTGGAAAGTGGTTAACAGTGCACTGCGACCTTAAGGTGTATTGTGCCAATTAACAGAGCTGTTCTCACCACGCCCATTACAACTCGCCCTCCAGTTCCGAAGGATCTATTGAAATGTAAAATCCAATATCGGGAAAGTCTTAAAAGAGGCTAATTCCTCACTCCCACAAGTTTCTTACCTAAAGCATTTTTTCTTTTGGGTTTGAAGAGCAGAGCATTCCGTGACTAAGTGAATAAGAGTTTCTTCCTCCTCTCCACAGAATCTACGCTTCTCACCGAGATGCAGATACCTTTTGGTTTTTTTCATTTCAAAAGTTCGGAAAGATTCTCCAGAAACTCCTTATAGGTCCACTTTCCCACAAAAGGGTTCAGGGCCAGTGAAAAACGTGCCCTCTGTCTGGCAATTGTAGTGGCCTCTTCGCTTCTTTGATTCTCGAATGACCGGGAAAACAAAATATATTTACATTTTGTTTGTACGTATTTACGTACCTAATTTTTCTTGTCCAAATCCACTTTGAGTCAAAGACATGGAAGCTAAATATACTTCTCGCAAGAATTGAAGGAAAGAAATATATAGCCATTCACAGAAAAAATTTCAAAATTTGTTGGTGATTTTCAACAGGCTATATTTCAGTGCAAAATGATCGTATGGGACATAAAAAAAAACTACTTCTGAAGCTTGAAGACTCTAGTTCCTTAATTCAGTGGTTGAAAATTTTTCGGAGTACCGGCAGTCGTGCAATCTTCGAATGAATCGGGAAGAGAAAATTTTCAAAATATTTCAAATTTTTATTTCTGATATACGCCCATAGAAAAATATTTTCCAGCTAGACCGATGCAAATCGCATAGCCTGTTTATTCAGTTCTGATTACTACCCTCGGATATGACCATTTGTCTTCGAGATATCTAATTGTGAATGCAATACAATTTCACTCAACTGTCAATACCTCCAGAACAAGTGAGGGCCTAGCAAGACGATAGGCTGTTTCTTCTTCTGCAGAAAATTTCCTACAATAATCTGTCATTGTTAATTAAGAAAACAAGTTTTTCTACAAGAGTAAGCTTTCAACCCCTTTTCCGCACGCATTTCAATTCGTAAAGAGTCACATTTCCAAAGAGTGCGGGAAAAACCCCTTCTATTCCATTTCCGCAAAATTTTAAGTGCGGGAAATAATTAGCAGGGTTTTTTCCCGCACACTTTTATTAAAGAATAAACTGAATTATGATATTTCTCTATGCACCGAACGTCAACGATGAGTGTACATGGTAACGACATGTAGAATTACGTTCATGTGTATTTTGAATAATTAATATAGGTTATCTAATTTGATCTGTGTATTGAATTCAAATCGATCTCATACAAGCGCTTGTAGAAAAAATATTGTTCCTAACTCGTGCAGAAAGTATCTTTCCCGCTTCGCGTAGTTCGGGTAAGCAGTTGAGTTAATATGTTAGGAAAATAACAATTTTTCTCATCTGTAACGTTAATGTACAAAAAAAAGCCATTTTGCCATCTGTATCATTGTCAATATTGGAGGGAAAACTCAGGTTATAAGGAAATTCCACAGCCTGATGTTCCCAAAAGTTCAGCGGTTTTCTTAGATCCATTGATTGAAATTTCAAAAAAATTAAGAGAACAAGGTTTCTGTTCCTTAAACTAATCATTCGAAATCGGTGTCGCAGTGGGGGTAAGAAGAAATGGTCTCTTTTTTTTTAATTCAATTTTTTTTCAGATAACCGAAATTCTTGGAATTTTCTTGATTTTTTTTAATAATTTATATTCACCTATTTGAGAAGAGAATGAATAAATAATATGATTATTGATTGACTAAAAAGATGAGGTCAAGTTTAAGGAACAAAGATCTTGTGTCCTCAATTTTTTCGGAATTTCAAACAATCGTTTAAAAAAAAATTGCTGAACTGATCAATCCATAAATTTAGGGGAGACTCTGGCGAACATCAGGCTGTAAAATCTCTTCATAACCCAAGCTCTTCCCCCAATATTGACGGAGAAACAGTCCATCAACCAAAATATTGCAAAATTTTGCGTTTTATTCACGTTAACGTTGCAGACAAAATAGTTTTTTTTTAGCATTACAGATTTTTGTAGGAAATTTTCTGCGGAGAAAAAAACCGTCTGTCGGCTTGCTAGACTACAAACAAAAAGCTTTGGGAAGTATATTTGGATTTATACCGATTCAATGTCATTTACAATCTTCTCTTCTCCTAGACAGTCGACATCATTTCCACGTTTCCTGTGAAAGAGGAAATGAAAAAGGCGTCCGATATGACGGACACAAAAAGCAACAAACGCCATCGGGTTCATTAGAGCTCAGAGAGTATGATAAATAGAAGCGCGGTCCATTATATCATGTCAAGTATCCAGGTGGAGAGAGATATCTTGGCGGAGGACCTTTGCATGCCTTGAAGTACTTCATGTGTGTTTCATCGCAAAACTGCAATTATATACACTTCCTTTGAACTTGTTTTCATCTCACCATTAAGCAGAATATCTGGAAAGTGCAGCATAGTGAATTGGATATTCGTAGTTTTCGAAGTTTTCTGCATGTAACGTTCATTAATTATTAGTTATAGTAGCTGAAGCACCTGTTTAATTTCATTTATTCAGAGAATGGCTGGTTAGTAGTCATTAGTTCCTTCGTGGCTAGAAACACAGCAATCAATAGAAGCTAAATGAATTGGTCGCCCATATCGTCCAAGTCAGAGCTATCATGAGAATAGATAAGATAATGGAATTATGCTCTGGAATGAATGAGCGAATTGATAAATTACTATGGATTTGGGAGTACTTAATCAGTAAAGTAGGTGAAAAGGCTATTTTGTTGCTTGTTTTTTCTCTTTAATATTAACTCGTATTATTTGGGTCACTAACTCGACATCAGATGAATTAGACAAATTGTTACTGCGGATGTCTACTATATATACCTAATATATAACATATATCTAATATATTTCAACGAGCAATTCTCGTATATAAAGGGTGATTATTTTAGAGGCGGAGAACTTTAAATCGTAATAAAACACCCAAATAAAAATAAAAATTTATGAACATAGGTTTTTATAACAGATAATTCTTTGGCATTTAACGTTTAAAAATTATTTCGGGTATGTGGCCACCGCGGCTGGCACGTACATGACGTAATCTTGAGGCCCAATTTTCACATACCTTTCGCTGTATATCTGGCTGTATTTCGACAATTACCCTTTGAATATTGGCTTCCAAGTGCTCAATCGTTTGTGGTTTTTCGGCATAGACTTGTGATTTCACATATTCCCAGAGAAAATAGTCCAAAGGCGTCAAGTCTCAGGAACGCGGTCAGTTAAGAGGTCCATTTCGGGAAATCACTCGATCATCAAAGGTCTCCCTCAATAAATAAATTGTATCGCGGGCTGTGTGGCATGTGGCACCGTCATACTGAAACCACATGTCTGCGACATTATTACCTCTCAATCGGGAAACAAAAAAATTATTAATCATGTCTCTGTATCGTTCACCATTGACCGTAACATTTTGACCATCATCATTTTTGAAGACATATGGACCAATGATCCCACCGGCCCATGAAGCGCACCAAACAGTGACTTTTTCTGGATGTAATGGTGTTTCGACAAAGGCTTATGGATTATTATCGCTCCATATGCGACAAAAACTAAAAGTGTGCTCCATCACTGAACAATATTTTCAAATTAATGAAATTGTGGATCAATAACAATTTTTTCTTCGGCCCATTCAGCAAATGTACGGCGCAAACGATGATCTTGTGGTTTTGATTCCTGTACAAGTTGCTTCTTGAAAGATTTTAAACAAAGATTTTTCGCAAAATATTCCTTAAAGTGGATGCACATGAGCTCAATTCTTGAGAGCGATGACGAATGGACACATTTGGGTCTTCGTTAACACTTCTTCGCAAACCATCAATGGTTTGTTGTGTACGCACTGTCCGACGTCTAACGGGATGCGTAGTATCGTTTAAGGTAATCGTATTGCAAAAACGATCTACAGTTTCTCTAATTAATCGTTCTGAATTACGATTATGATAAACATAAAATGGACGTCATGCCCGGTAAGTTGCTCGAATTGAACTGTAGTTTTAATAATAAATTTCAATAAGTTGCAAGCGTTGGACTGGAACAAGTCTAGGCATGATGAATTTGCCAAAGAAAACTTAATTCAAATTAACAAAAAACTGTCAAATCGGCTACCATGGAAATTTTTTATTTGAATTAAAAGTTCTCCGCCTCTAAAATAATCACCCTTTATATTTATATATATGTGAAGATATTAAGGGGTGTGGAAAAAGATAATTGTTTTTGGGAATTAAACTATTCAGTATATTTATATATATATATATATATATATACTATTCAGTATATTTATATATATATATATATATATATATATAAATATACTGAATAGTTTAATTCCCAAAAACAATTATCTTTTTCCACACCCCTTAATATCTTCACATATATAAATATAAAGGGTGATTATTTTAGAGGCGGAGAACTTTTAATTCAAATAAAAAATTTCCATGGTAGCCGATTTGACAGTTTTTTGTTAATTTGAATTAAGTTTTCTTTGGCAAATTCATCATATATATATATATATATATATATATATATATATATATATATATATAATCAGGATCTCGGAACGGCTCCAATGAAAAGTCCATGAAAGTTACAAACTGAGAGGTTTTCGGCCCAAGGTTCCATCAAGGTTCCAGGTCCGAGAAGAACTCAAAAATATGAATAAAAATCAATTCAAAATGATTGTGACGTTTCAAAAAAATGCGATGAAAATGAGAGCGACTCACAGATAGATTTCATTCTCCATGTTTCCGAAATTCAGTCAAAAGCTTACGAAACTAGGATTGTCCCCAAGCTCAAGTTGGGTATTCGAGGTTATTCCTGAAGGGAAAACTGAGGAATAGACGAAACAATAACCGCGGTTATTGATTAGGTGTTGTAGTTTGAAAATTATTCATCAAATGATGGAATACTGACACTCTGTGGTCAAATTCCATGTTGACCTATAATCTATAGCAGTAGTGAAGAAAATCAATCAATTGTGTCATTTTAACTCACATGTGCACTTGAAAATGAACCGTTTTTATGACTTTTGACCTAGAAGAAAATATGCACGTTGATATAGAGCAACGCCAGTTTGCAAACTCTTTACTAAAATTAGTGAACGGGATCTGACTCAAAATAATATGGAAGAAATTGAAAGGCAGCACAATATCATTTCCAACAACAATCTTATTGATGAAGTATTTAGTAATAACTCAGCCAATAGAAATTTTGAAGGAATGAAAGAGCAATAAACGCGCCCCTCAATAGAGATGTTAGAAAAACGAATTATTATATATTTTCTGAACATGCAGGAGAGTACAATGAAATGATCAACCTGAAGGAGCAGTCGAATTCACAACGGAATTTTTCAATGGTGTCAACATTTCAGACTTGCCACCACATGAACTAAAATTGAAGAAAAGTGCATTAATAACGTTATTGAGTAGTTGAGTCGTATCAGAAGGACTATGTATCTAATGGTGTAAGACTTATTGTATCAAGTCTGTGCAATCACGTTATAAAGGCAAACATTTTTACTGGTGAACAATGCGACAAAGAAGTATATCTTATATACCAAGTGTATTCCTGAACTCGTCAAAAAGACAACAGGGATGCACCATGCAGCGTCACCAATTGCCTGTTGGATCTGCATTTATTTCCCGAGGAAAACTTTTGAATCTGTTGAAGTTGACCTGAAGTCCAGTTCAGTCTTCATGCATGGCATATTATACAAGAGTCAAGCGACGAACTTCGTCGTCCATTTTTAAAATGAAAATCCCCATTATACCCGGAAAGTAGTGTTTGCTCAAGCAAACGTTTATTTTAATAAACGAACTATGGTAATTTCATTATTATGTCGGAAAGATCATTATTCTTATTTCATTAGTATGCTAATCATTATACTAGATTTAATTTAAAAAAAAGTTATCTAATAGAAAAAAAAAACTCACCAAAGATCGGTGAAACCAGGTATTATTATATAAAATACAGTGTAAAATTTACTAATTTGAAGACGTGTCGGAAAAGTTGAAGGTTCTTCGGTTGTTGCCTTCATTGAAGCTTTGGGAGATTCAACCCTTCAATTTTGATAGATAGTTTTACCTAGGATTCATTTGTACTACATCTCTTCCTGGGATTCCCTGTTCGAGTTATATCTCAAACTTTTTGAAGGCACACCCTATATTTTATCCGACCATTAAATTTCCTATTTTTGTGATGTCATTCGATAGACCCGTATTAGTTGGTATTAACCATTTTCGCCATCGTTTTCTAAGTATGTTTCAAATTTTTACATCATTCGATGTATTCACAATGGTTACATTCTAGGAAAAACAATTATTTTCAATAACACAGTCAATTGGAAAACAGAGGTCGATTTGTGGTTAGTTATGTAATTCTCCCGTTATGTTGGTTTTCTCTTCTTCTTTTAGACTGAAGTACATTTGTGTCTGGGATTTTTTCCACGATTTAATCTTGGGTTTCTTTCATTTTAATATAAATATATTATTCTACGCCTCCTTTTTCATAATTTATTATATTCCAACTTTTTCTTTACTTTTATCGTTGGTTCTCACTAGAATGAAAGGATTATGCCTATTTCTTCATAAAAATTTCTCAAATTATGAAATGGCTAGACCTTCCTGCTAAGAAAGTACAAATTCGTTATGGTTAATAAACTAATGACAACGATTTATTTGTTGAGTAATATTTTTCAATGGAATAATAAATAGAGTACAAATTTACCTTTTTCATTAAATTATTTCATTATCATTAATAGAGGCAACGAGTATATTCTGATGACAATGATAAATGGGTTGATAATGTTCATTTGATGAACCGAAACATATCTCTCACATCAGAATTGCAAACGCAAACCTTTCATGTGTTTTTGAAGGTGCAACTTTCAATATACCGAAAATATTCATTATCTGAGATCAGTGAAGTGCCGACATTTGAATGTATAAAGTCTAGGTAGGGAAGTGTATAATAATCAACAGACATTGTCCCCTTGGAAATATGATGAGTTTCATCCGGTTCACTTTGCATGCACGCTTAATTCGAAGCAAGAAAAAGAGATACATCATTTTACCATATAAAAATATTTCGGAAACGTGATGGGAATTGCTATTTAAACGACTACGTTTCCGTTTGGGAATATAAGAAATTTATGCGCCCATACTGGTGAGGTTATTATATAGGTATAGGTTTGCATACATTTAGGGACGAACTCATTCGTTTCAAGTCATTCGAGGTATTCGTTTATTGAAGATGATGAACTATACTAAACTACACAATCTCTACAGTTTGCTTATCAGTAATATAGTATGATGGTCTCCTTCTCAAGCATAGTGCTTAGTCTGAAGAAGTTCAAGATAGGTTCCTCCGAATATAATCAATATTTCCTCTCGAATTTCTTCTCCATCGTTTACTTTGTGTCAACAAGTCCCTACAAATATTTGCGACACTTTATACTAAGAATAACAAGATAAGAGAGGTAAGAAAATTCATTTTCCTTGGATGATCTATTTTATTCTCATCCTGCTTCCTGGGTTTTAGAGCTATTTCTCGAAGATGATACGTTCCTTTTAATAAGCTGATGTTGGCTGACATTCTGTAAACAAGCGAAATTCAGTTGATATTTTATTTTGGTGAAAATGAAAGAAGTTATCATTTCATCAGTATTCGTTTGAGTTAAATTTATCACAGGAAAAATATTTAATTGCAGGGAAAAACACTCTATGATTTTATTATTCTGTGATATTGATGAACTGAATTGAGCCATGAAAGACTGATCTTTTTCAAAGATGTGATTTAGTTACTCCCAAAATAAGTTATTGTGTTTCTTCTGATGAGATCACTTTTTTGACGAATATCGGAAAATTCCACACCTGTATTTTTAACCATTCAAAATGTGTATTTTTGACATATCATCCAACAGCGAATTATACTTGAAATTTTTTGACGTTTATTGATTGATCAGCGCTTAAAAAATCGAACTTTTCAGCCGACCCTACTTCACATTCCAGTTGAAATTCAAATGTTTGAAGAGCTGAATAAGCATTCAAAAGCTTAGAAACTCCCCTTCTATAAGAAAGTGATATTTTCGAATCTGGTCGTCATATTGTCATAATTTCAAAAATTATTCGCTGTGTCGTCATCTCCCAATAATGTTTTTCTGACTGCAATCATCTCATACAGAAATATCACATTCCTGTCCGGATAAAAAAATTAGAATAGTTTAGTGAAACGCACCAGTTGGCTCGAACCCAAAACGAATTTAAATCGTGCTACTGTGTTTTTGACCTATCATCATAAAATAACTATTCTCCCATAACTTCTTTTACGGCATGATTCATAAATTTTATTGAATATCAATCAAACAAGTATCACAAAGGGAATCTGTCACTTCGATTCGGCTCTGTGTGATAAGATGAAAGTGACCAATTGTTCTTACGACTGAAAGAAAAAGATTGGTGAAAATTGTGCTACCGGTAGATATTCTGGTTAAATTTTCTGTTGCGTAAAAGAGATTTTTCGAAAAAAAATAGCAATAGCTAGTTCAATAACTTTGAAAATTCATGTCAACTGAAAGATTGTACTAATGAATGTGTAGGTAATAATTTTTTCAAGTAGTGCAATATAGTATATAACGAAATTTTTCATCACGTTTATACAGAGTGTTTCGAAAAACGAGACCCCTTTGATTTGATAAGCAGAATTCAGCTCAATGATTGTTCAATATGTTTAAAAATTTTGAATTGATGGAGTAATAAATCCCAAGTGCATGAAGAAATTATTTGAAACACAATTTTTCATTCTGAAAAAATTTTTTCTAGAGTGAATGTTATCGAATACACAATAATACCAAGAAAAAAATTATAATAATTTCGAATTGAAAGTTAATTGTTAGAACTGAATTTGACTAAGTAAAACAATGTGTGATTCATGCCACCTAAGCATTTCGACGAGAGAAGGCTGATTTCGACATATCCCCAGGGTCATTGGAGAAATGAAAAATGAGGGAGAGCGAAATATTACATATACAAATGAACACATGAAAAAATCCCTTGATTGATATGACCCAATTGTTGTGAATCTCTGCCCTGCCTTAGATAGCGATAAGAGGTGTCGGAAACACCTTTTTAGAACTCCCTAAGTCCATTTTCTATCCGGGTTTGGGTCTACTTTAGGATTCTACAATTTTAATAGTTTTACAATACAAGCTTACACAACACAAAATCCACCTACCAATAGAACAAGATGAAAGTTGTTTGTTCAAAATATAAAATGTAGATGAAATAACTTCGATGATATCCGGCAAGAATTTTCATGAAACTGGTTATATAACAAACATAGAACTTCAAACTATTAGAGCAAAATCACTGACAGTTGGAGTTGCAGACGACCACCAGGGCCAATAGATAAATGATCTCGACAAATTATTATTTTTCATGAATCAGTTTAGAATTAATAGTTCTGATAATGTTCATGGATACAATTGTAAGATTGAGAAATTTCACAATAAAGTACATAATAGTACAATAATCTAGCTAGGGTATGGAACCCAAATGGGCATGAACACTCCTACCAGTTGGTATTCACGAACTCTACTCAATGCAATGTATTGCATTTTTCATAAATTTTTTCCCTTCTTCTGGGTTTAGTTTTTACACATCAGAGGTGCCTTTTTCACAGTCCCGATTCCCCTTCCTATTTCGATTCACTGTTCACTGTCACTGTCTTATTGTAGACGTCTGCTGAGTGTTGTGGTTGAATACTGCTAGCTATAGTCAATGTTTATACGGTGAGCAGCTTGCATATTATTCGCTGTTGAGAGTACCGGATATAATGGCAGAATGGACGTATCCAGATACAAAAATGAGAAAAAACGAGTTGTAACACGTAAGGTTTTCCCGTTACATTCATAGACCAACTGTTGATGTTACGATAAATGTGATGTGTATACAAAAAACGTATTTAAGATTTGTCGAACCGTGAAATCGACTTCATTTAGTGTTACACCTACTAAAATTACTTCGAATTTAGGAAAAACACACAGATTTGAAATATTGACTGAAAATACTAATTAAATCAAATTTTTTCTCTTCATAAGGGGACACATTTTTTGTCTTAAAAAACTAGCCGTAATCACGTATTATGGCTGGACTCCAATGTCATTGATAGGGAATATTCATTGTCCTAATTTCTTAGTGGAATTTTCCATCCTTCTAGTTAGAAAAAATAGCAGATGTGAATGGGGGAAATTAATTTTTTCTATATTATTATGGTAATGAATTCATTACGGAAACAAAAGAGGTGCTGCAATGAACTCATTACAGCATCAAAATCAGTTATATTTTTCGTTTTGTGCGTGTTTCAAACTCTCAGAGAGGTAAAATGAGTTATCAACCAGTGTTTGATTCATTTCGCCAAACTACAAGTGGCAGTACACCACCAGGGCACCTCAAGGGATTTTCACGATTTTTATGTCATCATTTTGCTCCCGTTTTGCTCCGTTGTGCTCACCACTCAGTTTATTTTGCTCACCTGTGTACAAACAATAGAGACAATAATTGATAGTGTAATGCTGGTGAGTTATTACATTATCAGGGAACCTTACAAGGATCTTGCCGATATTGGTCTCATTCGGAAGCTCTCGTTTTGCTCACTTATATTTCGAGAGATTTTTGAAAAAAAAAAGTTTTGTCTCACCCCGGCGAGTGGCATATCCAGCTCGCCCCTCTTCTGCTCATTTCAGATCTGCAATTAGGTATTCTCTGCGACGTTGCGTTACCGAAATACCGATAATTCAAATTGCCCAGCTGCTGTAGTATCACGTACACTAACAGGGCACCTAAACAGATATTTCCGATATTTTTCGAAAATCTCTTAAAGTATAAGTAAAAAGCAAAACGAAGGGACTGGTGAGCAAAACGGCGCAAAAAGAGAACTTTCGTATGACATCAATATCAGAAAGATCCGTATAAGGTGCAACGCTGATGTAATATTACACCAGCAGGGCACTTTGAATTGTCTATAGCTCAGTGTACACATGAGAGCAAAATGAATTCAGTGGTGAGCAAAATGATGACACAAAATCGTGTTTCCGTTGTTGTAACGCCGCTCAAACTACTCCCAATAATTCTGAAATAGATTCCCGAAAATTCATACAACAATGTATCACCACAAAGTACGAACAATAAAAAGATGCAGCGGAATTATAAATTATCCGTTTTCTATATAGAATTTATAGCATTACGTAGATATCCGGAAGGTTTCGGTGGAATATTGTTTATTTATACGACGATATTATGAGAACGATTACTTTCAAACAATATGGGGTAATAAATTCCACATGGAAACACATAAAATGTGCTCATGATTATCTATAAACAGAGGAGTACTTTAAAAACTTGCGTAGGTTTTTTTAATGCAGAAAATCACACAGTTCACATAATATAAAGTAAATTATGGAATTCATCATCAATTACGGCTGTAAGATTTTTATATATGAAAAGCGCTAGGATTCAATTCCACCATGAATTTGAATTCATATCATGAATTGCTATTCTACAAATTAGGTTGTTCCTTCTTTTTGCAAATTGTCTGAATTTGTCTTGTAAATTCTGATAAAAATTGGAAATCTGTGACAATTTTAGTACCTATCTATGTATTCCCGTGATTGGTTTTTATAAATATAAGAACAATGTTTGACAATTAAACATCTATGTTTCAAACATTTATTTCTCGATTTCAATAATAATTTCTTCAATGTTACGTCCTCTCTTTACAGTGGATCTTTTGTGATGGATACAACCTATCTCATAGTGTGTGCGAACTTTTTTGTCAACTTGGTTAATTTCAATTTACGATGCCAAGAAGAAGAAGAAGTCCTGACATAAGACTCCGCTTCATGGAAGAGCCCATGCATTGAGGTTTGACTGATATTCGATTCTAGGAAAATGGTTTCAGTAATTCAGGTATAGGACTTATATATACGAAAAGTGAGGTAAATACGAGATGAAATACTATTTGATCTTGAAGGCGGTGTTGCAATCAGGATCTGTTCTTCTTCAAGATTTTTCGTGGTTGAAGATAATATTGGACTAATAATAATAACAATAATTTTATTAGCCGATTTGGGCAGACGAAGTTGTGCAGGCCAGCTAGTTTGTTCATATTATTTTATTCTTTGTTCAGTCTCTGTGAATTTTGTACATATTCACAAGGTTCCTATAAACTACTGATTTTTAACCTTTTTCATGACTCAATCATCATAGTATGAAAAATATTCCGTTACCTCCGAACCCTAAGCTTTTTCGGTGTAAATTAGAAATATTTATTCTATTCGAAATTTTATAGATGTGAAAAATTCTTAATATTCTGACTGACAAAGAAACTGCAACATTCAGAAAAAACTGTTTAAATTTAATTTTTTTTTCGTAAAACATAGATAGTGAAAGATTAAAATTTGGAGAAAAAAATCGAAGGGTTTACAATATTTTTCATTAAATTTGTATTGCATTTGTCAACCGCGGATATCTTTGAACGTCTTGGTATTTATGCAAGAAGATGGTCTATTTCTATTTGAAGGATTTTTTAAGGCAACTCATTTTTAATATATTTTTCAACATGGGCGTTGGCACGTGTCCCGGCCTCCCGATATATATAAGAGGACGTACAGGCTGCGTCGTACACATAATCAAGCTGCTCAATTCAGCGAGAATCGAGAACAAATCCTGAAGATGCCAGACACTCGAACTGGCGAAACATCGAGAATAAATAAACGGCGACGGCTGAAATGCTCGAAAAAAGGAGTAAAAACGATTGCTGCGAAAGCCTCAACCAATTGATCGAGTTCATAATGAGTTTCGACTTTGCTGAAAGCAGAGAAGGTGTGAAATTGTACAAGATTTACAGGTCGGAAAGAATAATGTTTGATAGAAAGCTGCATTGAATCTGATCTCATTCAGGTAGTTAATTAAAAGTTTTCTCATTTTCAATTAATTTTGATTCACAAACTCAGATGTGTTGGTTAGATTTTGAATTCAACTGTACTGACATAATGGAGTTCCTCAAAATATCAAAACTCTGGGAAAAATAAACACGTTCAATTCCTTTGTGACTTCTCCCCTTACCATTTCCTTTGAAGTTCAGTGTTATCTTGAGTAATCGTTCGGGACTTCAGTTTTACCCCATTTCGTGTCGGAAACTTGATGGTAATGCGTTACAAAACAGGGGTGAGCCAGTTGCTCGCTCATCGTGACGGTGTGGGGACAAACAGGCCCTCAGTAGGACTGTATAGGAGTGGTGCAGAACTGATTTTCAGCTTCAGAAATACATTGGCGATTCCTGTTTGCCATTAATGTTTGTGAAAACTGTTCAAAACGATGTTACAATATGAGTAAATACTGTTCTATAGTGTTTTTTTCTGATTGTCATTAGTAGCATCCGTTTTAAAATAATGATCATCGAAGAGAGCAAGCCATGATATTCCAGGCTGGGCTTTATTTCTAGTAACAAACAGTTACTAAAAATTTCTGTTTGTTCATCATAGATTGAAATATGTAAATATGACCTATGAAATTATTGAATATATCTTTCAAGCCAGATCAATTTGGAATTGTTGAGAATATTTATAATTCTCATGAACTGTACTGAAGGAGAATATTATCATTCCTAAGGAATCCTTTATACAATTATTATACATGTAATTTTCATCATTGTTGTTTTGATATATTTTCGGACCAAGCTTCAATTGCAAAAAAGCACACGGACGAAAAATACTCAGCTACATTATTTCAGCGTGGATCAAGCATGGAAATTCAGGAAATGAATACTCTTCAGCAAAGCTTGCATCCTTGAGAACTATGAAAAATTCTACCGCTATGCCATTTTTTCTCAGTATTGACACTTTCATAGCTAAGATGTTCAAACAAATAGAAAATATTTGTTGATTGGTTGAAACATGAGCACGAATAAATTTATTGGGAACATTATATACAGGGTGTTTCAGAAAAAAGTGACCATATCTCTAGGATAGATAGAAAACTGAAAAATAAAAGGGGTTTGTTCGGTAAATAATTTTCGTATCGCCATCCGTATTCAAGATACAAGGCGTTGAAAAAGAAAAAAGTATACAAATTTTTTACGATTTTGCCGAAACAATTGTCAAAAATGTTATGAAATTTCACACGAATATGTTTTGGAAGCTGATACATCTAATGAGTGTATTCTAATACCTGACTCTCGTAGAGGGCGCTAGTTGCACGGATCGTACCAAGTTGTTCTGAACATAACTTTTTTGATATTAGATTTGTTAAGCTAAATTTTGAGCGATCTTGAACATCATTCAATTTGAAATTTTGCCAACTGCTTTGAAATTTTTTCCAACTGCTTCGAAATTTTTCCAACCGCTTTGAAATTTTTCCAACTGCTTTGAAATTTTTCCAACTCCTTTGAAAATCTTCCGACTGCTTTGAAAATTTTTCAACATTTTGGGGGATCATCCTCCCCACCCCCTCCCTTGGGCCCTTCCCTGTTCGTAGGGATTCAAGTTAGATCGAATCGGTTGATATTGTTCAATGAAACTTCTCGATCATCATTATCACAGTATAGAAACCCACCAGTAAGTGCACTCCGTGGATTTCTTTACACCATCTCGGACTCGCGCATACCTCAGTAAGTCTAACCTCAAATTCATTTGAACAAGGGCAAATGACCCAAACGATGAATTCATTGCATTACATAGTTGAATTTTTTCCTTGAACACTGGAACGATCACACTAAATATAAACTTTTTGTTTTTCCATTTTCATAATATAGAACTGGGATTTCTGATGAAATTAGAAGGAAGAATGGTGGAATTATATGCCTTTTGTTTATTTTGCTGCAACATGTTGAATATTCATTTTTTTTTTTAAACTAGGTTTACATGAAATTTTTTGTATTTTTCACATTTAACTAAGAAATGTGAATTATTGATTGTAGATTGTTGTTCTGAATAAACTATTATTATAACTATTATAATTATTATTATTAATACTAAAATAGCGATTTTCAGTTGCTGCAGAATGAATATTATCATGTAAAGCATTTATCACAACATTTAGTTATGATTGTTATCAAATATGAACGTTTATGAGAAAAGAATTCTGTTTTTCTTTTGAAAAAATGTGCTATGATTTCCTGGAGGACATAATGATGATTATTACATTTTTACTTGTTTGTGACGAAATTATAATGGATATAATGCCATTGGTATATGAATTTAAAAAAAGTTACTTCGACACAAGTCTTCCCATCTAAAAATCATTAGAGAAGTGTATAAAAATGAATGAAGCAAAAATTATAATGTTATATTCTTATATTTAATCTTATTTCATCTCTTTAATCTTTGGAATGAAGCACTTTGCAAAAATGACACTTCGAATATTTTCCAATTCCCGTTAAACTGAATGCATATTCTAGCAACTTCATCGTACTGTATTATAATCATTATGCCTTCATTGAGATTAAAAAAACAAAAGGTTTAAACTAGACCAATAGCGAATAAAACACAATCAAAGAAAAAGCGTTGTGTCTGTGTCGTATTTATTAACCAAATTGGCATCGATTTTGTACAAACAATATTTGCTTGAATTTGTTGGAGTTCCATGAGAATCAGGTTGTGAGGAATTCTTCACTGCGGAATATCTATTTCCAGTCATGTTTCCAGGGAATTGATGGAATATGTAAATACATTCATCCTAAAATGAATAGCTTAACAGAAATGTTCCCTTGCAATCCTTGTTGATTCAAACGAACCAACTGAGGTATAATCACTCAGACAAATAAGATGACTGCCATCCAAAGAGCTTTCTGTCAGCAGTCAAGAGCTTTATACACAAACAAAATGTCAAGCTTGTAGATCTTATGTGGGAGACGGGCTTATGAGTATTAAATATATCTGAATTATTTGTGCATAGACAAATAATAGAAAATGTTTTCTTTTTTTATGTTCAATCTATTATAACGGCTATTCAGAAAAAACAAAAAAACAAATCTGAAGACTGCATTGAAGTTTTGAGCATTCATGTTTCAACTTGTAGATTGAATACCTACTCTTCTAGTTACAATAGAATTTCTGAATATAAGTTCCTCAGGGTTCTTTTGTGTCCAACCTAAAAATCTATAAACAAAAATCCATCTTACTTGTATTACCTGTCTTTCCTCATATGTTTAATAAATATGTTGGATAAAATATATGTATTACGATATAATTTTCAATCTTGTATTTTGTGCAACTTGTAATGGATTAAGAATTTATCAGAAGGACCCCTCAAGATGCAATAATAATAGACCCTCAGGCATCAAAAGGTTTTTTTGTCCCAAGAATTTCTCTTTCTCTCAATATGTAAAATTTATTCATGCACCTTGCTGCGGAAATATCTCAGTTTCACACAGATTTCATGGTGTTTCATTTTTCTAAGTTGGATCCTACTAGAAACTCTCCTCTCCTCTCAGATGTATCTATTAACTGTCAAATTAGTAATACAGAAAAGGTTCTGCCACTCACCATTGATCCAAAAAGGAGTAAACGGTATATTTTACAAAATATTTAATTAATTTTGAAGAAAATTCAGTGAGAGGGAAAATGGCGTAGAATACTCGTCTTCTTCTTCTTCTTCTTTCAACAGTCTTTCGCAGTCCACTCCTGGACATAGGCCTCCCCTGCCAGTTTCCATGCTTCCTTGTCTTGTGCTATCTGATGCCAAGCTCTACCAACGCTCTCCTTGACATCATCTAGCCAACGTTTTGGCGGTCTACCAACACTTCTTTTGTGCAGTCGTGGTCTCCACTGCACTATGCGCTTTGTCCATTTCGATTCATTCTGACGGGCGACATGTCCAACTCAGCTCCATTTTAATTGGGCTATACGTTTTATTATATCCTCGACTTTAGTTCTTCGCCTGATCTCTGTGTTTTCAATCTGTTCTCTAAGGCTTATTCCCAACATCATCCCCTCGATGGCCCTCTGCGTTGTTCTTTGTCAGAATACTCGTACAGAAAGTTTATTCCAATCAGGGTTAGAAAAAAAACAGGTTTGTCAACAAAGCCCAACCGACAGGTTTTTTGGGGGATTTTCAGTTTTTTCTTCAGATTTGATATATAGTTCCGTTAATTATGCAGAACTAAAAGAACTGTGTCGGCGCTTTCACTCCCAGATTACGAAGATGAAAACGAGAAACTGTCAAGTTCTCGTATTAAAAAAATGTAAAGTTTGCCTCTGGAAGGTAAGGTTAGTTCGAGATTCAGCTAGTTTTTCTCTGGTTTCTCAGTAGACAGTTGTTAGAAATGTTTTATCTTGTTTATTTCAAATTTTCGTTGTACAAAAAATACTGCATTTTCTTCATCAAATACTATAATGAAAGAGATAATAATCAATAAAATTATTTTCATTCAAGATTCTGAATGAACCGTGATAAAACGACCTCCAAGAACATTCACAAATAAATACCTATATTATGTATACGACGTTCGTTCAACTGAAATTTGAAATAATAATAATAATAATATTTATTGGGTATACCAATAGGCTAACGACCGAGGTCTTCCTGCCCATTTACAATATAATTACATTTTATTAACAAGTATTCTGTTCAATGAAATATACATTTTCATATTGAAAAAAAAAACGAAAAATCCAATATAATATTCCTATTAAATTAAAAAAAAAAAGAGTTAAGAGGGAAAGTTTAATTTCTTAATTCTTGAAGTTCTGAAGCTAGGATTTTAATAGGATATTTCCGTTTACTTCTCTGGTTGTGGTCTATACTAATCAAAGGTTCAAATATGTTGAGGATATTCGGGTTGTCAGCGAATTTCTTGTTCAGTCTTTGAAATCTGGTTTGAATTGGTTCTATTTTGGTTTCCTCATACAGCATTATATTCGATGGGTTGTATAATGGGTTACTGGGGTGTCTTATTTTGAAATTTTTGAAAAAAACCCAAAAAACCCAAAATAAGTGTATTCTATCAATTTGAAAAAAACCCGAAAAACCCCACTGGATTTTATAAGGTGGGAAAATTCTATGCCAACCATAATTCTAACATACGTTCATTCTATTTTGAACTTAAGGAAATTACACTGCGCAAAAAAAATTAACGCATATTATGGAAATCTCAAATTTATTCTACAACTGAAGGTGTTCTCAATGAAAATTACTTTTATCAGAATTATGCATGCATATGTTTCAACGTTTTTCTTCAATACAGATGTTTTTTCCCAGCAGGAATAAAAAAAGATGATATTATCAGATTTTGAATGTATTGGCTCCATTCTAAAATCAGTTGTTCTCGATCAATTCTAGTGATTAATAGTTTTTCTTCCGTTTGATTTTCTACACTCGATCGCTATGCAAAGCGAAACACGCAATTTGACCCAAGAGGAATGTGCCCAAGCGGTAGTTTTGCGAGAAGAAGGGTGGACATACACAAGAATTGCAGAAAGGTTTGGAGTTTCCCATACAAGTGTGTCCAGAATGTTGCAGCGATTCAGGGAGACAGGTATGAATGTCCGAAGACCAGGACAGGGTAGACCACGGGTAACAACTGCCATTCAAGAACGTTACTTGAGAGTTTCTTCGTTCAGACAACGGTTTGCAACCGCTCGCCTCCTTCAAAATCAGCTTGAGCAAACTCATGGGGTGCAAATTAGAACTCAGACAATAAGAAATCGCCTCAGAAAATATGATTTAAGGCCTCGTGTCGCGGCAAGAGGCCCAGCTCTTACCCCAGCCCATCGAAGGGCGCGTTTGGATTTTGCGAGAGAGCATATCCATTGGGAAGAGGCCGATTGGGAAAGAGTTCTCTTCATAGATGAGTCTAGATTCTGCCTCTACCATTGTGATCGACGTTCCCTTGTATACAGATGTCCACATGAAAGATATGCTCAGTGCAATTTCCTGAATACTACTGGTTTCGGGGGAGGATCGATTATGGTATGCTGTGGAATATCTTTGACTGCTCGCACAGACATAGTGGTCGTTGATAATGGAGCTATTAATGCTGATAAGAATATAAGGAACATTCTTGAAGAGCATGTAGAGCCATTTGCCCCATACATTGGTGAAAATTTCATTTTTATGGACGATAATGCCAGACCCCATCGTGTGCCCATCGTTCAGGAGTACCTTGAAGAGGTTGAAGTCTCTCGAATGGAATGGCCAGCAAGAAGTCCAGATCTCAATCCGATTGAGCAGGTTTGGGACAACCTCAATAGAAGGCTAAGAAGTTCAGAAAATCATACAGCTACTCTTAATGACTTAGGAGTCCAACTCGGGGAAATCTGGGAAGGATTAGATCAGAACATTTTAAGATCACTCATTTTGAGTATGGACCGCCGTTGCCAAGCTGTAATTAACGCAAGGGGTGGAAATACCAAGTATTAAATTACTTATCAGCTTTCAGTATTTTGAAAATTGTTCATTTCTCTTCTTGCACATAAGATTCGGTGAAATCCTGAATTTTTCTTCAATTTAATGTGTCTTGTTTCGTTCAAAACCTTCCCGAAAGAACATAAAAAATAAGTTATAAGGTCAATGTAGAGTTAACTTTCATTAAAATTGAGATTTTCAGAATGTGCGTTGATTTTTTTGCGCAGTGTATATTTTATTTGATATTTTGATGGAAAGAAAATTTTAATATTGTATTGTCTGAAACGAAAAATACGACATTGTCTCCATCAATTACCATAGTGAAAGAGATCAATCTCATTGAAATTTTTTTATTCAAAATTTCGAATAAACCGTGATAAAACCCAATAATAGTGGGTTCTATCAATTTAAAAAAGCCCACTGTGTTTTATAAGGTGGAGAAATTCCATGCGAACCCTGATTCAGACATTCGTTCATTCTATTTTGAACTTCAGGAAATTATATTCTATCTAATATTTTGATATAGAGGAAATTTTTATATTACATTAGGGACGAAAGGACCGATGAGTGAAACATTGATTATCTAACCCTAACCTCTTCTTTTTCCCTACACGAAGGTACTTAAAATAGTGTCTTCGTTTAGATAAGCGAATTGATTAGTGTATGAAAAGACGAGAATACAAAAATATTAAGTGAATGTTCGATATTTCGTCACGACACTATTTGAAAAATGGTCATGAAGTCATAGTCGATGAAGGGGGAGTGTATTATAGAATATTTCGTGAAAACGACGATATTTATAAGATAGATCCTCTCTTGTCAATCTAAAGTAGAAAGCTTTAAGAAATAAGGACTTTGAAGTACTCTGAGCTGAGTAATCAGAAAAGCCATTGTGTCCTATGGCACAACAGCAATAAAAAGATCAAAGATTAAATAAAAATTCAAACTATAGAAGAAATAGTACTTGAACAGGCAGAAAGAATGAATGAACATAGCAACGATGAAAAGAAGAGGATACTTAAAATTCCTGCCAGAACGACAAAGATCGTACATTGATAAAAAGACAATAAAACTGGAGAGAAGAGCAACTAAGTAGAAGTTCTTTTTTGAAATTAAAGAGAAAATATAGGAAAAATGGGAAGAAAGATGAAAGAAGTATGTAAACATTTTTGGTCCTTAAATAAAGACAAATAATCATCGTCGTCGTGCAAATCGAATGCTTGAAAAAGTGAAGAGACGACATTCATCTGATTGATATATTTTCGAGTAAATTTTCTGCTACAAAATGGGATTGATGTTGACCAAAATGTGGGTGCCTCTGCTATTGTTAGAGCTTGAAGAGTTGGAGTAGATAAACATCAGAGATTTCGGGACAGATTGAACGCCAGAAACGTATCGAGGTCAGGATCAGATCTGTAAATTTAGAGTTGATGAAATATATGTTAAGGTTGGCCCGGCTAAAAGCGGACATATATCGCAATCGAAATAATTCAAATTTTAATTGTCCACATTCGTCTCCTAGTGCTTGGTGAATGAGCGTTACTTGTCTTCCGTTCTGATGAAATCGATGGACAGCGGACATTCGGTTCCGTTAAAAAAAAGAAAGAGGGAATTTCACATTGAATATCAAGTGGATTATGAAAAATGTGGTACGTTGTATCGACTTATTTCGATTTGCTTTTGAAGAACATTTTGGCAGTTGTAACAATCATTCACCCAATCATATGAAGATTGTTTTTAAGAAAAAGAATGAAAACGGAAATCAAGAAAAAATTTTTGCTTGTACGGAGGCCACACCGAAAACATTTTTGAAACGTAGATGAATTCAAAATAGTAATCATCGAATTGAATAGGTACCACTTTCAATTAATAGGTTCACAGAACTTTCATCATGAGGTTGGGGAAATGATATTAGATTCTGTCACTGAGATGAGAGACATACCGGTTTCAGCCTTATTTGGCATCATCAGTATCCCATACACCTCAAGGACAAAATCTTCATGAAAAACTTCGTTTTTTAAAGCAATTAGGTGTGATGTACTGAGTAGAAAATACAAATGAGTGACATCCAATTGCGTCAAAATGAAGTTCCACATCTCCAATCATATGCTAAAAAGAAGTCTGTCCTTGAGGTGTATGGGATACTGATGATGCCAAAAAAGGCTGAAACTAGTATATCTCTCATCTCGATGAGAAAATCTTATTTCTCCAACCTCATGATGAAAAATCTGTGAGCCTGGAAATTTCAAATGGTATTCAATTCGATTATTACTATTGGAATTCATCCATGTTTCAAAAATATCATGATTGCACTGAAAATGTAGAAACCAGTGATTTTGTGGTCCTTTGATTGAACACAAACCATAGATTAAAATTGGGTGGTGAGAATTAATGGCGTCGATTTTAAAATATTGGATAGTGAACGTGAGAGGAGAAGATGAAACGGAGTTTGAAAAATCTAGTGTCAAGACCATGTGGCACCTAACAAGTCAACTGTGGAGAGAAAAGGATTAGGAAAAAATTCAAGTTATTATAGACCCATTCCCCCTATTTTGGTGGAAAGAGGGACAAAATGAAATGAATGTAGAGTTGGTAACTCACAAATATTCAATGAAACTGAAATAGTATGTGAATTATTATCATTAACATCAAATTTAATCATGATGACGAAAATTCCTACTCCTATAGCAGGCGGACAATAACGTGAGTGAGACTGCGCAAGCGATCTCCGTGTTTACTTCAAATTCTTCAAAGCGAAACGATATATTTTCAATATTGATTTTTCCGAAAACAGCTGTGGATTCGATAAAACTTCGTATTTGGGTATTTTAGAACACATTCTCATTTTCATATTTTTAGTGGATGTTAAGTGTACTGTCCCAAATTTTAGTTTCTTTAAGTTAATTCATACCTACATTCCGCCAGTTCCATCGAGATCTAGGATGAAAGTATAACAAGGAATTCAAAATTTCGTTATAATTTGAAATTTTGATGTGAGAACATATACTCAGATTTTACTAATAGGCCAAGCAAATTAGCTTCGAAGAATTATGTGCCTGGAAATAATTGGTGGAGTTCTGAAAACTGTTTTAATCATTCTTTTAGGTCTCTAATAAGAGTAGTTCGAGCTTTGCCCTAATTTCCAGTGGAGCGTTTGTCGTCACGTTCGAAAAACCTCGAAATTTTCGGACTATTTTAGGTTTTTTCGAACAGCTCCTAAACTAGGCACTTTATTGAAAACTTTGTTATATTCAAATGTATCAAGCATTGAATTCTGCTTCTGAAAAGTGCATTGTATTTGAACAGGTAGTTTTATAGAAATCATACGTCGAAATATGGCAATTTTTTATACTTTTCGAAAAAACATATTTCTCACTATGAAACGTAAATTATCCATGAAACTACGACTTCTAGAACGAAATGTTACAGAATGAGAGTTGTAGACAATCATATTGAGATAAAAACTTCACCGCAATCCTCCAAACCACAATGTTAAATCGCGCAGTAGCTCATCCTGCTGAGGATGCTGATCATTCCATCGTAGCTAATGCTGTTGAATTTGCTCAGCAGAATGTGTCTATAATGTTGGGTAGGATACTGACCTTCCTGTAATTTTGATTGTTCCAGCTCCTATTTGTACTAGGATTTTTTCACATGGGCCTGGCAAAGGCAAGCAAGACGATGTTGTCTTTTTCACTTGCAGTTTTCATCTGTTTTGAAAAACAACATATTATTCCTTCAAGCACAACGTCATCATTTTTCGGTAGAAAAAAAAATGAAATTCCTGAAGACGTTTGAAATCGACACAAACCCGATGAAAAAGCAGAATTGTTTAGCAAATCTTATGCTTCTGCCGATAAGGTCGACGAGGCAGGGAAGAAATGTATGTAAGCCCTTAATGAAAATATTTCAAGCTATTAAATGTATTGTGGCACAAGATATTTGCAAAATTTAATCTTACTTCCCTTCAACTGAAGCAGCACCTCGACAACACTAGCTAAGGACGTATTTAGAGGTAATAAAAATATGTATTGTAATATATTGTTCTTAATAACGAGTTTTATTGTAAATTATTGGTTTATGAGTCCCCCGTTTGTTATTACAGTTGATTTAGTTGATTTTAAACGTCTTCAGGAATTTCAGTTGTCCTTTAGCAAGTCACTAAAAACATGAAGGAAGAATATGTTGTTTTACGAAACAGAGAAGAACCTGTAGTTCAAGAGAGAATGGACAATTTATCGTCTTGCTTGCCTTTGCCAGGCTTTAGTAAAAACAATTTTGGTACACATGGGGGCTGGAGCAGTAGAAAAGTTCAGCGTTCTCCCCAACAATAACCACACTCTCATGGGACTGCTGAGCAGCTTCAGCAGCACTACTGCGCAATTTTACATTGTGGATTGGAAAGAGCGGGTTACGTTTTTATCACAATTTGATGGTCTACAACTCTTATTTTAGAACATTTCATTCTCAATCTCTTAGTTCCAAAGGTATTGAAGGTTTTATAATGAAAATATATGTTTTTTCAAAAAGTCAAAAAATTTGCCGAATTTCGACGTATGATTACTATGAACCTGCTCGTTCAAATATAACATCATGATACTTTTTAGAAGTAGAATTTGATGCTGAACATTTTTGAATGCATCAATATCATTGATTAAGTGCTTAATTCAGGAGCTATTCGATAAAAACCTGAAATAATCCGAAAATTTCGAGGTTTTTCGAACGTCACGACATACGGGAAATTGGGGCAAAACTCAAACTACTCTTAGTGGAGGCCTAAATAAATGATTAAAACTGTTTCCAGAACTAAACCAAATATTTCTAGGCAAAAGTCTAATTTACGTGGCCTATAAATATTTATAAAATCTCTGAAATCACTTTTAGGGGAAATCTTCATTTTCGGAGATTCATTTGGAAAATGCTTGGTATTCGGGGGAATTGATAATGGCTGTATGAATGCTTAACTCCATCAATCAAATATAAATAATTTTCTGCTTTCCATGAATGAGATGATGACGAAAGTCCAAAAATTTTAAGAAGGTGAATCTGAAATACCTCTTTTCTATATATTCCTTCCGAATGATTTATGAGTATTTACCCTACTACTTCTTTATGAGTTGTAATTTGTTTTGATGAGTTTCATTTTGATTTCATGAAAAAAAACTTTGAATAAAACAAAAATGTCAAGGAAGTGAATAATGAAAAAATTGTTATGAAATTCAGTATTCTGAGAAATTTCTGAGAAGTTGTTGAACTGCGGTCATTATTCTTCTGACATAATTTCACCAGATCGAATTTCAATAGGATTAGTGATTATTTGAGGCACTTGGGAAAAATTTAATATCTGTGGAAAATTGGCTTCTTCCTGAGGAAAAACTGCGAGAAAAACATAATTGCGACGGATTGTATTATAATAATCACATCGATTATTGAAAAAGTTAGTTTCAGTAACAGACACAGATAAATCAGAATCACAAAAATACTGATATTTCAAGAAATTCAATTACATGCTAAAGGATATTTGCTTTATCATCAGGGGAGGAGTAATAAAAGTTTATTTTCAACTTGAAATAAGACTAAGTATCTACAGCAAAATACACAATTTGCGGAACTGATGTTCCGGTAAGCCATTTGAAAGCTATAAAATATCAACACCTACCGAATTTTATGTAGATATATGTTTTCATCATTCAATTTCTGGGATACCATTACCTTTGAATTCATCCAAATGTCTACTGAATAAATAAATGTTTGCCATCCAGAATGTCATTAATTTCCTTTGAATGATGGAGATTTTAGGTATACTGCGGTTTTTAACGATGCATCGTTGACTCACTGCTGTGTGTTTTTTATATTTTCAATTTGAAGATGCAAAGCAATTTATAATTGTTATTATAATTATTATTTTTTGTGTGAGAGTAGAGGTATAAAAACCTATAAACTCACGAGGTTTACAAAAAAACAAGTATTCCACTGAAAAAGGTATAAATAAATAAAAATTACAAAATTACTGCAATCATTTTTTTTTCATTCGTGATAAATCTAATTCAGAATTTGTTAATTTATTGTGGTAGTAGATACTTTTCTCATGATATTCTAGAAAATTTATGAGTCACTTACATTGAATTGGTATCAGATTTCGTGGTGTAGTAATCGTTTTTGCATATTATAAAAGAGTTTGAATAAGATTATAATGATTTTGTGCATCTTCATTATGTGGATGGGTCAAAATTATATGACAGGAAAAATTTTAATTAGGATCCATAGCTTATAAAAGATTGAATACAAAGTATCCAAGTCAACAATAATTATGTTATGAGATATCTGTTCGATAAACTGACTATTCTCAACAATATTTTTTTGCAATGTCAATTGTTGATGAAGATATTTGTAACTGGTCACAGTTATGTATGTTTCATTATGATTGCATCTGAATAAAATTTCAAATTTTCAGATATCGAGAATGAAACGCCTGCTTCTGGAAGAAAATCCTTTCTTTACAGGGTAAGTCGAACTTTATGACGGTATTTTGAGTTTTCTCTGTAAGCTACGAATCTATGGAATACGATTGATCTGTTTGAGGCTGACTTACAGATTCGTAAATAATTAAGGAATTCTGGATTTTTTCTGTATAACTGTATTATTAGACGTGTCAATTTTGGACTACATACTTCGTTATGATAACAGAATAAAATCTCTTACTCTACAGGGTGTTTCAAAAACTGGTGATCCCTTCTCTAGGATAGATAGAATAATGAAAAATAATAGGGGTTTGTTCAGTAGAAAATTTTAGTTACGCCATCCGTATAAAAGATAAGGAAAGAATACGGAAAAAAAAATATACACATTTTTTACGATTTTGCGGAAACTACTGGCAACATTATGATGAAATATTATACGAACATGTTTTGGAAGCTGATGCATCCAATAAATTTGATTTCTTGTCTGAATCTCATAGAGGGGCCAGTTACACGGTTTGTGCCAAGTTATTTTGAACAAAACTTTTTTATATCAAATTAATTAAGGTAAATTTTGAATAATCTTAAACATCATTCAATTTCACACCAAAAAGGTACTCCTGATTGAACTCGATACTTTGTTCCGTTTTCGAAATATATTGATTTTGAAATTATGAAGTAATAACCGATGCTGGTATGAAGTATTAATAAAGTCATTAAATACTATTATTATTAATTAGTAGGTGATCCACCCCACATTGATAGAAGGTGTCGTAATCGGTTGAGTTACCATTTTCCCAGTCGATAGATTGGTAGAGGTGCAGAAGCTCCGATTCATTGGCCTCCTTGGTCATGCGATATCAATTGATTATTTTTCAGTTTTCTATCTTAGAGAGGGATCACCTTCTTTTGGGAACACCCTCTATGATATTTGATCGTAAGTTATTATTGGTTATTGGATAAAGTTATGTTCAACTTGTTTTCGTTTTAACCAGAAAGAGAAGAGTTAAATTGAATCACAACAGCAGTTGAGTACAGAAAACTATTTTATGATTTTTGACAAAAACAAACTATCCAACATAACCTCATAATATACTCCCGATATGATTCCTATCTCCTTCAGAGTAGTCGTGAAAATTTAAAGATTTCTGTAAGCTACAGACTTTTGAAAAGAGCCCAGAATCGCAATTTTCCTGTAAGCTTATGAAAAGCTATAGATTTGCTAAGGAGAGGAAAGCAGAATACCGCCACTAGTCCTATTTAATGTGATGAATGAAATATTTTCCTAGAATGAGATATTTCAAATGAAGTAATTTTTGTATGACATTATGACGAAAGATATTGATAAGGATTTTCTAAAAATATTTGAAATCAAAGTCAAAGCACTATGCAAATTGGAGGTCACTTTCAATTTTATAATTTTTTCTCAAAATATGTACTTTAGAATCTGAAATTCACTAAAGTCATTTTGTTGAATGGAAAATAATTATAAAAAACAGATTAACCTTGAATCGAACGAGGAAACGAGCATCCATATGCCTAGCTGGAAATCGCTGTTTTAGTTAAGCAGCAAAGTATGCAAAACCCTTCTCTGTTACGATATTTCGCTTTTTAACTGGTTTTGATGAATTGTTAGTTTCCCAAGTCCATGGCCTCCACATAAAAACTCTGGCGTTTTTGGACAAAACCGCAAACACCCTCATGGAACTATTCATCAGCAGAGACGGAAACGAAAAACTTTTTTCGAAATTTGGTAAATACTATAAAATGTGTATGGTAAAATTCAACTTTATTTCTGGGTCACTATTTTTGATCAAATCAAATCAAATCACATCAAATTCATTCACCGTGTTTGAATGTTACAAAAATAATAAAATCACATACCTGCACTTATTTCTTCATAATATTTCTTGATATAATGGCTTCCATACAAAAAATTTATATATGCTGTCGCTGATTTTTATTTAGAACTCAATGAAACAGACAAACCCATGGTATGTTATCTTCGTGTAACTCAGACGGCAGGAATTTTTTCGATTCGCTCAATAATTTGTCGTTTTATTATGACAAAATTACATAAAATCTCTTTGAATTGTAGCCTATGTGTTACTCTGATAAATGAACAATATTATTGTGAATTTTTATCTGAATCCGTTGGGTAGTTTTAACATGAAAGAGTAACAAACATCCTCACATACAAACTTTCGAATTTATATTATTGGTATTAGTTGTAGGTAAAATTTTCGAATTTATAATATTAGTATTAGTAGAAAGTAGGATTGTAGAATACACTACAACCTAATGTAGTTCTTGAGAACATTCACTGTGAAACATTGCAAACACAAAACATCTCAAATTGTAACGTTAATTTTGTGGGTCATTAGAAATTCCGATGGAATTTAACCTGAAATTAAGAGTTCTGGAACCACTATACTCCACAAATTTTGACCTTAGAGTGAAGTCGTATAGATCCTACACTGAGTAAAAGTGAAGAAGTCGCTGTGGAAATTTTCATCAATTAAAATTTCGCCGACGTTTCGAGCTTTATTATATTCCTTTTTCTGCCCACATGTTTCGAGCGTACTTCTTTCAGAAGAGGGCGGAACCCCATGCCATCGTTGCTATGTGTTGCTCTGGATCGAACCGCGCTCGGGAAAACTCGGGAAAATGTTCGGAAAAGCTTTGGGGAACGGCCAGTTGGTTAGAATATCGTCAGCGAGACCTCCTTTCATATTTCCACGAAAATTGAATAAACGCGAATTCTGGTTGTTGTATGTCTACGATCTAGCTTTTCGTGAAATATGTTGAAAAAACCGAAGACGTTAAGGACCAATCAGGTCCAGCCATAAGTGTCCTTTTCATCGAAGAGTGCGTGGAGAGGATTGAAGGTGAATGGAATTAAGAAAAAAATACACTATTCGAATTTCTCTCTCATCGCGATGACAACAGAGAAATTGTTAAGTTTTCGTGTATGAATTGTTGGAAAGAGACGATGGGTGATGGACCTTATGGTTGTTCGATAGATTGTTCAGATTCAATTTTCCAAGTGAGTTAAATGTGTCTATTTACTAATGGATTTTGGTGCTGATTGATCGGAAACTTGAATGTGCTGAACATACTTGATTTATCGATTGTGTCATTATCTGTTTATCGTTTTGATAAAACCAATCTATTTCCCAATCTGAACGCTACTCGAAAATATCAGTCAATAACTAAATTATTCATCCCACATTGGACTGCCCTTTTCCATACATTCATGTTTCCCTAAATGAATATCAGTATTCAACTCGAAAAATCAAAAAACAGCATTGCAAATCTGAAGAAATAGAATAGGTCTTATATTTTCTTGAATGAGGCGTATGACCCCATTACTATTTAATTCGGTCAATTATCTCTTCACTCGTGATTCTTATTGAATGATTCCATCGTTAAAACTCGCGATGGTCATTTGTATATGCCATATCTGTTACTTTTCAATTTTGAAAATGAAAGTGACAGGAAAGGGGATAATATTGTAGAGTTATTGACTCTCGTCCCTCATTTGAATTAATTCTACATCATATCTAATATTCATGAATGTAAAACATATGAAAGTCTGCGTCATATTTAAGAATAAAGATTGGAATGAGAGGTAATAATACCGAAAATATATGAAATTTTGAATCATAAAAAAGTATTTTGTTTCAATCTTGTGCATCGAGAATAATATTTGATATTATTATAAGAAGATAAGGAAAAGAAAAGTAGAACAAATTTAAATGAATATTTCTGAAAAATAAACTACTTTATGACAAAAAAATGTTTTCAAGCTTATGTAAAACGCGACAAAAATGATGAGTTTTCCTATGAATGGATTCTCTTGATGGATATTAAGAATAATTATTCACGTCAGATATAAAAAATATGGCACTTCGACTTCAAAAGTACCAATATCCATCATTTTATGGATATACATTCCAACTCTCGAATTACATTTAAATTTTATTTATGCCGTCTTGCAAAAGTTTATGAATTCGATTATACTCAGGCAAACTTTTACTCAACCTTACTTTTTTAATGAAGTTTCTCACGAATATGGTATATAAAGAAAATTTATATTATTTTTAGATTGGCTTCGCTACCTTTTACTAGATATTCGACCCTTTCAAACTCGGTCCCAAAATATAATATATAACGTCCTACACATCGAACTTTCCTTCTTCGAAATCATTGGATTTCAAAAATCAGATCGTTTCGTGAAACGGACTTGCAATTATTTGAAAAATCCTATCCAAAAAACACCTTCTTGGAAAACATTTTTATATTTTTACACTATCAAAATCACAACTTTTTTCTTCAATGATAACATTTCTCAGATCAGATAAAAGTTCACTCATCAGAATTGCTGATAAAGATCTTGCGGAATTTTCATGATACAGGAACCGAGATAAAGCTAAATATCTGAAATGGTTATTTTGCAGAAGTCTTAATATTCCAAAATGGGAGATCCCAGATCTGAACTTCTTCAGTTTTTTATAGACATCCTGAACAACTTTTCTTACCTGTCAAAAATCTTTCATGATCGAAATTCGAAATATCTACACTCAAAATAACGCCACGTCAAAAAGAATTTTTTTTTGGTGGAAGTTCTTGATTTTTTTTTGTTGTATTCTACAAATGGGCATTTGAGGTATTCGATTAACTTCGTATATTGTGGCTGATGTTAATATTTTTTCTTACAGATACCACAGATCGTAGCATTGAGTACAGGGTATCCCAAATTGCTTCGTTTTGGCTGTTCCTGATCATTGGAAACTCTTTCACGATACCTTCATTCGTTTTGAACAAATTCTCAAATTTTATCGATTATGAGTATGGGTCAATACTTTTTATTATCGAAAATATCTGGCATTTTTTCACTGATTATAATAATAATAATGTTAATAATAATAATGATACACTGTGACTTCAATACCCACATTGTTTTCAATTTATGCATACTTTCCAGGATTGTGTAAGCTAAGTCTCACCCTGTGATATACAATCATTCGTTTTAATGAAGTTCATCAATGAAGACCTTTATTATTATTACCACTGAAAGAATGCCTGTAGAAAATTTCAATCGCTTCAGATATTCTCGCTAATAAAAAGTAATGGCATATTCTCATAATAAAACACAATGTTCAATTTTTTTTCTCTGGCAAACTTATCTTATCTCAAACACAGGCGCCTTTTTTTTATCTCACACCATATGAACTAAAAATCAGCTTTTCAGAAATATTCTTGTATAATATTGAAACTTGGTTATATCTTCTGAACGAATGAAGATATCGTGAATCAGTTTCGACTGATGATGTTTTCAAGCAAATCGGGCCCAGGACTCCTATCAAAGTTTTTACCTACCTAGTCCAGAAGTACAGGAAACAACCAAAATCAAGCAATTTGGTATACCCTGTACACTCTCCAAAGTGTAGCTCAGTTCATAGTTTTAGCTTCTTCATTAAAGTGAGCCATCATTACTTTTTCAGTGTACTATCAAACATTTCTTGAATTATATTAAATGCTGAAGAAATCGTACGTCTTTTCGTATGCCCCCTGCAACGTTTCTGGCAATTGTTTTATTGTCGCAATTTCAGGGGGCGCACATAAGGGTATTCATAAGGAAAATATTCACTCAAATGAAAAATGTCATTTATAGTTAATATTCGGGAGAGCAAGCGGTTTTTTTATTCGCCTTATCAAGCGACAAAGTGCGACAGATGTTTAATGAATCCGAGCGTCAGGAGGCCAATATGTAATCAATAAATATTACTGAAAATAGTGCTAGAATGATATATTCTTACATTGTTTTATTCTACGAGATGTGGCAGAATTAACGGATCCGACACATAATTAGAGAAAAAAAATTGTTCAGCTAATGAATCATTCGATAAATATGACGTCTGAATCGTTATATTCCTATCCTCACAACGCTCGCAATGAGAATTTTTTCGACCCCAAGAAATTATTATCTTGTAGCAAATTTAATGCCGTTTCCAGATGGTCAAAATTGATGAGACTACAAGGATAACTTAAGTATAACTGATTTTATGGGAAAGCTCGAAGTATTGCATGAAATCGAGTAATGTTAAATAGAAGAAAAGCGGTCAACATCCTGACTGTGTATTTAATTTAATTAGAATGAAAATGAAAGTTCTTGGTACTAGTAATTTTGCAGTTCCAGAAGAAAATCATTCAAGAACGGGTGAACTATGGCAGGTGAACTTTCATTAGGTGTATAGGTTTTTGCCTATTTCCAGAACTTTAGTATGCACTAAGCTAATGCCTTAATAAAATGGAGGATTGTTTTTTTTGATAATTTCAAGTGTGTGAATATGGAAACCTAGTAAAGTTCCATTATTAAATTAATGAAGTAGAATATGTACGAGAATTGTACGAACCGCTTTCATTTTCAAAAATAGCAATTCTTCACTGTCGTCCTAGAATACATTCACTTCCTTGTTCTTTCACGAACTCATTGTAATGCATTCCAGTGTAAATCGGGATTTGTCACTATATACGCCTTTCCATTCCTCCTTAAGTGGAGGTGTTTTTGGCAAGCATCCAACTGTTTACGTGCTCGGCAGCTATTACTTCGAAACAGAGTTGCTATCTCCATACCCACTGGCGATATGAAGTTTGCACTCTGATTGGACACAAATGTCTTAGGCAAATTAGAGTTTTACCAGGAATTCGTAATATGGATTCCGAAGGAACGTTTGTTTATAAAGAGAGGAAGTGCTTTTGTAGTTCGGTTTCAGTTGAATAGGTTTCTGTTTGTTTGCACGGTTATTGATTATTTAGAGTCAATAATTTGAATATTTTCGTTGTATCCGATGAGTGTTTGGTGATTCTTTTATGTTTCTAGTTGGACACGATCTTCTATCATTCCTTGAAGAACATTTGGGGCATTTACCCAACTGCATTTACAAATTTCGAAAGCTAGATTTTGGAAATTTAAAATTCTCCAATATACTGGGTTATTCATTGAGGATGGCGACCAGTTGTATCACCGAAATCGTTTATTCCATAACTTTTCATTAAAATTAAAATAATCAAGAATATGTCTGAGTTCGTAGATGGCGCAATTTTTACTCAAGAAATATGAATGCTTTTCAAAGAAATATAATCGAACTGAGTACGCTCGAGAATGCTCGAGAATGATAAAACTAGAAACTACTTTCGGCTGTTTTTATGAAATTTAGAAAGTCAGATATCTATTGAAATATTTTCTGGGAGGACTTTGAATATTCCTGAAAACTTTATTTGGATTTCTGAAACAAGAAACAATAGAACATTTTTTTTAGATAATTGAAGAAAGGTCCCTGCGTGAAACTTGAGCACTAATTGGTCAGGGAACAAAACTTCACAAGAAGAAATTGTTGCCTAACAATGAACAAAAAGAAAACACTTCGAACTCTGAAAGAATTTTATAGAAAAACTATTTCAAATTTAGAGGGAATAATTTTGCGTCAAAACGATAATGACAATCAGGAACCAGTAACAAATCGTCAAGAACAACCAATTTTAATAAATTTGATCCCTTATGTTCATAGACTTTCAGAAAAATTTTTAACAATTGGTTCTAAATTCAACATAAGAACTGTTTTCAAAACAAAAAATGATTTACAATCCGTATTAACAAAAACTAAACCTTTGAATGAGAACCAAAAATCTAAAAATTGTGTTCACAACATTCCCTGTATTTGTGGAAAATCTTATACAAGAGAAACATCGAGACCCTTAGAAATTAGAAAACGTGAACATAAGAATAACAAAAAAAAAACAGAGATCTTCGTAGATCGCAGATAGCAGATCATATGTGTTCTAATACCGGCAATCACATGAAAGATTGGAATTGCACAAAAATTAAAATGACGAAACCTGATAATTATAAAAGAAAAATTAATTTCTATTATTTAAAAAAAAATTTCCATTGTTTCTTGTTTCAGAAACTGGGAGAGAAAAACCAAATAAAGTTTTCAGAAAAATTAGGATATTCTTTCAGGCTCATTAGGCTTGTTGGGAGTTATTTCACCTAACGTTTCGCCTACATCTGGAGTAGGCATTTTCAGAGTATTCTTGGTCTAAAATTGCAAATCGACTGTTGCAAATCGCTTTGTTGCAGAGTTCAATCCTGAACCGTTATTTTTAGCTTTATTTATAGCCGGAGATGACCTATGTTGACGTATTTGATGACGATTGATCCATCGCTTTCACTCCGTATCGGCTTGACTCAGTTTCTGCCCAACACTGGAAACCATGCGCATGTACCAAGGGTGCTTTGTCTTTTCTGTTAATGTTGTTTTTATGTTTATAAATCTCAATGGCTTCAATGTTCATCCTTGAATATAACTTTTCTTGTTTAAAAAGACCTTCTTTCTTTGCAAAAACTATATCTTTTCTATCCGTTATAGCAATTTTTCGCTCGTGCAGATTTCTCTGTCTGGTTGAGTCGACAACATAGTTTCTGCTCCTTAATTCTTGTATTGATACTTCATGTTGTGAAGTGCCCTCGGCTGAATGCTGATTTTGAGGCTGCGTCCAGGAAATAATATCACGAGAACTATGGGTTCTCCCACGGTAGCTAACGTGATTCAAAATGGTTTTGAATTCGAATGATTTCACCTTTTTAATAGCAGCTGATTTTGTTTTATTATTTATACCTTTTTTGAAGAACAAGTTTTTTTATATAGAACTATTTACGAGTGGTCATAACTCAAGTAGAATGATTGTTATGATGCTTTGACGATAGGTCAACTGCGAACATGACAATGAAAGAACAATGCAAATAAAACGTAATCTAATAATTATAAGCAGAACCTAATATACCTACGTACAGGGTGGGTCATCCATAACTTTCCACCCCGAAATTTGAGCTTTAGGATGGAATAACGAAAAAACGCTCGGAAAGGTCAAATTTTGTTGAAAGGGGGACAAATAAGGGAGTTCAAATGGGTTTGATATCACTACCCTCTACCTGCAACCCCTAACAGCTCTCATGGCATTTTCAAAAAACTCGTTTCCAATTGAAGCCGTTGATAAACTGACTTCATTTCAAAATAAGAACATTCATGAAGCATATGGTAAAAGATTGTAAAATATGCAAAGAACCAAACTTCAGAAAAAGGGTGACCAGATTGACGAAATGTCTCATACTGATTTTTATTGGATCGATTTAAGTTGTTATTGAGTTATAAATGATTTTACCGCAATTTTCTCGAAGATTACATACTTTTCAAAATGATTGAATACGATATACCTAACTCTTGTGGAGCAGTATATTAAAGCACTTCAATCGCTGAGAGAATTAGTATTTGGAGATTCAGTAGCCATTGAAACATATCCAGGAAAGTATCGCTCACTTTGTATACGTAAGTATTACCGGAACAGTTATTTTCGTCTTGACGTTTTTTGTCAAACAAATTGTAAATTAACGTCAAATCAACCATCAAGATTGCACGGTTCTTCTAGTTAATGTAATGTTTTATGTGTGAATATTGTAAGACGTTGAATTACAGTGGTGAATCTACTGGATTATGTTGTTCTGAAGGCGAAGTAAAATTGCCACAATTGGTCTCACCACCAGATCCCTTACGTTCTTCAGTTTCTGGGATAGGAAATGATTTCAAATACTTCAAGCATTCAAGAACATAACAGCTGCTTTCAGATGACATAGTTTGGCGCAACACATATTGTGCGGGATAATTTCATGTCCACTTTTAAGGTATTAAACCATAATGATTTATTATAATATTAAATTTTATATTAAAACTGACTGACCCGGCAGACTTCGTACTGCCCCAATTGATGAATAAAAACGCAGCTCATTTCTATTCAGATTGATGAATATTAGGTTTTGCCACAAATTTTATGTCACTATCACGGAGGACCACCGAAGTAAGGAAAGGAGAGGTAACCGTCACTACAAAGATAGAAAGATGAACTCTTTGCCTAGGCGCGCACTTGCGATTTCTTGTCGCGTGATTGAATAATCGCAATCGCCAAGAAAGAAATTCGAAAATGTTTCATGCGAGCTAATAAATCACAATTACATTCAGTATTAACATGGATTTTTCTGAAAACCGATTGCGTTGAAGCTCTACTATTACGAGCCAAATAATATTAGCAATAGGACGTTATAAAATCCCTCCCCCCAAAAAAAAAGAATTCACACTCACCCAAAGAAGTTCGGACTTCGGCATCAACTGAATTGCGATTGAATTGTCGCAAGTTTGACTATTCTGATTTGGGACAATCGCGTGGCTTCAAAAATGCGACTGTTTAGTCGCGGCGATTATTCAGTCGCATGTGCGTGCATTCCCATTTAAATGTGTGTGCGCGGGTACCCTTTGTCATACGAGGAATCGATCGACATAAAAGAACGACCTATTGGTTTGTTGTTAAATTTCAAATATAATGTTTAGAAATTTAATTTGTGAAGAAACATAATATTCATCAATCTGAAAAGAAATAATCTGCTCTTTTATTCATCAATTGAAGCAGTACGAAGTTGGCCGGGTTAGCTAGTGTGAATATAGAATGACTCAATTACTCCATTCCTAGAATACATATCAGTCGATGAATGAATGATAAACAGGCACAATTGGTGAAGAAAGAAATCAATTCGAATATCAACGTAGATTAAGCAACTGATTTGTACAGGATTGACAAATTGGTGAATGCGCTGGTCACAATTTTGAGTTGAATATTTTGTAAATTGAATTTTGTGTGGGTTTCAAATTCACAAAAATTTAAAGCAGTATTTTCGAGTATGGAGGTCTTTATATTTCGCATATATTCTAGAGAAAGACTCTCTTATTATTATTACTCCTTATAATTAATAGAATATTTTCCTACTCTGAAATAAGAAGAAACAACAGGAAAATTACAGAATGCAAATCCAATTGATGAAGTCTGTAAAATTTTTTGTCGTTCCCATGCTATAATTCTCTAGAATCTACCCTCAAGATGAAAGTTTGAAATCCCCAGTATTCCTAAGCCCAAACACCTACTTATATTGAAGAGACATTCTTTTTTAACTATAACTCTTGTTCAAAAAAATGTATTGGGGCTTCTTCAAGGTGAATGAAATACAAATCAAATCTTGAATATTTGTTGAATCATTCGAATGTGACTAATCAGAATAGCTTGATCTACATCTGACTGAAAAAAAATCATTTTGTTGCAGATAACGACTTACTTTTGCAACACGTCGTTACCTAATTTCGAAACTGATGATACTAATTTGTAGCTCATTATTGATCGGTATGTGGCTGACCTTTAGATTGAATTAGATAAACAATGTAATTCTGGATTCGTTTCTGTAGCTATCTTATTCAAAGTGTTCTTTTAAATTACTTATCAAAAACCTATCGAGTAAGCTAAAATTATTGAATAGAATCTACTATGTTTCAATTTTTGATGGTGAGTGGGTATTTATCATTGAGAATATTAAAAGATTTTTGTAAGCTTCAGGTTCAAAATCGCAATTTTTTCTCAAGCTTGTGAAAAGCTTTATGTACCTATATGGACTGACGGAGATAACAGAATATCAACAAAAATAGCATTTATAATCCGAAAGATCCTTAATTCGAATCCAATACCTTTTTCTGGCATGAAGGTAGTTCCAACGGAGTTCATCCATCCAAGTGTTAAATTTGAGGAAAAGTCCTTCTAAGACCGCTTTCGGCCACAAACATAATCTTTCATAGTTGAAGCAGTGAAAAAAGCTGCCAAAGGTTGAAAATATATCTCCAGGTCAACCTCTGGTGAAAATATTAACTTCAACAACAAGACACTCTCGAAGTAGAATTCATATTTAGACTTCATGCCATCTTCAGTTAACCATTATATGAAAACCTACGACTGGGTCGAGTAGGAATGAGTCATGCATAGCCCAAACTTATGAAGAGTGGTCAATTTGAAAAAATTCATCAGTTTATCAAACTGATTTCATCTGAATGAACAACAACGGGGCTTCCTCATCAACCAAGTCGTTGAAACATGTCAAAACATCATATTTTGAGAACTATACGACATTAAGGAGTTTTCGAAAGAATTTTAAGTCTAAAAATTAATGGGATTCAAGTAATTTCTTTTTATTTGGATGTGACGATTTTTAATGATACCCCTTTATTGAGATTTTTCCTTGAACGCCAATGAATAAGAACTGCAAAACAAGCTCCATTCGTGCCAAAACTTCGGTTTCGAATTTATATCTCGCATCCCTCCCTTCAATGATTCTGAAATTGACGAAAAAAACATCCAGTTATGAATTTCGCCCTGAATCTCCTGTGTTTTCAATGGATCAATTCCTGGCTATTGCCGAATATAATAAATATCTTTCGTCGACGGGCTTTTCTGAATTGAATGCTGGGGATATGCCCGGTCTTTTGGCCAACCCCTTGTTTTGCTGGCGCCACTCTTTGGCGCTAGTCGCAGGGTTATTCGTTTGTTGACTTCTTGTTCGATGTGCTCACGTCTCAATGGTTTGATGGGCCTTTTCTTTGCTCCATGGCAATAACTTTTTTCGTGCGGAATATTCTACTTACGATGATAATTTGAATTGCTCCTGTGGTTTTTTTGACAACACGAAAAACCTTGTTTGAAATATATCGGACATATGAAGTTCACTGTTAAACTGAATATTGCTTACTACAATATGAAACTCGTTTTCTATTGCAAGATCTTTTGGGTTCAATCAAATTTTTAATTTAATTTAATTATCTATGATTTACTTAGGTGGTCGATTGTTTCAGAATCATCACGACATCTAGTTTTAAATTGCATACATATCACTAGATGTAATTAAAAGTACCTGAGAATAGTAAAAACAGGATACCTGCGTAATATTTTCTTCATCAACGTTTAGTTATATCATTGAAATTATATCTAATCAATCGATATTTCATTATAAATAATGCACCTTGTTCGGATTATTATTAATTGTATAGAATTTCAACGCTTTTTACAAAAATTTTTGAAACGTCGAAAAAAATTCAACTTCAAATAATAATACCATAACTACATCAAACAAACTGAAAAGTTTGAATCGAGAGATCAGACTATCAAGTCTCCTGGATGAAAAGGTGAGAATAATTTTTTTGAAAAAACGAAGCTTTTATCGAAAATGAATGAAGTTTTAATAAAGCTGAGGAAAGAAAATGAGTGTTCATATAAAAAATGCGGATCCTCAGGAAAGTTAGAGTCTGTAAGTGTTCTCGCTAATTTATGTTTTTCGTTGAAGTTTAGTTATGTACCCAATTGCGGTTATGCTGTCACATTATTTTACTTCATGCAGTATACAACTGCCTGTAACGAATTACTTTGATATTTATTGAACCGTATAATTATTATGTTCATGATAATATTTTGTACTAAAGAGATTTTCCCGTTCACCTGTACATTAGCATAGTTAAATGAATAAATGAATGAATAAATAAATGCCTACACGAATGCATAACTGAAAAATAAACTCTGACAAATAATCTAAATCTGAATCGGATAAGTGCAAGACAAGAAGAATCCGTAAGGGATGTGATAATATTAAACAAGCATACTCTATGAGAAAGTATCGAATTCCTACATAAATATAAAAAAGAAAACAAAACCGAAGAAGTTAAGAAAAACCGAATGCAAAATGTAATAAAAAAAATTACTTTAATTAAACAGACTTCATCCCCCTCCAAGTATTACACGACATGAATTATCCATAACAAAATAGTAAAGGGTAATTCGAGGATAGATGGTGCAGAAGGTGAGATGGCGCAATCGTATATTTTCGTATCTGATATTGTTCTAGATGAGTGGAGACGCCCTGACGTACTTTTCTTCATGTTGTATGTTCATTCATTGACATAAAATTCGAATATTGTTTAATTTGTTATCTGGCCAAGCCAAAAATTTTAACACATTTTATTCGAAGTGCTGGAGCACTTCAACTGTAACGATTATTTGAGTGATTCTAAATTCAAAAGTGTAAAATTATTATAGTTTCATAGTATAACCTCAAAATATCTAATACGATCTGTTTTTGAGGTGAACCATATATTATATATGTATTACTAACTGACCCGGCGAACTTTGTTTCGCCTATGAGATTCATGAAGTTGTATCAACAAAACTGGTACTTTTTCAAGTAGGTAAATAAGACAAAATTAAAGTACAAGATATACAAAAAATTTAATTACATTGAAATAGGTAGGTATGTACATTGTTATTTACATGAATAGACTTCACTTTATTCAAGCGGTACCTTAGTTAGTTCACCGAATTTATATCAAATATAATACTTACACGAAAACGCTATCAACCTCAACGACATCTACTGGCGTTATTCGCAAGAAGGAAAATTATTTCCTACTTTTTTCGATTTCATCAAATTTTTCATTGTTTTAATGTATTATATGTTAATCCCACCGTAGAAGAATCCAACAAAAAAATTTTCATAACAAACAGTTCATCCAATCTTGAATTATAAATGGTGTAACCAACAATATGGCCGACTGAGTTTTATATATTAAGATGTTGTATCGCAGCTACCCCACCTTAACTTGATCGAAAGTTATTGATATCCTATTTTTTTTTCTTGCAGAAATTGTCCATAACAGACTCAATACATAATTCCACTGAAGGTTGATGGCTCTTCGTTGTATTAGAATTCATCCATTTACTCGAATAATCATTAAGACCTTGATGGTAGAAATTTATGTGAACCTTTTAATGGTCGCTCAGAAAATAAATGAACGTTTTCCCTGAAGTGAATTTATTTTCGGCTTACAGGTGGAATATTGAATACTGGAAAAAAAAACCTCCCTTCAATGTCTCCGTTCGTATAAATTGGTTAAGACGTGGGACCGGTAATTCGGAGATTGTCGGTTCGAGTCCTGCATGGGGAGGTTCTTTTTCTGGAATTCAATATTCCACATTTATTTCTATAATTTTAGGCGATAAATTAACTCAGATTCTTTAACGAATGTAGTGGATAAAGCAATGAAGGTGCCAAAGTGTGAGGTTAAACTGTGCACTATTACAAACTCAGTGACATATTGATGAAATTCACTTTTTTTACAATCCTCATTTCAGTATCTTCTCTTCAAATTTTGATATATCATCTTATTGTACATTGTTAACTTGAGCATGTTTTTCTCCACCACACTATTTCCACTCCGAATCCTCGAAACGTTCCATCATTTATTGACTATTGAAACTTTTGTCTACTTTGCTGTTCAAGTAGAATCAATCGGATTGTAACGAAGCTAGGCTTAGAATACTTACGTGAATGCTTTCAGGGTCATAAATAACTGATAAAAGAAAGTTTTCTCCCCCTCTTGAAAATCTAAGTTGTTTTCAGCGTTACATATATAATAGGGGAAGCCTTTATTTTCGGTATATCGAGTGAATCAGGGAGAGATGCTTTATTACTTCTCAGTTGGACAAACACTAACAGCAATTGGCATAATGGTTTCGCCATAACAAAAATCAACGACAGATAGAAAAACGCCGAGGAAAATAAATGATATGTCATAATCTATACTGGAAAAAAGGGAATAAAACATGTCTCAACATAAACCACAACTAACAAAATATGGAAACGACATAAAATTAAAAAAATTACAGATACGAATGTGGTTGTGTCAACTTTCGAAGCAGCTTCGCATATTTCTTGACCTAAAAATTATATGATGTATAGTTTTCAATGAGTTTCGACCACAAATATTATGATTGTATAATTTAATTAACTAGGTTGTACTCATGGATTATTTCATTATATAAATAAACTCGACATCTTTGGGTTCATCCACATTCTCAAGAGTTCTAGAAGATAAAATGGTTATTTTTCTGAAAAATTATCAAAAGTTTGTATGAAATATAACCATGAAATGACAGTGGTAATGCGTATTTCCATTTTCTTGGATCTGTCGACTTGATTCAGGCTTATTTCTGACCTGGTGCATATCCTCAAACATTTCTCGTAGATTAAGATGTCGATCATGTTTGGGTTGTATCCATTTTCTTGGGTTATTTCGTTTAATAACCTGGCTTCATAGTCGCGAAAAATTGTGAGTATCCTTCACTCGGACACCAATTTAAGGCCACTCTTACAAACTCAAAGTGAAATAGGATGTAAGCAGTTCTTTTTGGTATGTGAACTGGAGAGATAGAACTTCTCTTTTGACGCTGCTAGATGTCGCCATTTTTATAATACTACATGACTGCTAGGCTCTATCGTACCAGATGATATCCCACAGTTGGTTGCAATATTCTTCCAGATTATCGAGACCCACTTTGTATCTTTCTCCGTCCTCACGCAACCTATCAATACAGTTGCACAGGGTTCAAAATTCAGCAGAGTCTGAATAAAATCATCCCTTATTGTGTTGAGGCTCTTCACGTGTCAGAAAAAAGGAAAAAAAAAAACATATTATGACATATTGTTAAGACCTTGATTTGATTTCCAAGAAGCTTGTGATTTTTCAGCGGTAATGTTCTGGAAGAGAATTGATTTACCAGACAACTTGAAAGAATTGCGAATTTAGTTTCTCATCAAAGGCTTAATGAGTGCTTATTTTGTTGATGGTGAAATGAAAATATAATAACCACGTCATAATTTCCCCCTAAAATGTACCTACTTTCATATCAGACCGGTATTTCATGCCAAGAAGCATTTGATCTTCCATTTCATCTCTGGTTTATGGATCGTAAAATTCGACGAAGGGTTCAAGTGATGTAGGGAGTGTGTCTTGGCGTTTTCTCATGTCCTATGATAATCCTGCTCTCACAGTTTTGAATGTATCTCAATTTTTTTCCTGTAAGGGTGTGTTGGACACTCGATGATGAAAGAAAACTGAAATTCTTACTTATACAAAGTGTTTTAAAAAAATAGGTGATGAATAGAAAACTGAAAAACAATTGGGGTTTATTTAGTAAAAAATTTTTGTATTCAAGATAATGAAAAAAAAAACACATTTTTTAAGACTTAAGAAACTACTGGCAACATTGTAATGAAATTTTATACGAATATACTTTGGAAGCTGATACATCGAATGAATTTGTTTTTATATCTGACTCTCATAGAGGGCGCTAGTGACATGGTTCGTGCCAAGTAGTATTGAACATAACTTTTTTAATACTAGATTCATTAAGCAAAAAACAAAGTGAACATATTCAATTTTACACCAAAAAAGTACTCCTGTTAAGACTCGATACAGTGTACCGTTTTCGTAATATATCGATTTCAAAATAATGAAGTAATAACCGATGCTGGTATGAATTGTTGATTAAGTTTTATATATTATTTTTATTGATGATAGTAATAATAATAATAATAATAATTATAATAAAAATGAAAAGATTAGGTTGAATTGAAAATTAAATGATAACCTTTCGATAAAACCGAAATATTTAAAAATTGGGACCGAACGCTTTCGTTTCTTGAAACCTTTCACGAAAATCCAATCTAATCGGTACAGGATCTTGATTTTCAATGTTGAATAAATACGGGCACTGAGCTGTTGGAGGCCTCAGTATGAAACAAATAACCTTGCTATTTGTTGAATTAGATATTGTTAATCTGAATGTAGTGAAATTTTGGATTACACTGCCATGTTATTAACCTTAGGCGAGTGCAGAATTTCCGATTCATTGGCCTCCTCGGTCATGGGATTTTAATCCCTTGGATTACACAGTTTGGTCGTATTTTAAAGAAATAGTTTATGCTACAGAGGTAAATTCACCTCAAGAAGTAATGAAATTAAATTTATTTTGGTTTTTTCAATTCCATGTTGGTACCTCTCCATTAATAAGACTTTGTATGAAATTGTCAGAGGTGTATAAAGAGGGGTAATTCATAAATAGCTCGACCACCCTCTGATGAGAATAACGCCTGAAATTTTCTCGAAGGAAATATGAGATAGATAATATTTTCGTTTTCCTCTCAGATCATAGGTAAGGATCAATCTCAATCAAGGGTAATGCAATGGATCAGATTTTTATTCATCTTAGGCATCGTGTATAAAAACTTAACAAACCTTTTCTGAATTTTATGTGGAGTTAATGCAATGAGTTAGAAGCGGTGCAGCTCAGGAAAGAAGAACACAAACATTTGTTCGCAGTTAGATATTTCCGTAAAGTTATTTCTGTGTTTATGTCACCGACAGTCTATTTTCACTTGTGTACAATAAGCCAAGTACAAAGAACGTAATTATGTGATGAATCCGCACTACGGTATGGAACTCTCGGTATGTACTCATTAGTGCCAAAATTACTTGGGAAAAAGAAATTTCCCAGCATCTATTCAGGTACTGAATATCCAACAGGAAAGTGAAAATCAATTAGCTTAGTAGTACCCCGACTTTGAATTTTTTTGTTTGTTTCACGCCCTTATCTTAGAAAGTGGCTGACATTCTTAAAATTAAATTGAGATAGTCACTCGTATTCCTTATTTACTGGATAATGAATATATCACAGTACAATATTCCAATATTACATGATTCGAGTAGATCGAATGGGCAAAATGATCCATTAAATGTAAATAGCTGATGGTATGAACAAAAACATTAGGCAGATTTCAAAGAAGTACATCATTATTTGAATACTCCGATACATCAAAAGGAGTATTTTTGATCGACAACATCTTCAATTTTTGCTTCAGACAACAATACAGAGAATTATGATCTTATGGAAAAGAATCTCATTTTATATTGAAAAGATTCGGTATTCAACATGATTTTGGATACAACAAAATTTCAATATTGGCAGGCTTCAAATCTTCTTGGCTTGTGAGTTTTTGTGATCCCTTCTAAATTGGCAGAAAACGATTTATACACGATTGTAAATATGGTATACTCGTTAACCATATTTTATGACTGTGTCCCCTTTGAGCAGTCGATAATCCTTTATGCATTTTTTCTGTAGAACAGATATGCGAGCTACATGTATGGAGTAACATAAAAAACTATACTGTACCCCATTCTAGTATATATAGTATATAGCTAGTAACATCCCGAGGCCGAATCGCGAGGGATGTATAGACAACCGAGGGAAATGTATTTATATTTTCCATGTTGTAATCAATAGGTTATTTCTGAGTGAAACAATATTGTTCTGAAAATGGAAAAATTAATTTATATTGTAAATTTTTGCACTAATTCTCGAGTCTTGTCAGAAATAAAATTGATAAAATGTCAAACTGCATGGAAACTCAAGCTATTGAATCTTTGGTTCCGGCGAAATCTAAAGCTGCCTATAGTAGAGCCTATGAAGATTTTCAGGAGTGCAGAATGAAACATTTGGTGAACGGTATAGACGAAAATATATTGTTGGCATATTTGGAAGATTAAGAATACTGCTGTGATTATTTTCATTTTTTATCCAAGACTTATTTATTCCATCCCCATTCGCAGAAATATTCACCAAATACACTGTAACCAAATTATCAATGTTGAGATCAATGTTGCATCTGAATTCAAAATTTTCGATGAATTGGAAGCATTCGTAAATGACAAAAATAAAAGATGCGAAGCTGTAATTTTGAATTTCGCTTTAATTATGGAAATTTCTGTAGCCTGCAGAACGAACGAATTGATGAATATGCTATCTTTCTATATCTAAGATCGTGGGTTTGTAATGGTGATTAAAGTGTCAAAAACGAAAAATGATATGAATGCAGGAATGTGACTGTGTCTAGGGAAATTACTAGGCACCAGGTAGTTTAATAAAATGTTCAATGAATAGATGAATAGAATTAAATAACACTGACAACAAGAACTCGGGATTTCAGTCACTGAACGCACGTCTATGATGTTTTCGTCTTATAAGTCTTGTTTAACGACCTCTGAACTAGCTTCCGTCTATTTATTCGTCTAAGAATCGCGTCCCAAGATTTCGTCTAACGTCTAACTTTCCGACTACTGTCCGTCTAATCACTTCGTCGAAAAATTCGTCTAATCGGTTCTTCGGAACCTCGTCTGAATAATACTCCACGTTCTGACCGACCCTCTTCCCGTTCTCTGATCGACTTCTCGAAATCTTCTAATCGACCGTCCTATTTTTCTCGAGGTACCCCCTGAACTCTTTTCCCCGCGAGACTGAGGAACCCTCAAGTTGATGTTTTCTCAGGAATCCCGATTCTTTGAATTGACATCTGGTAACACTTAAGAAATTTTGCGTCTTGCGTCTAGCGTCAAATGCCTCGAGCCGTCTGATAAATAAACCCTCTGAATAGAGCACTCGAGTCCAGTGACGTAGGTTAATATTAAAAGCTACAATATTAACTAACCTAATATTACGTAAAATCTCGGATCCCACTTGAATAAGAAGAAATTCATAATAATTGATGAAGAAGATCTGGGTGCTGCTCATTACGTAACAGAATATTCGACGTTGTGTTCGCAAAACGTTCTTAGTTTCTTCGTGAGTTATCGAAATAAGAAGTGTCCTCTTCAGGCTGTCGGCAAAAAATCTTCGGAAAGATTCCGAGTAAGGCGCTGAATGGTTGGGTTTAGATAACTCGAAAGCGTATACAGGTCATTGTGAAAGACGAACATCCGCAAAAATTCTCATGAGTCGCTTCAAGAAAGTTTAAACTAACATGAGGTCAAGCATTATCCTGCTGAAATATTGGATTCTCGAGCCGGTCAAGGTAAGAGAGAACTTATGGCTCCACTATTTCTAAAAGGTAATACATCGCTGTCATGTTACCTCGAATGAAGACTCAAGCTGACCTCCTAGCATGTGCAATAACACCCCATACCATATCGCGTACTATCCGGTGTACATGCCTCTCAGCATCCAACGTCTTTCACGTCTTTCTCCCCTAGAAAGACTCTTCTTGGGCCATCATGTGCACCCAAAGAGAATCGAGATTCATTAGAAAAGACGACCGTATGTCATTTTACATTCCAATGTTGTCGTCCTCTGCACCACTCTAATCGTTGCCGGCGATGCTCAACCGTTCGGACAGTTACAGGATAGCCTTGTCCTCCTTACCACTCAACATCCAAAGATCGATTTATCGCAAATAGGTCTCTAATGGTCATAAGTCTTAGGGCCAGTTTCATAATAAACCCCTAAAGTACACTTTAGTTAAAGTGTACTTCAAGCTAAAGCTCACTTTTAAAGTCCATCCAATTCCATAATCAAATTAAATGGGACTTTTCGTAAAGGAGATTATAGGTGAAATTTCGTATGTTGGCATAACTGAAATCGTTTCATTTGACCTAAAATAGACAGTTGCAGTGGTATTTAACCGCAGCCATCTTGAAATTGGAGGAGGTGGATATAACGTTCATGTTCAAATTTAAAATATAACCTAAAAATTTGAGAAAAAAGATCAATCCCAAACTTAATATTACAAAGAAAAATGGAATTGATGATTGTGGCTGACAAAAGAGCAATAAGGGAGCATTACCTTAGATTAACATCATAAGATTTAGAAATCAAAATAAGAAAAAATAATTGAATTAAAATAATCTTTGAATAAGCATTTATTTTCACCAATCACATCAGCTTAATATGGCAAAATGACCTGTTATATTTCTAACATGTTTCCCATTAACTGCATTAGCAGAAAGTTGTTGATTATCACCTAATCCTTTTTCAAAATTATTGATTGGAAAAAAAGATGTCTAATTGTAGTCTCATTACAAATTTTGAAATCTATATACGTTTAGAAACTCCGTAATCTCATTCCACAATGTTTCTGGTTCTTATGATTGCTTCATGTCATGGATCGTCTTCATTTGATGAATCTCCTCTAGTCTCAAAATTTTCCATTTTCATTATTCAAATATTGTACTTTATTCTTGTGCTCGCCGCATTATCTCTTGTTGTGAAAGTGGATTTCGCAATAAAACACAACATAAATAACATGTAAATAACCTCAAATGAGTTGACAGTTTGGACAAGAGAGATTGGGAATTTATTTATATATTCAGGGCTAAAGGATACTTCAGCTGCTAAAGTCCCGACATTGGGTCTTTAAATATAAAGTGGCTTTAAGAACCTGAAATGTGTTATCAAACCAAAATGTTGAACTTAAAGGAGCTTTAAAATTAAAAGGACTTTAAATGTGATTATGAAACAGGCTCTTAGACGTCAATCTTGAACTTCATTTGTGCCTACGACGTCCGGTGCCTACTATTCTTTGATTTTGGGCATTATCAAACCACGCTTGACAACTTCTCATAACTGTAGTTGGATTTTTGTTATTACGGTTACCAATTTGTCGAAGTGACAACCCCGACTCCCGTAGACAAATAATTGGACTTTTTTCAAATTCACTTAGCTGGAGATAAATTCCGCGTACACGTGCTCTAGGCATTTTAGGGAAATATGAAATGAAATTCCATATTTCCTTTGGGAAATATAGGTGTGTTTGGACATGTGGTATCTAAGGCGATAATGCTCAATTTCATTTCAATCGAAAAAAATACAATATATATAATGCATTATTTTACTTTTCATTTCAGTTCAGAAAAACCCAAATGTTAAGATGTTGATAAAAGACAGAGTATTAGATGAATCGGATAGAATTTCCTGTAGTAATTTTTCTCTTCAGCACAAATTGATATGTGGTTAATTAAGTCGTTATAATTATGATTTTCATCGTTCATTGTAATTGTATCTATACTCACAAGTTTCTTCGAGCCGAAGTTTCGACTCAGCAGTGTTCCATTTTCAAAGCTACAAATGAAACAGATAGTCAAAAACGTGAACAACAAGACGAATTCTTTCTTGACTTGTGTGTGGTTCGATTTGATTCTACGTTTTGTTATAACTGTCACGGCGAAATCAATAGGTATATTAGTTTATAGATAAATATGTTACATCTAACAAGGATATTGTCATCCGGAAGGGTTACATTTTTCGCATAATCCATGAATTGAAAAGAATTCTTCACATATCTTTCGTAAAAAAATAAAGCGCAACAGATTCGATAAAATTGAGTTGAATTGTAATTTTATGTTCCGTAAACATCATTGAAACGTTATATACGAATGCCAATATACCTTGGTCGAGGTAGTTCTATAAGATTAATCTCTTCAAATGTACGGTGTCTACTAATGTGACAAATGAGCTAACATGCCGCTAAAGCGGATCAAGAATCAACATCATTAATAAATCGGTGTCTTCAACTTTCGAGCATTTTATTCTCATTTCACGCCTATTCTCACGGAGAATTACCGAATCATTGAACTTATACAAAAGATTTTGCATCTGAACTATTCTTTACATCACAAAAGTGCATTCTTATAGCTGGCACTTCAGGAACGTCGATTTTCTCAGTGAAATTTGTCTTCTCCTACCACTTCTTTTACGTGTGAGAAAGAAAAAGGTACATACTTCAAGCCGCAAGAGAGATTGAATAATGGCGAAACCATTTTCATGACAAATTTGAGTAACCGACTTCGGCGAGCTTCCATTCCCTGAATTTTATTGCACTATTCTTGAGTGGCCAATTTGGCTCGCCTCCAGAACTTGAATATTGACACGAAAATAAAATGAATTGCCAGAACATAATAACACACAGGTGGTGGATCAATACACTGTTCGAGTTCGGCTGTTATTCTGAATAAATTATATCAGAAAACATTAACTATTCACGCCTTGCTAGCGTACCTACTGTGAGTAATCGTTTGCATTTTGCGATCGATGTGTATCTTTGTATCCACCCGTTCTTGTATACGAGGATGAAATGGAAATTTCAGGGATAGTCGTTGTTTATTCATGATTTCAGCGATTTGTTCTACTTCAAGGTCAAGGTACATAGAACCATTTTTTGTCCGTTGGCGATATCTGAGATGAGATTCAGGATGAATGTATCGAACCTTTTTCCCTCATCTTATAATCGTTTGATATAATCTTGAAATAATAATACTTCATTGTTGTTATTTCGGCAAAATATTACATATACATAGTAGGTATACAGAAAAATTAACCAAATAGGAAATCACCAAATCACAAGGTTTAAATGAACCTAATCTATAGGAATGGAATAATTACGAGTAGACAAGAAAAACTTGATCTAACTAGAGGCAAACCTTGCAAATGAAACACATCTACTCGCCAAAAATGAAAAATCTCGTCTTCAGGACATTGTAAACAACCGAAAATAAATTCATTAGTGTGATATAACATGGAATTCTCACCAAAAATTTCAACTTTCCAATGAATCTGTATTTCGAGATAACGACCTATTCATTGAAAGATTCATGAGGAATAGAAGCCAAATATTGACTTTCAATACAAATATCGAACAGTTCAAGCGATGAAACATGTAACAAAAACAAGAATAAAGAAATCATAACAGAAACGATTGAATTCTTTAGGTTCGAGCCCCTGTGCAAAGAGGCTTACCTCTTAGCCTTTCAACCCATTATTTATGTTTCAAATGACTTTCATAGCGGCCTTCAACATCTTATAGTTTGACCCCTTGGAAGTGGGTAAACTTAAGAAATACCTGAGCAAGCTCTTTTCATTCATTTTATCAACCCGTATGTATCTTCATTCATAAAAATCGGATATTAATTCTTCATTATGTATCCTGCATTTTTCAGGCAATGATTGGGGTATTGTTTCTCTAGCTTGGTCAAGAATTATATTACGAAACCATTTCTGAACGAGATATTATTGATAATGGAATATTTGTTGATAGAGTATTTTGGCTGTTTAAATCATCTGTGTGGTTGGTTGTTGATACCAACCTTTCAGTCCTGTTGTTGGTCCTGGTAAGCACCGGTGTTTCCAAGCATGTTCTGTCTGGACTTGTGCGCTCCATAGTTGTTCAATTCCGCAATTATAGTGTGGGGACTCCACTCATTCTAACCACTAATCTACCGAAGCAAGGAATTATTATACGATTTTAGTTTTATATTAAGTATAATTTTTGTGGTAGGGGTCACCTTGACGTTATCTATCTGCGCAGATGGTATGCGCAATAGGTTAGGTTAGGTCAGGTCTGGTTCGTGTATGGGATTAATAATTGCTTCTTTGAGCCGAGATCGTCCTCCTCAATTCAGATCTTGGTATTGGCACCCAGATATTCTTTATATTCAGAGATTGATTGAGTTAGGAGTAATAGCCAAGAAGGCTGTTTCTTTCAATTTCCTCCTTCATCATCCTTCTTCCTTCGATATTATTGAAGCTTCGTCCCATCTGATGTTTTGGTCCATGTTCCAAGCATGTTGAGCTAGCTTGGATTTCTCTGTTTCTCAGAGTTGAGCTAGTCTTTGGTGCTCTTTAAGGGGGAGTTTCCCTTATGTAGGATCCGCCACATTCACATGGTATTTCTTAGACGCAATCTTGAGTTCTTTGAATTTCGTTGTCTGGTTTCACCTTTGTGAGTTTTCCCCTGACAGTATCCTTGATTTTGAATTATTGAATGTTGTTACATTGTGTCTGTTATCAATCCTTCTCATTTTCTCGGATAGCTCCGTCACCTATTGTATGACAGAGGTAGGTTTGTTGTCTGTTTTTTTCCGCCGTTTCTCTCGCATCTTTGGCTATCTGGAGTATTTTCGGTTATTATAAATTTTATAGGCCCCGTCACCGATTTTGAAAACATTTTGCACAGTGAATCTATATAACTTCTTGATACTACAGTCTCAATTACAGCTCTGGGGAGGCAGTAATTTACGAGAAAAAAAATAAATGAAACTCATAAATATACTCCATTTAACTCGGATACGGCTCTGATATAGACTTTAATAGTTTAGTTTAACAAGGTTAGTTTTTGTTAGGTTAGGTTAGGTTCATTTTCCTTACCAAAAGTTGAAAAAAAAAATTGTAAAAAATAAAAAAAAATTGGATAAAAAAAGAAAACATCGATCCGCATTCAGGTTAGGTTATGTTAGGTTAGGTTACCTCAAGATCACAAACAAAAAATACAAGAAAAATACACAAAAATACAACTGGGCAAGGTTCTCTATAATTACCGTATTTCCTTAGGGAAGCTGTTTCTATTGAGGGTTTCTGTTATGTTGTTGAACTCCGCATCAATTTTCTTAATTGGAGCATATTTTGGGGTAAGCATCGGTCTACTCCTAAGTTGGTGTTCATATTGTGGTTTGATTCAAAGTGGCGAAATATTTATCTTCTTACATTTCTCACTCATTAAAAAAAATTCTTTTAAAGTCAATAAACAATCGAAAACAAAAAACAACCATACAACACCTCCTGGTATTTTTGTATTTATTGTCATTTTTTAAAGGATACCCGCTGTTAGAGCCGAATTTCACACCTTTTTCTGTTGAAAAATATATAATCAATTCTGAACTAGTGTTTAAAATACTTTGTATTTTGTTTGTGATGCATTTGACGCATTTACAAATTCTTTCGTGAATTCATTGCTTTATAAAATTTCTTATAGATACAATAACTAACTATCGGCTTCTATATAAGTTACAAAATCAGCATATTCGAGTACCAATATTATGAATGTGAAAGTGCGTGTGTTTGCCAGTTTCTTTGTTTGTTTGTTTGTCTTAACAGAACTCTAGAACCCGATGTCCAACTTTGAAGAAAGTTTCACGATAGTTCAAAAATTTATTGGAGTAGGGTGCGTGTTGATTGAATTAATTCCTATATAACGAAGAGATAGCAGAAAATTGCGATTGTTTATGTACAAGTTCTGAATAAAGCAGTTGATTTCAGGCTTCTACTGTCGACGCTGGGTAAACTATAAGAGAATGAGAAAAATGATGAATTGCCAGAGTCTAGGGCTCGAGAAGCTCTAAAAAAAGCGACGTTATTTGTCCAACTTCCGACGATAACTCACGATAATCAATTTCAAGGCAATTCATTCCAAGTATTCTTGATGAAAAATGCTTTTTGCTGCATAGTTTTTATGGATATTTCGCGAGATATGATAGGTTTAAAAACTACGAATCATCAGATCCTCCATATTAAAATGTCAATTTTTGTACTTTTGTTTGATCAAATCCTGAAACCGACAAATGTTTTGCTTCTACAATTGACCACTCTAGCCTTTTTCCAAAATTACTCGAAAACATCAAAATCCTTTTCTTCAACATTTGTTAATGAATTTCCCACCAAAACCATTTCCGTTAAAAGTTCTCCGAATTCCCTTGTTGTCACCTTTGAAATATTACTCGAACCATAGCTCACAAAAAGTAAACTTATGAAAACTACATTCTCACAATTTGTGGACTAACGCATATTTTTATTTTCACACTAAATGTTATAGAAGGAGCAGAAGAGAATCGAATCTGGTAACAAGAAGTCTTACACTTTGTAGGTATATCTAATTCATCAATCAGAGAGACGTAACTGAATTTCCTGTCCTTCTTCTCTCTCTGGAAGAACATGTTTCCTGTTTATGAACTCGTGATGAATCCTTCCTAAGTTTGTTCGGCTAACTTAATGGACAAACTTGTGCGAAATAATTAATCTTAGACATCAGTGTCTGATGCAAATATGTTTGTTAAGATGAATATCGGTTCGAATTTTATATAGTGAAAAGATGGATTAGTGCGAAGATTTAGTCCGACACGGAATAGATCAGTACCACAAATATAAGAAGAAAAAATGTTAAATTAGAATTCGTCAGATTTTGATTCATACTTCCACAGGTTTAGTCGAAAAATGGTAATATCCGATCACAAAACGACTTCATTACAAAAGAAATCGCCGGGAATCCACAATGAGAGAGATAAACTGAAGTTGGTTGATTCATATCCATCAGAACAGATTTTGCAGTTCAGAAATAAAGATGTATGATTCGTTTCATAACTATTAGAACAGATTTTGCAGTATATCTTTCTTTTTTTTGGTTCGACTCATGCTTTCATTTGTGCTCTTGGTGTTCATTTCAAGAACTTGAATAGGTACGTAGTTCATATTCGTTGAATTTTGTTTAATTTTTATTTACGCCCCTAAATCCATTTGCGTAGGTATTCCATATTATCCTTTCTCCATATTATTTCAATGACCACAATATAAAATTCTATTTTGTTGTAATTTGATTTTCTTATTTTACCTACAAATTCACTGACCTCCATTGAGGGCACGTTATTTACACCTTCATGGATAAAGTCTCGAATAGAGTCCATTGCCTTCGTGTGAATGACGCTGCCGTAGGTACAGTTAGATTGATATGCCTTATTTTTGAATTTCAACCATTGGACGAAAGTATAGTTTCGTTGAATTTATCAAGACTAACAAATAAATATTTCTACGCCATTTCAAAATGTTATTCAGAAGTCAATTGTATTTCAGATAAGTCACTTCAATTTCAGAAAGCATCAATTAAATTTCAGATTCGTCAATTGAATATCACAAAACATCAAATGTTCTTCAGATTAGTCTAGTCAATTGAATTTCAGAATATGTCATATAAAATTCAGATTAATCAATTGAATTCCAGAAATCTTCATTTGTTATTCAGAAAGTTCGATTATTATTTGAATTTAAGTCAGATTTTGAGTTATATATTACTTATGTTCATAGTGGTTATCATATCCTCAATCATTTATCATATTCAATCAGGTATGTAAGTAAGTAGGTAAGTAAGCAAGTAATCTTCTTCATTTCAGATTTCATATACATATTTATTCATACAAAAAATGAAATGACGTCAAAACGACAAAATAAATACACATATGTAGTACGCACCCTTTTTCATCATTGTTAACCTATGTTGGGAAAAATCCGGTTTAGGGTTCGTGTATTATAATTATGATCACCACTGAATATAAAATAATCCCTATTTTTAAAAACAAATAGCAACCATTCATAAATATACAAACCATAAATAGTCAACAAATATAGATTCTTAAATTTTCCCCTACAAGAATCCCTATATTTTAGTCCACAAATGTACATGATTACCCTTTTTTGTGAAATGAAAACAGATTTTATTTCAGAATTTCCACCCCAGAAAATGATACCTTATCTCATGACACTCTCGAAGTTAGCATGATACAAAATCTTGACGGTTTCCTCATTCATATATCTAGCTTAAGTTCTTATTCCGTAAGTTATGCTACTTATGTTCATACAAATGTTATTAATATGAGTACCCCAATTTAGAAATTCATCAATATGAACCCCTAAGAACTTAGTGCATGGCATAAAATAAACTTCTTTATTCTCCAAAAACAAACAGTTAGTTTTTGATTGGTTTATTATCAGTTTATTCATAGAAAACCAATCATTGATTCTAGGATAGGTGGTTTCAGTTTTTTCAATTGCTTCTGATGGATTTTTTCCTTTGATCAAAACGTTGATATCATCCACGTAGTTAATAATGGAACATTCATTTAATGAAGAAGGAAGATCATTTATATATATATATATATATATATATATATATATATATATATCACAGAACACATCTGGAAACACGTGGAGAAATACAACATAATGGCTCAAGAACAAAATGGCAGCAGAAAAGACACAAGAGGATGTAAAGAACTGTTGATAATAGACACACTTGTTACAAAACAGGCAAAAAAGAAACAAAGACACATTTCCATGGCATGGATTGATTACAAAAAAGCGTTCGATTCCATACCACACTCTTGGCTTCTGAAAACTCTTAGACTATATGGTGTCGCGGAGGCTGTAATCAATTTACTGCAACATCTGATGGAAAAGTGGAAAACAAGGCTACAAGTGAAAACCAACAAGAACAACTACAAAACAGACGAAATTAACATCAGAAAAGGTATCTTTCAAGGCGACAAATTGAGTACGTTATGGTTCTGCCTGGCCATCAACTTCCTAAGTAAATTGCTAAATAAATCATCCTACGGATATGTTATAGATAAAAGAACCAACATAAAGATAAACCATCTCCTTTATATCGACGACTTGAAACTCTATGCAGCCAATGAAGAGCAGCTCTTGCGGCAGCTAAAAATTGTAACATCTTTTACAAGAACAATCAAGATGGAGCTAGGACTTGAAAAATGTGCCGTCATACACGTGAAAAGAGGAAAATTATCGGAAGGGAACACTATGATGATAGAGGATGACTTGGGCATTCAAAGATTAACGCAAGAGGACACTTACAAGTACCTAGGAATCCAACAAGGAATGGAAATAAAATCAAATGAAGCCAAGGAATCATTTAAATATAAATTCCTGAATAAGTTGAAGAAGACTCTCCAAGCGAAACTGAATGCCAAAGCAATGAACACAGCGATAAGCTCCTGGGTGATACCCTGCCTCTCTTACTCCTTTGGAGTTCTCAAATGGACTGCTTCTGATCTGAAACAGCTGGATATCCAAGTGCGAGCACTCCTCACAAGGCATGGGATGCACCATCCTCATGCCTCCGTAAATAGGCTGTACATACCAAGGAAGGATGGGGGAAGAGGTATGCAATGTATTGAAGGCATACACCATAACGTTATCAGGGATATGAGAGAATACTTCAAGTCGAAAAACTTACCATTCTACAAAGCTCTATACAAGGAAGACCAGAACATCACGGCTTTAAATTTGGCAACTGAACACCATCTGCTCCAATCTCCCACCAATGAAGAACTATCTGAGATGTGGCACAGCAAAGCATTACATGGAAGATATCCAGAGGGCCTGAAAAAGAGAAGCATCGATAAAGAGAGATCAATTGCATACCTGAAGTCTGGTTACCTCTTTCCCGAAACTGAGGGTAGACTGGCGGCGATCCAAGATCAAGTGGTCCCCACAAGATCTTATCAGAAGAATATAACAGGGAGGAATCTTAGAAGCGACAAATGCCGTAAATGCTCTCAGGCACCAGAGACTATTCAGCCCGTCACGTCGTCTTGCCCCATCCTCGCTCCTAGAGAGTACACCGATCGACATAACGCTATGGCAAGAGCATTTCATCAGGCCATCTCCCTGAAATACGGATTAATTAAGAACAAGAAGAAGATACACGAATACTCACCAAAAGAGGTTCAGGAGAACGATGAGGTGAAGGTGTACTGGGACCATCCGCTCATTACTGACCGGCCAATCGCACACAACCGGCCTGACATTGTTATATTCAAAAAAAGGGAAAGAGAAGCATTTGTAGTGGATATCACCGTTCCGGCTGATGACAATGTAGAAAGAGCGTACACCGAGAAAATAGTAAAGTATCAAGATCTGACTTTCGAGTTAAAAGAACTATATAGACTTACCCAAATAACAATACTACCACTGGTCATCACTACAAATGGCTTGGTGGAGGTTCATCTCCAGGAAAACACGAAGAAGCTCGGGCTTGAGGAGAGATTAATCGAGGACGCGCAAAGGGAGGTGATTCTGTGGACCACCAGAATTGTTCGAAGATTCTTACTGAGCGAATGAAAAATGTCTTGTTCTTGAGGAACCGGCATCATCATGGCCAAGCCCTGAAAGGTGAAGAAAAAAAAAAAAAAATATATCACAAAAAGAATAGGACCCACAATACTGCCCTGTGCTATATCTACATCAATGGAATGTACATTCGATTTGACTTCTTTATCACCTCCGTTAATAATTACTTGTTGTTTTCTATTACACAGATAGGATCGAATCCAATCATAAGCATTATTTCTTATACCATACCTATGCAGCTTTGAGAGCTGTATTTCATGAGCGACACAGTCGTAAGCTTTTCTCAAGTCAACAAATAGTCCCAGTGATAAGTTCTTGTTCTCTAAACTGTCCAAGATAGTACTAACAAAATTATAAATTGCAGAGTTTGTAGATCTGCCTTTCAAGTACCGATGTTGAAATTGGGAAAACAATTTATCGTGTTCATAAAATTGAGCAATCTAGAAGTCATTACCAATTCAAAGATCTTAGAGAATGAGGGCGATAAACTTATCGGTCTTTAGTTTCCAAGATAGTTAAAACATCGATGTATCCATGTATGAATAAAACCTATATAATCTGGTCAAATCTCATGGTGCTGGCTTCTCTTCAACACTGGATTTTAGTAAAAATATGCTGAACCTTCTCAATCGATTCCTCACCTAACACCGTAGCTGTTAAGTCAAATTGAGTACATATTTAATTGGAGATGCAATTGACAACAGTGTCTGCAGCTGTTGTTTTAGCCATGGGGAGAAGACAAGGTTCATTCACAGAGCTTTCAGCAATTAAATGGGTTGAGGGTTTGCTGCAACAGTGGCAAGATATAAGGAACCAGTTGTCAGATTCAGTGGTCGTCTGTGATAATGCTCCATGCCATTAGAGATTGGAGACAGTTATCAACCATACACCAGCAATGCTGCTGCGACTGTGCCCTCATTTTCACATGCTGAACCGAATTAAAATTTTAAGGTAGAAGATAAAAACTTATGTAAAAACTAACCTCAGAATTCCAAACTGTGCACCACCAAGGATGCTTAAAAAAAGACTAACATATCTGAAAAATATTATTGACCGAGCTAAGATGCAATTGCGATGGTAGACATGCCTCTATGGCTTCAAATTTTTTTAGTTTTGTGTGAAAGATTAAATGTTTCAGGTGAAATGATTGATTATTTGATTATTTCGGGAATTCAAATGACTAATCTGAAATACATTCGATGTTTTCTGGAATTCAATTGACTGATCTGAATTTCTTATGACATATTCTGATATTCAAATGACTAATCTGAATTACATTTGATGTTTTCTGAAATACAATTAACTAATCTGAAATACAAGTGATGCTCTCTGAATGTCAATTGACCAATTCTGAACTACAATTGGAAATGGTGTAGAGGTAAAAAAAATACTGTAATATTAACTCCCCCGATATCTATTTGTTGATCAGTTGATCATAACTTATATTTCTTTATTAAACATCATAGTATGCGTCAAATCTGGTAGTTCTGATTTTTTGCAGAGCTGTTTATGCGTTATGATTTATGAATGTCCCAAGTTTGTGACCTAGAGTATTGAACGCAACTTTGTCAAAAATCGAAATGACCGTGAAAAAAATTTCAAAATCACCCTGAAGGACAGGTTTTCGAGAAAACTTCTTCAAAGCGTTTTCCAAGAAGCCTAAATTTCCTAGAATATGATACAAGAACTGTCTCTATAGACCCAATAGTTTTTCACACACATTCTTTAAGAGTTCACCATTTTTTGCGAATTTCGCAATTTTTCACAATTATGTCGGTTTTACACTAACAATATCATCGAAGCCCTGTACTTTTATGATATGATTTTGAATATGATAATGAGGAGTGTGAAAGATGATGTTCAAGCTAAGCAACAAATAATGAAGTAAAAAAGATAGGTACACTGAAAGTTTACGAGTTCATGACTAATTTTGTCTTTTCGAAGGTCCCAGTTGAGGTTCGTCTTTATTTGTATCGACTCATTGGAATTCAGTGGATGGTGATGAATCGTGGACCTCTGGTGCCCACAAGTCATCCTCCATTTCGACATCTGACAGATCGTCGCCTTCTTCTAAAATATAACTTTTATTATCACAATAAGCCCCGCTAGCTGACTTGGTCATATTTCCACAAATTATGAATGAACCTGATACCAGCAACCATCATTCTGCAATTGATCAAATCCACTCAATTGGCGCACTGTGAGGCCCATAAAGACAACATCATCAGACTACAAAGTCAAAAATTTGAAATACACAGTTTTTCTTGTCTTGAATGGAAGAACATTTATAGGAAGTCTAAGTTGAAGAATTGGCACTATAGGCAATAACGTCGCAGTGAACTGTAACTCCTTTTGAACTAACCAAGCTGAAGAAGGCACTAGTAGAACCACTCACTCACATGGCAATAACCAATAATTGGGGTGGCGCCTCATCAATGATCAGACCCCTTAACTCTTATCCCATCGAGAAATTGGGTTATATAAAATCCGTTAACTGTGACAATCGGGGCCGAGAATCATTTCGGCACCTCCTATATATATACCACTGCGATATTGTATTGTATTATATAATGTTCTGCTTTCTATCAAAACAATGTAACTGTTTCAAATTATCATCTATGAAGCTCGCAGGGTATTATAAAGATTATGAACTTTACCAACCTTTATTTAATTTGAATATATCTCTAGTTTCACAAAATTTCAAGGTACCAAAACTTGTTCGAAATGGTTCGAGGGCTTAGGTTGCGCCTCAAGTTATAAAGGCAGCTTTGTTATGTTCCCTCACTTCTACTATTCCACTCTTTAATATTTCCAGCAATTTCACATTAGGAGTCCTAGAGATCCACGGCCAGATTATAATGTGAACGAAAACCGGTAGACAACTAAACCCCTAGGGGTAAAACTGACAATGCCCCATTCAAGATCTTCCTCCGGGCATGTTGAACTTCGTGGGCTACGGTAAAGCTCCCTTTTATATTTCATTTCACGTATTTCTCGTTGAAGTGTGATTTCTGAGAGCTGGTTGCGTTCGATGTTTTCCCACCTCCTTCCTCAACCGTGAGATAACGATACTTTGCATTTCCTAGCAAGAATGAGTAATTTTCCTTCATTACGAACGTCAGCCTCAAACTGGCAATTCTTCTTGGTCATTTCACTGTGTGCAGAATCCAAGGTGTTCAGATTTTGGCAAATTACTGTTATGAAATGTAATCAGATAATTTAGTTGGAGATGGTGGTATAAAAACACCAATCAATGAAATTTTCATAATTTCTATTTCTCGATCATTTTTAGGTTGGCTCGGCGAATCCTGCATATTCTTACAGGCCGCCACTGCTTCACATAATAAAACTACATACTACAAACGTTAGATCATTATGCAACGTAACATCAATCCACTTTTTTTTCTGGAAAACGACGCACAGCTTCACAACGGAGATCATCTGATTCGCCCTCCATATATCCTCCCGTAGCCGATGATATTCTCCACGCACACGGCATCTCCTCCATTCGATCATAAATTACAAACAATCTTCCCGGTAATGGAAATCTCCCAATCTGGCATCCCTGTCCCCATTTATTCCCGGAATAGCTTACGAAACAACCTGAATGCGATCCAGGATTGCACACGTTGACGTTTTGCACCCGTCCCTCCAGCGTTTTATGTTCGGTTTGAAGAATTGATGCTTGGACCGAAAGAAGCATGGCAGAGGTAATGAACCATATCAGAATATTAACTTCCTTCTGATTCCATAACGTTTTGGGCAATATGAAAACGAAGCAAGTTGAAATCGAAATGTAGAAATCCTCCAATCTATGTCGAGTCCAGCGTCCTTTTTCAAGGAATAGCATCACACATATGAATATATGAATAGTACACTGTGTCCCATTTTGGTCAGACTGCAGCCTTCCTGAGCTATTATTGAAGATAGAGACATGCGATTTCGGCTACGCTATATCACTTTTCTGTTAAAACTAATAGAAATATTCCGCCTGATGACGGCAGGCGAATGCTTGCCGAAATGTCGGTAAATACTAACAATATAGATAATAGAAATAGACCAAATAATCTCCCAACAAATATTCCATTATCAAGAATATCTCGTTCACAATTCATTTCTGAATAAATACAGGGCGAAAACGAAAATGTTCACTTTTGAGATTGTCGGTGGCGTATTCAAAAATTTTTTTCAGACCACAAACTTGGTTTTTATGGAAAACCCTGTATATTTTCTCGTTCAATTTTTACAATTTTTTTCTGAATACATTGTTGTATTACAACCCAATCATAAATAAATATCAGCTTTAAAAATTATTATCTGAAGGTAGGCCATGAATACTTTTACACATGCATGAAAGTTGAACATGTATAAAGGAATAATTAACGTCATCATCAAAGTTTTTTTGTGCTCAACAATTTTTATGTTTTACCCTTACAAAATAGATAATGAACTAGTAAGATACTCGAGAGGCAGTTGATATGGGAGTTACAATTGACGAGCAGCGGTTCTTTAGGATACATAAAAAAAGATAATTAATGCGTCTAATTAAATGGTCGGATTTATTTACAGAAATAGTAGCGACTTAAATAACTCCAAAGTAGGTACTCATTCCGCTATTATTCCTTCATTTATAGCAGGCTTTTCTCTGCACCATAATATAAAATTCACATAGAAAAAATACAGCGAACAGAATTTTTCAAATTTCTTGCCACTAAAACACATTAGTCAAATTGACAAGAGAAACTACATGCCATCAAGAAATAAATTCAAAATCCAGCATGATAGAACCATAAAGGCTCTATGTAGGTATCCACACATAAAATATATATATATATATATATATATATATATATATATAATATAAATTTTAAATTGAAATTCAGAGTAACTGGTCGCGATGCCCGAACGACTTAAAGCGGAGTTCAGGTAAGCAGTTGGGTGAGGGAAATATACTTTATGCAAGATTAAGGAACAATATTTTTTTCTACAAGCGCTTATATGAGATAGATTTCAATTCAAGACACAAATCAGATTTGATTATATTTATTCGTGAATAAATATGAGATGAACCCAACCATATATTGAATGAAACAAATACAAACATAAACATTCTGAGTAAATAACTGCGCTACACACCGAAATTACTACAACAATTATTGTGCTAATGGATAAACCTAGTATAGTCATATGACGCAATGATTCCACTTATCTATTATCCTATTAGTTTAACATGTAGTAGAAACATTAGATTATAAAAACGAAACCATGTTTTTGTTAAGTTGCGTTTTTTCTCCGTTATTCAAATGAAAAAACAGGTATCAACTCCATTCAGGGCTAATTAGAAAATCCAAAGTTACGCAACGCAAAGTCAATTGTCCAATGGGTCTATTATCTTTGTTTGCATATTTGTGCCAACAAATTACCTGTACAGAATGGCTTTTCCGCACAGCTTATTTCGTGAACATACACGAATACGAATTTATTTGCTGTCCTAACCTGCCATTATCTAATTCTATATTCATCTGAACAAAATTGTGCACCACCTGCGGGCAAGTAAAAGATAATTAGTTGTGATAATATTGTGAAAACATTTGGGAGCAATGATAGTTATTTAAGAATGAATAACTAGGTGCATTTAAATATTTCCCTATAAAATATGTATCTGGTTCTGAAAGAACCAGGGTTGTTAGTGGTCTTTAAACGTAAGTTTGTTCAGATCATTTCAACAGAGAAATAATACAGAAAGTGTTCTCAAAACTGGGGTGTGAATTTTTCCAATAATTCAAAAACAATCAGTTCAAATCAATATTCAGTACGGATATTATTATAAGTCAGTTTTATACAGTTATTGACGAATGACTTCAGTGAAGAAAGTGTGAATATAAGTTTAACGAAAACCCATTCTACGATTCGTGGTTAATATACAGGATGCTCTTTTTGTTTCAAAGAATACGCTCAGCTTATTAAATCAATCATTGATTTTCGAAGAATTCATTTGAAACTTCACGGAATTACTACTAGAAATTATACTGAATGAAAAGTAGTCCTAAATTAAAAGAGATAGAAAAAACTTGAAATAATAATAATAATAATAATATCGACTTTATTTTAGAAAACTGGTACAAAAGGCGATATTTAGCTGAAAGCTATTCTTACATATAACCTTAATACGTGTCATTTTCCCTTTTTTCGAGAATGATAAATTGCTGAATACAAGTCGCTACGGTTGGCCATTAATTTTTAATTTTGGCTTTCAACTACGCTCTCAAACTAAAAACATTTTTAGGGCAGTTTTTTCAGTACTTTTTAACGGTGCTATCTGTTGATTCGTTCTTCGAAAATTTGCAAGATTCACTATCTTTCGATACATTGTGGAAGATGATGAAAAAATTTATTGAAAAAATTTGTAGAAAACTCAACAGCTATACATCTCATCTCACAGTGTCGATACAGTACGAAATAATGAAAGTGGGGGGCGCTTAAGTATCTAAAAAGGGTGTTTTCCTCGATTTTTGCCCTTTCCAGCCTATGAAATTCTTTTTCCTAATATTGTCAACAGGCAAATTGTTTAAAACACAATTGAAAAAATTTTCTTATCCAACTCACCGTAGGTATCTTCATGGTGAGCGTCATTCTCCATTGTTAATCCATAGGCTTTCGAGGTCGAAAAAAACACCTTTTTCGTAAACCAGTTTTTCTGATTCAGCCTAGATGAAAAAAAAGCCATTTTGAATATTCGTAATGAGCTATGCAACCCCTGGAAAAATTCCACTAAAGTTTTCACCAACGTTGGATCTACTGCATAAATCATACACCTTCAAGAAAATGTAGCATAAATTCGAATCTGTGAATTATTTGAATAGCCTTCAGCTAACGTTTCCATTTTTAAAAATTTCGCTGATATAGATTTAAATGAGGCCAGGAGCTGATTGCATTAGACTTTTCATTTTATATGCTCTAGCTCATACTAAACCTATCGAGAAATAATTGAAATTTTACCTTTTCACTGTGATGAAATTTTTTCGATATCGACCAATTATGATTATTTCCTAATGATCTCATGAAGATTGTCTGCAGAAAATCTTCAAATTGAACTTTTTTCCTCCCGTTTTTTTTTCACTGAGCATTCAAATTCATTTGAAAATTAGTACTATTGTCAAGCTTAACAAATTAAAATTGATTTTCTTTGATATAATAATGAATACTTCTCTAGGTTATATTTATATGTTTTCTATGATTATCCGGGTCTATGATTATTTCCGGTTATTCTTGTAACTAGAAATTAAGCTGCGACTGCACATGTAAGCCCTGCTTGAATGACGATAATAATTCTTGAACGGAGTTCAATGAGGTTTAATTTACAATCTACACCATACACCAAGCATAATATTATTATCATAGATTTTTATCGATTATCGACCTGCATTTTAGGACGAAACCTCATGTGGAATTGCTCCAACGAAATGATGAGTGTGCTTTCGCGTTCCGATTCAACTCGTTTCGGGATCTCCAGCAATAACTCTTCGCTTAAGCGGTCATACCGCAGGCGCCACTGGAAATGCAAACAAGGCACGAGTGGATCGGCCGGGAACGTGGTTTTTAGCTCTACTAACAATTGATTAATCGCATTCTGATGAGATTTTGGGGTCAGGTTGAATTCGATTATTCGCTTGGGCAATCGGCTGATGGGTTGCGGGAAGAATAGTTCATGTAGTAATCTGAGCTTAATTTCGATATGAATTTCGAAGGTTGCGGGAAAATCAATTTTTTTTCCAATGAAATACATAATGTACAGGGTGGGCATATTTCGATGTTTTAGCACTACCACTTTTGAACCAGAGGTGATAGACAAAATCTGATATACCATTCTCGATCTCTTTTTCTGAAAAACTAACAAGAGTAGTATTCATTTTTGGCTACCTCTTTTTGTTTTCGAGTTATAAACAAAAATTGGAAAAATGGGGACATCGGAAAAAATTTACATCTCTATATTTAGACTGGTACTTGTGCGTATTTATTCTGGAGACCATTAAGAATATTCTCCCGCATTCATCTCATTAAAACTAAGTGTATCGATTGAAACGGTGGATCATGTGGATCTTTTCGTTATTTCGTAATCCATTTTGAGATTCAAAAGGTTATGAAATCTATCCCGTTTAGAATTTTGCATAAATTAGTTGAAATCATAGAAATAATGAGATTGACGGAAGGAGACTGCTCTTGTTATAGGAAGCTATATTTTTCTGTGCTCATCAACATTTGAAACCATAGAAAGTATTGAGCCTTAAGTGAAAATAGGTTTTCGACCAATTTCTATACTCATATTGATACGAACCATACGATGTTATATATTTTTGAAATCAGAAAAAATTAAGCTTTCAGAAAATGGCACAGAAATCTAGTGTTTCATTTAAAAAAAATAACTTTGGGTCATAGCTTCGTAATTATAAATGGTGCAAAAAAGACGAGCATGCCAGTGGATTCTACGTAAGAAAGTGCCTGTATATTGTTTCAATTTCAGAGCTTTATCATCAGTATTAGCGGAGATGTAAATTTTTTCCGATATCAATATATTTTTCAATTTTCGCTTATAACTCGTAAACAAAAGAAGGTAGCCAAAAATGAATACTACTCTTGTTAGTTTTTCAGAAAAAGAGATCGAGAATGGGGTATCAGATTTTGTCTATCTCCTCTGGTACAAAAATTGTAGTGCTAAAACATCGAAATATGCCCACCCTGTACACTGTGAGTCTTTGACTTGCACACTGTGTCCCAAATTGGCTGAGACTGCACTTTATCTCAACCAAATCTCAACTATAATTGAAGATAGAGATGCGGTTTTCACACTTTTCTATAAAACTTTTAAATCCACAAAGCGAAATATTCCAACTACTCTTGTTTCTGTAAGGAGGGCGAAAACGTAAAATATGCACTTTTAGATATATTATTATTTCGCGAGCAGTGTATTTCGTTTTCAACATTTTCAAGTTATTGGGAGTTTTTATTCGAATATAGTGAAATATCTAGGTTTAAGTCACATGGCTTTTTCAAAAGTAATAATTAAATGCAGTGTAAAAGAATTCATAGCCTAATATCAAAAAAGCAAACAGAAAAATGAATTATTCTGATTTTTGAAGCTGAAATTTATTAGAAGTTAGTTAATTATACATCAGTGTATTCGAAAAAAAAATGCACGTTAGAATATACAAGATGTTTCATTCAAAAATTAACAAAGATTTATTAAAAGCAGTTTTCATTTTTTCTATTTTCACAGTGCCTGAGAAATAAATCTCTAAAAAGTGAACATTTTCGTTTTCACCCTGTATTTCAGGAACAAAAGTAGTTGCAATATTTCTGTTTGTGGATTTAAAAGCTTTACAAGAAAGTGAAACCATCGCGAACACCGTATGTTTCTTTCTTCAATAATAGCTGAGATACAGTGCAGTCTGACGCAATTTGGGACACAGTGTAGATATATTTTAAGGGGGGTTCCTGAGTTCTGGAAAATCACTTCTTGTTCCAACCATTACATTTGATTTGGCTTGGTTGAAAAAATACAGGCATTTGAGAATCCATAAAAAAAAATCCTGTTCAAATAATTTCATCGAATGAAATGATTCTCGGGAAATATGATTTTATTGATGTGGTGCATCTTCTATGAACTCAAAATTTCATTAACATGTTTAATTTTTTCATTATGAAAACCAAGGCAAACCTATTGTCCTTATCGCTATGACAAAAAATGAGAGGCAACCCATTGTTTTCATATACCATAGGCTTTAAACTTTCGATTGGTATCTAATTCATTCGATAAATAGATGGGTACAAAATTCGAAAATAAATCAGTTTTGTTCCTCATGTTCACAATAATAATAATAATAATAATAATAATTTTATTCAATCCCCTTCGACATATACATATGTATGGGCACGTCAAAAAACAAAAATTGCTTAATCTAAGGAATATAAAAAAAGTAAAGAATAATTATTTCACCGCAATTGGTGAGATTACATAAACAACAACGACATTTATTTATTCCATTTTTATTATAAACATATATTATTTATTATTATTTATTTTAATCCTATAAACCAGCATCGCATAGATACTCATCGACACTGTAATATGCCTTGCTTAATAGTATTTGTCTGAGTCTACCCCTGAACAAAGTAAGTCCAAGCTCTCTAATTGCTGATGGTAGATGGTTGTATAACCTAACACCTTGGAAGTAAGGTGAATACTCATACTTGGAAGTCCTATGAACAGGAACAGAAAGAGTCGACGTATTCCTAGTATTATAACTGTGACACTCAGAAAGATGTGGCACAGTGCCAATTTTTTCTTTCAGATGTATTAAACATCTATAAACGTACATTGAAGGCACAGTCATTATATTGTTTTTAATAAAGTAATCCCTACATGAAGTACGAGCGCTCAACCCAAACATAAGACGTATAACTCTTTTTTGTGCTATTAATATTCTTTCTACAGAAACCGAGTTACCCCAAAGTAAAATATTGTAATTTAGATGAGAGTGAAACAGACCATAATACACATTAACCAGTGACTCAATAGGAAGAGATCCTTTGAGCCTGCTAAGAGCATAATAAGCTTTATTCAAATTACCACACAAGTAATCGACATGATCACACCATCGCAATTGCTCATCTACGATCAAGCCAAGAAATTTGATAGATGACCTCGATTTAATAGTTATATCACCGTAGTTTAGTGTAATAGAATCAGTTCTGGCTTTGAGGCAGAATGATACCAACTCAGTCTTATCGATGTTTACTATAACAGAGTTAGCCTTGCACCAATTCATAAAGCTTTGAATCAGAGTTAAACATCTTGAGATTAGCTCTTCTTTAGTTTTAGCAGAAATTGCAAAAGAGGTATCGTCAGCAAACATAATTATCCATTCAGAAATTCCCATCCGACAATTCCCTTGGCAGGATATTTTTGGACAACACTATCGCGGTATATTCTCCAACATCCCAAATTTCCCATGAGTTTAATACATTAAACAGATTGCAACATTTTTTTTTTCGGATCTTAGACTAAACCTGGGTTTCACTTTGTTTGCCCGATTAAGAACTCTCAAGTTGATTAGAGCCACCAAGATTCGTTAAAATTTCAAATCAACTGATTCATTTGGTTCTAGTTTAGGTAAAATTTCTTGATCGCACAATCAGAGTTTTGTGAAACCCACCTTGAAGGATCTCGAATGATTAACAATGAAAATTTTCTGATCATCCCAAAACAAATCATGGATATTTTATACAATTTTACAAGATGGAAAGTCGCCGCCGAATTCAGTATTCTATCGATTTTTATCGGTCTTGGAATGAACGTCCAATTATAAAGACGCTCACGAAATGGGGATTTGACTTTTTTTATCGACTCAAAGTTGCGAACTTTCTTTTCATTCCAGACATACTTCTGGAACTTCTGGAGTGTCGCGGAAGCTTTCGACTCTTCTGAGGTCCAAGCTTTGAGCTTTTAATTCCATTCCATTCCGTTTAACTCTGACCGAATTCTTTTTATCTTTCTGTAAAGTTGAGGTACCGTTCACATGATCATTGCGCGAAAATCCTTTCGACATGAACTCGAGAGCTTTGGCGCGTGTTTGTTTGAATCCAAAATCATACAGATAAAGATGTACATTTTCACAGCCAGCCTTGAATGGAACCCACATGTGGATTTGGCGCGTTAATAAACTCGACTGTTGAAAAGATCACAAATATTCTTCCGAAGTTTAATGTGTTTACAGCAAAAAGGCTTGCTGAACGAACAGAAAAAAATTTGATTAGATATTCGCAAAATCACAAAATAGGAAATCAACATAAAATCAAAATATTGTAATAATCAAAGCCATAACTGTTCTTCAGCCAAAGGAGAAAATCATATAAGCGGACACAACTTACTTCAAATCGAGCCCTATTGCCAAACTTCGATCATATAGGAAGTTCGGAGTTCGACCACAGATTATACGTAGATATCAAAGTGACACTAATGACAGTTTCGTAAATTAATTTCTCTAATTATGTGTCAAATCCGTTCATTCTGCCACATCTCGCAGAACAAAACAGTGTTAGAATATTTCATTCTAACATTGTTTTCAGTAATATTTATTCATGGCATGTTGGCCTCCTGTCACAAATTCATTCAACATCTGTCAAATTTTATGAGATAGAAACAGTGGCGTAACAAGACCTCAATTATATGTGGGCGAGATAAAATTTGCGAGGCCCCTTGATGAAAAAAGGTTTTCATAAGAAACAATCGAAATTGTCTTACATTTAATAAAATATATGTGACGAATTATGAAGTAAAAATCAAATGAAAATTGTCGGATTCTAGCCTCAATTAACTGCTTAATTATACCATCATAGTTCAGCTGGGATCTGTTTCGATAGAGAGGGTTGCCAAAACAAAAAGTCTTTCCTGATACATTGTATTTCGCAGATTATTTTTTACCAGCTTTAATTTTGAGAATTTTTTTCCAGCAGAGGCTGTACTCACCGGTATGGTCAATGAAATTTTGAACTCTTGTGAGAATATCAATGCCTTCTGCACTTGAATCATAAATAACTATTTCATTTATCATTGATAAAGATGATATAATTTGAAACAAGGCTTTTCCATTCTTGTCGAAAACTATAAAATTTCTAAATTCACTACCAAAGGCAAAGGTGAGTAACCGAAAATTTCAAATGATAATTTTAAGCGTATTGACGATTACCAAAGCTATTTACTATTTGACAATCGAGAGATCAGAGCGAAAAAGGCGCATTTCGAAGTCATTGTATTCGGACAGATGATCTAGTATTATAGTTCTGATTATACTCGTAAGAATAAAATGAAGTTGTCAATATACCTTCGCAATGATACATAACATTCGCTAGATCCTTAGAAAGAAGTGAGCAAAATTCTCAAAACGAAGTAAGACCCATTTAGAGATTAATTTTTTTTTTGGGTCCAGGGCCGTCGCCATGAGGGGGATGGGGGGAACCTCCCCCCCTGCTATCTCCGACTGGCAAAAGTTGGGAAATTTCGAGTCGTGAGGATAGAAAAAAATTGTATTAAAAAAATAAATAAAATTGAAAACGAAGGAAAAGAAAGTGAGAGGGAATAAGAAATGGGAAAGAACCAGGAGAATTAGGATTTCACTTAAGAATTTTTCTTTGCTTCTTCGACTTGAAAAAGTTAGTAAATTTTTAGTTGTGAAGATAAAAAGAAGTAGTGGTGAAATATTGAATAGAATATTAAATTAATAGAAAAGAAATGGAGAGGGAATAAGAAAAGAGAAAGAACCAGGAGAAGGTTATAGAATTATCCCTTCAGACTTTTTCTCTGTTTCTTCGACTTGGAAAAGCTGGTCTCGCTTTGTTGTCAGTTTACAGCACACCCAGATTTTCCTCGGTAGTTTTCTTCAGTTCGCTTATTATATCCTGGTTAGTTATTTTGTCGATGTTCAGACGAGGCTTGTGCTTGATTTTCGAGAAGTTGAAGCTTGATCGACATCTTAGAGTGTACGAGGCGATGGTCAGTCCAGTTTTCTATGTAAGTTATGGCATTTGTAATCTTAACTTCTCCAAGTTGTCTCTGTCTTACGATCGCATAGTCTATGAGGTGCCAATGACTGGATCTGGGGTGCTGCCAGGTTTCTTTATGCTTGTTCTTTTGTCCGAAGATGGTGTTTGTTGCGACTAAGTCATGTTCGGTACTTTCTGCAAGTAACATCTCGCCATTTGAGTTTGCATTGCCCACACAATTTTTGCTCATTTTCCCTACCTACTCTTGCATTAAAATCACCAAGAAGTATCAGGCGATGGTGATTTGGTACTTGGGTCAGTGTGGTCCCCAGCTGTTCGTAGAAGGCGTCTTTGGCTTCTTGGTTCGAGATCAAAGTCGGTGCATAAGCGCTTATTACAGAAACATATGAGCTGTGAGGATCATCAAGCATCCCGAAATTTCCTGTGGCAGTCCATTAAGTTTCGGGACTATCTCGTTCTTCACTGCGAAGCCAACTCCATGTATTTTTTCAGAGCCAACAGGAAGACCCTTCCAAAAAAAAGTGTAACCACCATATGTGAGACTACCTTCATCTAGGAGTCTCGTCTTGCTAAGAGCAGCAATATCCACGTTGAGAGGGTTGAGCTCATGACTAATCGTGGCTGTTCTCCGTTCGGAATGATCTGAGGTGTCGGAGTCTTGAAGAGTTCGAACGTTCCATGAAAGATTTCTTTTTACCTGCAGATGCTTTTGTTCTACCATTGTATAAAGAAGGATAGTAATCAGGTCCCTGTGTAAATCTCATTTGAGGCGATTTTCAGAGCCATCTGTTGGTTTTTGTGCTCGTTCTCCAAAATTATGTCCCAGTTGGTACTGCCCTCATGAAAAATGAAAATATTTTTACGAACTGAAGCATGCAATCTGACAACCTGATGAATAATTCTTTTTCTGAGATAAACGTAGAAGATACTTTTTACAATGCTCTGAACCGAGGTAAATTCATACAGTGGCATATCATATTCATAATCGATGAAGAATTTTTTGTTTCTGAACGGTAGGTACATTACTCGGTACATTAAGAGAATGATATTGGTTCAAATTCCAGTCAGAAATAAAATGAAATAATAATCATTGCCTAATAGGTGTTCAGAAGAATCTGCATGCCTCATATCTGAAAAAGTAATTTCATCGGCATTCAGTTGACGGAGGGCTCCAGTTTAAATTTCTCAACAATATATTTTCATCGTTGTGACGTTGTGTAGATGATAACCTGCTTTGGCAGTACACGCAAGTTTAATAAAATTGGTTCTTCCATGTTTATTTTAAAAGAGAATCTAAAGGTCCTAAGTGTCAGATTTCTGTTATGAAGTCCAGAAAACGATGTTCTGAAATAACTTTTTTCCGGAAAAAGCTACATTTTTGATATGATGATTGTCCCGAAAGTGGAAACTCGTGGTCAAAAACGCAGGTTTTAAAATTTTCAAGAACTTTAAAAATTCGGTCAAATGAGGAAAAAATTTCGTTTCCAAGAAAACGAGAAGGTGTATCAATAAACGTTTCAAACAAAAGTTGTAGAGCGGACAATTCTAGGGAATGTTCAGGCCATATTTCTTCTCGTGTTATTCATATTAACTAATTAGGAATGCATTTCTATAGTGGCGTTCTCAGTTGCTAACTTCATTACTTCGAATTGCCAAAGGCGCGGCAAGGGGGCAGGTAGTTTAACCATTCCCATTTTATTGTGTTTATGGGTATAAACAACAATAACAAGGAATGTCCTTCAATACAGCCGAGGATGATAAATTCATACTCCAGGATTTTTTCAAATTGTTTTGAGTTCAAGCATATTTGTTGAAAGAAATAATGTTTAATGTTTTTTTTACCGGAAGATTGGAGTTTACGAAATGTCTCATTAGACGATATCGCTTGGCTATCTAGTGCAGAATATCCCACTCCTTAGAAATAGGAAAAACCTTGGGGGTTACAGAATTTTTGATAAACTTTGACAAAAATGGTGGTTGAATGTTGAGACTGTTCCCATTATCTATAGATTATCTATGGATAACAAATATAAAAATGATGGTTGAACTGGAAAGTGAATAAGGAGCATACAAGCAGCAACTTTTGATCAATTTCGACACTGAAGAAGTTGAAAAACGGAGCAAAATCTACTTGACAATTTATTAGAGTGCTTCGTTGATGGATGCCTTCGTCTTTCTTCATTTTTGTTTTGCCTTGTATGTTGTATAAGTTTATTGTAATATTCTTTCATCTACATACGCATGTGAAAATAAGCCAATTATGCCGTTAATAAGGATTATTAATATACTATATTAATTCATTTACCTCAGTCCTTAACGAATGATGCATAATTTTTTTATCCGATAATTCTTTTCCATGATATAATTGGATTATCAAATTAGGAACATCATTATGAGTACACAAAATGAAATAGTTGATATGTGAGCGACAAAAATGAATAATTAAATATGGTGAAAGTGAATATATTTGGAAAAAAATTCGCTTGTCATTTTCTTAAAAAAAATTTCGCCTACTTTTTGAATACGCCACTGATCAATTTTGACATCATTACATTCCCGATATAGCGCCATCTGTAAATAAGTAGCTAAAAGACATCTATTACGAATAGCTCTGATACCCAACCGACGGATCCACTTGGTACGAGCTCAGACATACTGCCAATTACCAGCTATCTGTTGTGATCTAAGACATTCCTTTGGAGCCCATGGAGCCCATCGAAGTGGCGCCATCTATTGGTGGGCTCCAAGCGGTCAAATGATAAACCCGTAAGGTTGGATTACTATCTTTTATTATACAATGGTCGTAGTAAAACTCTTCTCTCGCTCTTCTCTCAGCTTAGGCTACGGCCATGGAGCTTGGTGTATCCATGGCATAAAGGGTCTGCGACGATGGGCCTTCCACTAAGCCTTTTTGGGTAGCCTGAAGCGCGATTTCTCACACTCCTTTCGTGAGCTGTTAGAGTTGCTCACGGGTTATACCGTGCTTGCTCGGTCGCCAGAGCCCCGTTAGTAGAAACAGGGTGCAACACTTGAGGTTGGCATTCAGGTAGTAGGGGCTATATATTCACATTTCTACCCCTTGTAGATATTAATTTTACAAAAATGTATAATCCACAATAGAAAGTATAAAACACGTTATCCGCATAAGAACATATCAAAAGATAAAAGTACCTATACATGGAATCTATCATATTGGACATCTACAAAACCGGACATTTATATCATGAGTTTTGCCAGACTGGATTTTTTCGATATACAATATTCTTTAGACAAAGATTCTCTTCTAGCCTTAGACTCCACTGTGTTGTTGAGTGTGGTGTGAATGCCTAAGAATGAAGGGTGCATATTTTACAAGTTTAAGCAGAAAGGCGGTATATATAGAAGTTTGTTGAATGTTGGACTATTCGTTGTCCCCCAATAAATTACCATATCGGCTTAATTTTTCGTTTTCCGCCGTTTCGTATATCCTCGGCGGCCTGCACTGATGATATTGAAATTAACAAACGGCGGCGTCGACATCCGAATCCAAATTTAATGGCCCATTCCGCGTTCGTATGAAGTCACATTACCAGTTTATCGTCACATGTAACGGTCTCGACCGCTCCAAAGCTCGTGAAATTCGCGTTTTTAAATGGTCGTATAACTTAACCATCTCGTATTTATGTTTAACGGCATATCGTTCGGCGAACCAAGACTGGAATGGGGGTGCAGGTCCACCGCTAGTTATATGCCACTTTCCTGATAGCTGTATTTCTTGGAGAAATATCTTATCGGTATCGCCTAAATGTTGGTAACAATGTCACGCGAGGCCCTGTTGCTGAATAGTTCCGCTCGAAATTTCGAGTTCGGCTAATCTTCAGTAGTCTTGAGAACAAAGGCGGGAGTATTGATTATTAGATACAGGTGGTTTCGGTTGAGATAATGTTTCAACAGGAGTTTTCAACATACAGTCCTAGTTCACAATACCGCTTGGTGTTTCTCAGTTCATTATGAAGCCTGCGAGAGAGTGAGTCGATTGTTATCAGCCCTTCAGAGAATTCTGTGCTTGTGGAACCCTTTTTTTGCGCTGTCGAGTGATGCGAGCGCTCATCTAACGGAAACAGGCACAAAGGAGCAGAATAGAGTACAAACTGCGTCTCTTACCGAATCTATAGTTAAAAAGTTTTTTTGGGTAACTGTCAAACTCCACTGGAAAGTGGCATCTCTAAAAACAATTTTTTTTGTCAGGTTCTGGTGAAAACAGTTATGTATTTGGAAAGGTCATCTTCGTGCAAATTCATTGCCAGAGTACTCATGAATCCAGTTACCGAGCCTGTAAAACTGATACACACCTAGTATCACGTTTATTACTTTTATTCCAGCAAGAGGGGCGGTCCTAATGGGAAGGGGTAGGGGGGGGGGAATTACCCACCTCCAGAACACCTCAACGTCCTCAACCATTTCAAATTTTTCGATTCATTTATGGAATGAAACTAACAAACAGATAATACTTATTATGATTAACAAAAATATTTATTAGGAAACAAGAAAATAATTCAAACATTTTCAACAAGTGACTTTTTGTCACATATCTATGAAATTTTGAGAATTTTACACATTACAAATTCTTATTTCACAAATTATACATCAAATTGGCGGGATGCCAATGAAATATACAGGGTGTCCCACCGTAAGTGTCCATTAGAAGTTTATGGACAAAAATAATATTTCGATCACTTCCAAATTTTGTGTGGCTTATATCTTATAAGCCAAGTTGACATTCATTCATGATATATTTTCAAATATCAAAGACCTCTGCTTTCACCGGAAATGGTATCAGCTTTCTTAATTCGGATGGAACATCCTATATCTTATGACATTGGTGGATTTATCTTCGAATGCCCCATTCATTTTATGCATTGTTTTCTATGGCCATCCAGAGCCGTTTTCTGAGTTATTCACTATTTTGTGAAAAAAATTATAAATTGAGGCTTGTAGATCACTTCACGTTGTGAAGAACATGAAGTTTTGATATACTGGAAGGTAAAACAAGAATCTCAAAGTTGGAATTCAAAAATAGCCAAAAATTTTTTTCAAATGAAATCAGATTTTTTTCACTCAAATATCAATTTGTAGTGAAAAATAAGTGAATTTTCTCGAGAGTTCACTTTATAACTATGTATATGTTTCTGAAAAAACTCAGAGAGATTCTTATGAAAGGGCGAACCTCACATACCATATTATGGTCGTAGCTAACAGTGGTTACTGATTTTGTTACATTTTAGAAAGAGAAAACCCTCAAAAGACTCCACTTACGGTAACCCATTTCAAAAACAAATATAAAAAAATGCGTTGTACCTTCGTCGAATACTCAGACTTCTACAAGACTCAATTTGTTATTTTTTTTTAAAAAAACAGTGGATAACTCGAAAACGGCTCTACATGTCGATAGGGCATGAATAGGCACATAAAATAAATGTGGTATTCAAGGATATATCCGAGAAAGTCATAATATACATTCATCAGAAATAAGAAAGTTGATACTATTCTCGGTGAAATCGGAAGTCATTGATATTTAAAAATATATCATGAGTGAAGACTTGGCTTATTTATTCACACAAAAAATGAAGTGATTAAATGATCATTTTAATGGTCACTCCCGTGAGATACTCTGTGTATATATTTGTTTGAAAAAATTACTTGTTTGAGAAGCTTCTTTCCGGAAATTCTCCCAAAATGTGCCAAACGCGTTTCTAACATAAGTTTACAATTTCCCGGTTTCTAGAAACTCTATGTCAGAAGACCAGTTCCGGTGTTGAGGAGTTGATCGTGAGAATTTTTGTACCTTGAAATATAATTAGGTCAACCTACTACTTGATTTACTTTTATGATTTTTTTTGCATTCACCAGATAACTCATTTTGTAACTTATTTATCTTTGTTTCATTTTCACCTATTATTTTCTTGTGCCGAAATACCGAGATTTAGTACATTGGAAGTCATTGGAATCAAAACTCAAATGAAAGGAGTTATTTTTAAAAATCAAACTCCGAGTCATCGAGATTCCGAATATTTTAGTTTACAATGGTGCGAATGGTGAAAATTTGTTTCCTTTTTCTTACTGTAGATTCACATTTTCTGCTTTGGATCCTTTCTCGAAATCGAAATTTGAAAGAAGAATAAATAAAGACAATTATTGGTCCCTTTGAAGTATCCACGAACATTTCGATTTATATAAATAAAGATGTTCAAAATGCTCCGATCACAAATTGGCGAATGCGCCGGACCATCAAGTTTTATTAAATTCTGTCCCTCTCAACTTTTTCATTTTCTTCTAACATAAACCCCTCTCAAGACGATAAAATACACAACAAAAATGAAATTGGTTCAGCTGTTCACGCGTGAGATGATGACAATGCAAAACAGGTTTCAATTTTCATTTTTATAGATTGCTTTTTTGAAAAAAACTAAAAGGGTGATTATGATTCAAGTCAGAATAACAAAAGAAACTCATAAATCTGAAGGTGAAAATTCAATAATCTTCTCCACTTTTTCACAGATTGAACAAAACCAATACAATATTGAATAGAAATAAGAGAAATGTGTCAAATGCGATAAATTTCCATATCTAAATTTTCATAACAACCAGAAACAACAGCCGTAACTTCATCGGCAAGAACTCAAAACGTTTCATCAAATCAATACGATTAAAAAATAAAAGTATTTGTGCCGTTCAATATTAGATGTAAAAAGTTTAATCCCTATATTTCTAATGAATGTCAGCATTTATTCATAGAGTAGCAGCTATATTCACTGGGGTCGATGCGAGGAGGGTAATAGGAGTAATACCCCTCCCCCTTCCAGAAAAACACTTACTTTTAAACAAAAGTCATACAATCATTACATTGTATTATGACGATATACCACATCCTGAATTATTTTTTAACCCTCCCCCCAGAAAAAAATTTATAGCGACACCCTTGGCTATATTGATAACGAAGTACTTCTTTGAACCAAAGTTTTAACTGGATTTTTGTGTTGATATAACTGAGATAGTAAAAATCTACTAGAATTTTCATTTTTATTTATTTATTTTCACAAGGACAAGGTATACATAACAGAACAAGACGAAGAAGTGCATTCACTAATAATCATTTACAGTGATAATACAAGAATGCTGAGAATAATTGATTGATTAATTAATTTATCCAAAAATCTTCGCTATCAAACCAAATGAAAACTATACTGAGACTATTAGAAAAATTAATACACAAATCTTCGATATCCAACCAAACCAAAAATATAACCCACATGGATCAACCAGAATAAAAAAAAAATTCTTGATAACCAGAAAAAATCAAACGAAAGTCTGGAGAAAAGATCAACATTCACTAAATTGAAAAATGTATTACAAGTTTTGAAACATTTGAGCAGGAGGGACCTCTAACAAATCCTCATTTCCGAATTGTTTTTTTACAGTTACAAAGAAAACCTCATTGTTATTATTTCTGATTTGTAACAAATTATTATGAAAAGGCTGAAGGACTTAGGTCGATGGCCATTTGATAATGTCAATAAAGTACCGTTATCTATCTATCTATTATGAAAATTAGATGAGTCTTTCTTGTGACATTGTGCACAAATATTTATTCATCAACTAGATCTTGATCTCATGTGACCATATTGTCCTTTTTCTTAATGTTGTACTGAGTATTAGTTATATTTCTTACCTCTCACGTATTATCCTCACAATCTCCGATGATATCCAATGAATTGAACAGTTTTTGTAACTTTCTCATACTCATACGCACATATATCACTGATCATGGTCAAAGATACCATCAATTCAGATAACTACAATATGTTATTTCGAAGAATAAAGTAATAAGAATAAGAACAAGAAATTTTAAAAATTGTTCGATGACCTTCCTTTGACCAGATCTTTATGCTTTGAATATCACATAACAGGATATCAAATAATTTGTAATGCAATTATGCCGTTTTCAGAAAAAAAAGAGCAATACTTTGATTATATAAGTTCAGGACACAATTTCGAAGAAGATTTCCTTATGAATTAGAGGGAATCATACATTTGTGGTAGATTTTGCTTCTGAATGAATTCTGATCTCTATAGGACTCTCCTTGTTCATTGGTTAAATGTTCAGACGTATGAGTAAGAGAAATTCACAAATCCAGGAAAGTTGGGGTAAATCCAATGCAAAACATACTTTGACAAAAAACTTCACTCAAAGAAATCCATAAGTAGAAAAATCCGCGACAATATGAGCAAATACAAATAGGTATGCAAAGTGAAATGAAATATCGACATACGAACATAAACGATAAAAATTAAACGGAATCCATCATACTGGAACTAGTCATAAATGGATAAACCTATAATGCGAGTTGAAAAACTATCGGATTGCATTCATTATATAATATAGGTATGTATGAATGGTGAACTACGGAATAATAGGATCGTATAATTCCGTACTTAGGTTTTTGATAAGTTTTTCCTCAAATTCTTCATTTAATGTTTTGCATCAATATTTAAAAATGTGCCTTATTCTGAGAGAAGGGAAGATCTTCGTATATAAACTCGGTTTGGCAACGTTTTCTAGTTATATTGCATTTTTTCCCAGGTTTTCCCTTTAATGTAAAGTTTTTCATTTTGTTATTTGTCATTTATGTTGAAACACATCTGACCCTTTTTTGCTTTTAAATGATATCACTTTATCGTCTGTTTTTTTTCTGCAGTTCTTCATTCATCGATGTCACGTATTACGACGAAAAATGTACCCCATTCCGTAGATTAATGCCTATTTCTTATGAGATAATATTGTCCCAATCTTAGTTCCTATTTACTGAAATTAATTCCGTCAATATAAAAATGACTAGTGTTAGAGTTCGTGCTCACGATCAAGCCATCTAAAAGCGCATTCCTGACGATTCAAAACTTCTTTCCTCCTTTTCTTCGGAGGCTGAAATTCCCCGATATCGATTCTGCTCTTTTCCAGCTCTGCCGCAAATTTTTCATGAGCCGCTTTTTTCCAGAGCCATAAAACTCTCACTAGAGGATGATTAACTTAATTCGGCTCGTGGAGGAAACGGAAACATCGCAGATAAAGACACATGCCCTCCGAGGGTCTCTCCGTTCTCTCCCTTCTGTCTCCAGATACAGACAGAGGTCTGTGGTGAGCGGGCGAAGCGTCGCAGAAGATATTTGAACGGAAAAGGTCAGAGTTCATGACGGTTTCTCCGGATGGAGAATGCGAAATGGTGTGCACTTGAATGTCGGCATCCTCTTGTGATGAAATGGGGAGTCAATAAGGGCAAAAATGAAAAATATTCAACCTTTGAGATGCGATGGATCATTTCGTGAATAACTGAGCTTCAAGAAACAGTCATTCTTATTTCTGAAGATTAACGACCTATCGCCAGCATTGACCAGAAATTTCACTATAAAATAGATAGTGGACTAGTGTAGATTCATATTGACATTCAAGCAGTTCATTAGTCCTGCTAATCCGACTAATGATCTAAGATCCGAATGTCACCGAGGTGATAATAGAATAAAATCTATTTCGTAATAAATTTCCTATATTAGAAAATATTCACAAAAATAACCTGGACAGGCGTCTGGAAAATTAATTCCATTCTTTTTTATAACAGAATTAAAAAATATCAAAAATTCAGCCATACTTAAATAATGATGGAGCGATAAAAAAGTCTGGCAATCGAATTTATTCGTTTTACGTAGTTTCTAGAATGTAATTTAACAAAAAAGAGTTGTACAGGGTGATTCACTTATCTTGGTAACCTGTAACCCCAATTTTCTCGAAAACGTCCGAATATTTTTTCATTCTGTGAATGGCGTTTTGAACGTCGCGGCGCTAACAAAAATTTTTTCTCCAGGGACATACCTTTTTTATCAAGTCATGTGAAAGATAATTTCATTCTGAACTTTTTTTTCGATTACAATTTTTATTCATTTCTATCCGTCAGCGATCTGCAGCGTGTTCTATGTTAATTCTCTTCTATTTATTTTTTTCTCTATTGTGGTAGTATGCCTTTATTCGGAGACATAGATATGATATTGTGCCTTGAATTCAAGAAGTCTTGTTTTCTAGTCAATGTGTCTTTTCGAATAAGGTGAAATATGTAGCTACAGCAAGATGGGGCTCCATGTCACAACGCTGCCACTGTGGGGAGATATCTAGATCAAGAATTCGAAAATAAATGGATAGCAACCAATGGACCCATCAGATATCGCCGGACCTAATGCTCATGGATTACTTTCTGAGGGGTAATCTGAAGAATAAGGTATACCAAACTGTTTCTTATAACTTGTACCATTTGAAAATAAAGATAAGAAACGCATGTGCACAAGTAGACCCTTAAATTTTGACCAAAGTAACTTATAATGAAATAGGGAAATGATATAACTTATGTATGGATCATAATGGCCATATATAGAACATATGATTCGAAATGTGTCGTTTGTTTAAAAAAAATGTTTATTGTTATAAGATAATATTTAATGATTACAATAATACAGAAATAGTTTGTTACAAAGCCTCCGTCATTTTACGAAACAAAATCATATCTGAGCGTTTTTGGCCTTAGAAAATTCGATCCCGTGTCGGAAAAGTTGAAAGTACTTCGGTGGTTACCTATGTCGGCGCTTTGGGAGATTCAGCTCTTGACTTTCACGCATCGATTGCTTTTGACGGGTATTCAGGGGTATTTGAGGCAGAAGTTGTCCTTCAGATCCGATATACATAATGTATCCATTCGAGAGAGTAATTCACTTGCAATACCAAGTTATAGGACCACTCTTTTTAGAAGATGTTTCTCATATATAGCAGTCAAATTGTACAATGAAATTTGCAGTTGTTTGGGAACGTTAACGGTCTCCACTTTTGAGAAGGAAGTGAAGCGGATATACCTCGAGGATTTTTTATCTTCATAGTTCCGTTGGGTCTATACTTTTTGGGTCACCCTCTCTGAAATTATTATCGAAATTATTATTATTATTTCATTTGTTATTGTTTAATCTTTTATGCGGTGTGGGACTGTCGGGGAACAGGGTCGCGGTAATGGGGGATTTTCTTTATACATATTTTGTTTTTTTTTCTCATTGCGAGTAGGTTATATGTAAGAATAGCTTTAGCTAAATATCGCCTATTTGTAAATGATTTTTTTTCAACTTCAATAAAGACGGTTATTATTATTATTATCTAACCATTTTGATCGATACATTAGTTATATTAATTTCCTATTTCATTATAAGTTACTTTGGTCAAAATATAAGGGTCCATTTATTTTCTAATTCTTGATCTGAGTATCTGTTCACGTTGTGACATGGAGCCCCATCAAGCCCTATCCACATATTTAATCTTATTTGAAGAGGCAGATTGTTTAGAAAACTAGCCTTCTCGAATTCAAGGCACAAAATCATATCTATGTCTAGAAATAAAGGCATACTACGACAATACAGGAAAAAATATATAGAATAGAATTAACATAAAACACGCTGCAGATCGCTGACGGTTAGAAACGAATAAAAATTGTATTCGAAAAAAAAATTCTGAATGAAATCATCTTCCGTATGACATGATAAAAAAGGTATGTCCCTGAGGAAAAAATTTTTTATAGCGCAGCGACGCCTGGCGTCTTTATTTATTCCGCAGCTTTTTATGCTTATCTCAAGTCGATATTGACTTGTTCAAAACGCCATTCACAGAATGAAAAAATATTTGGACGTTTTCGAGAAAATTGGGGTTACCAAGATAAGTGAATCACCCTGTAATAAAATGATTTTTCGTTCATCTTCCTTGTATTAGCTGCACGGCGGAACTTTATAACTTTGAGCCATTCTGGCACTGATTTAGCATCTGACTAGGGGTCTGGCAAATTAATTCTGTACTTCTTTATATTTGAATTTTATAATATCAAAAAATCATTCATATGAAATCATGTGTTCTTGAATTTTTTGCTAAATAAAAAATGGCGTTTGGCTGGTAGATCGAAGAACGCGAGAGGTCTGGCAATCGGATATTCTTGTTTCATATAGTTTCAAGATTTTTTACCTTCATTTTTACCTGTTAAGGTGTTATTCGCAGAACGCACCACTAGCCAGCTGCCAGACGACGCGTTTCGTGATCAGGATACTAAAAAAGCTAGCTCTACTGAAATAAGGTTTTTTTCGACGTTTCTAGGTCTCGTCTTACTATGCAACATGGTAACAACATGTAGAATTACGTTTGTCATTCAAGTGTATTATGACTTGATATAATCAAATTCATTCTATGTGTTGAACTCAATTCGATCTCATATAAGCACTTGTAGAAAAAATATGGTTTCTAACTCCTGGTTGAAGTGTGTTTCCCGCACTAAAGTTGTTACCCAACAGCTTCGCGCTGAAAAATATCTCTTTCCTCACTTGTTAGGAAAATAACCATTTTTTATAAAGGGTATTTCAAAAAAAGGTGACGAACTCTCTAGCCTAGATAGAAAACTGAAAAATAATAGGGTAGGTAAAAAATTTTCATTACGCCTTCCGTATTCAAGATACAGGGCGTTGAAAAAGAAAAAAATATACCTATTTTTTAAGATTTTGCTGAAACTACTGTTAACAATGTGATGAAATTTTACACGAATATGTTTTGGAAGCTGATACATCTAATGAGTGTGTTCTGATGTCTGGCCCTCATAGAGGGCCCTAGTTACACGGTTCGTACCAAGTTGTTTTGAACATAACCTTTTTTGATATTAGATTTATTAAGCTAAATTTTGGGCGATCTTGAACATAAAGTACTTAATTATTATTATTTTTAATTAACTAATATATTGCTGGTTTTTTTTTTGTTGGGGTAAGGGAACGTAGGAGAATCAAGAAATCACTTTATGTAATAGCCAACGTTTCGCAAATTTATTTTTGCATCATCAGCAATATATTAAATAATTTTTTGGAACGAAAATTTAAATAAATCATTATTTTTAATTATTAAGTACGATGGAGCTCCACGCCACATTGATAGAAGGTGTCATAATCGGTTAAGTAACCATTTTACGAATTGATGGATTGGTAGAAGTGTAGAAGCTCCGATTCATATTCCTCCTCAGTCATGTGATTTTAATCCGTTGGATTACACAGTTTGGTCGTACCTTGAAGAAAAAAAATTATGCAACAGGGGCAAATTTACCTCAAGAATTGAAGGAGAGAATTCAACGTGACTTCAATGACCTCATAGCTGACTCCCAAGCGTTAAGAAGATTGATAGATTTTTTAGAAGAAAAGGTTGATTTGTTTATTTGAACACCTACTCTAATTGGGTTTTTTTATGTTTTCAGCCTTTTTTAAAATTTTCTTGTGATTTTTTTGTCCAATTAATACATTCATCATTACTTCATATCAGCATCGATTATAACTTCATAATTTTTAAATCGAAATATTCCGAAAACGGTGCACAGTATCGGATTTAACCGGTGTGAAAACAGCCGAACAAGATAGCAGAATATGACCTTGAAAATGTCGTACGCCACTGTAGAGTTGGGCGGATTTGATGCAAAAAGAAATGAACTCTTGTCTACGAATGTGGAAACTTATGTGATGATAAGTCATTTGAATTGTTGTTGATCAGATTCAAAAGCCCTAGCAGAAAAAATTTCATGGAAGGCACCCATTCACACCTCTTGGGGGTGGAGCGGAACACCTGTCCAATGAAAAATTTCGATTTCTCGGAAACTGTACATACAATCGATTTCAAATTTGGTATGGACTTTCGGTAGCAATAGCAGAAAAAAATTGCATTGACCGCATCAACTTACACCTCTTGGGGGTGGAAGGAGGACACCTGTCCAACGAAAAATTTCGATTTCTCGAAAACTGTACATACAATTGATTTCAAATTTGGTATGGACTTTCGGTAGCAATAGCAGAAAAAAATTGCATTAACCGCATCCACTTACACCTCTTGGGGGTGGGAGGAGGACACCTGTCCAACGAAAAATTTCGATTTCTCGAAAACTGTACATACAATCGATTTCAAATTTGGTATGGACTTTCGGTAGCAATAGAGGAAAAAAAATTGCACTAACCGCATCCACTTACATTTCTTGGGGGTGGGAGGAGGACACCTGTCCAACGAAAAATTTCGATTTCTCGGAAACTGTACATACAATCGATTTCAAATTTGGTATGGACTTTCGGTAGCAATAGCAGAAAAAAATTGCATTAACCGCATCCAATTACACCTCTTGGGGGTGGGAGGAGGACACCTGTCCAACGAAAAATTTCGATTTCTCGGAAACTGTACATACAATCGATTTCAAATTTGGCATGGACTTTCGGTAGCAATAGCAGAAAAAAATTGCATCGACCGCATCAACTTACACCTCTCGGGGGTGGGAGGAGGACACCTGTCCAACGAAAAATTTCGATTTCTCGAAAACTGTACATACAATTGATTTCAAATTTGGTATGGACTTTCAGTAGCAATAGCAGAAAAAAATTGCATTAACCGCATCCACTTACACCTCTTGGGGGTGGGAGGAGGACACCTGTCCAACGAAAAATTTCGATTTCTCGGAAACTGTACATACAATCGATTTCAAATTTGGTATGGACTTTCGGTAGCAATATCAGAAAAAAATTGCATTAACCGCATCCACTTACACCTCTTGGGGGTGGGAGGAGGACACCTGTCCAACGAGAAATTTCGATTTCTCGGAAACTGTACATACAATCGATTTCAAATTTGGTATGGACTTTCGGTAGCAATAGTAGAAAAAAATTGCATAAACCGCATCCACTTACACCTCTTGGGGGTGGGAGGAGGACACCTGTCCAACGAAAAATTTCGATTTCTCGGAAACTGTACATACAATCGATTTCAAATTTGGTATGGACTTTCAGTAGCAATAGCAGAAAAAAATTGCATTAACCGCATCCACTTACACCTCTTGGGTGTGGGAGGAGGACACCTGTCCAACGAAAAATTTCGATTTCTCGGAAACTGTACATACAATTGATTTCAAATTTGGTATGGACTTTCGGTAGCAATAGCAGAAAAAAATTGAATTAACCGCATCCACTTACACCTCTTGGGGTGGGAGGAGGACACCTGTCCAAATAAAATTTCGATTTCTCGGAAAGTGTAAGTGGATGAGGTTAATGCAATTTTTTCTGCTATTGCTACCGAAAGTCCATACCAAATTTGAAATCGATTGTATGCACAGTTTCCGAGAAATCGAATTTTTTTTATTGGACAGGTGTCCTCCTCCCACCCCCAAAAAGTGTAAGTGGATGCGGTTAGTGCAATTTTTTTCTGATATTGCTATCTAAAGTCCATACCAAATTTGAAATCGATTGTACGTACAGTTTCCGAGAAATCGAAATTTTTCATTAGACAGGTGTCCTTCTCCCACCCCCAAAAACTGTAAGTGGATGCGGTTAATGCAATTTTTTTCTGCTATTGCTACCGAAAGTCCATACCAAATTTGAAATCGATTGTATGCACAGTTTCCGAGAAATCGAATTTTTTTTATTGGACAGGTGTCCTCCTCCCACCCCCAAAAAGTGTAAGTGGATGCGGTTAATGCAATTTTTTTCTGCTATTGCTACCGAAAGTCCATACCAAATTTGAAATCGATTGTATGTACAGTTTCCGAGAAATCTAAATTTTTCATTGGACAGGTGTTCCGCTCCACCCCCAAGAGGTGTAAATGGATGCCTTCCATGAAATTTTTTCTGCTAGGGCTTTTGAATCTAATCAACAACAATTCAATTGACTTGTCATCACATAAGTTTCCACATTCGTAGACAAGAGTTCATTTCTTTTTGCATCAAATCCGCCCATTTGTACTGTGGCGTACGACATTTTCAAGGTCATATTCTGCTATCTTGTTCGGCTGTTTTCACACCGGTTCGAATTTAATCAAGAGTATCTTTTTGGGATGTAATTGAATGATGTTCAAGATCGCTCAAAATTTAGGTTGATGAATCTGATATCAAAAAAGTTATGTTCAAAATAATTTGGTACGAACCGTGTAACTATCGCCCTCTATGAGAGTCAGTCATCAAAACACAATCATTAGATGTATCGGCTTCCAAAACATATTCGTGTAAAATTTCATTACAATGTTTCGGCAAAATCGTAAAAAATGTGTATATTTTTTTCTGTTTGAACGCCCTGTATCTTGAATACAGATGGCATTACGAAAATTTCTTACTGAACAAACCCCTATCATTTTTCAGTTTTCTATCTTTCCCAGAGAGATGGTCACCTTTTTTGGAAACACTCTGTATAAGTATTACAATACATTCACCAAATGTTTGTTCATTTATATGTTTACCTGGATATAAATTATAGTTTTTTCTAGTCATGATTTTTTTTAATTCGGATCACGACAATAAGTCTTTCAATAGTAAGACGAAGGATCAAGGCATTGAAAAAAGGTAGGAAGATGTTGCAGTGCGACAACTCGCAAAAAAAAGTATAGTTGGCCTCGGTTGGCCAATTTCGAGCAATAAAGATTTGACCGATTGCGACGGCAGTTCCTGTGATTTCACAACGGAAAATACAGATATGGAAAATCACCTTTTCCAGGAACATTCCGAGAGGACAAAAAGATGCACTTGGAAGTTTACCAGGAATTGTTGTTGAATAACCTTCGCAATGTGCCAAACTTTTTCTATGCTGGCGTGGAAAGACATAAATTGAACCTTCTCCAATTTGGCAAGTTCCGCTCCTGATCTTATATTTTCCTGGAAGCAGGTCCTGATATATGTCTTCTTCAAAGGGCTCCCCCGGTAATAAAACATGGAAATGTTCTTTCCCCTGCTCCGATTCATCGGTTTCAAATACGCTATGTATCTGAATAATGGAGATGGATTTTTTGTTCATTCTCGTGGCATGAATACTGAGGATATGAGCGATTTAGTTTACTGAATTTGAAATTTCTTTCTACAGATTCCCTTTCAGCACTATTAAGATTCGTAACAGTCGAAACTTACGTAGCTTAGTGTGTAAGGAGTAATAATGAATACATCTCACTCTGATTGCCTTGTGAGCACTGACAGGGGCTCTTGAATTTAACTCATTCTCAATACTGCCAAACAAAAACTCATAATTTGAGTATATTACGTAGTTATGACCTTTGGATTTTCAAAGTAGAAAGATCTCTAGGATAACAATCCTCAAACACGTCGTCTCTTATCCATTAAAATATCGAACTAAAAAAATGGCCACTTCATAATGATCAAGCTAACCAATTGATAAATAATATTTGAATATAGTGTAGTATTTTTCTGATTCTGTGTCAACTCCATTCATTCTGTCAAATTTTATAGAACTAAATCGTGCTAGAATATTCAGTTTCACACATTTTCCAAGGTTATCATTATCTGTTGACCTATTACCATGGATTCATTCATTGTGTGCAAAAATCAGTAAACGATATTTATAGAAATATTTCATTAACTTCAATAAAAATTGAATGAATTAGAGAAAATATCGTAGGTATAATACTCGTAGAAGTAGATCGTTTTAACACCTGTTCATAAAAATTAACAAGCCAATGGATGTGATGCGAAACAAATCCAGAGATCAATAAGACCAAAAATTTCACACGTGATGATAACATATCATAAATCACCCCAAATGAAATAGCTGTCTTACCATACATCCCTTAGGTCATAGATAGAAATGCTTGAATACTTAAGGGGCACAACAATGAAACCCCTCATAAGCCGGCACAAAAACTTGGATAAATGATCATAACTACCAAAGACAAAGTCGACCCACTTTCATAAACCGGTATCCTGTACCTTGTGCCTGCGGCAAAGCTTATATTGGTACAAAACAAAACGAAGTATCAATACGAGAATCAAGGAGCACGAACGATGCTTTCGACTGAATCTGACAGAAAAATCCGCATTAGCGGAAGAGATTATTTCGAAAATCAAAAGTTATTATCCTAGGCTAAACATGGAAGCAACATAAAAACATGAACGGAAAAGAGGAAAACACTCTGTAACATAGCGCCTGGTTGCCGATCTCAGAAAAAAACAAATATAAAGCCGATACGGAGCGGGAGCGATGGGCGAGAAAACTCACTACCTTTTCCCGCCATTAACCAGTGTGTAGATAACACCTCCGGTTCCAACACGTCAGTATCAGAAATTCAACGTTCGAGGTACAATCTCTGATCTCAGACCAAGAATCCTCTGAAGATGCCTACCGCAGTTGTAGGCTGAACGTTAGGTGAAATAATCCCTAACGAACCACGGCTTATGAGCCTGAGAGCCTCTTTCAATGTCTTATGCATATGTTCAAAAAGACTGATAGGGTAACAAGAAATAGTCGACTGCGGTGTCCAAATGATGAAAAGTGTGAGAACATAGGAAATTATCAAAATTGAATCGACAAAACCTTTGAATCAGAATTTTACGTCAATAGCAACTCAGCTAGATAGTTGATTCTTACCTGAAAAAATCACCGTGGTTATAGAGAAAGCTGGACAATGTTGGCACTATCTAGGTTCTTGAATATCAAGAAGATGAAGACGTTTTGTGCATAACTGCAACAAGAAAGATAACATAATATACTATCTGACATGAAATAATACGAATTGATCAATAATAAGAATAGGAGAAAAAAATCCTAAAATTTTCATCTCCAATGAAATTGAGGCTTGGAAAAAATTAATTGCATTATTTGATGCATCTGGGAACACGAGAATAATTATACGGTTGTGAGTTTCTCATCCTCGAAACGAGGTTTGTATAATGCTCCAATTTGTCGCTTCCCTCAACCAAATAATTTTGATAGGGAACTATTCAACGCTCAGAACCCACGCAAGTAGGTGGTTACCCTTGAAGCACTCTATTGGATTGTCAAGAATAAATTTCGAGAATTATTCAACTTGAAAAATTTCCCTATTCCCTTAGAACAGGGATGGCCCACTTCATCAAATAAATTCTAGAGTGCTCGGGAAAAGGAGTATAAGTCATTAAATGGCCAGAATGAGAGATGTATGTCCTTTAATAATGAATTTCACCATCTGTTGAAAAGAGAATAATAATATATTTGCAATATAACAAAGAAGAATATAACTAAATTCCAAATAGTTAATTATAACAGTCCCTCCAAAAAAAAAAACAAAGAAACTTGAATCAATAAAAACCATCAATTTTGACTTATACTCCTTTTCCCAAGCACTCTAGAATTATACTTAAAATAGTATTGTACAGGGTGATTCATTTGTCTTGGTAACCCCGATTTACTCGAAAACGTCCGTTCTGTGAATGGCGTTTTGAACAAGTCAATGTCGACTTGAGATGCGCATGAAAATGTGCGGAATAAATTAAGACGCCAGGCGTCGCGGCGCTATCAAAAATTTTTTCTCGAGGGACATACCTTTTTTATCATATCATTCGAAAGATAATTCCGTTCTGAACTTTTTTTTCGAATAAAATTTTTATCTATTTCTAACCGTCAGGGATCTTCAGCGTGTTTTATGTTAATTCTATTCCATTAATTTCTGTCCGTATTTTGTTAGTATGCCTTTATTTAAAGACATAGATTTGATTTTGTGCTCTATACTCAAGAAGGCTAGATACTGAGATCAAGAATTCGAAAATAAATGGACCCTTATATTTTGACCAAAGTAACTTTTAATGATATAGGGCAATGATATAATTTGGCTAGATGGCTAGATGACCTAGATGATATTTTGTTCCGTAAAATGACGGAGGTTTTGTAACAAACTATTTCTCTATTATAATATTCATTAAATATTATATCTTATAACAATTAACATTTTTTTTGATAACGAACGAAACATTTCGAATCATATGTCTATATGACCATTATGATCCATACATAAGTTATATCATTCTCCTATTTCATTATAAGTTACTTTGGTCAAAATAAACATGCGTTTCTAATTTTTATTTCCAAATGGTCCAAGTTATTAGAATCAGTTTGGTATACCATATTTTTCAGGGTACCCCTCAGAAAGTGATCCATGAGCGTTAGGTCTAGCGATACCTGATGGGTCCATTGGTTTCTATCCATTTATTATCGAATTCTTGATCTAAATATCTCTTCACAATGGCAGCGTTGTGACATGGAGCCCAATCTTGCTGTAGCCACATATGTCATCTTATTCGAAGAAGCACATTGACTAGAAAACTAGCCTTCTTGAATTCAAGGCACAAAATCATATCTATGTCTCCAAATGAAGGCATACTATCACAATACAGAAAAAAATGAATGGAATAGAATTAACATAAAACACGCTGCAGATCACTGACGGTTAGAAATGGATGAAAATTGTATTCGAAAAAAAATTCAGAATGAAATTATCTTTCGAATGACATGATAAAAAAAGTATGTCCCTGGGAAAAAAAATTTTGATAGCGCCGCGACGCCTGACGTCTTTATTTATTCCGCAGATTTTTATGCGCGTCTCAAGTTGACATTGACTTGTTCAAAACGCCATTCACAGAATGAAAAGATATGCGGACGTTTTCGAGAAAATTGGACTTACCAAGATAAGTGAATCACCCAGTACATACGCTCATTGAGCAGAAATTAAATTAAAAGAAGAAAATGCTAAATATAATATAGACGATTCCGAATTTGATTCTGATGTGGCCTTCACCTCATCGTTTTTCGAAAATTTCATTTGCCCCTCCCCCCTGAAAAAAAAATCTGTGGGCGGCCATATATGACACAACCTCCTGTGATTTCTTGATAAACGGGGTCATTTTTCAAGTTATCTTGGATTTAGAGTTGAGATAGAAATATGAGCAAATGTCGCAAGTTCTCAAAAATAAGTGCTTCTGACAGATTTACTCACAAGGAGAAGATTACGAAATATATTTCATATCAAGTTGTTCGATATAAAACACCTATTTGAATTCCAAAAATATTGAAATCGAGGATTTAACTCCTGAACCCATTCGTACGATAGAGTGAAATGATAGTTTAAAATTCCAAGTCACGTACGATTCCAGTTTAATCGATTTTTCCATTCTGTATGCTTTCGTCTGGGACCTATTACTCTGCTTGACAAACAGATAAAATTATTGTGCATATAAAAATTATTACCTTTGCCTCATGACTTTAGAACTTATGTGATTGAATGAGTGTGATTAATATGTTTCAACGTTAACTTCATTCACCATTTGTTGAGTAACAATATCTTTGTGTAATGAAGTCTTGGATGAATTTCAAAACTATTATTTTGACCCGAATACAAATTTTTCAAACAATACAAAAACATAAATCGAGGTTTTCGTAAGGAAATAGTAAAAAAAATTAATGATAAAGTACTCTGTTCTAAAGAAATGGGAATTTCTTCAAAACTATGTTTGATGCACAAGGTCTTTTTCAGTAAATAAGACTACCTCTGGTTCTTAAAAGCACCCAACAAGATTGGTAACTTTATAAAAAAGCAAAAGCTTATAATTCATACATGTTAGAGGCTCTTGACCTAGCTTGAGAAAATATAATTTTATCCATAACTATTTGACCGAGTACGTCATATACTTTCCAAAAGATTAATGAACAAATAGAATCGAGCCTAACAAAATTTTATTAACGAAACCTTTGAAATTAATATAACTGACCCTTGTTCATATACTTTTTGATAGATTCATATCTTGAATACGATGACTGCGATGCTATGACAGAGAAACGTCGAATACATTTGATGTTAAAGTGGAGAAGGTATCACACTTCCGTGTTTTCGTAATATTTTGACCGATATTCAAATGCAGTGGTGTGAATGATGCTTTGTTAGACAACATTCCCAATATACTGTATGCTATTCTCCCTCAGGAAAATATTGGCGAGCCTGCTTTTCCAATCGAATGATATTCTACAAATAGTATTCATCTGGGACGAAACTATCGATCTTCTGCCATATCGCACACGTTCAGTTCGTTGACATGAATAGGTATATCACAAAAGCTTTCAAGTTTTCCATATTGATTCATTTCAATAGGGTTTTCTATTCCATTGAGAATGCCATTGGGAGTCACAATATGAAGGTATGCCTTTATCAAATTCGGTGGCGATGGCCATTTGCATGATGGATGGAATTGATGCAAGGTGCTATAAATAATTGAAAAAAAGACGGTGACAAAATTCAATGATGATTCAGACACAGAATACACGACATCTATGTTTGTCATACCAATCAAACTACGGGGTATTTACTCATCACTAGCTGTGTGTCGTACCGAAACGATGAGAATGGTTAATATTCATTGGTATTTTTTGTTCCAACAAAATGGGGGAGAAGTGGAAAAAATAGGGAAAGCTTATGCTATTGAACTCCACCGAGTTAAAGCTAACTATACAAATGAAAAGGTTATTCTTTCGTCCGAAAGTAATGAACATTGTTTTCAGGTCGAATTTCCGTGTATAAAATAGGGTCATATTACATTTCCACTAGTTACCGCTACCAAACCTTTATTTTTTCAAGATCTTGAGTGTGAATTCATCTCACTCAGTTGTATTAGTTTACTCTTCAATAATTGTAGTATTCATTTGACATGTCTAATATGTACACCAGTCTGAGGTTGTCCCTTTGATTTAATAACAATGATTTAGTTAATAAGGTTTACAATTTCGTTTCTCTCATTCATAATAATTAAAAAAATGGATTCTACAATGAAAAGCGTCTTCAAACAAGTGTAGTGTTTGCGAATTTTTTTAATGGAATATACAAATACCAACAACACCCTGAGGACGGCAGACGAATGCTCGCCGAAACGTCGGTAACAACCAACCACATAAATGATAGAAACAGCCCAAATAATGTTTCAACAAATATACCATTATCAAGAACATCTCGTTCACAATCTTAATTTCTAGTTAGAAAAAGTAACTAAAAGTGTTTGGTTGACCTTCATCGAAAATATAACCAAGAAAAGCTCTACTATTAAAAAAAAATCAATTTGACATTGTTGAGCTCGACTGTAGTTCTATTCTACAGCTGAATGAGAATGCACAGTAAAAGAAAAAATGTGCTTAGTTTGAAGACTATGAGTGAAAAAAAACTAATTGTTGCAATATCTGACAGATTAAATAGTGAGGTTACACAACTAATTTCCACAGAGCTCTGAACTAGCAGTTGAACTTGCCCTCAGCGTAGACAGAGTTAGGTCGGAGGGGTGCAGCGTTCAATTTTCAACATTGTGTTTTTTGTATTATGAAATGAATATTCCCTTTTTTTTGTTTAGTTCATAGAAAACTTTTTTTAATAATAATATTATGAATATTGAAAAAAATATGCTGAGTTTTGTTGTCTGAATATGGGTAAACCTTCTTGTACAGAATATTTGGTATTTAACCCCAATATTTTCTTTAGACCTTGGTAATCAATGAATGACTCAGACTTGTTCTTGGAAGTACTCCTAATTATAATAACACAAAAACTCTTCATTTGCAGATAAAGATGGAGCGACCATCGAGACTGGCTGAAGGTACCGGCGGATGAGGATAGTGCACCCTGCCCGCTTGCAGTGGCGCAGCTTTCCATCTGATGGATAGAGACGGCGATGGGGTGGCCGTGCGATGGAGCAACGTGCGCAGCGACGACGAGGACCTCGACGTCGACGATGTGCACCATGCCGGTACCGGCTTTTCACCCCCCCATCAGACGCCTCAGCTGCCGCTCCAGCTGCAGCACCGTCACTACTCGAGGTCCATGTCATCTTTACCACCGGAACCCTTCATGATTATGCGCAATAAGGCGCTTAATAGAAGGGTTTGCATCAATGTTGGTGGAGTAAAACATGAAGTGAGTACCTGCATGACTGCCTCATCACTGATTTCAATTAGGAAATTGTATTTAATAACAATAATCATATCTTTATTTCTCGAAAACCTTAATGGAAACCTCAAAGGGAAGTTCACCAAAGAGGTGAATCACTTTAACCTTTAAAAAATTACATTTTAGGAATGAGCATTCAGAATCAAAAATATATTTCGAATGAAACAAAAATTCTACAGGAGAAAAAAATCAAACAATGAGCATGCTAAAAATTTAGAAATACTATGTAGTTTTCGGAGGCAGTCCAAAACTTTATACAGTCGAAGTGTGTTGAGGGTGTGCCTTGATTACCCTGTAAGGTTAAAGGAAATTGTGTAAACTTATAGCCCCACGTAATGGTGCCATTTGTGTAAGGTTAAAGAAAAATCACGTAAATTTATAGCCCCACTTTAGGGTGCCAATTGTGTATGATTAAAGGTGAATTGTGTAAGGTTATGATTCAACACTAAATGCCCCAGCTAGTCAGAACATGAAACCACCTTACATTTTTATGAGGTAAAATGAGATAATATGCTTCTACTCTGGTTAATGATGATCAAAACTTGAACAGTCGAGATTTGTTCTTCTCTGATGACAATAGCTATTTTCAATATCTACTATTACAAATTGAAACATCAAAACATGAGAACAAGAATATCTTCAAATATGAACCGTTCGTTAGATATATACTTCATTCATGAGCGTTCTTCGTTCTTAGTTAACTTATCTTTATTATATAAATGCCAATTAAGGGAAGTGATTATCCCTCGATTTCCTCCAGAGTTGAGATACAGTAGACTTCCAGTCTTTTCCAACTAGAATGATGAATCTTCGAATTCTTAAATCTCCAGAAAGACGTTGTAATTCTACCAGAAAGAATGGCGTTGCAGGAGGTGAAGGTTTAATTCCCTCCAAAAAGGTGTTGAAGGTTTAAATCCCTCCAAAAAGGTGTTGAAAGTCTAACTCCCTCCAAAAAAGTATTTAAGGGTTGGCTTCCTTCGAAAAGGCTATTAAAAACACTTGCATCAGTTTTTTGTATCGGCAGGATTCCACAATTCCCCGAGATCTCTGATAATCTTCGTGCGCATAAAGAAATTCAAGAAAAAAATATTCAACTAAACACTGGCACAGATACATCGAGAAATTGAAAATCAGAGGATCAAGGAATTGCGAAATGTTTAAATTCAATCAATCAATTATAACATAGATAAACTGATCTAGAAGGAAAGTTGATTCATCAGATGGTTGAGGAAATCAGATGGAACGCCACTCGATTCTCAAAATGGCAGAACCTAAGGGTGCTACTCAAGTACTTGACTACACATGAAACAAACGAACTATCAGCAAAGATGAAATAATGGTTGTGTGATTAACTTTGTACTCACCGATATTTATTAATCGCAAGAGATAATTTAGTTCATTCGAGAATGAGAAAACAAAACCACAACCTTTTCAGATGCAGTGCGAAAACGAGATGACGTGAACTCAAAATGGCCTCACCGAGCCCTTCAACTGATCCCCGATCCAAGATGCTCCGGAAACTCCCAAAATTTGAAATCGGTATATCATACCGTTACAACCCTCATGAACCTAGCCGGTGTGAATTTTTCATAATTGTTTCTGCCCATTTTGTGTCCATCTGTCAAAGCATGTTTTGCCAGTGCTGGTAGAGCCGACCACATCGTGTTTGCTCCTTAATTCTCGTATAGAAACTTCGTTTGTTAGTACCAAGGAAGACTTTGCAGCACTCAAATGTTATCCTGTAAGTACCGGCTTGTGAAGGAGGTCGTCTTTGTCTTTGGTAGCTCTGATCATTTGGACAAGTTTGCGTTATAAACGGTCTCGATTACTCTCGATGTTATGTCCCTTATGGTAAGAGAGCTATTCCCTTGGGGGTAGGTTGTGATATGTGGACAGCCAATTTCGGAATCCGGACTATGTAAAAAAACTTATGTTCGCTTCAGGGCAAGACGTTATCTACTTCACATGTTCCTATGTTCCTTTTTTTCAGGCAGGCGTTTGTTTTCGCGTGAATAGTTATATATATATATAGAGAAACTTATTTGGGATAGCAGTCTAATTCAATGAGTGTACTCTTTTTTCGTTTACTTTCTCAAGCTTTCAGGATTTATTTATCCCTTCTCTCTATTCCAGTCAACTACCCTATTTCATATATATATATATATATATATATATATATATATATATATATATATATATATAATATATATATATATATATATATATACAGGTGGGCCATCCATAACTTTCCACCCCGTATTTAGAGCTTCAGGATGGAATATCGAAAAAACGCTAGGAAAGGTCAAATTTTGTTGAAAGAGAGGACAAATAAGGGTGTTGAAATATCGAATTCATTTTTTGACCCGTCCGAGCGTTTTTTCTATCTCAAAGTTCCAAATTCGGCGTGTGAAAGTTATTGATGAAATACTGAGTCACTCTGTATAATAATAAAGCGATAAAAAAATACACACCTGTAGGAAAATGAATTGCCTTTCCAACAAGGTGCTGCTCGACCCCATTTCCCTATTCAAAAATGAGAGCTGTTAAGGGTTGCGTCTAGAGGGGTAGTGATATCAAACTCATTCAAACACCCTTATTTGTCCCCCTTTCGAAAAAATTTGACCTGTCCGATCGTTTTTGCGTCATTTCATCCCAAAGCTCAAAATTTGGGATGGAAAGTTTTGGATGTATGTATATGACTACTCTGCATCCTTAGTCGCGCGATTTGAAGATCATCTGAATTTAGCCTGAAGGTGACTTTTTCAAGAGGACAGTAAGTTTTTAGACGTTCAGAGTTGAATGTAAGTTTTTCGATAGTGAGAGTTTCAGTCTTCGATATTCAGAGTTTAGATTTGCCAGTGTTTCTGAAAATTATGTCTATTTCGATCAGATTGAATTTTCTTATTATGATCTTAACGAAGGTCGTTCGCTGAGAAACAATTTTCGTGTTCTTCACGCGTGGAAAACGACTTAAATGAGTGAGGTTAAATCAGAAATCCATAGGATTGGTAAGATCCATTTTATTCACCTGTCCGAGCGAACGCTAATTTTACCTGTGCTCTGCGATCGTGGATCGAAATACGGAATTCTCATTTCCCATTCCTCCGGAGTAAAAAGAGAGGAAAAAATATTTTCGAACCGTTAGTTCCCTCTATCCCAGTATTTAATCCTGATTATTCCCCCACATAATTCTTCGCATCGTCTACTATGGAGGCCCGGGAGGTGAAGCTATGATTGAGGAGATACTCCAGCGTCCTGCAGATGGAGTTCCTTTCTTGTGAGCTTTTTCTTAGTGGGGACCATCGATCAGATTCCTTCATCTTGAAGAAAGGAGTACACTGCCTCAACTTCCCGCCGCGGCTACTATATTCCAGATATACTTTCATCCAGTTGCCCCAACCTTTATTTTTATTTGTTTCTCTTTTGTAAACGTCATTTTCCAAAAACAAAATATTAATCAAGAAAGTTTATTTTATCACGTCACCCACTAACTTGTAAAACTGACAGTTAACTTGCAAAATTTTTACAAGTTAGTAGTATTATTTACATTAGAAAATTTTGTTTTATCGTCATATATGTTGAAAATCATGGTACAATTGTTATTTCCAGTAACACAGATTTTTTATGATGAAAGAATTGATAATTATGATGATGAACCATCTGTTGACTCAGAAACTGCTGAACTCGAGGACTGCAGAACATTTGTACTTTCCTTACTACCAAATAATTTGCTAGACATTTTTTTTGACCGAATCATCGACATAACTCATCGCAATTTGAGTACCCCTCCACCCTCCTGCACGCTTTAGTGCTAAAATATCTCCACCCGAATCCGCAACCATAGTGGCTCCAGTTCTACGAAAAGAGTGGCCGGTGTATAACTCTGGGTCTTTTAAACCTAAATAATTCGCTATTTGCTTTGGGACACCACCAATAGTGTGCTGGCCAGCAATAAGGAAAATGCACTTTCCATGTCGGTATGTCAAAAGAAAATCTTAGGCTTTCTGTTCCAGGAGGCCGAAGATTTACATATTTTCTGTATAACATGCAGGGCTTGAAGCTGCAGCCATCATCGGTTATGGTGAATCTTCTTGTTGTTAAATGTTTTGTTTGCCGCAATGTCACAATAACGTATTTTTCCATATCTTCTACATCATTCATGTTCAAGGAGAAAATTTCGTCACATCGACAACATCCCAAAATCCCAAATATTGTTACAATTTTCGCCAGCAACCACTGGTCATCAGGAGCATGTAAAAGAAATTGTTCCGCCTCTTCTTTACTTAATACCTTGGCCTCTTTTGGCGTATAACGCTCATTTTTTCGTTTTAGAAACGCTATTACCTTTTGAAATCTGCAAATGACAACTAAACGTCATATTTTCCAATTGTTTTTTAAGGAAAACAAACCTGCGAACAGGGGCATTTTCTTTCATTTCCAAGCAGCTTTTCAGCATAGACCATTTTGCCCATAAAGTATTAGGGCTGAATCAAGATGATAGTTGATTTAAGTAGACCAACAAAACATCTTCAGTTACCAAAATCACACTATTTTTGTTGTGCCACTTTTTGATGTCGTCGTATTCTCGCTCGTACCTTGAAGCTGATTTTGCAGGTAATAAACTTGATGCTACACTGCGGACTGCCCCTATAATTTCTTTCGGTACATTCGTTTTCGCTTCCGCCAAAACAAATGTAAAGAAAAATAAGAACATGTTCATGGCAACGCTTCCATAGCTTACGAAATTTGCGACAAATTATTGAAATTTTTTTTGGAATTTATCTAACCCTTTTACAAATGAGAAACAAATGAAATATAAAACAATACACGCAAGGTAACGGGTTTTACTGGCTCAAGGAGGTAACTGACGAGCCGCCAGTAAAAACCCTCTTATCTTGCTAGTAATAATATATACTATTACCTACAATAAGGACAAAATGTTACGCTGTGTATAATCATTGGCTTCGCTGAAGCTATAGTTCTTATTCTGTGCACAATTGAGTTTCTCACTGAACGAAAATTCAGTTAACAGTAGTTCAAAAATGTCCTCAACTTCCAGGTACTCTGGAGAACCCTTGACCGCTTACCTCACACTCGACTGGGCCGACTAAGAGACTGCAACACACACGAAGCCTTAGGGGAACTTTGCGACGACTATTCTCTCATAGACAACGAGTATTTTTTTGACCGACACCCCAAATCGTTCAGCTCCATCCTCAATTTTTATCGTACCGGTAAACTGCACCTCGTCGACGAGATGTGTGTGCTAGCCTTTAGTGATGACCTCGAATACTGGGGTGTCGACGAGTTGTACCTGGAATCGTGCTGTCAGCACAAGTACCACCAGAGGAAGGAGCATGTGCACGAGGAGATGAGAAAAGAGGCTGAGTCCCTGCGACAGAGGGACGAGGAGGAGTTTGGTGAAGATAAGTGTTCTCAGTATCAAAAATGGCTGTGGGATATGTTAGAGAAACCGACTACATCGATAGCTGCTAGGGTAAGTGGACGAGCACTTCACGAGGAAAAAGTTCTTCAATTCCGTTTTAATTTGGCACAGCATTCAACGCCAAAGTTCATTTAAGAATTATTAAAAGGGACGATATAATTCAAATGTCACGGTATACACGTTGAAAATTATGAGAAAATAACTTACTTCTGTGTGGATATAGCTTGACAATCTCACAGGTTAAAATGAACCTTCATGAACATTTTGTTTTTATCTTGAACGAAATTCATAACTACTCTTCTACTACTAGACTACTCATCTTTTTGTGCCTGCCCTTTATCGTATAGCTTAAAAAGTTCTAGTGAAACTTCAACTGACGGACAGCGTTAAGGCCAAATCAAAGTATGAAAGCTAAACAGAAGCCTCTTTTAGCTGAAGCTTTTCAATTGAGATTCTGGACTTTTCTCAAAGAACTGTTAGTATTCGAGGAGGGAGAATAAATCGAAAAGATAGTCGTATAATGAAGCTCATTTTCGCTTCTCGGTTTCTAAACTTCTAACTTCAATGCATACGAATTCATTTTAATAATGATAATATGGGCCTTTTTGTCAGGTTCTTATGGAGTAAAATCAGGACAGTTAGTATTTTTTTTTTGTGTTTCCTTCTTTGTCTAACAAAATGTAAATTCAAATTTTAAATCAGCAAATGAGTATTACATAGTTATGAATCATTTATTCTAACCACGTTTTAGACAAAATGAACATGAGTATTTATCATAAATCAATAAATACCATTGAAGATTCGTAAATTCTACCCTATAAGTTTGGTTTACGATTAAAGGTTATATTTTTCGATAAATAGTTCAAAATTATCACTGTAAATAAGATAGTTGAAGAAACAATTCGAGAATTGTAATATTTACGAACATGTAAGGATGCAGATACATATCAATCGAAAGATAACCGATTACTAATTCTTGATTCTTCTGATGCTTGGATTGTTGTTTCATTACAATGAATGGAAAACAAAATTTGACTCATCAATAATTACATGGGGAGTCATGATAATATCATAATAAAAAAGAAATACAAGATCTTAAAATTTAAGTCAGACAAACAAAGAACAAAAATAATGCGTGTATAAGACAAACATCTCAGCTTATTGGATCGGGAAAATATTCATCCACGCTGTAGTAGGCTTTCTGAAACAACTTACGCTTGAGTGAATTCCGTAATCTCCAATTGCTCATCGATAGGTATTATATCTGCCACTTGTGAATGTCGGTGGTTGTTTATCTCATCTCAATGAACAGAGATTATTTTTATGGAACAGATTTCATGAACTTGGCTCTTAGCTCGACACAAATTCGGAAAATGCTGAATAACTCAGAAATCATAAAAGATAAGGATACTATTTTGAGAAAAAAATGTTATGGGCCAATTCTGATCACAACTTTGGACCTGAAATCTGCATCTGAGACACCCTGTGATGATTTTTTCAAAATTCAGAAAATGCACAACCCTCCTATGTTAATGGTTAATGCGCAATTAATACAGACTACGCATATATCACCCTTATTCTTCACTTCCTTTATAACTTGAAAAGTTCTCCGATGAATGCTACGATTCAAATAGAAAAATATTTAGAATTGAATACTCGATCACATCATATTTTTTGTCAAGAATATATTTCAGAGAAATTTATTTTCATCCCCTGTATAACTGACAGTGCCAAGGCTTCAAGAATATCTTACCTCAGTATTGAATGTAGAAAAATACCATAATACTAATTTTTATATATAAACTAGGTCCAGTTCCTTGGAAACGTCTAATAGGCACTGAAACTTGGGATACCCTGCATTAAAAAAAATCCTTTGAAAAATTGCTTGAATCGAAGCACTGTGTGATTTCCATTTCTCATGCTGTGGTCAAAGTACATAAGTTCGTTACCATAATTTTCATGGGAGATACTAATTTTATTTTTGATATTGTCAATAACGCTATTTATTCAATACCTTCGAATTCATTTACACAGGCATCTTTGAGATCCTTGATTTTTGTGAAACAACCTTAAACAAAAAACATCCAAAATTCATCCAGTACGTGTGATTCAACGTAGCAGAGAATATTCCAATGAGATAATGCGTTTTTCTGGGACGATGATTCCACCGTTTCGTATTTATTCTAATTTCGATTATATCGTACCTGTGCGGGAACGCTTCACCTGTTTTTTGATTCAAATATCTGAATTCAAGGGGATAAAAATTTGCACTTTTGAATTTCGTTTCAAGGTGTATTCCTGAACAAAATAATTTTGGATGAATGTTGACAGATCTATATCGTTATCCATATTTCATTTTAATTCGTATTGAATATTGTGTCAAAGGAACTGAAGAACTTTTTTTAGTTCAAGTATACTAAATTGATAACCTAGTATATAAAAATCACTGCCTTGTATATAACTAACTATTAATGAAACGTATCCAGTTATTCATTTTCAGTAATAATTTCTTCTTACTAGTTACTAGGATGAACTGAAAAGTATAATAGACCTCACTAGTATGTTATCTGCTATAGAAATATTTCTTTGTGATTCAAATGCGGATAGTTGCCCTGTAACTCGTTTCATGTACATTTTCTATGTTAATTCATTTCTATTCTGATTGCAATTTATTCATGCAAGTCCGCATTCGACTAGCCATTAGATTACTTCCACCACTCATCCGAATATATTCAAAATATGAATTCTCACTTACATCAAAGTATACGTTTTTTTTTAAAAAGTAACTACGTTGGAATAAGCTTTGAGAGAAAGTATTACCTTGTATTTCCCCTTGAAAACCTGCGTTTATTTTTTCAAATTGAAGTTGAAGGACATCTTGAGAGTAATTTATTTTTTCATAAAAAATTGGGTTGAATGGTTTTTCCACGGTTTTTCTTCATTTTTTGTCAAAATTCATATCGAAGGGTCATAGCAATTCAATAATCACGACATTCCCACCAACTAATACATTTTATGACGATTTTATGACGATAAGTGTTGATTCTAAATGTCAATGAAATTTTGAGCCACTAGATTACTTTTAGCCTTCCTTTAATAAAAAAGAATCATCTCATTTTCGTGTCATTGAGAGACAAATGGAGTGGATATATTCGGAAATAGTTTCATGATAATTGGAATATCAATATCATTCACTCTCCCTAATTTTGTAAATTAGTTCTGGAAATATCATTGGCGTTATTAGAGTTGTAGAACGTAAAAGTTTAGTGCTATTTTATGTCAATTAGAATATAGTCCGAAAAACAAAATTCACAGGAATGAATTGAGTTTATTCATTTGAAACTTGGAAAAAAATCGTTCTTTAAAATGGGTGAGTCTATGACTTGTACAGGTTGGTCAGATTTCGATGATCTCCTAAATTCGAAGAGATCTAGTTCCCATGCTACACAGAGATTTGGGAATTTGGTCAATTATTATAATTGGCTATAACTTCCGCAATATTGCAATTAGGCCTTCAAAATAAAAACATCTTTTGGGGCAGTTTTTTCAGTATTTTCCACTGGTGCTATCAAAATGCCAGTTCCACTTCAGGTCTTAAAGAAATAAAAAAAATTACAGATGGAAGCCATAATGTGCTGTGCTATGATATCTTTTAATAGACTCTTGTTAAACGATTTCGAAAATATATATTATGATATAGTTCCGATCTTATTATGCATTAAAAATTCTGGAAAAACACTTTTCGGTCAACATAAGCTGGCTCTCATTAAATTGCGTGAAAACTGTGATAAAAGATTGAAAATCTCTTTATTAAAATACGTTTTATAGTAAGATCGAGAAGTTTCGAGAAACACTCCTCGATCTGTAAAATAATATAGCTAAAACCAATGTTTTCTGAAACAATTTGATAGCTTACAATTGTGAAATATTAAGTTCTATGACCTCCTCAGTTAAAAAGATTGTGTATTATGATAAGAGTGACTCAGAAGAAAAACGGTATAACTTCAATTAAGTGAAATTTTGGGAAATTAAGAGTTCACGTTCCAATTGAGTAAAAATCGAATTGAAAGATATGGAAAAGATTGTTACATACTCGGTAAAAACGATGATTTAACTCATAGCACTTATTGAAAGAATGTTATGCAACCTTATGTACCGAAATATCGGTATAACTCAAAAATCTGGAATTTGTGACTTATACCATTTTTCCTCTGACCGACCCATATACATTTATGTAATTGTCTTAGAAAAGTCTATTGAAAAATAACATAACACTATGGTTTCCATTTGAAGATTAAATTATTTTCACAGTTTCCCTAGAATTTAAAGCGGCACTGATATTTCGATAGCACCTGTAAAAAGTACTGAAAAACTTCCCTTAAAGTTTTTATTTCGAGAACGTGGTTAAAATACTGAGGACGTTATAGCGAATTATAAAAATTCGCCAAATTCCAAAATAACCCTCTAGCACGGAAACTAGACACTGTAGCGTTATTCAGAAATTAATGTTTCGCGAAAACAGACAATATGACATGTGGATTAGTTTTTCTCTTTCTGTCTTAATTTCGGAGATGTAGTACTGAATCATCAAAATCTGACCACCCAGCACATGCATTCTTAAAGATACGAGATTTTCTGAACTGAGAGAAGACCCAATATTCAAGAGTACCTATAGAACCGTATAATCTGCTACCGTCTCAAATATCTCATTTCAAACAATCTCTCATTTCATGTGATATGGTTGAAAGAAAAATTTTGTTTTCGAATGTAGGGTGACATTACGAAATGGTAAATGTCATCTGATATCTTTCATTGATGTTAGAGAAAACGGATTTCACATTTTCTCTCTCAGGTAATTTCTTTCGACTCTATGTGATTCGATATTGAAACTCAAGTCAAAGACTCCCCTGTAAAGGTGAAACCAATAGAATAACAGCTCTAATTTTGCCACTCACCCCATTGTAAAAAAGAAGATACCCTCGGTGATAATCGGAATGGAATTTGTCCAAATGGAAATAATTGATTGATTATTCAAAGCAGTCATTTTTGCCGAGGGTATTTAATTTTTTAGATTCGGAAAAAACAATTATCTATATTTAATCCTAGATTTACTTCTTAATCTTTTGCTTCTGCTAGCTTTACCGTATAGCTTGATGTTCAAACTGTTTTGACTCATCGAAATGAAGATTTTCTGCTTGTTCATTAGAATGGAATTTGAACTTAGAGCTAGAATTAGATTTTCTGAAAGTTCGAAAAGTATTTTCACATCTGAGAGTATAGAAAGTATAGAAAAATGAGATTATCTTCTCATGAATTCGATTTTATTACGACAATGTCTACGATAATTCAATGGCATGAGAAAAAAACTAAATTTAGTAAAGTCTGAGGTGGAAAAACGGAGAAAGAACATTTTGAACATTAGCGTTTACTCAATCGAGCTCAAACTGTTCTAGATGTGTTAAGGCGGAAGAAGATGGGAATAAAAATATTCCCTCCATCTTGAGCACTCATAAGCTTGTCTGTCTGTGTTTTTGTGATAGCGATGGGCGTACGCGATAACTAGTTATAAACGCAATACGGGTCCGGAATGCGCTATCTTTCAATTTGCTCTAATTTGGTTCCATCAAGCGTCAAATTTTTTTTCTTGTACAGGAATTGATTATTTGACTTGGCGATGGTCTGGAGTTTTCTCCTAAATCACAGAGAATAAGTGTTGCGTTAACAATTAAGAGTGCAGTGTCTAGTGCAAAGACACAATTGCAAAGGCTCCATATCCATAGATCACAAGTGGACTTGTGCTTCTGAGCCCTTAACAAAAATAAAAAAGGCTAAACCGATTTGATACGAGAAAGCTGCTTCTCAATCTTTTTACGTATATTTCCCGTCAACGAATTAACCATCCTACCAAAAAACCATGAAGGTTTGTGCCTTTTGTAGGTCTGTTTCACGAGGTATGAATACGGAAAGGCAGAGGGCGGTACATTTGGAAAAAATCTGTTTTGACCACGTGTACCCAATTATTAGAGAGCTGTGCCAAAGCATTGTGTATTATACGCATGAAAGCATTCAAAGCCTTATCGTGCTCCCAAGAACTCTTCTCACAATTACTGTGCTTCAGAACAATTTTCTAATGACAAGTGATCAGTGCTTAGTTATTGAAGTACTTATAAGTAATTCCGAAAGTGTTCAAGTAGTATTGCGGACGTCACTGGTGGAACAAAAAAAATTGTTCTCAACAAAAATTTAATGCTATGCTGAAAATTAAGGTCTGGAAAATATCATTTTATGCTAATTAGATAATTCTTCATCCTTTCATGTCCCCCATCAGAAATAGTATGAATTTTTCCCAATCAAACTTTCCCGCCCTGTACTTATTATCATTATTGTTCTGAACGAGGGTCGTTATAACTTGGTTCAGCCATACCGGGAACTTCTACCACCAGGATCTTTTATTCTTTACCCAACCTCATCAAAATTTCTACAACACAAATTTGAAATCGTAATTTTCCAGAATGTTTCCTAACTCTTTTAGTTCTCAGCATGTTCACAGTAGGCACAGAAGTCGGGACACCCGTGTACATCCTCTTTAACCCTTCAATGATCCTGCATATGTCAGCTGAGCTGAATAGGTAAAAGTTTTTTTCTATTAAAATAACCTCAGAAGGAATTCAGGCTCAGGCTCGAAGTATAGAAATATCTTTCACGAAATAGGTACTGATTATTCATGAGCCTCTTGTGGAATTTGATTCTTAGTTCTTGCGACTCAGGGGTTTTTTGCAAGTGCTCAAGGCACTATTATTCAGCGCTTGAGGCAGTTCTGTCAGTATTTCAGAGCCATTTTTGCCAGAACTTACTATTCAGCTCACCTTCCAGTTTTTAAAATGGCACTCACCCTCTCATCTGCAAGTTTCTAGTAGGTAAAAATCTTTTTTTGCTTTTTTGAGAAATCCGAAATTTTCATTTCCTCGCAAAATCTGCCTCCTCAATTGCAGTTCGACTCATCTTCATTAAGAGCTTCCTAAGGTGGTAGTGTCATATTAGGAATCGAAAAATGAGGTGAAGTATATTCTTGTCAAGATCTAGAAAGTTCTTAGACCTTACAGTTTTATGGTTCCGAAGAACCAGTGATCCATCCCTGAAAGATTCCACCAGGGCTTCTCTCCTACGTATTTCCTTTCTCCAGAAACTCCTTTATATAAGTGTTTCAGGCAGGAGTGTGTAGATCCCTTCATTTCTTTTGATGTCGGTTGTTCGAGACCGTAGATGACACAGAGGTTTTTGTGCTTGCTTTTTTAGAGATTTTCTGGCCCCCTAATACCATCTTAGAATCGATTACATGAAAGCTCCGAGCTTTGATCTCAATGTGACTATGAGAATGTATGTACATTATCTTTCTATGCGTTTACCTCTAGTTCAATTTCCACACATCTTGACATTACAACTATTTCTGCCTGAAAGATGGTCCAATGACAGTGAATGTTCGGCTTCAACAGCTGTGTTGGTTCCAGAACTATCTGTGATTATTCAATGACCTTTCTGTTGGAAGTTTGGACTTTGATTCTCCTTCCCATCATATTTTTTCATTTAATATCTTGCTGAAATATTTTTGGATGCTAGTTATCTTCACCATATCATCACTGGAAAATTCGGTGATGAGATGTACTAGGCCAGACTAGACCAGGCCATCTTATTACATATTCTATCTTTACTTTTATATACCTTTCCCAGATATTCTTAGAATGGCCCTCATAGACTAATTTGTCATAAGATGAAGATTAATTTTGGGATACATTCCCAAGTCTTACTAGCCAGAGACCTCTACATGCCATCAAGGCTTTTATTAGTGCACCAGGAGTGATATAACAGGAGCTTATTTTATAGGATTATTTCCAAAAATTTGACTTGAGACTTCTACTTTATGTTGTCATCTTTAACGGATATGAATTTCATTGTTGTAAGTTCCCTTCATGGGTAGGTCTCACCTAATCGATTGAAACTATATTCGGCTCAGAATTTAAAGATAACAATGGTTTTAGGTATGACGGCATAAGAGCGTGAAAAATTGCGGTAATTTCTCCTTCTTATTTTCACATATCATTCAGGCTCACCGGATATAATATAACGCTATATCGAAGAGATCCTTTCCTCCAAAATCGCAAACAAGGCTTCTGAGCTGAGGCATAATTCAAAATCATGAAATGCTACAGAAAGGTGTTCAGAGGAAAGATGTGATAAAAAGTAATTGTGATTTTTGAGATGAAGTCATTATTCTAATAACCATGAAATATTGAGGACTCTAAATGAAATTAATATTCTTTCTTCTGAAATATTGCTTCATAAACTCAGAATCGCATTATCATCATTATAATAACATCCTTCATGGAAAACTTTGTTATTTGTTTTTATCCATCCTAATATCATGAAACCGATTTTTAATCATGCTGCTGGTTAATATATAGAGAAAATCATGCAGTTTTTCATTGCTTACGTATTGGCTAAAGCTGCATCGTCTAATCATTCAGCAGTTTTCGGTTAAATTATTTGGCAGCTCTACTTATTATTATCATGAGTTATTTCTGCATTCAGTACTCTGAAATGATGACCACCAATATCTTCGTGAATAAGTGAATTGAAAGAATGTGGAATGCAGAAATAATAAGAATTTCGCAACATATATCATTTTAAGTAATGAAATTTCAGTATTTGGCATTTGTCCCCTTCTTGTTTGCCATCGCCAAGTCATTCATGAATTCAAGTAATTCAAGAAAAGTTGAAAGCATTTTAGCATTTCGGAATGCTTATAGACGCTTCATTGGTAACCGTTTTAGACGAATTATGATTGATAAGAGGGCTCGTGCTATTGTACATTGCTTCCTATTTCAGAACCTACCTCTGCATCCCATCACACTAATCTGTTAACCTCATCATGCTTAAACCTGTTTCCTTCTAACCAAGCCTAACAAGCTTACACGTAACATTCCTCAGAAGATTCAGGCCAAAATAGATATGTCAATTATTATCGTTCTCCAAAAACTGGAACAATATCCATTCTAGATTTTATCCATGAAATCGAGGGTAAGATGTGATGAATAAAATGCAATATCTACTTAGGAGAGAGAGCTTTCGATGCACTCACGATCTAGACCTACTTCGAGTATATGCAGTTGATGTCCAAGAGTGACACTGGGGGTGCAACTTATCCTCTCTACCTCTCAATGGAAGAGAATGAAGAAATTCATTTAACAATGAACAATAAATGATGAAGAGAAATATGAGCAAGTTCCTGTTACAAATGATGGCAGTTCAAATGCCAAATCACTCAAGACTAATCTGATCTGAACAGAGTAATGGATGTGGGCATGTTTTTTGCTTCATCAACATAGAAAGAGTGACAGTAGCACAAACAACTTGAGTGATTCTCGATTCTCTACATCTGTTATTTGACAAAGTCTTATGTTATCAATTTACGGTCCTTCAACGACGAACATATTTTGTCGGACCAATTGTTCCCATCACCACAAAAAAGCTGCAGAAGTTTCTTTCCACCACGAACCTTTATTCAATTTCTCTCGGTATACAAGAGAAGGCAGAGACATGATACTTCATTTTCTTCAAAAGTTGGTCTCTGTTGAGAAAATTTCAAAAATTCGTTAAAGTTTGATATACTTACTATATTTCTGTTCGAGTGTTTCGACTTCTCTGATCTCTCGTTAATTTTGGCTTGAATCAACTCCAAATGCTGGCTTGCGCACATTTCATGGATCATAAGCACCAATTCTGTGGCATTGTGATCAAGGGTGTCTGTATGTAAAATCCACAAATAATCGAATCCTTATGTATGAGTGTTATCTGTGTATTTGGATGTGAAGTTTTTGTTTTGGCAAGAGTATCTCACTTCTTTCTGGAGTTACTAATTGAAGCATGATGAAAGATTATCGTTTTCACGTAAATTTTGGATGAGAAAGACAAACTCCAGGAATGAGTAGGGTTGTTCTTGACTCACAAATCATCTTTTCTGCAATACTGTTTTTTCCTGCTTGATCCGATTGGATAAACCCTCTGAATCTGGTACTACTTGCAGGTTATAGCCATCGTATCCATCTTGTTTATCGTTCTATCGACTATCGCTTTAACCCTGAACACTATTCCTAGTTTCCAAGTCAACGACGGTCACGGGAACATTCAAGATAACCCTCAATTAGCCATGGTTGAAGCGGTTTGCATCACGTGGTTTTCATTGGAATATATCCTGAGGTTCAGCGCGTCCCCCAACAAATGGAAATTCTTCAAAGGGGGTCTCAATATAATCGACTTACTCGCCATATTGCCTTATTTCGTATCTCTCTTCCTGTTAGAAACGAACAAAAATGCCACCGATCAGTTCCAAGACGTACGTCGGGTGGTTCAGGTATTTAGAATTATGCGCATACTACGAATATTGAAGCTGGCTAGACATTCCACTGGCTTGCAGTCCTTGGGGTTTACCCTGAGGAACTCCTACAAAGAGCTGGGTCTCCTGATGCTGTTTCTCGCGATGGGGGTCTTGATCTTCTCCAGCTTGGCCTACTTTGCCGAGAAAGAGGAGCACGGCACGAAGTTCATCAGCATCCCAGAAACGTTCTGGTGGGCTGGCATTACAATGACTACAGTAGGTTACGGTGACATATACCCAACCACACCTTTAGGGAAGGTTATAGGAAGTGTATGTTGTATTTGCGGTGTACTGGTGATCGCGTTGCCCATTCCTATCATTGTTAATAACTTTGCCGAGTTCTATAAGAACCAGATGCGACGAGAAAAGGCGCTCAAGCGAAGAGAAGCCTTGGAACGTGCCAAGAGAGAAGGGAGCATAGTTTCCTTCCATCATATCAATTTGCGTGACGCCTTCGCCAAGAGCATGGACCTCATTGATGTTATCGTAGATACAGGTAGGTTCTCACGCAATTTCTGCATGTTTATTCTTGTGTGTTAGTGTGTTATTTGAATGTTGACCACGAATGATGAATTATGAATTTGAAAAGGAAAAATAAATGCCCATTTCGTATTGGTGGCGAAAACTCCGATAGTTAATGACTTCCGATGAACATTAGCTTCCCAAATGATAGGAATAGGAAGCTTCCATTCTTCCTCAGAACATTAACCACTAATAACTTTTATTTTATGGAGATCAGATAATGGATATCAATCTTTTATGAATATTTCAGGTCGTGTTAATCCCTGTCTAGATGTTCTGTATCTGGTTGAATTTTCAAAATCTTCTTACTCTGCTTGCTTAGAAGTTGATTTTTTGTGAAACGGTAATATCATGCGAATTATTAGACTAGAAATTATGTATATTAGAGTTTTCTAGATGAACAATTCCTTGAGATTTTTTTAGTTCTGGATCGACCGGAATGTTTCCTGGGCCCTTTTGCAGAACTTAAATCTGATGAATTGATTATCATTGCTTCAGTTTAGGTAATCAATGTGATCAAATTCTTCTTGAGAATTAATTAATTTTTTCGCATTCTTGATCGTAGTTTAAAGGTTCTCGTAATGGTTAATTAATTATTACGTAGGTACTGACAAAGATTATTTCAAGTTTCATTAAAATCATAATAGTCAAATTTTACATAGGTTGATCTGTACAAGAAAAAATGTCATAGTGTGATAGATATGAGACACTTTTCTTAGTATACATTGGACTTACCGTCGCCACGGTTAAGTGTATTTTGATTATCTAAACTCAGTTGAATCGAATTAGAGGATGAAATTTAAAGAAAGAGATTGCTAAAAACTCAGGTTGAATATGATATAGGGGAATTATACAGGGTGTTTTCGAAGGTGAAGAATTTTTTTGACAGGTAATAGAACTGATCATTGATATGATTTCAATCAATGCTGAATTCAAAATTCCAATGCAGTGTATCCATTGAACAGAAGGAATCACCTGACTTCGCGGATGTTCATAAACTTTGTTACAGAAATGTAGAGATAATACACCATTCAGTTTAGTCACTTCAATTTCAGAAAGTGTCAATTGAATTTCAGAAAACATCATGTAGAATTCGGATCCGTCAATTGAATTTCATTTGATATTTCTGAAATTCAGATGACTTATCTGAATTACATATTTATGATGTTTTTCTAAATACAATTGACTTATCTGAAATACAAGTGATGTTTTCTGAATCTCAATTTCTGAATTACACTAGGTAATGGTGTAGTTCTTCTAACAAATCCCAGGCAGAAAATTTTCGAAGACTTGTCACATCTCAAAAGACTGGAAATTATTGAGGAACAACCAGCAGTAAGTACTAGATATACTGGATGGCTATGGCCAGAGTCGTCCAAATGGACCGCAGTAAAGTTTGGAAGACATTTGGAGAGAAGCAATCTTACCCCTACGATTTACAGAGAGTTCTAGCACTTAAAGCCTAAGATTATACTCGAAGAAAAGAATTCGGCCTGTGGCTTCAAATACATACCAACATTTGACATCAGCCAACTCTTGATATTGGTTGGAAGAAATAAAAATAAACGTTCTTTCAGCGACGTTTCGTAAATTTTATTTTCTTCATTAGACTACAAAAAAGGAAAAAACAGCAAATAAAAGGCAATCAGGCCAAGCCACAAGGAATCAAAACTACAATTATTATAATGAACTAAAAAATGAAAAAAAAAAACTATTGTCAAATTGACTCAATCACAAATTACAAGAATAAATTATATCACAGAATTTCAGAATATATAGGAAGATAAAAATAAACATGAATGAATATCGTCATAATCATTTTCGAATAAACTGAAGGTAACCAACCACATGGTTCATAGTCATAGGATGATGTGGATAATATTTTTTTAGTAGCGATGTCATTCAATAATCGAACTTGTTTGACAATGAATTCTGTTTTCCAGTTTCATTATATTGTGCCATATTCTGATAATTTCATTATTTTTGTTGATATATTCGAGTTCTCAAATTATTCTTTTCCCAGTTTGAACTTTAACAGTTATACCTTTCAGGAAAAGTAGCCTAATAAAGGGGGGAAATGGAATAACTAGTTTGCGATGAATTCTAGTGCCGAAAAAAGATCGCAAAGGAAGTCCAACAATTTTATAATTAGTGTAAAACATCATGAATGAATCCATATGGCATGGTGATTCATAGATATATCCTACCTCTTAATAGATAGATAACATGGTCCAGAGTCGTATTGAGATATTGCTGACCAAGATTTATTCCTTTTTTTTGAATTGAATATTTTATATAAGCAGCTTCTGACGAAATGATTTCTTCTGATAAGTTTAACCACCTGTCAAAAAAATGATTCATCGCAGAAACACTCGGTATATCCTTGCAATTTAATTATTTATAATGTCAGTCTAACTTAGAGAATCAATTTGTATCAAAGAAATTATGCGATACTCTGAATATCTATGATGGGAAATGATCAAAATATTAGAATTGGGGAATATACTCGTATCAGGTGTACAAATGAAAAAGAACTTCTGCTTTTGTTCAAATTTGAATCTATTATTGTAGAAGAATGGTCTCCAATAACGAGGAATCTCTGATTAATTCACGTTCTTCAACCGATAATGATCTCATTTCTGGTTTCTCAAACCCCAGGTCAATTAAATTGTTGGACATCGGTTAACTGAGCGAACACATTAATATACTCCTGCATTCCAGGTACTCCCGTTTCAACTGCTCATATTCCAGGGTTTAACGTTATTGCTAATTTTGGGGAATACTCATAGATTAACATGAAAACAGGTGAATAGCAAAGATTGCCGGGGAGCCAAATTTTATGGTGGGGAGACTTTATCGTTAAGAATAAAGTGTCAAAAGTCTCCATCGATCGTTAGTTATTCGGGGTCAAAGGTAGATATTTTTAGTTTTTCATTTTTTACTCAAAAACGGTAAGCTCAAAAAAAGCTGCAAACAAAAGTTGTAGATCTTTGAATTCTGTACGAAAATAGTAATAATGATTTTTTTCTTAGAGTTACCATCCTTAAGATTTCGCAAAGAGTCACGTTATACATGATATGCAACTAACCAGGCACTTACGATCTATTAGTGTCTCTTTTAGTCTTTTATATTTATTTTACTATTCTGAAAACATTTATTCAAAAGATAGTCAGTTCCTAACTGATTATTTTAAATTATCTTCGTTTATACTTTTTGTACATAGAATACAGTTCCTTATTCTCGCCCAAATAATTTCAATTTTCATGAAATATCAAACTCTGCAATTGATGCTACACTTCTCAGACTAACCTATCCAAATAAACTTGACAAGCGAAAGTTTCGAGCTCCCTTTGAAGACGCCCTCTTCGAAAAGCCGTCTTTACCAAACGGGCTTTTTTCGCGTGGTTCATGGAACTGGACGTTTTTGCTAAAGGTTCAGTTCAAGTGAATATACATTTGAGTTATTTGTGCTATCTTAGAAATCGAAAAAATGTCTCAGTTTTGCTTTATTTACAATAAACTGAAGATGAAACAGTTGTGATTGATCGTTTAATGCCAATTTCAATCGAGGCTAGTGTCGACTTCAATGAAGAGATCAATCAGCCTCATTTGAACCATTTATGAACATCCAGTAAGAGGACGAAGAAGATGAAGTAGAGGAAAATATGACAGTTGAAGTAGATATTCAAGGGTATGAATCTGATTAAAATATTCGAATAAATCGAAACGATAGTAATCAATAACAATATCCATAATATATTGTAAGGTAATACTAGAACCTGACTTGTATTATTCCACTTTAATCATTTCAAAATTGTCATGATAGTGTCTACAGGGGAAACCACGGTAAAAAACGCGCCGAGTACACTACCCCACAGGTGGCTGGCATGGAAATGTGTGCATATCATATAAAACAAGGCTTTTATAATCGCGATATCTCAGGAATTGTAACTGTGAAGAAAAAAATTATGAGCGCAATTTTTGTAGCGAATTCAAAGATCTACAACTTTTGCATGAAGTTTTTCTCGATAAGGCCCACCGTTTTTGAGAAAAAATAAAAAAAAAACAAAAGTTTTGACCTTTAACCCCGAATAACTAACGACGCACACATAGGATCAAAGGGGACTTCTGACACTTCATTCATAACGGTTACCCTAGGTCTCCACCAAAATTTAGCTCCCCGGCAATTTTTGATATTTTTATACGTTACTTGACCGAGCTAACAACCTTTAATTTTTTGTGTAAAGCATCCTGCAGATCATATTCATTTTGTTATTTCTTATCCATCAAATGAATCAAGAGTAAAGAGGAACGTTAATTAAAATGAGAATAATAAGAGTACTAAATTTTTTCATTCGTACACCTTACAGCTACTTTTATTCTTCCCTTTGCCAATAAAACCCTGCTTCTAATCACCTACTAATCAGTACGCCTGCGTGACACAGTCTCTTCTTCTGCAGGTGAAACACACGCACTCCTCAGTAAAAGAGAAGATAATCGCAGTTTCTCGTAACACAAATTAGGAAAAACGATGACATGCTTGCTTTCACGTTTTCAGTAAAGAAAATAGCACGAATTTTCGCATGAAGCTGCCTTTCATCGGTTTGTCATGCTTTGTTCGTAACAAAACCCAGTCCGAAAGAGACGAGCTTGATGGACCTCTATATTACTAGGGCACAATATGTCGCACACAGATGGAAATAGCACTGAAGGGGAGAGCATGGGCGGAGGAAGAAATCCCGCCCAGACTGGGGCCGGCTGCTTCAGAAACTTCGATCATTTTCCAAACCGCAATCGCCGAAGAAATTCTTCCAGCTTAACTCCATGTCTTCCAACGAACGAGGGGATGCCTGTTCCTATATCGCCGTCTTCTCAGAGGAGGCTGTTCGATACTCCGCCCGCGAACGAGCTGGAGCTCCAGCCTCCCATGGCGCCGTTGGCCCAAGATGAAACCCAGTTCTTGGTGCAAACACCAAAAGGTTATATATCGCCAGGGGTAAGTTGAAATGTTCTCAAGATTCTGATTGTTTTCTTCAGACAAATCATTTGTAAGTGGTGTATTCAATGTGTTAACTGTTTTTGTTAGGAATATCATGTCTTACGCAATCATAATTATGAAAATTACCTTCAATTTGAAGAATATTATCATATTGGGTTGTCTGGAAATTATTTAAATTCAGAATATCATATTTGAGTAAAAAAACAAGACATCGTGGACATAGTCCCTAAAGTGTACAATAAATAGGTGAATTATATTGTTTTCATTATCGAAAGGGTGTTTTCTAGGATTCAGATACAAACACATGCTTCATCTCAAAAAGTTTCTGATCTTTTTCAGAAGGCCTCTATCGTTTGGCTTTGACTGCTTTTATCTCTTATTCATTTTATCGAGACTTTGGAACAATTGATTTCTATTCGGAACATAATAAGTCAACGATAACGAGAAAAAATTTCGAACTAAAATATACAGGGTGAGTCTTGGACCTCCTGAGTCAAAAAAAAACCTTCCTTTACCAAAATATAGGTTTTCTTTGATATGATTAATGTTCGCAGAATACAAAATTTTCAGTTTCTTCATTATGAACATTATACAGGATAATTCAGACCAAGAGTGAAAACTTCAGCACACCATTTCAAACAGAATTTGTTCTTGCAGAAGGGTCCTCAACCATCTCGTTTCTGAGATACAGGGTGTTGAAATTCAGACTTTTCGGAATTTACAAATATGTTTTTAAATTTTTTTAAAACATCAATTCGTCGATAAACAATTGAATGTTAATTGAAAATATTCAATATCAGTGAAATTTCGCATTCGCTAACATTGAAAATATATTTTATCTTAAGTCAGATTATCTCAAAATACAAAAATCTGGCGAAAAAACCACAGGAATACTTTTGCTTCTAAAAATGATGAGGAATTCAAATATGCAGCAAATCCTTCAAGAACATGAGTGGTGTAGAAGTGTAGGAAACTCCCAGTATCTCCGCCACTGGATCGAATTGCCAAACGAAAACAGAATTATTTAAGACAGTTTCACACAGAAACTAAAATAATCAGAAATGACATAAACTAACAATAAAGTAATAAGAGAAAAACCGATTTTTTTCTTGAATTCCAACAACCTATATGTCAGACACGAAGAGTTGAGGACCCTTCTTCAGGCACGAATTCTGTTTGAAATGGTGTGTTGAATTCCGAAGTTTTTTACACATGGTCTGAATCAACCCTGTATACCAATACAATGAATACTCGTATATCAGAAATTCGATGCACTCGACTCTTAGAGGAAAGTTGAATATTATTTTATGAATATTCGGTAATTTGGAAAATAAAATCTGTGGTACTAAGGCAGAACCCAGTATACCAAAAATGCCGATATTATTGGAGAGGCTTTTTGAATTATGAAAGTCAGTCGAAATTCTGATTGCATTCAATGAAGCCGCACTCGTTCGGTAAAGTATTTTTTGAACCCTTTTCCCGCAGGCATTTCAATTCGTAAAGGGTCGCATTTCCAAACAGTGCGAGAAAAACCCCTGCTATTTCATTCCCGCACACTTTCTTCTGTTCTTCTCTTATTAAAGAATAGAGTGAACTATGATATGTCTCTATGCACCGAACGTCAACGATGACACTATCATGGTAAAGACATGTAGAATTACGTTCGACATTCATGTGCATTAGGAATTAATATGAGTAATCGAATTTGATTTGTGTTTTGAATCAAATCGATCTCATATAAGCGCTTGTAGAAAAAATATTGTTCCTAACTCGTGTGAAAAGTGCTTTTCCCGCACTCAACTCCTTACCCGAACTCCGTTTCGCGTCGTTCGGGTAACGGCAGTTTCGTGCTGGAAAATATCTCTTTCCAGACTTGTTAGGAAAACAACTATAATTCAATACCTTATCTAACTCCATACGCTAGTCGGAATGCAATCCGAATTACAAAGTTCAAAAGAGAATAGTTATTTTCCTTACAAGTACGGAAAGAGTTATTTTCCCGCACGAAATTGCCGTTGCCGGAACGACGCGAAGCGGAGTTTGGGTAAGCAGTTGAGTGCGGGAAAGACACTTTCTGCACGAGTTGATAACAATATTTCTTCTACAAGCGCTTATGTGAGATCGATTTGAATTTGATGAACAGATCCAATTTGATCACCTATATTAATTAATAATACAAATGAATGGCCATAGTACTCTCTTTGTTGACATTTGGTGTATAGAGACATATATAATTCAGTTCATTCTTTAATAAAAGTGTACTGGAAAAAAAACCTGCTATTTCCGCACAAAAACTGTGTGGAAATGGAATAGCAGGGGTTTTTCTCGCACTGTTTGGAAATATGACTCTTTACGAATTGAAATGCGTTCTGGAAAAGGGATGAAAGCTTGAAGAAAAATAATTTCTCTAATTATGTGACGAATCCGTTCCTTCCACCACATCTCGTAGAACAAAACAATGTTAGAATATTTCTTCCTAACATTGTTTTCAGTAATATTTATTCATGGCAATTTGGCCTCCTGTCAGGGATTTATTCAGCATCTATCAAATTTTATGAGATAGAAAACAGTTCTGCCAATCAATATTTTTCGATACAATTCTAACATTTTTTTCAGTAATATTTATTCATGACATGTTGGCCTGCTGTCACGGATTCATTCAAAATCTGTCAAATTTTATGAGATAGAAAACAGTTCTGCCAATCAATATTTTTCGATGCAAAAATCTCTAAACGATATTTAAGGCAATATTTCACTAATTCCGTTAAAAATTCAGCGAATTAGAAAAAATAATGTATGATACGCTTACAGAACGCTCATTCTAACACTCGTTCATTCCAAAACTCGCCACTTCGTGGCTCGCCTTTTAATTTTGAACTCGTGTAAGAATATCAATGCCTTCTGCACTCGTATTAAATTTGTTATTTATGATACAAGTGCAGAAGGCATTGATATTCCTACACGAGTTCAAAATTCAACCAGACACAAGTGGCGAGTTTTGGAATGAATGAGTGTTAGAATTAGCCTTCTGTACTAGTATCGTACATTATTTTCTCTAATTAGCTGAATTTTATCAAAATTAATGAAATGTTGCCGTAAATGTCGTTTAGTATTTTTTGCTTTGAAAAATATTGATTGGCAGGAGGCCAACATGTCATCAATAAATATTACTGTAAACAGTGTTAGAATGAAATTAAAATGAAATATTTCAACATTATTTTGTTCTACGGGATGTAACTATATGTAACTATTTACATATTGTCTTGTTAAACTTGACGTTTTCGGATAATTAAGTTAATGAATTTTATTTTTGTTTTATCAGTTCAAATGGTATTCTAATTGTTTGAAAAACTTAGTGGAAAGGTTTCCAGGGGTGGTATAACTCATTATGCAAATTCGTAAGAGCTTTATTTTATTATTGACTGTATTGGAAAGAAAATTTCATGCAGAAAATGTTTTTTCTAACTCAAGAATCTTGTGTTGAAATTGAATAAATATGTGGGTAGAAATTAAAAACTCACCCTGTATAGCGGCGTGGCATATCGCGATATATATACTATAATAAATTCTCAATATCATAAGCGAAAAGAGCCAGAAAAACTTAATTCACAAAGAGTGCTTTGAGCCACTTGGACATCAACAAAGTCCATTTTTCATTTTACCAAAACATCATATTTTCATATCTTATTTTGAATTCAGGTAAACTTAACCATTGGTGAAAAAAGCAAATGATTGAACAATATGAAGAGACGCTTTAGGTCGCCTCAAAAACAAGCTTTTGGCTTGGTCTTTGGGTAATTTGGGCTTCTGGATTGCTCCACTCGATGTAGCACTGGTATGTTTTGGTCCAAAATAGGTTGGAAAGTGTATTACTATGAATTTTGTCTACTGTTATATCATAATTCTTAAATTGGATGACTTAGTGGAATATTATCTCAATATTCATTCCTAGAAAACACCCTTGATCGTCATATTCTGAAATAAATTCGAAAATTTCCATGAACAAGAAATGCGACCCAAAGTTTTGGGAAATATCAATATCATATTATACATTATAATCTATCAATATGATAGGAATTCATAATAACTCAAATTTGGACCTGTATCAGTTGAACTCTTCATTGGAAATTAATTGACAGAAATATAGACAGTATCATTTATCATTCAAATGAACAAAATTCAGGCTTCCGATGAAAACTACTTCAATTTCTCATGTCGTATATCAATATATTTCTATGAGTAATACACTGATGTGTGGTCAGTCGTAAAATCTAATTTTAACTTTTGATCATGAGCAGCTTGTTGATTCTACATCACGTGTTCATTTTCGAATTCCATGTCCATCATCCCAAGAAAGTACGAAATGAAAGAATAATATTTATAATTATACGTTGAAAAGTTTTAGAATCAGTTTACAGAACACAAATACGTCGAAGCACTTTAGTGAAATATCATTGTCAACAATTAAATTGATTTTCTATTATTGTCTGCGATGAAGGAGCACATTGATATTGACAAATAAAATATATTACTGTGTCACAAAAGTTAGGGAAGATCAGTGAATTTTTGACTGTTTCGAAACTTACAGTTTCCTCCTTACCAAATGTTCATTTATGAGAAATCACATGTTTACTCTCTTATACAAGGCGAGTCCAGAAAGTAAGTGTACTGAGGCTTGTAAGGTTAAAGATAAATCACACCCTTTCACTTTGGTCACCAATTGTGTAAGGTTAAAGAGATAAATTACGTTAGGTAATGATTTAACAATAGATGATCCAGCTGGTCAGAACATGAGACCACCTTTCATTTATATGAGGTAAAAGGAGATAATATGCTTCTACTCAGTCTAATGATAATCAAAACTTGAACAGTCGGGATTATTCCTCTCTGATGACAATAGCTATTTACAATATCTACTATTACAAATTGAAACATCAAAACATGAGGATAAGAATATGTAACAATTCGTTAGAAACATCATTCATGAGCGTTCTTCGTTCTTAGTTAACTTATCTTTTTGGAATAATGCCAGGTGAGGGAAGTGACTATCCCTCGACTTCTTCCAAAGTTCAAATTCCTAAATCTCCAGAAAGACGTTGAAGTTCTTTCAGGAAGAACGGCGTTGCAGGAGATGAAGGTTGTATTTCTTCCAAAGAAAAGCATCAAGGGTCTGATTTCCCTCAAGGTGCAGGTACGGAAGGCTTGAACACTTCCAAAAGGTATTGAAGGCTTGGCTCCTTCCGAAAAGTAGTTGAAAGTTTCAACTTCCTCCAAAGAGATTCCGGAGGATTAGTTTTCTCCAAAAGGTGTCGAAGACTTAGCTTCCTCCAAAAAGGCTATTGAAAAACACTTGTATCAGTTTTTTGTATCGTCAAGTTTCCACAATTCCCCGAGATCTCTGATAATCTTAGTTTACATAAAGAAAATTCAAGAAAGGAGAGAATGTCCACGTGTTCACTGAAACACTGGCACGGATAAATCGAGAAATTGAAAATCAGAGGGTCACGAAACTGTGAAATGTTCAAATTCAATTAATCAATTATAACACAGATAAACTGATCTAGAAGGAAAGTTGATTCATCAGATGGTTGAGGAAATCAGATGAAAAATCGTACGATCCTCAAAATGGCGGAACTCAAGCGTGTCTCACCTCACATGAAACATATGAATCATTAGCAAAGATAGGTATATGGCTGTCTGATCAACTTCGTACTCACCGATACTTATCAATCGCCACAGTTGAATTAGTTCACTCGAGAATAAGAGGACAAACCACGGCCTCTTCAGGTGCAGTGCAAGAATAGCGGGATATCAGAGAGAGAATTTTTCATCAGTCCCTCGCCGAGGCATTCACATCACTGTCCCCGCGGCTGATGTGTACCACCGGAAATCGAGTTCCTCGGCCGTTTCCAGATCCGAGACGATCCGGAAACTCCCGAAATTTGAAATCGGTAAATCATACCGTTACAGGTTTTCACGACCGTAAGGAATATCTTTTGGTACTATGTTGGCTACACTGTCGTTAGGCTTTACTCCCAATTAAAACAAGGCCAGTAGGAGTTCAATACGTTGAAAAATGTGATAGCAATAAATTTTATTGTTAAACATGTTGATCAATTATGCCGCCAAGTGCGAGATCTGTTTCGTTATCCTTTAGGTCGTTGGGAAGGAAAAATAATTTTCTTAGAAAGTCTGAACAGTGGTACCCCACCCGTTCACCCTCAATCAAAAAGTTCAAAACACCACTTAGTCAAAAAAATCGTGGCATACAGTGTTTTGGAGCAACAAAGGCATCTTGTTGATTGATGTTTACCTAAGGGGGTGTCCATCAACTCAGGAAGGTATTGTAAGATCCTGAAAAAATTGGTGAGAGCTATTCATAATGAAAAGAGGGGTCTTCCTGCTGCACCACAACGTATTGTACTCACTTAGGTATGATTTTTTGAAACATGTGGCACCTTCAGATAACCTTTTATTCACTTCCCGGGGGAAGCACATGTGTCGAAAAAACTTTTCAACTGCAACCACGTAATTTTTTTTAACATTTTCTTATCTTTCACGTTTGTAGTGCCTACTTGCACCATTTCATTTCCAAGATAGATTTGGTTAAGACGTGCCTTAACTTTAAGTTGGGCTTCTCCTTGTCTTTACGGACCTAACTTAAACCACGATCTCACTAACAAAGGTAATCTGAGCTCTGGAAGGAAAAGAGAAAAAGTTGTGAGTTACACTTTTTCATCAAACTCTTTTCACAAAATCTCAGAATCCATGTTAGAATTCAAATAACATGTTAAAGGATCAGTTTCACAAAACTTTAATTGTGTGATTAAAACACCTTACCTAAATTACAACCAATCGAATCACCCGTTTAGGAATTTTAACGAATCGCGGTGGCTCCAATTAATTTAACGTCACAATCAAAGTTTTGTGAAACCGACCCTTAGTCTTTTACAAAAACACTTTTTTTTCAAGAATTTCATGAAAAAAAAACTTTTATGCCCCAAACGCACTGGTAGTCTTTTTATTCAATAAATTTATTTTGTAACCTTATTTTTACTCAATATCGAAAAAGCAGCTTAATTTTCGATCGTTGATCGTTTTTTTTTTTTTGATGGTATGAAAATAAATATTTCCAAGGAAATTACAGTGTGTTCATGCATGAAAAAGTAATTTTTCACAACATTTAATGAACAAAAAAAAATTTTCTGACAGAAAAAATTTAAAAAACAAAAAACTAGGTTATTTGAAATTCATACTTCATAGATAACAGAGTAGATGCCTGAAGTTTTCTTTTTTGGATGATTGTCTATCTTAACAGCGATTGAAAAAGTTACTCGTAAACTTCGAGACATTAATATACATGCTCGACGAATTAAGAATGAGTACACATTCAGTTTCTCATATTGGTAAAAAGAATTGAAACTTTCGAAACAGTCATAGATGTTCTTGAAGTTTCTTAACTTCTGTGAAATAGCATACAGAGTTAGTTTCTGACTTGTACATATATGTTAACAAAAATTCTTGAGGTCAAGATAAATCTTTTTTTTTCATACTTTTTTTTCATTCAGACTATACCCATTTCAATCTTACAAAATGAGCTATCAAATCTACCGCCTTAATATTCGAAAAATATAGCAGAAATTCAATTTTTTGAACATTTTGAACAGAGTTGCATTCAGCCAAAGTACCTAACCATTTTTTTTTTGGATTCACTGATATAAAATTTTTTGAATGATTAATTACTTGAAATAGACGGCTTTCAAGAGATTTCACAAAGAATACTTTCATTTCTCAAAATATTCATTAAATAGCATTCAAGAAAGAGCTTCTAATTTCTGTTACAATTTTTGAATGTAATGATATGTTATGGTCGAAATTAAAAAAAAATTAATCATGTGGGTGGAATTCTGTGTTCGTAGTATATTCAGCACACAATTGAAAACATTCCATTGGGTAAAATCATTCACGAAATAAGTAATATTCGAAAATTACATTTTTTATGCGTTTTCAACAACCTGTATCTTTTCAACTGAGACGGTAAAGATAGTGAAGACAAAAAGTGATTGTTTTGACCTCAGGATCCTCCCATTACAAGTCAAAACTGACTCGCACATAGCTCATAAGGTGCTCAAATTTTTCATTCAAACTTCTGAGAGACAATAAACTGCTTCGAAAAAACAAATTACAGTTAGTTCATTTTAGGGATATGAAGTTTTTTCTCTCCCATAAATAACGTTAATCCAGCAACAACATTGTCGATAATGAATAGAATATATGCAGGAATTACTCAAGTGATTGGCAATGCTGACAAAAAATTTGAAAAAAATTTTAAAAAAATCAAAATATTCATGGATCAATAACTATTGCAGAAATATTATATTGATTTGTACATAATTTAAATTGAAGCATTTCCGTATACTCATTGCTCTTATTTTTCATTCATATGTCTATGTATATCTATGTTTTGTAATCTATATCAAGCCTGAGCTATGCATTTGTTGTCTGTATTATAGGCTGACAGCAAATTATCAGATTCCATAAAGAAGACAGAGAAAATTGAAGAAATGCCTAGCGAATTCGAATGTTGCTTTTGCACCTCGAAGGTAGTATCACCTTCTTTCTAATCATTCACAATGCTTTGATCATCATGCTTATTTTTCTTAGAGGAATAACTAACAAATGTTTTACTCATAACCTCATTGAGAATTCTTTCCGGAAGATTCTGTATTAAAGACTCCATACTTCATATAACAGTTTGCAGGGCCATCTTCGCTCAATGATTTGCAGTAGGTACAAAAATTGAGACAAATTTTAACATTTACTCTGAAACTTTTAGAACACACATGAGAAGATTGAACGAGATTGAAATTATTTTTAAAACACAGATGAATTGGAAATAGACATCGAAGTGAATAACTTTTTCAATTCATAGTCTCGCAAATCTTTTATCATTCCTCCAGGTTCATGATAAAAGATCTGTGAGTCTTTTTAGGAAAGCACTGAACAATGCCTGCGAAATTCCCAGCTACTTTCTTGATAGGTTATTAAGAAACAATTCAAGTATAATATCCGAATTTTAATAATGAAAATTATTTTTAGATCCCAATGTTATATTATATTATTTCAATCAGAAATAAATATGCAACTTGAAGGTGAAATGAAATATAGGTTGTCACCGTTGTCCCATTAAAAAACTATAACTTTGTGTTATATCTAGAAATGATAACCCAAGCTAATTTTTTGAGTTCGCCAATTATTTTAACCTTAATATATATATATATATATATATATATATATATATATATATATATATATATATATATATATATATATATATATATATATATATATATGTCAAAAATGGTTTTCATTTTGAAAATATCATGAGAATTTATGGAGATACTCAGTATCCCAAAAATCGCAATAATTTCAAAATCACCCTGTAACTTCCAAAGTTGAACAATTATGAAAAAATGAAAGTACGTTTGAATTTATAATGAAAAATTAGCCATTTCAAACTAGAAATTGCAGGAATCTGCTTAGGGGATGAACCTTATATGTGGAGAAAATCCTGAGTAGTTATTTTAACATTTTTTAACGAACAGTTTACAAGTTGACATTAAGAGAGTCTTCCGGGCTTATTGGCCGTGGTCTATTAGGAATTATTTCACCTAACGTTTCGCCCACAACTGCGGTAGGCATCTTGTGTGTGTTGTGGGCGAAACGTTAGGTGAAATAATTCCTAATAGACCACGGCCAATAAGCCCGGAAGACTCTCTTAATGTCAATATATCCGGTCGTGAAAGCCTGAAACTATTTAGTTTACAAGTTTATCATTCTGCTATTCTGCCGTGTTAATTGAAGATATTTGACTTGAAAGACAATTTTAATTGAATTAAAATTGTTGATGGCATAAATGAAAGTCTTTAAAGTCAAATATCTCAAAAGTGCTTTTTTGCAGATACGCCCTTTTCAATTAACACGGCAGTATTATTAACCAGATTACCTATGACATGCCATGACTCTAGAAGGCAACAGAAAAAAATGGGGTCACACAATAATGTCATAAGATGTTTAAAAAGAGATTTATAAATTTATTAACTGCTAGATATCAAGGATAGAGGAAATTAATTAGTTGAAATTCTGTGACCTATCGATCATTTTCAAATCATATGTAAAATGCCATATTTACAATTATTCAATAGGAGTCAACTGATGATATCATGAAAGATGATATGGAAATAAAAGAAAAATCCGCAGAATTTCATCTAATGTTGATTTCTTCCGTCCTTGGCCACTACTTAATAATTTTATGAATTATTGAATTATTAAACTAAATATTGTAATTGGAGCAGTTTATAGAGCATCAAATTGGCCTCTATCAATGACAAAAATTCCATGAATGAGTCGATATTCGAGTAAGGGTTGATTATCACACTAATGAACTTTCAATTTCAGCAGGAATATCCTTCCTGCAAATGAATGTTTTCTCAAGATATTTCTTGGAAATATACTGCAAACACAAATATGGAGTCTTTCATACAGTAATAAATGAGAATTCCAAACTTTCACGGATCCAACTTCAGCGAATTTACCAGCCCGTTGGATAAAGCAAATCTTCTTTGTGAAATCTCTCGTATACATCTTTCTCTATTATTCTTCATTAACTTGATCCTTTTGGTTGGAATATGTTGGTATTCAGTTGAGAGATAAATCTTACATGAGTTGAAATTGCACGCAAAAACCATATTAGATATTGTTTGAATGGAACATAATTGACCAAAATACATTTATTTTCACATAGTGTTCTTAGCATGATCTAAAAAGCATGGCATGTGCAAATATTCTCGTGCCTAATACTGTTTGTTGCCTTATTCTGCTTGATAACGTGGAGATGAGGAGTTTTGGTTATGGATTCATAGATGGCAATGTAGATAGAATAGTTGAAATCCATTCAATACTGAATCTTGAGAAATATAATTGGCCTGTGATCAAATGCCACAAAATAATATTCTAGTTGCGCCTTTTATTGAGAAGCAATAGGCATTAGTGTCTATATACATATAAAGAAAAAAGTGTTTCCTGATGTCGAAAACAGAAGAAAATTGTCTTGGCCAAAGATGTATGAGAAATGAATGATATGAAAACATCATAGCAGCAACTGTCTTGATGAATGAAATAACATTATCTAAATGGATTTCTCGTTTATCCCTCGATGAAGTATGATTTCAATAATAATAAAAAGAAATTAACACTTGATCATTCGTTCCACAGTTTCAATTGAAGTATTTGTAAATATGCATGTTTTGGGTTTTAACCTTTTCTCGAATCCGAATATAAAATACATAAGTACTCCTTACCAACATGGGCGTAACGAGGGGGATGGTTACTGGGGACGGAATCCTCGCCCCATTATATAAATTTCATAAAATATATATTTCATAAAAAGAAATTAAAAAAACTGTGAATAACAATTGAAAACAATATTTATAAATTGAAACATTTTTTGACTGGTAGGGTGAACCCCATAACTCAACTCTACTTAAGCCAATGGTTGCCAATTTATTATGTTTGGAGAGTAGCCATTGTTCCTCTGACATAAAACATATATTTCTTTTTAATATTTATTCAAGTTGTAAAATCTCCATTTCGTAAGAATGGTGCAACTAAGCTTCGATTCATAACCATCCAAACTGGAGCACTTTGAGAGTTATAATGGTTATACTTCGATTACCATCCACCTTGAGGTATATCGTAGGGATCAAATCTGGGACCACTCTTGTTTATTTTATACAAATAATCTACTAGAAGTCATTTCTTGAATGGAGTTTTATTCCTCTGATACCCTTGATTGCATCGAGTAGAAGATGATGCCGAACAATATGGATATATTATTCTTAGAAATTAAGTACCTTTCACAAAGTAAATTTGAAAGTTGATTTTCTCAATCTATTGTATGAAGCAGGTTTTCTTTAAACCTTGTATATGCAAGTTTTTGGAATTCATGTAGGTATAAAAAAGAACTTGACAGTATTCAAAGAAAATTCACTTTTTTCTAATCAATTCCGAAGGTTTGTTGACCTCAAGATTTTTTGTGATAGAACTAATCATTCAAGATTATAGATTAGTACCTTCATGTTCGTTTTATGCTTAATAATTTGTACAATTTTCATGAAATTTGTTGAGTTCATTACCTTAATCCTCTGTTTGTATGTAACTCTCGATACGTCGGACATAAACTGTCGTTGCGAAATTTGCGTTTTTTTAGTTATCCCATTCTATACTTTATAAATGGAGGAATACCCTGCTGTTTCCTCTCTAGTCATAAATTAGCACTATTTTTAGGCCAGAAATTTAGTTTTATCGCTGCTGTCTTCGGTTATATTTTTCTGAGGTTTTTTTCATTTCATTTTATTTCCTACTTCTCCTCTTCACTTTTATTCATTGTTTTTTCAAGTTCACACATTATGGTTTGGGTACATTCATTTTCTTGTTTTCCTTCTCATCATAATCATTTAAATTTCTAACTGTTTTCGTGAGTTTTCTTTATTTCATTAGATAATTCCTCCATTTTTTATCTTCTAAATTGTCTTAGTTCGACCTCACCTACAACCATCCATTTTTTTAGTATGAATAGTATTGCGTACTACTTCTGATTTCATCATTTACAGATCGTCCCTGGAGCAATATTTCCTTTAAAACTTTCGATGTGTTCCAACTTTACTCTTCTTGCAGTATCTTTCCTGTGATTTTTCACAGAATATTTCCTGTTCCCTGTTTCTTTCTGAATCATTGCTGTTCTTCTGGATGTTTTTTCATTCTATGACTTATTTCAATTTCTCTAAGATTGATCTTCTGCCATTTTGCCTACACCTGATTCAGGTGTCATTACGGATTTTCCGATTCTTCATCTTTTGGGTAACTTTTGTTTTTTGCTGAATTTTTAAAACTTCTTCTTGATTAGTTGGTCCATTTGTAGTCATTTCATCGAATTGGTTATTTTCTTCATCTTGTTGTTTTGCCTTCTTCCAGAACGAGTCTTTTGTGTTCTGCTTCCTTCTGTATGAATTATTTCCTTAGTTCTTAAATTATTCATTCTTTGGTAATAATTGTCATTTTTTGTCAACATCGAGTTGATTTTCTTTTCTTCGTTAGTACCAATTTTCCACGTTTTTTGGTATATCGTTCAGTTGGTTTATTATAGTTCTGGTGAATTTTCATTCGGACAGATACTGGAGAATCGTGTATGGCTATTTATATCATGCACCTATGATTTTCATTACATTAATTTTAACACATATATATTTAATGAAACTGACTTCATAAATTAATGACCCTGCGATCTGGGAATCCTAAATAAGTTCTGATGAACATTTTGATCAATAGTTCTGCGCTTTCCACCTTTATTCACTTAACATTGATCGTGACAATTGTGACAATTAATGAGGATTGCGTTGACATGCCGTTTTTACCCTTTGGCTAAGGAAAACTAAAAAATTTCATCCGTATCAAAACACACTATACAAAAATAAACATGAATAGTAACACTAAGAAATGCATGCTTTCAAATTCACAGTAGGTATTTTTCTAATGTCTTTTTTTCATTTCATTTTATGTACCACTTCTCCTCCTCACTTTTAATCATCATTTTTCAAGTTCACACATTATGGTTTGTGTACATTCACTGTCTTTTTTTCTTCTCGTCATAATCAATTAAATTTCTTACTGTTTTCTTTATTTTATCAGGTAATTCCTCCATTTTGTATTTTCTGAATTGTCTTGTTCGACTTCACATACAACCTTCCATTTTCAAAGTATGGATGGTATGATGTTATTATTTTTTTAATATGCAACGGGTACTACTTCTAATATCATCATTCATAGATCGACCCTGAAGCAATACTTTCGATGTGTTCCAACTTTACTTTTCTTGCAGTATCATTTCTGTGTTTTTTCGCAGACTATTTCCTGTTCCCAGCTTCTTTCTGAATCATTGCTGTTCTTCTGGATATTTTTTCATTCAATGACTTTTTTCAATTTCTCTAAGATTGATCTTCTGCCAATTTGCCTACAGGTGTCATTTTGGATTTAACGATTTTTATCTTTTTGGGTAAGTGCATGACTGTAAGTTGACATTGCATATTTCTTATTTTCTCAATTATTTTTTGCTTAATTTTTAAAACTTCTGCCTGATTAGTTGGTCTATTCCTGGTCATTTTTTGAGGCTGAGGTTTTTTGTGATTTCTTGAATTGTGGTGATTTCATCGAATTGGTTATTTTCTTCATTTGTTGTTTTGCCTTCTTCAAGAACGAGTCTTTTGTCTTCTGCTTTGTTCTGTATAAATAAATCCTTAGGTCTTAAATTATTCATTCTTTGCTTATAATTGTCATTTTCGTTCAACATCGAGTTGATTATTTTTTCTTCGTTAGTACCAATTATCCACGCTTTGTGTATATCGTTCAGTTGATTTTTTATCGTTCTGGTGAATTTTCATAAAGACATAATGTCTTATGTACATTCACCTTCTTTTTTTCTTCTCGTCATAATCAATTAAATTTCTTACTGTTTTCTTCACTTCATTAGGTAATTCCCCCATTTTGTATCTTCTGAATTGTGTTGGTTCGACTTCACATACAACCTTCTATTTTCAAAGTATGAATGGTATGATGTTATTATTTTCTTTTATAGGCAAAGGGTACTACTTCCGATATCATCGACCCTGAAGCAATACTTCTTTCAAAACTTTCGATGTGTTCCAACTTAACTGTTCTTGCAGTATCATTTCTGTGATTTTTCAAAGAATATTTCCTGTTCCCTGTTTCTTTCTGAATCATTGCTGTTCTTCTGGATGTTTTTTCATTTTATGACTTATTTCAATTTCTTTAAGATTGATCTTCTGCCAATTTGCCTACACCTGGTTCAGGTGTCATTATGGATTTTACGATTTTTCATCTTTTTGGGTAAGTTCATGTCTGCATATTTCTTATTATCTCAATCCTTCTGCCTGATTAGTTGGTCCATTTCTGGTCATTTTTGAGGCTGAGGTTTTTTGTGATTTTTTGAATTGTGGTGATTTCATCGAATTGGTTATTGTCTCTATCTTGTTGTTTTGCCTTCTTCAAGAACGAGTCTTTTGTCTACTGCTTTGTTCTATATGAATTATTTCCTTAGTTTTCAAATTGTTTATAATTGTCATTTTTGCTCAACATCGAGTTGATTTTTTTCTTCTTTAGTACCAATTTCCACATTTTTTGGTATATCATTCAGTTGGTTTATTATCGTTCTGATGAAAGGATTGAATATTTTCAGGAATTCTGTTCTTACTCTTTTCTTAAGGTGCATAAGATTTTCAATATTGGCAGCTAATTTTTCTTTACTGTCTTAAATTCTTATTTGAACAGATACTGGAGAATCTTGAATGGCTATTTATATCATGCACCCATGATTTTAATTACATTCATTCCAACACACATATTTGATGAAACTGACTTTATGAATTAGAGACCCTGCGATCTGGGACGCCCAGATAAGTTTGAGATTAACTTCTGATGAAGATTTCTATCACTTTCCGAATCAATAGTTCTGAGTTTTTCACTTTTATTCACATAGCATTGACTGTTCCAATTATGACAATCAATAAGGATTGCGTTGGCATACTCATAATTTCATCCGTATCAAAACACACTACACAAAAATCAACATGAATGCATGCTCTCAACTTCAAAGTACCAAAATAAAATTTCACATTTCCGTTCGGTGAAAAACGAGGTCCTCTCAATATGCAGAGTTGCTGCTTTCTCAATCATCTTCGGAAAGCTTCGGTGGAATGGAACTCCTCCTTTGAGCTTTTCAGTGTTTGTAAGTTTGTGCTAACCGTGTTGTGTTCGAGATTGAATAAACCTTGTCCGCTCAAAATTACACTGATGGCTTGCAGGAATCTAAACTGAGAGGGTGCAGAGGAGATTGTAGACCCTTCCGCTACAATAGTGTGTAGTTCCTCAGTTGTACACAGGTGAGTCGACACCTTGACACATTTTACCCTTTGAGAGGTTTCTTTTGCATCTATCTGCATTCAGAGTGATAGCTGGTGATGTAATGCCCTAAAATAAATTCGGTTACAGATAATATTCATGAAAAAGAAATATGAAATATTGATGGGATAAAGAAAACATTTGTGTTTCCATTACTGAATAGTCAATTGTAATATTCAAATTCCCTGATATTTGAATATAGTGTTATTTCATTCATCAACTTCATTTATATAATACTAGTCCACTTTTATTTCTCTGAAAATTGGCATTTCAGTGAAAACGTTAACTTCTGAGCATGATACAAAAATATTAATTTTTTTTCTGCACTTGCATAGGGAAAATCTAAAATTCTGCTGTAAATGAACTTTTCTACAAATTTTCTCAATATATCTTGGAAGAAAAATATTCATTCGAATTGAAGTCATTCGAATTCTTACAGAATAGATCATTAAGTTATTGTACAAATAACTTCAAAACCGTCACTAAAAAAAATTTAACAATTATATCTTCTTCTTCACGTACCATAAACAAAGCGTGAAAAATTCCCACTAAACTTTCATCATTTAAACATTCTTCTTGAAACTCTTTTTCCTCTCATCCTTTCCATTTGAACTAACTTCAAAGTCACATACTTATCACCTTTGATGAATGTCCCAAGTAGACGATGATGATCATTGATCTTCATATGAGGAAATAAATTTTTTTCATACGCCTCTCATTTCATTTTTCCTTATAATGTTCATTGACATTGTAACGACATTTTAAAAGGAGTCATGAATAACTTCTAGAATTTCTATGAGGCATGTGTTGAATTGGAGTGCTTTTATTCCACTCCAAGTAATCTACAACCCTAATCATACACTCCCTTTAACCTTCCGGATGGAAGGAATAAATGCCCTTTATTCGTCAAGGTCATTTATTCCTGCACGGGTACAAATTGTTTCTTATCATCATGCAGAAAGGGACAAGAATTAATCGTCCTCTTCTTCGTGAATTATCGGCTGAAGACAAATTATACACAGAGAATTTATTAGGTAATCAAGGTAATTTCTAATCCGCCACTAGTAAACGAGAATTTGCACGCCAAAGCTAGTTTAGGTCACTTTGATCACGCATGGTTTCCATTAGAGTACAATAATCCAGCAAAATGATGTATTTCTCAGTTGAATTCTGGAGAAGAAGAATCAAAAGTTTTTTCTCCAACTAAGTTGTTCATGCTTTTTTTAATTTGACATTTTTCGTTCGTTTTTCTTTTATGAGGAGAATACGTACTTAAGAAAATCAACCAAAATTTGATCTGAAGTGAAAATGGCTTTCCTCTCGTATGCAGGGTATTCCCAAATACCCAGCCAAACGAAAATAGGAAATTCCATGAGTAATTAAAAAAACGTCTCACAAACATAAGACCGCAAACCATTCGCCTACGAAATACAGAGTGCTGAAATTTTTTTCAAGTTTTTCTATTATAGTATCTACACTTCACGAGATACTGATATTTGAAGCACATAAATATTATAAATTGATGGTTCACACCAATTTTGATAGCAAATCTACAGAGTTGCTATCTTCCTGGAATACTATGCTTTGTTTTCCTCCAAATTTTTTTTGGTGAACGACTGTTAATTAAAAAAAAATTTAAAGAGAAGCTCTGCTGAACTTCATGGTCTCTTCTGGTTTTGCCATTTAACGATTAACGATTCTCCCGAAATCTTCAGAGAAATCCAAATTGTAATACAATTACCATTTAATAAGCTAGTGCATGTTTTGATATTAAAATAGAACAACCTTCTGTTTTCAAAACACAAAAGTTTTATTTTATAGGTCAAAACTAATGATGAATTTATTCACCACAGCTTACTCACTGATTTTTCATGACAATTCGGATTTTTCTGAGGAATATTTCTCGAAATTAATAGCAGATACGACAAAACTACATTTTATCATGAGATATTCCCGATGGAGTCTTCCCGGAGTTCCTGAGAAATCTTGGTGAGATGGCAAAGAGCTGGCTCCTAGAATTCTACAACAATATTTTAAATACCGGAGAGATTCCGAATGAGTTCAGAAAATCTAAGATCCTTGCTATCCTCAAGCCAGGAAAGTCACCTGAAAATCCTGCTAACTACCGTCCCATTGCTCTATTGAGTATGTGCTACAAGCTTCTAGAAAGACTGCTATACAACAGAACATCTCCCGTGGCCGAACGCAATATAATCCCTGAACAAGCTGGTTTCAGACCTGACCGATGTTGCGCAGATCAAGTACTGGCACTCACCACATATATCGAGTGTGGCTATCAAAAAGGATTGAAAACCACATGCGCCTTCGTGGATCTGTCTTCGGCGTATGATACGGTCTGGGGAGATGGGATGATGTACAAGTTTCAAAAAATGTTCCCATGTAAAAAGCTATCCACCCTTTTTGGGAACATGTTGAGGAACCGGAGAATTACAGTCCATATCAACGACAGAAAGAGCCACACTCGTACTATCCAGAACGGCCTTCCTCAAGGATCGGTACTTGCCCCCCTCCTATTCAACATTTATACAAACGATCTACCCCCCACAAAAGCGCAGAAATTCATTTATGCAGACGATATGGCTTTGGCTAACCAACATAAGTCTTTAGAACTAGGTAGCAGCCAACTAACGGACGACCTTGAAGCTATGTATAACTATTATACCAAGTGGTGCCTCAAACCTAACCCACTCAAGTCGGAGGTCTGCGTCTTTCATCTCTCAAACAAGCAGGCTCATGTGGAAGCCAATGTTTACCTTGGTGGCTCGAGAATTAGATATAACCCCAACCCCACATATCTGGGTGTTACGCTGGACCGATCTCTAACTTATAAGCAACACTTAGCGAAGACCGCACTGAAAATTAAGTCCAGAAATAATATCATTTCGAAACTTGCTGGTACAACATGGGGGGCGGATGCGGACACTCTTAGAAGCACAGCTCTGGCAATGACCTTCTCCGTCGCAGAGTACTGCGCTCCAGTATGGTATAGAAGTTCCCACACACATAAAATCGATGTTCAGCTTAATGAGTCAATGCGGATAATTACTGGTACCGTAAGACCTACTCCTACTGTGTGGCTCCCAATACTGGCCAATATTGCACCTCCACAACTTCGGAGAACGGCGGCTGCCGATAAAGAATGGAGGAAGGTTAGTAACCCCCTAAAAAATCTACCCATTCAGCGAATCCTCAACCCTCCCCCTCCCAACCGCCTGAAATCCCGCCGCCCCATCTGGATGGATGAAGATATTGAGGGAGTCTATGATATACATTCCAAATGGAATGAGGTCTTAGCCACCAACCAGGGGGTCAAAAATCTGGAACATATTATCGATCCAAGTTGTAAACCTGAAGGCATGAGCCTACCTCGACGGACCTGGTGTCGGCTGAATCGGTTTAGGGTGGGTTATGGAAGGTGCCGTGATGATATGGCTAAGTGGGGAATGGTGGACTCAGCGGAGTGCGACTGTGGCGCGCCGAGACAGACAATGGACCACATATTGAACGAATGCCCAATGAGATCCCTCCCTGGTGGTATCAACAAAAATTTTCACCGCTTCCCCTGAGGCGGTGAATTGGGTTGAGAGCCTAGATGTTGATGTCTAATTGTTTGTAATTGTTCTGCCATTTTCTTGATTGTGTTTGTTCTCGTGATGATGTTTGATTGTTATTTTGTTTGTTTTTTAATGTGTTTCTCATACGAAATATATATATATATATATATATATCATGAGATATCAGATTAACAAGTTCTGGAGAAAACAGGTTGCAGAAAAAATATGATCCTGTGAATTCGCTATCAAAATTGACATTTCACATGGTGAAAACTCGCAATTGTAGTATCTATGCCAAATTTCAGTTGAGTATCTTGTGAAGTGTAGATACTATAAGAAAAAAGACTTGAGAAAAATTCAAAATTTAACACCCTGCATCTCGAAAATAAAACTTTTGCTGTCCCATGTTCATGGGAATTTTTGCTTAAAATTACTTAAAGAATATCCCCTTTTCGTTTGAACTCCCAATTTAGGAACTAAAAATGGAGAATTTATACAGAAGAGCAATTAGATGACTTCACTATACAGGATGAGTGTTTGACTTTCACGTGTATTTCATGTAAGGTAAAAAAAACATTATGTAATTTTCAGTTCTTTCAGTTTCTTCTTTATGACAGTATTTTCAAAGTTAAAATGATGGTATATCTAAAGCTTGAAAGCACTGGTGAAAAAGTTTACAATGTTGGAATAGCTTTTCATGCAATGGTTTAATCTTTTCTCTAAACTGAATCGGAAAATATGGTAATCCAAAAAAGTTTCAGAAAATCTTGTGTTGAAATATATTCAAAAGTCAAAAACTCACACTCTATACAGGGTGTTTCAAAAAAAGGTGCCCCTCTCTCTAGGATACATAGAAAACTGAAAAATAATAGAAGTTTGTTTAGTAAAAAATTTTCTTATCGCCATCCGTATTCAAGATAGGGGGCGTTGAAAAAATATACACACATTTTTCACATTTTGCCGAATCAACTGGCAACATTGTAATGAAATTTCATACGAATATTTTTTGGAGGCTGATACATCTGATGAATGTGTTTTGATGTCTGACTCTCATAGAAAGCGCTAGTTACACGGTTCTTACCAAATTATTTTGAACATAACTTTTTTGATAGTAATTTTTCAACTAAATTTCGTACGATATTGAACATCATTCTATTTTACACCAAAAAAGTACTCATTAATTATTATTATTGTTAATTAGTAAGCACGATGGAGCTCCACCCCACATTGAAAGAAGGTGCCGTAATCGGTTGAGTCACCATTTTCCGAATCGATGGATTGGTAGAGGTGGAGATAAGCTCTGATTCATTGGCCTCCTCGGTCATGTGATTTCAATCCTTTAGCTTTATATTAGATTACACAGTTTGATCGTACCTTGAAGAATTGAAAAACAAAATTCAACGTCACTTCAATGACCTCATAGCTGACTCTCAAGCGTTAAGAAGATTAATGGATTTTTTAGAAAGAAGGATGGATTTGTGTTGAACACCTACTCTAATTGAATTCTTTTGAATCTTTTTTTTAATTTCCTGGTGATTTTTTTGTTCAATCAATACATATATCATTACTTTATACCAGCATCGATCATTACTTCAAAATTTTCTGATCAAAATATTTCGAAAACGGTACATAGTATCGAATTTCATCAGGAGTACTTTTTTGGTATAAAATTGAATGATGTTTAAGATCGCTCAAAATTCAGCTTGATAAATGTAATATCAAAAAAGTTATGTTCAAAACAACTTGGTACGAAACGTGTAACTAGCGACCTCTATGACAGTCAGACATCAAAACACATTCATTAGATGTATCAGCTTCCAAAACATATTCGTATACAATTTCATCACAATGTTGCCAACAGTTTCGGCAAAATTGTTAAATATGTATATGTATATTTTTTCTTCAACGCCCTGAACTAATTTGAACATGAATTCAACAGAAAAATCATTTTGTTCATACAGATATCTCCTGATTTAACAAACACCTTCATAGCTATAAGAAATTATCACAACTTTCAAATTAATGTGAATTGAATAATCTCAAAAAACTTGTGAAATTCGACGAAGTCGAGAAAGCCTCTGAAAATTGTAACTGTGTTCTATTTTTGTTTTATACCATATAACGCGATTATACTGAGAATAGATTACCTCAATTTGTGATTTTTGAATGAAATGAAACTCTGTGAGTATATCTCGGCAAAGAAACTCAAAGCTTCCTAATGAGGAGATAATTATTTTCAGTAAGTAGATGAATATTCTCCTCTCGTTTTTCGAAGTGAGGACTACAAAAACTTTTGACTCGGGAAAAAGACTTCATAAAAAAACTCCCTCTCTTTCACAAGTAACATCATTTTATTGGATGATTGCACAAGACTCACCGTTTCCATCAGCTTCAATGAACCTGCAGTTACATTGCATGCGAGATAGTGTAGAGGTGATAACCTCACCTTATAGATCATGATTGTTAGACGTAGATTACTGACTCAATTCAACGATATAACGTTGAAGGAAGATTGATTAGTTCTGTTGAAAAGAATTGTGAGACTGATTGCCACTATTCATCTCCACCTAGATTTCGATGCAAATGAGTTAGTTTCTATAAATAGTTCGAGTTTTCTTTGATCCACTTTTAATCGCATTGATTGATTTCCCATTATTTTGAGTTTCATAAACACACTGTAATGGATATTGATGTGTTTTCGATAAAGAAATTAACCTGAAAGGTCTGAGTGAAATAGTTGGCTGAACATATTTCACGACACACATTCTGTGGAATATAAGAGCATGAAAAAAAGTAGTCTACAATCATGCATGCGATGAATATTAAATTTATTCAATTTTTCAGGTAATGGGTATTTCATTGCTTTGAGAATTGGAAGATAAAGCAATTCATATATCACGCAAAGTATAGTTCATTTGAAACCTATTTTTCCTGGGTTTACTGAAAGACAGAGGCATGTGAAAAAAATTCATAATTGTCGATGTTCTACTTCGATATATGCCACAGCTAGGAGCTGGGCGTTTGTCAACCAGAGGAATTTTATGAAACGGAATATCGATTACCAAATATTCAAGCTTTGGGGTCGATTTTTAGGGCCTGAAATCATCTACTCTTTCATTGATCTGACAGGTATTCAACTCAGGTCCGTCGCTAGGGGTAGGCAGAGTAGGCGGTCGCCTAGGGCGCCCAGATTTTAGAGACAGTATTTCAAGCCAAGTCAATAAAAAGTATCACATGTGTAAAAACTCAAGCGCAGAATGCAAGCGCAGAATTATTCACAAATTTAACATCGGAAATAATCCGAGGTACCTCATAAAGCAATAAACCCATAAATATTCTAGTTTTCGCCTAATTACTCTTACTTCTGATGGTCCCTTTTTTATTGACGCTGTAACTCAATCAAACTTGTCGAAATTCTCTTCGATATATACCGTTGTTTTAGGAGCGGCTTTCTTTATATCTCAGGAAATATTTTCATTTTCAATCGGAGAATCAGCATGTTAATTTTTCACGAATACAAAATACTGTAGAAACCAATGCACTTCATTTCGATAGTAGAATTCTAGGGGTAAGGAATTTATGAGAACTCTTTCTTCATATCTTATAGATACCATAATAAATATACTTATTTTAATATTATTGAGTGTATATGTGCAAAGTGAGTATTTCCCTCTTTTATCTAACTCTTTTATTTTCCTTCAAAGTGAAAGAAAACATTTGTGCATAAACAATTTTTTCATTTCTGAACACATATTTTTATTTTCGGATCGGTGTCATAATTTCAGGAGAATCAATGCCGAAATGATCAAACATTTTCAGGTTACTGATTATGATTTAGATCTGTCTGATCAGTGATCCTGGTGGATGACCAATTATAGATGATAAAATGAGGATCATTCTGATCTGTAAGCAACCTCATCAAATTGGCAGTTATTGTAATTTCCCGTGCAATTCAGATAGAGGACTCTTCTCAGTATATCATTCTCAGAGGGTCCTGTCCAATTAGGAAAGTTCTCATCGGCTGTGATTAATCTTTTACAAATCGCTAGATAAGATCTTCTGTTTCTGTTGTAAAGTTTTTGAAAAATCAATTAGTAAATCGATAGAACATTCCATTTTAAAGGATTGGAAAAATCTCTCGTCTAGATTAAGAAGTCATGAATCTAGTTCTGATCATTTCAGTTGCTACAAAAATTGAAAGAAATTGGAAATGCGATTGAAAAGCGACAAAACTATCGAGAAATAAATTTCAAAAATTAGTTTTGGAAAGGGTAGTAACCCTCGTGAGAATTGTTGGATTACAAAATTTAGCTTTGAAGGGAACAAATGATACTGTGTTCACGGTATTGAAAACCTAGATTATCGATTATTAAATGTTTGCATTCTTCAGAAATGAATTTTGTTAGGGCGGTAAAATGAGTTTCTGCCTAGGCAGTTCGGCTAGCGACAACCCTGTTTTAACTTCACTCAGGATGAGTTGTTGTTGAACAAAATTGATATAGGGTTCCTGTGAGGCTATGATCAAACAAGCCGAGTCCTTTCTGGATTTTATTGTAACTCATAGACCAAGCAAATTAGACTTTTGCCTGGAAATAATTTATGGAGTTCTGGAAACTATTCTAACCATTTATTTAGGCCTCAAATAAGAGTAGTTTGAGTTTTGCCCCAATTTCCCAGTGGAGCGTATATCGTGACGTTCGAAAAACCTTGAAATTTCTGGACTATTTTCCTGAATAGCTCCTAAACTAAGCACTTAATCGAAAACCATGTTGTATTCAAAAGCGTTCCGCATTAAATTCTGCTTCTGAACCCTATTACGATATTATATTCTGAACAAGTAGTTTCATAGAAATCATAGATCGAAATATGGCAAATTTTTACACTTTTCGAAAAAACACATTTCTTGATTATAAAACGTATAATATCTTTGGAACTGCTAGCTATAGAACAAACTGTTATTGAATGAGAGTTGTAGACCATCAAATTGTGATAAATACGTAACCCGCCCCCTCCCATCCACAATGTAAACTCGCACAGTAGATCATCCAATTGACGATGCTGATCATTTAATCGTAGCTAGTGCTGTTGAAGTTGCTCAGCAGTCCCATGAGTGTGTGTTTATTGTTGAGGAGGACACTGACCTTCTTGTAATTTTGACTGCTCCAGCCTCTATGTGCAACAATTTTTTTTTACTAAAGCCTGACAAAGGCAAGCAAGACGAGACATTTTCTCTTCTCCCTTGCACTACAAGTTCTCTTTTTCTAAAAACAACATATTTCTCCCTCATGTTTTTAGTGGCTTGGTACAGAACAATTGAAATTCCTGAAGAGGTTTAAAATCAACCAAATCAATTATAATAACAAATGTGGCACTCATAACCTAAAATCCAACAATACAAATTATTACTGAGAACAATATATTACATATTACATACGTACTTAGCGAATGTTTTCGAGGTGCTGATTCATTGCACAGAGGCAAGATTAAATAAGGTTTTGGTCAACAATTTTTCAAGCATCTTTTACCACAATACATTTAATTACTTGAAATAATTTTCATAAAGGGCTGCAATGCATTTCTTCCCTGCCTCGTCGAGCTTTCGGCAGAAGCATAAAGGTGCGTACAGACATGCTCCGAATGGCGTACCGCACCACGTCGCGTACATCAACGCGATCAACAAAAGTTCGCCAATATCTACACTGTGATCGCGGCGATGTGCGCTACGCTGTTGCACCCCGGGCTCCACACTTAGGTACGCGACGTGGTGCGGTACGCCATTCGGAGCATGTCTGTAAGCACCTTTAGATTTGCTCAACAATTCTCCTGCTTTCAGCAAGTTTGTGTTGATTTCAGACGTCTTCAGGAATTAAATTTTTCCTTTACCGAACGAGATGACGTAGTTTTGCAGCCATTGAAAGCATGAAGGAATAATATGTTGTTTTTCGAAACAGATGAAAACTAGTAGTGCCAGGGAGAAAAGACATCGTCTTGCTTCCTTTTACCAGGGCCTAGTAAAAAAATGTTGGTACACATAGAGGCTAGAACAATCAAGATTGTAAGAAGCTCAGTGTCCTCCCTATTATTAGCCACAAACCTAGGAGACCGCTGAGCAAATTCAACAGCAGATGAAATGATAAGCATCCTCAGTAGGATGAGCTACTGCACGATTTAACATGGTGGTTTGGAAGGGTGGGGTAAAGTTTTTACCACAATATGATGGTCCACAACTCTAATTCTATGACATTTTGTTCTAAAGTTCGTCGTTGCATAGTTATTTTACGTTTTATAGTAAAAAAATATGTTTTTTAGAAAAGTGTGAAAATTTGCCATATTTGGACGTATGATTTCTATGAAACGATTTGTTCAGAATAAAATGTCGTGATATTTTTGAGAAGCAAAATTTAATGCGGAACACTTTCGAATACAACAATATTTTTGATTAAGTGCTTAGTTTAGAACTATTCGGAAAAAAACCAAAAATAGTCCGGGAATTTCGAGGTGTTTCGAACGTCACGACATAAGCTCCACTGGGAAATTGGGGCAAAACTCAAACAACTCTTATTTGAGGCCTAAATAAATGATCAGAACAGTTTCCAGAACTCCACCAATTATTTCCAGGCACACCATTTTTTGAAGCTAGTTTGCTTGGCCTATTAATAAAGTAACGGCCTCTTATTTGACCGTTAATATAATATCAGCTATAGAAATCTTTTTTTCTTCGAAAATCACTGAACGATATTCATGGAAATATTTCATTAATTTCAATAAAAATTCAATGAATCAGAAAATCTTACGTTCAATACTCGTACAGAAGGCATATTCTAACATCATTCAAAAGAAATCAGTGCCTTCTGTACTCGTATTATAAACAACTATTTTAACATGAGTACACAAGAATCTTATTCCACAGTGTATATCAACACAAAGTGAATCCATGTTTTCCAGCTATCGTAGCAGTATTGGCATTTGTATCTTAACTGAAACTTTGACATATTATAATTATAAAAAATAATATCCATTTAAATGTTTGCATTTTGAAGTTGAATGATTGTAAAAAAGAGTAAATCAATTTTAATTTTTACCACAAAATCTTTTTACCTACCTTGAAATATGTTCAGCCATCAAATGATAAAAGAAACTCAAATATTCAATGCTTTCTTCTGAGAAATCTTTCAATGCGTTTTCCAACCTCGAATTCACAGTTTCATCTTCTTCTCGTATATCGCAGAGCTTCAAGGAATTCGTGGACGCTGAAAACCTGATGCCTTTACCGACCAGCGACTTTCGGAACCCAGTTTGCCTCGAAATGCGAACCATCAGGGCTGAGCAGGCCGAGCAGGATCTGATGATGGACCTGGCAGAGCGGGCGGAGCTCGCAGAGAAGCAGAAACAACGTGGGGAAATGGGCAGCATGGACAGTTCGGACACGTTCGAGAGCTGCAGAACGCACCCCTTTAACTCTCAGGGTGATCTCATTGCTTCCGATATTACTGACCCTCCTTGTGTTCTAGACAGCAACTTGTACGTTAATCCGTTGGACAAGAGTACGGACAACAGTCCAGACACTTTCACGCCGAGCAGACCTACGGGTGTGAAGAAATCGGCCTCTGGAGATACTGCGTTGAGGAGCTTAGGGGCGTCGCCTTCTGATGAGGCCTTCAGAGGCTTCGGTCCTTTAGAGAGGGGAAGTCGTGTGAGCCTCAACGAATCGCCTCTCCCTAAGAGCAGAAGGACAAGATTCCAACAGGTAGGGAAGTTTTTAGCACATTTGTTTAATTCATCATCACTTTATGTGTACAGGGTGGACAAAATTGCTGATACCTGAACTACAACAGTAACCGAGAAAAATTTGGAAAAATGAATGATACATTAGGGCCGTCATCAACTGCATTCCTCTATCTTCTATTTTATGAGTTATAGGCCAATATTGAAATTAAGGCGACTTCAAATTTGGTCATTATCTCCGTTTTTGTTTGTGTTAGGATGTTGAAATAAAACCATGAAACCATTAGCGTACTATAATAATAATAAACCTCTTTATTTCATAGTATGTAACTACAAACACAGAAACAGTGTCAAGCCCAAGCCACAATTGTTAACCCAAATAGTCAGACAAAAAATATGGTCCCAATTGTATTACAGAATCCCTTACTTTTCTCCTGAACAATTTGAAATTATTCTTCCCATCATCATATCATCAGGTAGATTGAAAATCTTGATACACATGTAAGAAGGGCGTTTTTCTGTTAAAGATAATCTATGTATAGGATAATGTGAATCTGAAGATCTTATAGGGTAGTTGGATCTAGTTGTGTGTCTGAGAAAATATACTTATTTTTAGGAAAGAAATTCAAGCACTGTACTAAATATATACCATAGATTGTTAGATATTTTTGTTTTCCTAAATACACCTCCACAGGGTGATTGTTTATATTTTACTCAATAGCTATCTCAGTTAATATTGGTCGTACACAAACTATCAAATGGGAAAATTTGCAGTATTTTTTATGAGCATTCAGAATTCAGTACTAAAAATTGCATAAAGGCATCGTTAACCTAAAAATTCTATGTGAACTGTTGTTTTTCAAATGGACACCCTGTATTTTATTTTCCTAATCGGTAGAACTCTTTCTTCTGATTTCAAATATATATATACTTTATTGAGGTTATCTCTTGCAGATTTCTAAAAATATAGATATTTTCTTCTAAATTTAAGGCAGCTGTGGAATGTCACACGAGAACGATGCGATTTTTTAATACCAAAGGAACCGTGGATAATGAAACACCTGATGTTTACATTATTTATTTTTTAACTGAAATTTGAATTAGGTATTCAAATGACCCCCATTTACTTTTAGACAGAGTCGATATCTTTTTTTGAAGTTTCTGATGGAATTTATGGAATATATTGCGGTTGTCAATTTCTTCCTCTATTCTGAATTTAATGTCTTCAATATTTTGCAGACAGGCCATATACACTTTATATTTTAAATATTCCCATAAAAAAGTGCCAATGATTTTAAGTAGGGACTATCAGAATATAATCACAGCATCCTCGAGTGGCGTTCTACAGCTGCCTCAGATTTTGACAAAAGAAACTTTAATTTTCAGAAACTGCCGAAAAAACCTCAAAAAAGTATATATATATATATATATATATATATATATATATGATATTAGGAGAAAGAGCTCTACCGATTAGGAAAATAAAATACAGAGTGTGCCATTTGAAAAACAACACTTCACATAGATTTTTTAGGTTAACGAAGCCTTTATCCATTTCTTAGTACTGAATTCTGAATGCCCATAAAAAATAATACAAATATACCCATTTGAGCGTTTTTGTACGACCAATAATAACTGAGATAGCTATTGAGTAAAATATAAACAATCACTCTCTACATGACTTATTAAATTTCATTTTGAACAAATATCTTACAGATATTAAGATAGTCCTCCGGGCTTATTGGCCCTGGCCTATTAGAAATTATTTCACCTAACGTTAAAATATTTTACAATTCTTTTTGCATAATGAACAGTCTTTCTACTTCACAGCATAATCCCCAAAAAATTACGTCACAACAAAGCAAAGGCCCGAAATTAGCGAAGTATATCACTTAAAAGTTCTGAACACTCGAATACTCTGAAAGTGTCCTGAGACCATATCCAACACTGCATAGCTTTGACTTCAAATGGTCTTTTTGATGGGACCAGCCCAGATACCCATCTAGATATACACCCAAAATCTTGACAGTATCCTCATGACCATTGGGGAAAAGGACACCTTCTCTTGCTTTATTGTATCTGCTAGTGCTGAACAGAACTTCCTGTTATTCATAACTTATTCGTTCTTTTCAAAGCATATAGGTATTTTTTTGTTGAAATATGGATTCTTATTTAGTCAATAATAATCTGATTGAACTATGTCAGATCTTACTTCCCCAACATCTTTCACGATAGGGTCCAAGTTCCAACATCTTTCCCAAGAGGTTTCCTTGCTGAACTTTAACATATAGTGTTGTGTGTTTTTTCTCTTATCTGTATAATATTTTTATTTCAACATTCCAACAGAAACGGTGATAATGACCAAAGTTGAACTCGCCCAAATTTCAATTTTGGTCGATAACTCGAAAACAAAAGATTATAGAGGAATGCAGTTAATGGCGTTATTAGTTTCTCTAAAAAAGACGACCATAATGGGTCATTCATTCTCCTCTAAGTCTTTCGGTTAAAATGTTGTAGTTCAGGTATCACCCATTTTGCCCACCCCGTACTTACAAAACTGTTTGCCCAAGAAAGTTGTATCCAAGAACAAGACTTGGGAACCAAAAACAACTCTTATGTTATACAGGGTGCGGCACGGAGGATGGATGGTTTTAAAAAAATAATAAAAGCGTTAATTTTTACTCAAAAACACATTTATTGACGGAATCAGATTCTCAAGGAAATAGCATTTGAGACAGTCAAGTGTGGAAAATCACATCAGGCATGTGGTGGCCGAAATCGGTGATGCAGTGCTGGAGGCGCTCTTGGAAGTTCGCGTAGACACTCTCCAACATCGCTCTCTCAACTTGGGCAACTTCCACGCGAATAGCCCTTTTCAATTCGTCCAGAGTTCGGGGCTTGGTCTCGTATACTCTAGCCTTGAGGTGTCCCCATAACGAATTGAAAAGGGCTATTCGCGTGGAAGTTGCCCAACATGTAGAAACCCTCAATTTCTGTCTTAGGAGATCATTTTCCTGGACATCTTGTATATTCAGTATAAATTTGTTGGTTGGACCTTCCGAGGAGCGAAGTTCACTCACATTCACGGTCGGTAAACTTGTAAAACTTATTATGATAGTTGTTTATATCTGCTCGTGAACACGGCTGAAAACAAGCAAAATTAATCCTGGTAGTCTTGCCGCAAACACATTTACCTCGAAAAGCCTAGAGAGAAAGATTTGCAGACCTGTTAGGTCATGGCAAATTCATATGAAAAAACAAGTAATTTCATGGCCCTAGCTTGAATTTAATTTTAGTTGCTACAAGATGGTATCATTCATGTGAAATTAGAAATTTTTCTCTTTCAAGCCGTAAAAGTCTTTTCAATTCTTTATAGAAGAATTTCTAATTGATTTGGTTTTAGCAACTAGGAGAGAAAACCCTGAAAAAATAAGAAAAAAGCAGAATGTGCCACAATATATTTCGATATATTGACTCCCAATTTAAAAAAATATCTTCAAAAGTGTTCATGAAAAAAATTGAAATTAATTATAATTTCAGGCGACGAGGCCTAGAACGAGGTTTGGTGATTCCACCGAACAGAATTCCCAAGAAAGTTTGGAAGGAAAAAAGAGGAGACCTCCATTCATGCCTACGAGGAGTCTAGCTTCAGCAACGAGAATTATTAATCAGCATTTATTCAGCTTACAAAACTTTGGTGGTAGTAAATCAGGTAAATATTGAAGAAATTTCATTCGTAATACATTAATGCCAGTACTCATAATCGAATCTCGAACTCGTTCTTAAGGATCATTTGCTCCGTTTCGTGGAGACTGAAATCTTTGTCCAAAATTGATCGAATGACCGACTATGGGTCGGTTTCACGAAACTTTGGTTGTATCTTTAAATTAATTGGAGCCATCGCGATTCATTGAAATTTCAAAACCAGTGATTCGATTGGTTCGAATTTACGTAAGGTTTTTTAATCGTACAATTAAAGCTTTGTGTAACCCGCCCTGAGAGTACTTGTTCATGAAATAAATTCGGTGCTCTTGTAAAAAAAGTCACAGAGCGGCACAGGGTGTTTTAGTACCTCACAAAAAACATATCTTCCTTGAGCTGATTCACGGCCTACTAAATCTACAGCCGGGTTCTCACTCAGAGCTTCGTACTGTCGCAGGCGACAATCCCCACCCTTCCTTGAGATTGTCGCAGAAATCCAAGTTGTGATCGAATTATTTCAACTACAAAAGGGCGTGTAGCGACAGATTTTGAGAACCAGAAATGAAAAGGTAGGGGCCAGGGGAAGGTTTGTTTACATATTCTGATTGGCTGGATTACTGTCGCCTGCGACAGTACGAAGCTCTGGGAACCCAGCTTAACAGGCCGGAAAGTTAGACGTTGCCGTTGATTTCTTCTGAAATTCGCACTGTTTTCGAAATAATTTCGAATTTATTTCAATTCTCAATGAAATAAAGAACTGTAGGGAGGAAAACAAAACAGCATTTCGTTTATCTGCGAATAATTTCTTAATATTTTTATCGCAGATAATCCAGAACTCACCACGAGGAGGTAGCTGTTGTATTGAGTTCTACAAGATTATTCCGAATGAAAATGATTCTAACAAAATAGGTGAATGAACATCAAAAGAGGAAAAAATGTATTATTTCGCTATCGAAAACGATTACATTCTGACTGGTGATCTTCAAACTCAAAATAACTCCTATAAAACAGAAATTCAACAAGAATGAGCTCCGAATGAATAAAAACTATGAATTCAATCCTGAAATATGTTATATAAAACTAAAAATAAACTCTGAATAAATAAAAACAATTCTGATAACTAACGGCTAAAAGTTTGTAGAATAATTATTAAGGAAGATATTATTCGAAATTTGGGAAAATTTGCTCAAGATAATTTCAAAAGGCTGCTGACATAGTGAAAATTTGTCATGATAAACATCTCAAGTACGCTGAAAATATGTCATAAACATTTCTAAAACGTTACCTATATTGTAGAATTGAACAGAGTCATTTTCTTTAACGTTGGAAAAGAACACCCTCTTTTTATTTATATGTACTTACTAGCTGGTCCGCGCAACTTCGTCAGCCCAAATTGGCTCTTGAAATTATTGTTATTATTATTAATTATTATTCCAATATCATCCTCAAATACGAAAAATTTTGAAGAAGCCTAGATCCCAATTGCCACACCGCCTACCAGATCCGATTGTTTTTCCCTAACTTCTCGTGTATATACGTCTAACCTATACCTAAATAACTGAAACTACAATCAAATAATCAGTCAATTGTCTCAACGTATGTGCCCTCCCGTAACGCGGTTTCTTCGGGGGTACATTACGCATGATATTATTCGTACACATCAGTTCTACAACAGCTAATAGTATTGCTTGGTTGAGGTACTTCACCTGATTGCCTAGAATCGATCGAGGCTAAGGGTCATTTTTGCATAATACCGTAAGAATAACATGGGTGATTCGCGACTACGCAACGTATGTACTTTGACGAATGGCCCTTATAGCTCTGAGAAGCAGGCATTTTTCGACTCGCTTGATATTTTCTCATTGTTTTATGCTGAAATACCACATTAGGCGCGTTCACCGAACGTAATAGTTGTGGAACTGTTGCGGAATCGTCCGGTGGCACATACGCTACAAACTCAGTTGCACAACTGTTACGTTCGGTGAACGCGCCAAATGTTATTCGGATATATTAACTATATTGATGAGAAGCTTCATCTGAATCCATTCGGTAGTTCTCACGTGAAAGAGTAACAAACATCTTCACATCCTCACAAACTTTTGCATTTATAATATTAGTGGGATTTAAATTCAGATATAAGTAATGTAACTTGACTCTTCAATTGCTTCAATAAATTTCAGAAAAGATCTTTGTATCACTTCAGACCGAGCTACTAAAATCAAAATGAATCATTTTAATTGTTTTAATATATTCTAATTTATAAAATTAGAGTTCATTCGGTTATTTATGATATGATATGGGAATTTTGGAACATTATTATACAGTTATATATATCATAACAGAATATCGCCTTGGTAAATTTCAAGAGATAACTATTTGAGAGTAATATTTGGATCAAATGAAAGAAACTCTTGAAGAATAGCCAAATTCAGACTCAGTGAGCATGATTTATGCAATTGATTATGTCTAAATATTCCTTGAACATTTTCTAATGTGAAAAATGTTCTCAGGTGGCGGGCCTATCACTGAATATTTTCATGAGTAGGCACACATCAGTTTCCCAAGATTTGTCCTCTGAACAATCTTTCGTAAAAAACACGTTTGACACCGTTCGCGCTTGCGTAATTTGGTTTCACATGCCCAGAGTACAAGATTACCATCAAAGAGTTAGAAATCCTACTTCAATATTAGCAAATAGATTTTTATCCCATCCAAGACATTATCTGCTTCTTATTGGGTCCTTTACGCGGTCGAATGATAATTTTTGAAAAGAAATTATCACGGTAGGCCGACTGACACCTTCTTTCAATTTTCTGAAAATCGATAAAACATGACGAAACACTTTGAAGTTTTTCAAGAACCATTGGGTTTACCCTATTAACTGCTTGATAAGACCAGAAATAATGTGTGGGTTCATCAGGCATATTCTGATCTGAAAAGGCTAACCGGTGGAATTAGAAAACATGAGATCAGTTTTTTGAGTTGGAGAATTGTAAAGTGAAGATGTCGGAAAAAAAAGTTTATGACTCATTTAATTCGCATAACTAGCCATTTGGAAAAACAAGAATTATTTTTCCGAATATTCATTTATTAGTAATGAAAAGAGAGATTCTTTCAATTCTGGGAATTTCAAAGAAATTTTCAGTTCATTCATTAAAGTTTATTCATAGATAGGGTCAGTCGTAAATCAATCTACTTGCCTTTCTGCATCCAAACCTCACGAGCTACCTCTGACTAAGACCGAGATTTTAATATCATTGAGAAAAAGCGTCTTAGGTAACCTCATTCCGCCCCTGTTTCCACCTCTCGAATTTAATGACATGCACAATTACATTTTGTCGGATCTGCTTCTAATAGACATTCAGGAATGGTCCAAATACCCGGAGTAATATATGAAGCAGAACAGGATCAAAAGCTGCTATAATCAATTTTGGCACGTTGAGAACAACAAATATTCGCAACAATAAATTTGCTTACCGTCCGACGCGGGTGACTCAAATCAACCTTACAAATGCGTCAGTTTTTAAAGATTGAAAACACCGGACAACCATAAGGTAAATGTCCCAATTATCGACAGTGTCCCAATTATCGACATTTCTGAAGTATTATCTGTTTAATAAGAAGAAAAACGGTCTCATTACAATTTGTATGCAACATACTTCTGATACATACTTCAAAGATCATACTGAAATCAAAAAATAGTTTTCCCTAACCCCTCCAGCCCAAAAAAACTGCTGCTCAACAGTCGCGTATGAGTCGTTTTCTAGTGAACACCGTTCTACTTCCTCATAAGTTAAGCGCATACTCTTTCATTCGCTTCAATTTTCACGTACAATATTTCACTAAACTGTAAAATATTGATTACAAACATAGTTATATAGGATTATCCTTCTTCTGTATTATCAAATTTTAACTATTTATCCTATATTTTTATAAAAAACAGGGTGTCGATAAATGGTACATCTGAAAACTACTGTGTTCCAAATATCGACATGAGTGTCGATAAATGGGTCTCGTTTGAATTTTTTTGACTTAGTCATAGTTAACAAAGTAAAGTGATTTCCTAAAAAAAAATTTTGTGTGGTTGTTCATGAAACTCATCCTCCTTCCTGTAAAATGGGAGTACAATGAATCATGGTGTCGATACAACGTGCAACTTGGTGTCGATATTTGGTGCAATACAAGTCGATGTCTAGGACAGAAAAGATTAACTTGAAATACACTTTGAAAAAAAAAACAGTCATCATTATTTCACTTCTGTTAATATAATTCGCTTCGAAATGATTAAATATTTCACCTAATATCAATCGACATTCAATTTATATTCAAGTCAACACTTATTTCAATAATATTTTAACGGATGTCGATAATAGGAACATTCATATGTCGATAATTGGTTATTTTGCGTTTTCAGTGAGCTTTCCACTTACAGTAACAGAACAGGCAAGCATTTTCAGAGAGATTTCAGAAAAAACACCTGTTAAAGAAATTCCAGAAAAAAATATACCCACTCCTTTCAGAAACGCACTTCTCTCGCCTTGCACAGATGAACACTCAGTCACTGCAGAAAAGGAACAGAGAATTGAAGGAGGGAGAAAATTATTGAAATCATCCAAAAAGAAAAAAAGTAAAACAAAGGAAAATATAAAGATGTAAGAACAAAGGTTGAAACAATAGAAGCAAAAATCGAACGACTCAACAAGAAATTCATGGAAAAAAGCCACAATAAAGAAATTATTCAGCCACTACTTCTTGAATTCAGAGAAAACCATGCAACCAAAAGAAAAATCAATGAGAAACCGCTTTACTTCTTGCTGAATGAATGTCGACTACGATCATTTCAAATCACAATTTCTTGTACCATCTAAATTTTTTGTTCATTTTTATTATAGAATTTGGTTATCATTGTTAGCATTGTTTGAAACAGGCTGGAAGACTTCGGTCGTTGGCCAATTGGAGTGATCCAATAAAGATTAATAAATAATAAATATAAAGATGTAAAATCAAGATCCGTCGGAAAAATGTCAATACGCTTAAGGTGATTATGTTCTCGTAGAATATGATGCTGAATATTTTCCTGGGTTAGTATTGAAGAAGTCTGGACAATCATACCAGGCATTGACAAAAAGCCATGGTAACTGTAGATGGCTCAACGTTGATGATAATTTGCATTACGAAGATGAAATATGCATATTGAATAAATGTGGCATATATGACATACCTGAAATGCAAGAATTTAAAAAAATTGAATTCATATCAAAGTTTTTGAACTTTTAGTATTTATTCCAGAATAATATTGTATTTTTTCACTTTTGATGTTATTTCGAACTGTTGCTTCATTTTTCATCATGAATAAAAGATTATTCTATTCATATTATTTCTGTCACGTTGCTCAGAATGATATTATTCACAACCATTTATAAATTTCCACTCTGTCGATAATTGGTACCACCACATGTCGATGATTGGGTTTTCTGATTTTCTAGTTGTCGATCATTGGGACATCTGACTTGCCTGTATTTCATTCAATTTTAATTATTTTACTGTATATGAATTAGTTTTTTTATGTTTGTTTATTCAAATATAACATACATAGAATGGGAAATTCAGGAAATTCAACAAATTCTACTTATATTTCAACTAGGCAATCATACTTTCTCCGCAAGATCTACGGGGGGGGGGGGGGGTAATTGGGGTAATTACCCCCCCCCAAGGAAAATATTTTGTTCGGAAAATAAGTCATACAATCATTACATAGGAACATATCGTGACAAAATACTATATCCTAAATTTTTTTTACCCCCGCAGAAAAAATTTGCTTTGGAGTAAATAAGTGTGACGTAAACGGCCGAGTACCTACTTTATCAACATGTAGAGCGGTGATATCAATATTTCAGCAGGCCTGGATCTACTATTTTTTCTGACCGGGGCAAAAATTCATGATGGCGCCCCCGCCCTCTAAAGTTTGGTATGATAATTGGAAGCATTGAAAATGTATATCTACACTACTGGAATGAATTAAAGGGTCAAAATGAAATCGAAATTTTTTGATCAATTTTCAACAGGCTATAACTTCGAGAGGAATGGTCGTACAAAAAAAAACAAAGAAAGAAATTGTAGCCCCGGCCATCTTGTTTTTGGATTATTACTTCTTTTTGTTAATCGCTATAATGTTCGAACACTTCGTTTATTAATCATCCATTCCTTTTCTTTTAAATCTTGATACGTCTACTTATCATGGACATATTGACTCTCAAATAGAAAGGGATCCTTTCGTCTTTGACTATCGATATCTCAGCAATCTGTTATCACACCAAAAGTTAACAGTGGGTTTCGAGAAACCTGATAATTTCCCTTCAAAGGCTGTTCATTGCTTTTTCAAAAAAAAAAAAATTTTTAACGAAAAGGGGGCGTCTGGTTTTCGAAATCAAGCGCTGGATCAAACAAAAACTAAGAATGTTAAGTGTGCCTTTCACTATTCAATATGTTTACATAAACCCTACCAAAAGCCAATTCAATCTAGCCAGCCGTTTTTTTTTTTGTTTCACTCGATCGAGGGTTTGATATAATTGAAGGATCACGTTTGTTGCTCTGAAAAGCTCATTACCTTTTAAACATGAGAAAGAAAGTTTTTTCGAGCACTTCCACAATTTAATTGCAGATGTTGGCCAAATATTCGAAAAAGAAATAATTTTAAAAAAATTCAAACAGTTTTTTTTTCATTTTTCATTTTTGTTATTTCGAAAAAACTTCAGAAAATTTGAAAAACCACCACCCAATCATTTTTAATGCATTCATTTTTCAAACTGGTCTTTCGTCAATTAGATTCTAAACAAAAGTTAATACCCCTTAATGAATTTCGTCCTTTTTCACTCGCTTTTCGGAGAATACTTCTGTATACTTTTCGCGAATACATAGGAAATCGCTTAATTAAACAGATATTTCTTCTCAAAATCTTCATGCTTTCAATAAAAACAAACACACACACAAACAAAGAAGCGAAAATCAGACCGCTCAACCTTCACGTGGTAGGTTTGCTTTGAATAAAGCTAATGGCGGCGGGTATTATTTTCTTAAACTTTTAAATTTTTTACTTTTTTGAAAATAAAAGCAATATCTCCAATGAAATTCTGAAAAGGGTTTGGAAAAAAGAAACAAAAATTCTCGGAAAACTATGAGGCACAGGCGACATCAGTTTATCGTTTTGTTTTCAGGTGTGAGAGGGCTAAGTAAAAATGATAAAGTTTTCCACAGCAACTGTTTTCGGAACAAACCACGTTCCAGGAAACAATATTAACAGAAAATTAAAATATAAATATTATGGATTAGGAGTGAAATAAATATTTAAATTGCTAATAAATGAAGACGAAGTAATAACGAGATAAAAACAAATATATACATACGCTTGACAAATGAAATTCATAAAAATAAAATATGGACAATAATAGACCTTGAAATTGGAATTCGAATACTCTCATCTCTAGAATGGGAATATAAATTAGAAGATTCTATATTTATCCCCTTTTTGAAAAAAAATATCCTTGTCGAAAAATGGACAATAATTATTATTGAAATATGAGAGTACCCGCACTTGCCACATGAAGAAACCCAAATCAAAGAAGACGCCTAAAAAAACCGCCAATAACACGATCATCTTGTAACGATTGAAGAGAATGCCGACACGCATGGGGTATTTTATGAATTTATGACTTCCTTAGGGACGCGTTGAGTACTTTTTCGGTAAACAAAATTCATGGAATCATCGTCACCAGAATCTTTTCATGATCTTTGTTCAACCAGAAAGTGCTCAACAGGAAGTTATCAATCCATAAAAAACCTCTACCGATTAAATTATAGCTAAGTCGATTGGAAACCGGAAAACTGTTGTGAATCCAACTCTTTCTTTCTTCCGAGAAAATCAAAAATAAAAACATTTAACCGCTGGTTGATTTTGGCGCCCCCTTGAGCTGGCGCCCGGGGCAAGCGCCTCGCTTGTCCCCCCTGAATCCGGGCCGGTATTTCAGCAAAAAACGGCTTCGTTGTAAAAAACTGGTTATACATTCACGCTTCAAAGTATTGTCCATCGCTGGCCACTACTTTCCCCCATAGTTATTGCAGCGAATCCCGCGTTGAAAAAACTGATAATCTTTTTTTCATGGCGCTCTTTCGATTTCGCAGGCAGCAGTTTTATGGACACTTGTTCCATAAAACTTTGCGAGATTTTTAATCCTCTCTAGAACTCAAAGTCGCATAATTTTGGAGAGGAATTAAATGATCTATTACTATTGGTTTTTCATTTCAATTTATATACCTTCAAAAAAAATTATAACAAAATGGCGAATGCGCTGGTCAATCTTTTTCTTGAATTTGTTTATACCTTGAACACCTTCTTATATAATTGGCAAACAGTAGAAAAAATTGGCGAAATCCGTGCACCCGTTTACTCGGTTAACAACGCAAATCAGTTCTTTATTTTCATTTATATAAGAACTACTAGCTGACCAGGAAACCGTTGTTCTGTCGTATAAATTATTTCTAGTGTATGTTTTGTTTGTCTTATAACAAATGAAGAATAGATTGTGAGTGTATATGGATGGAATATATAATACATAAACGACTAGCTGTTGACGATGACCAGGAACAAAAAAATTTTCTAGGTATATCGATTTTTTCCTTGTTATTTGAAGATTTTCACGAAAACAGAACCTTTGAATAAGAAAAAAAATTGGAAATTGTGTTCACAACATTCTTCGTATTTAAGGAAATATTTCTACGTGGGGACGTCAAGAACTTTAAGATTGCGTTAGCGTGTACAGAAAACAACATTAAAAATATTTAAAATTCAGCCTTAAAAAAGGAACAGTGTTATCCCGAAACGTTGGCTCGAAGAAATTTTTTTGGAGAATTACATTGTTCGAAATCTGATACTGTTGTTTTTCATAAAAATATAACGATTCATTCACGACACATTGAGGATCATATTTGTTATTTGTTCCAATACTGGAGATGACCTGATGACCTGATGAAGATGATTGAAAGATGACGGAAGTTGATGGTAATAAAAAAAGGAATCAAAGAATCTACTTGTATTTTGTTCTATGAAGATAATAATCCGACCGAATAATTAGTATTAGAAACTGATTGTTTTGACAAAGGACAGTTGACAAATCAAAAATCCGCAATTCTGAAGATTTTGCCTGATAAAATTCAAAACGTTGATTGTTTTGCTGAAATCATTTTATTATTTTTCTTCATTGTTGGGCAACAATGTTTCCGAACAAATTTTCCCCTCCTGAATTCTCGAAATTAGTCCAAGAATTCACATTGAAGCATTTCTATAATTTTAAATATTTTAATTTTGAAGAATCCTAGAATACATTTCAATCGATAACCATAATCAATGATAAAAGGTATATAAATATTAATAGTTATGAGAAACGTTCTAGTTTCTCATCATACTTACTGATGTTGTAATCAACTGACGGTATTATCAATTCCTGCCGTATACTCGACAGGGATTCAATAATATTAATGAATTTATTAATTGGTCCAAATATCCCCATGTATATTTAGGGAATATTTTTTGAATGAGTGGGAATCTCCATGGAATATAAAAAGGAGATTTTCCGAAACGTGCCTAGAATATTCTCATGATTATTCCAGAATATGATAGGTTCATAGAACGTCTATAAAACCAGAGTTCCTCTCTCATTTGATAGTTCATGGAACGACCTCAGAATGTGCGAGGTCTCTTGTGAGGATATACTATTCTAATTGCCGAGTTCGGCAATAGCACCCGAGAGCCGACGGATTTTTTAGACACGTGACTACAGATTTATCTGAAATACACGAACAGTAATCGCCAGTTATCTATGGCCATTTTACCGATAGATTCGTAGGAATTCAGTGGGTAGCCATAAACTGAACGATTGAAATTATTATGTAATACAGGGTGTTTCTGAATTGATCCGAGGCTCCACTGGCGTTGATACGGGGGGGTAATGGGGGTAATTACCCCCCCCAGGAAAATATTTACTTTCGAAAACTAAGTCGTACAATCATTACATATATATATATATATATATATATATATATTCTTATGAAAAAGAGAGCTAAAATAATACATTAAATGTTGAAACAAAAAGTACCTAAGCTGAGGTAAAAAAAGAACGGGGTATCATAACATTCTTTGTATGATACTATAGAATCATACGATACTATCAACACTAGTATCATACGATACTATACAGCCAGGGGAAAAAAACCTCAGCCGAAAAAACCTGCCTCCCCGTAAACAAAATAACATAAAATATCAAATATCAGGAAAATCTTGAAAGACATCAGTGTGATCATCTTCATGTTATCCGTCGATGGGCTCGGATAAACAGATTCTTCCGAAAACGACTAGTAATTCTTAACCTGAAATGAAAAAAGACAAAAGCAGAAAAGAAACCGATTATTCAGAATAAATCGAATGCATTTTGGAAATGCATTTGCTACTTTAAAAAACATCAACATTAAGATTTCTTGGTCAAATAATGTTCGGAGGTTTATAAATATTTATGACAGAAATGTCACAAAATTTGAAAGAAATGAAAAAAAACTCCATCAATTTCCTCTTTCTGAATCTGTTGAATGTTACGAAACTGATAATTTTTCAACAAAACAAGCTAAACTTGTAAAAAATCAATTAATACATAACCTTTCAACTGTCCTCTCTCACGAGGATTTTTTTTTCTGTTGCCGTGTGGGTTTCTTGCAGAAGAATCTCTTTGATACCATGTTCATCAGCTAATTTGGAGACGTAATCACACTTGTCTTTCGAAATTCCTTCGATATTCAAATTCAAAATCCACAAATTGTTGCTCTCTGGTCGTGAGGGTTTTTTCAAACCAGATACGACCTTCCAGGTGATCATTACATAGGAACATATCATGACAATATACTATATTCTAAGTTTTTTTACCCCCCCCCCCCCAGAAAAAATTTGTAACGACGCCCTTGCGAGGCTCATAACAAACATGATGTGAAAACCCCCAGATATTTTCGTTGAAGTATATAAAAATTTCCGGATGGAAAATTATTATTGACCTGAATTAAAAAAGTTTGGACAAGAGCGACACCAACGGTTATAATGCTTACACCCAATTAATCCATTTTGCCATTTCAGGAAGAAATAGTAGTAAATCAACTTTGTCAGTAGATTCGATAGACAGTAGGCAGAGCCCCCAGCTGGAACACCATAGGAGGAACAAGTCGATATTGAAAAAATCAGACAGTAGTGGGAATAAAAACGGTGGTGATCCAGAAAGTGAACGTTTGATATCGGACAATACGTCGTTGTACGACATCGGTTCTGGAAGTGAATACTCCCCAAACAAACGCTTTCCTTCCCCGCCTGTTCGTCATAAGACTGCTAAAGCTCTTCCTACCTATCAGCAAGAACTGGAAAGAACACGGAACCTCAAATCACAGCTGACACCAAGGTGAGTCATTAGTAAGACATACAAGGTGTAAACACTGATTAGATTTTGTTCTAGAGTAAGATACCAGGGCCGCCAGACCTTACTTATTTTTGAAGTAACGAATTTTATAGTATAGACAGTCTTATATGTGTTAAATAGTGTGTGCATACTCGCTAGCTTGGCTATGCGGCCCGTTCGCAGGTAGGAGGTAGAAAAAGTGGACAAAAACATACCGAACTTTTCTTAAATTCGAAGAACTGATTTTTATATATGTCACGCAGAATATTATGAAAAATAAATATTTCATATTGCCAGACAGTTTCCGTGGGCCGAAATTCCTCCCAGACGCTTCAAATTCCAATAAAAAAAATGACAGGTTAGAAACATTGTGTCCTTTTGACAACTTTCGGAATCAAACGACAAAATTTCTAGCTCCTCCAAGGATGGAGGTTTGGTCGTTGGGCCAGCAACCCAACACCAAAAAAGTTCACAATGTTGCTGAATTTCTCATTCAACAAGCCTCGGAATAGGACTGGTAGTATTCAACGACGTGAGTGAATGAACTAAAAATGAGAATGATTACTTGAAATGTACAAGGACTATTGAGCACCAGGAGATCATTTTTGCTGGAGTTGTTTGTTACGTAAGAGTTGGATTGGAGATTGAAAATGAAGTAGCAGCACAGTTCGGAGAAATAAAAAGGATTGAAAGGCTTGATGAAGAGAACTGGGTATACTTCATCAAGCTGTTTGTATTGTAGATTGCATATTGTTAAGCCCAGAATATACATCTACATACATACATAGAAACATTGTTGCGAAATGTCCAGATTCAGCACTTTTGTTAAATTCGAAACAATAATTTTGATATATGTAACGCAAAATATTATAAATAAAGGAATATTTCATATTGCTAGACCGTTTCTGTGGGCGGTAATTTCTCCCAGATGCTTTAGGTGTTGGGTTGCTGGCCCAACGACCAAACCTCCATCCTTGGAGGAGCTAGAAATTTTGTCGTTTGATTCCGAAAGTTGTCAAAATAACACAATGTTTATAACCTGTCATTTTTTCTGTTGGAATTTGAAGCGTCTGGGAGGAATTTCGGCCCACGGAAACTGTCTGGCAATATGAAATATTTATTTTTCATAATATTCTGCGTGACATATATAAAAATCAGTTCTTCGAATTTAAGAAAAGTTCGGTATGTTTTTGTCCACTTTTTCTACCTCCTACCTGCGAACGGGCCGCATAGCCAAGCTAGCGAGTATGCACACACTATTTAACACATATAAGACTGTCTATACTATAAAATTCGTTACTTCAAAAATAAGTAAGGTCTGGCGGCCCTGGGATCTTAGACTATTCCGCCCATTTTAGAATATGAATGTTTCGATTGATCAACTGCAGTGACGCTTTCAACAAATTATGACATATTCAAATATTTGAATATATTCTTTTTTCAAACAAGAATTGTTATTATTGGTGATAATAGGCGATAATAGAAATTTTTTGTAGGGGGGGGGGGCAACTGAGGAATTCCGAGCTATGTGGGAAGAACAGAAACAATAAAGCAACAATTCAAACACCCGTATATTTAACATTAAATCGAAGGTTAACATCCAAATTTGCAAGGATAGTACCTATCACATAATATATTAGAAAAATTATTCCGTATATCAGAAAATATTTACTGTCTCGTTAGGTAAAATAATAAAAGAACAGGGTGGGCAAAACTGGGTGATACCTGAACTACAACACCAACAATTGTTATTATTGGTGATAATAGGCGATAATAGAAATTTTTTGTTGGGGGGGGGGGGGGGCAACTGAGGAATTCCGAGCTATGTGGGAAGAACAGAAACAATAAAGCAACAATTCAAACACCCGTATATTTAACATTAAATCGAAGGTTAATATCCAAATTTGCAAGGATAGTACCTTTCACATAATATATTAGAAAAATTATTCCGTATATCAGAAAATATTTACTGTCTCGTTTGGTAAAATAATAAAAGAACAGGGTGGGCAAAACTGGGTGATACCTGAACTACAACATCAAACGAAAAAGATAGAGGAAAATGAATGACACGTTACGGTAGTCTTTTTAAGAGGAACTGATAATGCCATCAACAGCATTCCTCTATCTTCTTTTGTTTTCGAGTTATAGGCCAAAATTGAAATTTGGGCGATTTCAACAGTAGCATACTATGTTTTTTCCCAAGAGGTTTTCTTTGCCGAGCTATAACACAATGTTTTGTTTTTCATTATGGAAACAGTAGTTTATTATGACTGAAAAAGAATCATCATTTTTTCCCTTTTAAAAATATATATCACATTATACAGGTGGCCCACGTAAAACAGTACCTACTGACCGATATTTCTGTGCATATGCTCTAGAAATTGAATAGATTAGACAAGTTAATTTTTTGACGCCTTTTGACTGCGAGGTCAATGGTCTATAATCATACCACTAATCGGGGTAGGAGCCCCTTCAAGATTCTCAAATTCCTCTTGGGTTCGAGTGACACATCATATTGCGAAAGTTCTGCAATTCTATTCATGAATATATAGTGAGCAACTTCTATTTGGTATCAAAAGATTAATCTGTCGGAGCATATTCTAGAGCCTACTTACAAAAATATGGGGCCGAATTACTTAACGTGGCCCACTCTGTATGATTTAGTTATATATTTTTAGAACTGAAGAAACCGCTGATTCTTTCTGAGTAATTTCAAACTATTGTTTCCATAAGAAAAAAACACAACTTTATGTTATAGCTCAGCAAGGAATCCTCGTGGGAAAAAACATAGTACGCTTATAACATTGAAATCGTCCAAATTTCAATTTTGGCCTATAACTCGAAAACAAAAGAACCTAGAGAAATGCAGTTGATCGCATAATCAGTTTCCCTAAAAATGGCGACCGTATGTGCCATTCATTTTCCTCTATCTTGTTGGGCTAAAAAATTGTAGATCAGGTATCACCTGAATTTTGCCCACCTGTAGAGTTCGAAATACAACGAAATAGATGGAGAGATAAAACATCATATCAGTGCTTTTTTCTTTTTTTTTTACTTTTGACTCGTATATTCTAGATTTTGATAGAGCAATATCTCCAAAGATTGTGTTCAGTATTTCGAGCGAAATAACACTTCATTTGCATTACAATATTTCTAACATACCTAATCTCTACTCGACAGAATAACTCATTTTGAAATGCGACAAAATAAAACAAATTTTTGGGTGTTAGTATCTGCCCAACAAAACCATCGAGTATAAATATATTGATGGTCAATGCAAATGCATGCTAATCTGGCTCGTGTTCAGCATGAATTTTAATCGAGGGTTGCCCAACCCAACAAAAATAGAATTCTCAACATTAATTTTTCCAATTACAAATCCTCGGTAATTTTCCATCATAGTTAGTATATTGAGTAGTAGAATATTGTATTAGAATGTGTAAATGTAAGTATGTTGTGAATTTAATTTCAGATCACAGTTCACACTACTCGATGACATAATGAATGCTAAAGACAGGCAGCAGGATGCGATAGTGATTGATTCGAACCGTTTATCAGAGACAAGCCAAGTACCTCTGTATATATGCCCACCTCCTCCTCTTGAAGATACTTCTCCCTCTGAAGAAACAAGCCTTCTTTTGCATTCCACTATGACTGTGCCGAACACTACAGCTACCATTCCTTCTGGAAATTCAATTTGCAAGCGTCCTAGACCATCTTCGTAGCATTCAAAGGTAAGCATTTACTCATTTCAAGGAGGGCGTGCGCCCCCTGTGCCTCCCATTTGAATCCATTACTGGTAACCAAATAGTTGGTGAATATCTGATAGTTCCAGTAACAATTCTCATAGAAATTTCAGTTTTGCATTTTTGGCAAAACTGTTGTGTTAAACAGGGCAACAATATTCAGTGTGATTGCATCAGGACCCTTCGAAGTACCAACTATCACTACCTACCTAACTATCACTTCGGCTGTGAATAAGCACCACTGAACAGAGTTAGAATAGATATCAAGTCTGCAGATTCACCCGAAGTGAGAACATCCCAGCAAACACGGCGATGCAAATGTAACTTTTATGCGCGATGTACTGTCCTCCGCATCAAGTACGCATTTCGGAAAGATGAGTAGTTGAATATGCGATCGTGAAACTGGTCCCAAATGATACTCCATTTCTTGTCACATTTGTGACGCTCGTGCGAGTTAATTTTGAGATCACTTTTCTTTATTTCCTTCCGACGTCGCATAGGAATTTTGATGTGATACTAAAAGATATCTTCCAATAGGAAGTCATTTCTCATCGCATTTGCGACATATTTTGTTATACTCATTGCGTTCATAAATATTATACCATTTTTATGCGGGTAATTGAATCATTGATTGCAGGAGGATACTAAAAAAATGTATTCGAAAAAAAAATATAATAATTACTAACGTCAAGATAGAACACATTAAAATACAAAAAAAAAGGGAAAAAAAGAAACAAAAAATATACAACATAACTGTGAGAATTAATTATGTAGTTAGTTTTTCAATCTACCTTTCCTTCCTCTGCCTTGCATGTCGCAACTATTCCTTCACATAGATTTCGAAGTTCTTCTCCGAAATTCCACAGTTCTTCCTCACCACATCTGAAAGAAATGAAAGCATAAGCTAAAATTATTTTTTTTTATTAGCAAGAAAGTAACAAGTTCGATTATTTGAGAAATAATATCAGATATAGAAGTATTGTACATTTCTCTTCTCCATCCTTCGATGAGTGATTTCAGATACGACTTCGATGTTCGGTCCTTTATTATTACCTGGCGCGTCAACAATGCAACCTTCAAACCTCGGCAACCCCTATTAGGTCCAATTTTTTTTGCAGGCAACCCTATATCAACGTGTTCACAATAAAACAGCGCTTATGCTGATATTTTTTTTCTATTATCACACCGGTGAAATCATCTCATTTCGACATACCTGTTTAAACCAGGCAATCAGTAGTTCGTCCAGGTAAATAACAGGCAACCCAATGTCTGCAGATTATACATGTTTCATACTACAAGTCCAGTATAAAATTTTCTTATTATCATGATGTTGCAAAATGTCATGAAAAATCATTTTTGAAAAAATAATTAAAAATACTCTGTCCAGGATTTTTTTTAGGCAACCTATTTTCTATATATTATCAAACATCTGATGAAGTTCATTATGAAACAGGTTCAATTCTATTATCAGCTCGGTGAAGGTCAATGTAGGTTCGGATCTTCTTCTAATTGTAATTAGGGGCAATAAAACACAGATGCGGTTTCTCTACAGTAAAAGATCGAAGAAATCCCTTACTCAATACTTCTTGGCTATGATGAGTCACATTGCGAACGAATATTTGCATCGCATGGAAATCACATTTGAGATATCTTTATTTGTCGTCAAAATTCGTTAACCCTTAACTGGTATGGTGCTTTAAATTTACTTCCAAGGTATGGTAGGGTCAATTTTGACCCTGTGTATTTTTTCTATCAGAGAAATATAGTCTTTTCTACATAAAGAATTTCTCTTTGGTAATCAAACTACACAGTGAAAATGAATTTATTGTATTCCAAACATGTAGATCTCTGAGAAAAAAACAACTACAAAAATAATAAATTTTTACTCGAATCTCGCTTTGGGATGAGAATGTGAAAAAGCGAACCCAGAAAAATTCTAACAAACATGTTTTATATGGTACTATTTCCTTATATGTTCATAATGATCACAATTTTGGCGCACTGTTCTTACCGAACATTGATTGTTGCAAACTATTTTTTCTCATTCAGCACATGAATTGAAACATTTTTCATCGTTGTATGGACATAAAAACACTTAACTTCGTTTTGGAGTCTAATAGAATCTTCGATTGGTTCCACGTTAATGGTATAGCAGCAGTGGTGTAGTGGCGAAATTTTTAGTGTGGGAACGCTAAATAGTGACTTACCAATGGGAGGAAGGTTCATGGGTGCTGGCTGATGTCTCATATAAATATATGAGGCACTTACACATTTATTAAGATATTATTTTATTTACTTGCGTAGGTGATTTGAATTTTTGTTGTTATTATTTTTTTTCTTATTGAAACCAGTGTGGGAACGCCGTTCCCGCTCCACTACACCCCTGTATACCAGGGTCAAATTTGACCCTAAGCCCGATGTCACGGTTTTATGGCAGACGCTAACAAGAAAATTACTAGCGTATATTGGTCATATCAATGCACTAGGAGAATAGCGGGAAGAGGAAGGAATTAGAATCACTGCGTATCTGGCTATGGTACAATTTGTTTTGAGTAGGGTCAATTTTGACCCTGCCAGTTAAGGGTTATCAAAGCGATATCACAAAATTACTAGATTTTGGAGGCCTATGCGACATCACAATGAATAATATTTTATTTCATGTTGAAAATGTAACTCCACAAAACTGTCAGGCGACGTAATGTGTTTGCTGCGGTATTTATATTTTTTTATTCAGTCATCGTTGTTGTCTTCAAATAAATTTTTCTCAATCAATAATTTTCTTCCGAAAACACATTGAAATGATTCTTCAGAATATTATGAAATACGAATGTCCAATTAGTGGAAGACAAAAATTCAATTTGATCACCATGTACGATTTTTCTGAGAATTTAGTTGAGTTCCAATATTAAATTGGATCTTTCTCTGAAGCTTTCTTTGAGCAAAATCACGTACGGGACAATGAAATTGACTGAACCCCATAGAAAATTTTCTGCTCTTTTCAAATACCTCATTCAAATCTCAAAATTCTTATATACAAGGTGTTAAATCTCAGCTTGGAAGAAGTCCCAAATTTTTCAAATACGAACCTTGAATTTTTCGGAAATTTAAATATGAATAGATCGACCTGTGGAAGGTTACTATACGTTCCAAGTATCAACCGAATATACCGGTTGGTTCAAAAGTTATTAGCAATTGAAATTGTTGGTGAATACATGAACCACCCTGTATCTCGGTTATGGAATTGATTAGACCTACCATATATGGGTTTTTTGGACCCGCCTGAATAGTTCTAGCTCAGATTACCGTATGTTCATTTTCCAAAAATGAAACACCCGGTATGTAATTTTGAAATATTATATTCCGAAAATCATTTCAATATATAAAATCAGATTTAATTGAAAATTACAATATTTTAGTCTGTAATTTTTCAACGGAGTCGAATCGGAAAAAAAGAAAAGACAATAAAGTGTTCCTTTCGACCTCAGGAATCTCCCATTTAAATTTTTAAATAAATATATGTACAATTAAAAAACTCACTCTGTATAAAATAAATTGTATATATTTCGTTTTCTGTATTATAATTATTGATAAACTTTTTTATTTTCAGATCATAGTATCATCTTCTCTTTTAATGGCAGATAATGATGCTATGAGACGCAACCATCATTCTGAAAGCCACCGCAAAATATGGAATATAATGCAAATATTCGGCACGAAATTCATACATTTATTCGGAAGTCGTTAAGTTCATTTAAGTGCATATTGAAGTGCTTTGTTGTTATAAATAAATATAATGCTTTCAGTGAAAAACGTAATAACTAATTACAAATAACTGTTTTCAATTGAATTTCGCGTAAATGCAAGTGGCATGGACTAATTGTAACAGTGAAGACTAGACGTTCTACATTAATCTGAAGTTTCAGAACTTCAAAGTGTTTTTAGGACTCGAGACTGTCGAAGTGTGACCTGAAAAGTTGGATTTTTGAATTTATGGAAAGGAATCGAAACTGATTTGCAATATTGAATGGTTGTGTTAAATGAAGATCTGAAGTTGAGCTGGAAAAATAGTCAATAAATTTAGCAATACACCACTACAGCTTTAGGACATTAAAATTTCGGTGCATATTTTCATCTATGTTCATTTTTCTTGTAGAAATAACAGAACAGTAATAATTTGAAAGGAAGACACAGCGTTAGGTACCATGAGAAATTTTCATTTTGTATCAGCTTATCAGTATAAAGCGCATTTTATAAATAAGAGTCTTTGTAAAGGATTTTGACATCATAGTCAGAGCTTTTATGTTTTTTATATTACCGTTTCATATATGCGAACCTATCACATTCGCAATTTTGTATGCATAGAAAAATAATGTTCAGCAACCTGAATGAATAATGACAACAGCTAAATATTGAAAAAAAATTCCAAATAGTAATTAATAATAATACAAAGCTAACTGCGGTTCTGGAATCATTCATAAAAACCCTGTACAATAAAAGAGACCTATCTCAAATACTTTGTTCTGAAAAACAAAAATATCCTCATGATAAAATTTTTTCGGCATTTAATATGCTCTTTTAATTAACGTTAGACATAATCCTTCTCACTATCAATTCCTGAAACTTTGAATAAAATATAGGCCTGGTAATTGTGTTATTCATCTATGGTCTGATAGGCATATATGCGGATGGTTCAGAAAAAAATTTCGAATTTCATTAGGCGAATTTTTATATCTAGATTCTGTTGCGATTTTTTTTAATCTTGAGTGCATTCTGTTGTCCTAAAGCAGTAGTATATATTATTCAGATGTTTATACATATATATATATATATATATATATATATTTATACTTTAAAGGTGTTGTAAATAGAAATTGCCTATTGGTATAGCTTATTTTCGTCTGTGATTAAAATTAATTTTAGGCAACATTTCAATATATATGTAAATACATAAATTGTTGAAGATCACATAAGATACATTTTTCAGGCTATTATAGAATAAGTGTTCACATTCGTAGCTTTGATATAGAAAAACAGAAATTTTTGATTTTTTGAAGCATAAGAACTGTTTTGAAAACTATAGTTCCTTTTTTTGAATATTCATACTTATGAAGATGTGCTTTTCCACTAAGAGAATCTCAAAATAACAGTAGAAGAATGATTATTCATTATTATGATATTTCATAATCATTTTAATGATCTTTCATAAGAATGTCTGTACCTCAAGTATCAAAATAAGTTTTTAAAAAAGAATAATTTTTCATTTACAATCATTCAAAAATCTGTAAAACAACAATAATATTATAGGAAAATTGATCTACAAAACAAGATAATTGAAACGTTCATGCGTTGTTTCCAGGCATTTTGTGGTGATTTGGATCTCAAAGGATGAGGAGTCTTTGGAAGAAAGTATTAACATCCAAAAACACACATATTTTCTTATTATTTCTATTTTACCTGAGAAGACTCCATGTCTGTTAACACTCATCATTTCTACAAATTCTGTCGATTGTTATAAATCAATAATGGGCATTCATTTTACAAGAGAAAAAGTATTGTTTGAATCTGTGAACATAAGAACACCGCTAATTTTGGATAAAAATTTGTATAGAGGCAAGTTTAGCTGATTAATTTAAAAAACCTAAGCCTCTTAGGGTTTGTAGCTTCTCTTACTCAGGTGTCATTTATTGCTGGTACTTCCTGAACTCAACCTCATTCTATATTCAAACAGGAGATATCAACAAAAGTTATTGATGGCTTCTCCTCAACGTACCTTTCTCAGTCATTTGCAGGAACAGATTGAAACAATAGCTAGACTTCCTTGCCCAATTGTAAATCACTCCTTCAGTGCTGCATCCACACAAAGTCAATTTTTGAAACTACTACAACAAAAACAATGAATCAATTTCTGTACAAGTTTAACTTAATTATGGTTGTTATTACTTGAATCTCCTACTCTACATTTCAAGCGACAATATAATGTACTGAACACAAAGAAACAAAAATGTGTGATAAAATAAAGTCACTTTATAATTTATAACCCCCTCCCACAAAAACGAAATTTTTTAAAAACAAATCCTTCAAAATCAAAAACATTGAATGAAAATATACAATGATTTATAACCTGATTTTATAAGAAAAATGTATTCTGGCAAACAACTTATTTTAGGGTGAGAACCACATAACAGTGAGTGTTCACATTTGTTTTTAATTTTAACAAATTATGTTAGACAGGAATTTTCAAAAATTTTTTTTATATTATTGAAAGAAAAATTGTATATATCGAAATATGTTTAATCGTATTATGGAGGATGATTTCGACAAAATTCCAATTTTATAAAATTTTCCATATAAAAATCGAAAATTGAATAAATATTAATACAATCTGTCGGCTTTTAGACAATCGCTTATAACCTTTTCATGACTACAAATCTGAGTCGATGTAAAGCATATGCTATTTTTTTTAGGTATAAGTATATTTTTCAGGAATTTTCATAGTTTAAGTACCCTGCATAGACATATCATGTAAATGTTTGTTAAATAAAATTATTGTTCTGAAAATCTAATTCATTTCAGCTCTTTTGTAAGTTTTATGAAATTCTGAACTTAATGTATTCAGTATATTGATTCTTCTCAAAAATATGTATTAAGTGGTTTTATTTTCACAAAATCTTATTTGAATCAAAATCAAAGAAACATTAGTTTGAAAGTTTATTCAATCCAATAAATCAAATAAAATTACATCAAGTTACCTTGTTCACTTTGTAGTTGCGAAATAGAATTGCTTAACTTTTCACAATTCAAATTAAACCTAGATATATATTTTTCCAATAATATATTTTATATGCAAGTTCAAGAACTTTATATCACAATAATAGTTATTCATATTAGATTCTTATTTAATATAAATTGAGGATGCTGCTATTCCCATTCTTTTTTAATCAGTTCATATTCTATATCATCTAAGAATGGTTTATCGATATTTTGAATCATATTTTCTCCACAGTATAGACATTCTGAAGCTATAATATTGTCTATTTCTGCTCTGCACATTTCTAAATTGGAGAGACCTGAAGAGCCCATGCTCACATTATCCACTTTTGTTAAAGTAATTAGTCTTTTGTCTAATTCTGCTAATTTATGTTTTTTGCCAGGACCTAGAAAAAAATTATACAATTATATGGACAGTTCAATCAAAATTTTTATTGAAGTAAATTTCTTTAATTTTTTTATATGAAGAATTATTTTAACTTGTTATTGCAGTGTGATTGGTTACTGGAAGTTCCTTTTTTTTTCGTCGGGGTCAAAACTTGTTTGTTATGTAGGAGAATGAATATATCTCTCAAATAAAGATTTTGGTAATGGAATTGAAAACTGAAAGTGAATGCCTTCTCTGACAAATTCTTTCAATAGTTAAAGTTTGTAATGATTCCTATATTATTTCTGAGCTTCCAACAAAATATTGAAATTCAATCATTATTTTACTTTTTCCATGCTTCCAAATAGAAATATGCTAGCATTTTAAAAAATGTCTCACCTAATAAGGGTTCTAGCTCCTCTCTCAAACAGTCAGAATGGAACTTATGGTGACAGGGAAAAATGTAGAATGGCCTAATAAGAATCATAATGTTACATATGTCACATACATCACAGCTATTAACATATGTACACCGATTTCTGAATGTTTGTATATCTTCCCTCACTGCTTCGGCTGATTTTGTAGCTTCCTCCATCTCCTCTTTCAAGTCTTGAATGTGTTGATTGTACTCCTGTAAATTTGATTGAATAATATCATTTCAATGAAAATAAACTCACACTTACTTTCAACGAATTACAAATAGCTTCTTTGAAGTGTTCAATTGTCACAAAGTCAGAGAAGAATGGAAGAATGTCTTCAATCCTTATGAGGTCACACTGCTTCAAGAATTCCATAGCTTTCTGAATGTCATTTTTTCCAGCAACAACATACTGAGCTAAAATTTGTTTAAGGTTAGCTTTCTGTGGAATGCAAGTGATATGTCACATTTAAAACTTAAGGGCTTGATCAAATTCCTACTTCATTTCTGAAATTTTACTTGAAGTTGAGGATGGTTTGATTAAAATAGCAACATACTTTGTACAAAAAATATAGTATGATAATTCAGTACCAATTTTCAACCACAGCTTCTTTCTCAGCTCTGCATCCTCTTCAGGTGGTTTGTTAGCAATTTCCTTGGCAAGGTCTAGATTTATTTCCAAGGCGAGGTCGACAGCCGACTCCCATAAACCTAAGAGGCATGAGAGATGCACACAGGCTTTTATTAGGTTTCTCTCCTGACACAATCTAAGTGCAAAATGCACATCAAAATTGATCTGAAAAAATTTTCTCTACAATAACAAATAATAATATATTCTAAAAGTTGATTTATTTATTTATTAATTTATTTCTTGAATAAAAATAAAATAAATAAAACAAGTTGATCTCATTCCAACACGAATGCGAAATTTGGAAACAAGATAGGAAGGAGCGACTGTTGTAATTGCCTTCTACAACGAGTATTTCACGATATTTTCTCTATTTCAGTCAAATGTTTGTGAAATACTTTCGAAATTCAATGAAAAATTCAGATTAGACAATCCAGTGACATTTGTCTTTTATCTTGGCAGTTGGTGTGACTGTTACGAAAATTGACAGCTAACTGAAAACAATGCTGTAATGAGTTCATTACAGCACTACTTTTAGTGCCCTACTGAAATAGAGAAAATATATGAAGCAGTTGTTTTTCGTCAACATTGGTGAAAAATAAAAAGTCCTCTACTTGAGGTAGACTGTAACCAACATTTACCCTATTTAACTGACCACTGATAATGCAGCCCTAAGTGTCAATAATTGTGCAAACGGATTCTCAATCAAAGCTTGTAAATTCATCTGAATTAGAGCATGAACAGAGAAAAAATTTTGTCTCGGAAATCACTAAGCTGAGGTACAAGGTGTCAATTTTGGAGCTTAAAGTCTACCTGGGATTATTCTCAAGTTCACTGTTGTACCGCAAATGTACAACGCACATCTCCCCTTAAATATGTCATTATCTGGAGCACCGAAAAAGTTGACTTCGTCAAAATAATATGAATCTCGAAAAAACAGGTAAATGGCACGATATTACATTAATAAATTGATTTTTCATATACATACCATACCAAGTTCATTTCCTTGAGAATCCAAATAGTCTAATAATTTACTGGGATCATATTTGGCATACAGTGAAAGCAGCAAATTGTGCAAAGACTTATTAGAATTTTTTTGTTTCTCAGTAACAAACTCCAAATACTTTATGACCTCTTTTGAGTGATGCTCTCCTTCACAACTAACTAGAGCTGGTAGCAATCGTACAGGTGACAATTTCTTCCCATTCTCAATCAAAGCTTTTATCATATGCTTAGGAACTTCTTGGATTAAAATTGGCGTGAACTGATAATACAGTTCATAATTGCTCTGACTCTTCAAGACCTCCAAAGCTTCATGGAAGCTATTCTTGTATATGTTCTGTCTGATCAACTGAAATTTTTTATCATTAAATGTCAAGTTGCACAAAGGATCATTCCTTTTGTTCCAAAATCATACAGAATAGTATTTATATTGAATTAATTCAGGATGAAAACTTTCTAAAAGTAGCTAACAGTAGTATAAAGGCATGGCAAATAAATCAAAACAACTTTCGGGTTTCCTACTTACTTGCTCGAAATCCTTATTCACTATAGTCAATTTCATCAAATTGGCCTTATCGCCATGACTAGCCATGAGATCATAAATTGTAGATTTATTGTTCTTAACACACTTACTAACTTCAGATAAAGCAAGGAAAGTTTCAAACTCTTTCTGTATGTCTAAATAGGCGGTTGTATCTTCTTGCCCCATCAACCTTTTTTCTTCTAATTTATTCAGATAGAGTTCCACCAACCAGATCACTATCATAGTTATCTGCGTCTGATCCTGAGGCTTCAAATTATCCAACTTTCTTCTAAGAAATATTTTCAGAGCATCGTGTTGATCAGCTTGGATGTACTTCAGACATATTTCTTCAAAACTTGACTCTGCTTCAGCATATATTTGAGCACTTAGTTCATATTTCTTCTTGTCAAAAAGCATATCAGCTTCCTTTATAAGCACCTGATTGTAAGAGACCTCGTTTCCTCTAGAATATTTTTTGGCTAATTCAAACTGTTGATTGTCAGCGAAAATTTTCCAAACATTTCTTTCCTCCCTTGTTACTTTATATTGAAACACGGCCGTCTCACTAACAACCCAAATATCACCTTCAACAGAAAAAATCATCATAAGTTATAGTATTGCTGTAATTGAAAAGGTGACAAAAAATATCATCATGAGATTCGAAACTAATTAAATGAATAGTTCATTACAAGACTACTAGTCTACTACTTTTGTATCACCAAGATACTAACCGAGAAATGAGTAAATGCTTTTTCAACTCCAATAATATATCCTGCTAATATTATAAATTCGAAAGTTTGTAAGAATGTAAGAATAATTGTTACTCTTTCACAAGAAACTACTGAACTGATTCAGATGAAACTTCACAGTAATATAGCTCATCTATCAGAGATAATCTACATCTTATACCAATGTCCTCTCCACTTCTAGTGCGCTGGGAGCCAATGATTCAGTCACTTAATATCCAAAATATGCCAAGCAAACCGAATATTGATCAATTTAAATGAGTCAAATTGAATGTTATTTAAAACTGATCGATCAGCACTGACTAAACCTCAATTGTTGATGATGTGAATGAGAGCTTTAGTGATTCAATGAAATTTCTAGGAATTTTTGTAGACAGCAACATGAAATGGGTGGCTCATATTGATTACTTAAGCAAAAAACTACATTCAGTAATTATTTACACCCTGAATGCTCTTAAACACCATGTAGATAAAGCTACTTTGAAAATTGTGTAATGCTCTAATTTCCAATCTCAATTAATGGAGATAGCATTTTAAAAGATCAAAAATGGGCGGTGCGAGTGATTAACAACATGACCTTGAGAGAATCATGCCGTGGAATATTCCGACGCTGTTCCCTTATGACTCTAATAGGGTTGTATGTGTATAAATGCCTGATATTTATAATCCAACATCCTGTATATTTCGAAAAATTTAAATAAGATAACAATTCAAGGCAAGTGCCTTCCAAAGTGTAGACTTCAACTAAGTCAAAATCAAGCAGAATACACTTGTCTCAAATTATTCAACGCATCACCTAAAGAAATGAAAATTATTCCGAAGCTCAGTATTTTTAAAACAAAAAATTAAAGCGTTTATAATCTGAACTGGAAAAATCGATGGGATCAAAATATGAAATCAAGGAAACGAAACTGAGAAAACCTTCATTGATAGTGTGGAATATAGATGCCAAAACTAGGGAAGAAGATATTGTGGATTGTATCAAGCAGCAAAATTCTTTTTTATGCGATGAAGACAAAGTCGAGTTAAAAGTTTTTAAAAAGTCAAGAAAGAGCGATAAAAATTGGGCTGTATTAGAGTGTAGTGGTTCGGCTTTCAGAAAAATACTACTTGAGGGAAAGCTAAATTTGAAATATCAAAGATGTCCAGTCTATGAAAAAGTACATGTACCTAGATGCTTTAAGTGTAATGGGTTTTACCATAGATCGGAGGAGTGTATTAGGGAAGTCAACTGTGCAATATGCTCTGAAAATCATGATACCAGTTCGTGTAGGAGGGAGAATCACAGCAGGTGCGTAAGATTTGTTTTGGTGACACATTTAAAACGTTATGCCCCCTCCACTTCCTTTACCTCCATGCTTTTAACAGCGGAAAAGTATCTTTATGTGTGTTTGTTGATCTCATGAAAGCTTTTGATACTGTGGAACACAAAGCTTTGTTGGGAATTTTGGAGGGTCTAGGTTTTCAGAATAGTAGTTTTGCTAGGATCAGTTCTTGGACCTTTGTTGTTTTGCGCTTATGTTAGTGGATTGTTGGCTCTGAATACTTATAGGAAGATATTAAGTTATGCAGATGATACTGCTGTATTTTATATGGCAGAAAATTGGCAAGAATTTGTACAAAAGGTTGAACGGGATTTCTGCAAGATAGACGACTGGATGAGTAGTCATTTACTTTCAATCAATTATAATAAAACTAAGTGTATGCCTTTTGCCGTGGACAGGCGATCGCTTCCATCGGATCTGTCAATTAGGGTGAGAACTGTTACTCAGGTCACTTCAATTTCGAGCACAACCGAATATAAATATTTAGGAGTCACGCTGGATTCATTTTTGAAGTGGAATATTCATGTTGAAAGATTGGTCATAAAATTGAGGGGACTTATTTGGAGGTTCAGACGGTTGTCCAGTGTGCTGAATTTGCAACATCTTAAAGTGATGTATTATGCATTGGTCGAGTCACTCATTAGATATGGGATAGTAGGCTGGGGTGGTGCGTACAATAACACATTGAAGAAATTAGAAACTCAGCAAAAGTGGTTCATTAAAATTATATTTAAAAAAAATATTCGATATCCGACAGAGGCATTATTTAATGAGACAGGTCTATGGGTTTCGCATGGAAGGCATAGAAGATACAGTATTCTTTCCATTGTGATTCTGAAGGTTCATAAGACTATTTTTCTCTCATTCTTTTCTTGGACCTAGAATTTATAGTGCGCTGCGTGTTCATATTAAAATGATAGTGAATATAAAGAGGAAATAAAAAAGTGGATATCCAGTAAAAGTAAAAGGTTCATTGAGAATATAGTTGATTTGAAAAACTTTTTGGGGGTTGTGTAGAGAATTTTGGGTTGTAGCTGATTTTTCCTGTCCCTTCGATGGGTCATGGTAGATAAGTGGTATCGTGGATTTTTAACTGGTGTTTGTTTGAAGATAGAATTGTATTCATTGTTTCTATAATTTTGTTGAATACTCACTACAGGTTATCCTTTGTGAGTATTGTATTGTATGCATTTCCTTTTATTGTGTATAATTTAAGTTTAAAAATAAATTTCAGGGTGAAAATATGTAATGGATCAAAATATTTAAAATTGATGTAAGTTTCATTGTCATTTCTCGTACACAATAAAAAGTATTATTAAAGTATTATTATTATTATAATAAAGTGCAAACCCTATTCAAGCGATGAATTTTATGCTTACTGTAAAAATGTCCATCAATGAGATATTTTGTGAACATGTTGTGATTATTTGACTTCTTCCTCTTATTTTGCAATCATTTTTCTGTTATGATGACTTGTAGTAATTATGAGGAATCAATAAATATTATTATTATAAAGATTTTCTTAATTTGGCCATAATACAATAACCAATCAGAAAAAATCCCTGCCCTCTGAGAGCAATTTAGGAGTAGGCTGCCAAACCGTTGAAGCTACATGAAGATGATACATCATTGGTTTGTTTGTCTTGAAAAGTTCTACATAAAGATCTGCATATATCTTTTTTATGGAAGTCATTATATCCAAAAGTGTGAGCCATAAATACAGTGAAATTGGATACCTTTTTCACATTGCACAAATCAAATTGATACTTTTCTTGCTTTCAGTATTTAATGTAAATAATCTTTGTCTTTTTGCATAAATTGATTAACGAATATTTTGAAAGTTATCACAATATAAGATCAATATGAATTAAGAACCATTTAGAGCGTACTATGACGCTCCGGCGTACATGGCGGAGAGGAGACAGCATTGACGATTGTGTTCATATTGCGTTTCATCTTATAGCTGATTCAATACTCGGAGTAACTTATTGCTTAGTAGAGTAGACGTGAATATTATTCTAGATATTTTATTCAAAGGAGAAATATAGATTATATAGAGTTACTACTTTCTGTTCCTCAATACTCAGAAAAAATAACACAGAGCCACAACTTTTCTGAATTTTCGATAGTCATCAGTCATCAAGAATGCAAAGTTTGCTGAAGAGACTTCATAGGGAAGAAACTTTTAGTTATCTTTGATGAAGTCGCAATTATGTAGGATTTCATGTTGAAGCATTCCACGCTATTTTAATTATCAGTCCTTAATTTCCGATTCCCATGCTTGATATACAGTGAAATAGTGTATGAAATGTGATATCGTGAATATAGGGCAATGATAAAGGCTACTGTTCATCAACAGACTACGTAGACGAAAGCTAGTTTCTCAAAAATTTTTCTATCATTGTATTTAGCGAAACCTCTGCTAAACAAGTTTTATGACTTTACAATATAAATAATGTCTAAGTTAATTCTGTTCAGGATTTGTTACACCTTGGAACATTTTGATAAATCTTAACATATAAGACTTGAGACAAATTTTTACTGTTTACGAAATAAAATGAGAATCGACTAATGAAACCTAGATCATTTTCAAATGAGCATCATTTCATTAGTTGATCTCCTATCTATGTTACCTTATATTTGGAATATGTATGAGCGACATCAAATTCATCCTTACCTGTTCTTGAATCCTTCAAAATGTTGACTAACTTTCCAAATGCCTCATTATAGTTATCTTCATAAACTACTTCCTCATTTAATAAACAAACTCCTTTCACCATATCTGCATAGGCAAGGAGGATATGAAATTCTGTAACCACAACTGCAATTGGAAATTTCTGGCTGACAGAATAGTCTTCGTACTTCGGTTTTGGGAATGAGATAGTCTTGATGCCTGATTTTATTGAAGAAAAAGTTTCTGAAGAGTTGCACTCGAGCTATAAATGAAGATGGAACTATTTTTTATTATTTTTTTTTAAACATCCTACAAAATTATATTGATCATTTTCTAATAGGGCTTCATTGAATTTTTGGCAGAGCTTTTTATTTTGAATAATTAAAAGGAAAACCATAGATTAAAACCATGGATAAAAAGTGATTAATTAATAGTGTGGTTGAAAAAACTAGAAACAGTAAAAGTGGGAAAAGACGTTAAAATGGAAATATTCACAATTAATGATAAGAGCACCCCTTTTGGCAGAAAGCCCTGAGCATGTTAGCCAGGCAGTTTACATATGGACCTCCTCCCTTTGTCCTTAGTACAGTACAGTATTATTTCAGCTAGAGAAAGTCATTAAATGAGAGTTTGATGAATGAAGAACAATCATTTACGTAAGAAATATCCGTCATATTGAAAAATAAACAACCAAGACCAATATACTACAACCAAGTGCACCAAGAAGGTTTCGTGGAGTAGAAACTGAGTGTACTTTTTGATTGAAAAAATTGAATAGTTCAATAGAACTTTACATAAGTGTTTAATTTGCTTTCTCTTTAGTCCTTGTTTATTACTATCACTGCATTAAACAATTTTTTTGTGACTCTAGTGGACCAGTAAACAATGTTGCACAGTCCAAATTGAAATAATATAAATATTTTTTTCAATTATTAAAGTTATTTGGTCTATCAGAATCAAAATTTCATCGTAGGTCTGCATTAAATTTTGATGAAAGAACCTTGTAGTGTGGTGTAGTAGCAACACATACAAACCTTCCCATATGTTATTCCTTTTCCAGTCATCCAAACAAAATAATTTGGTGTAGTTAAATTATCTGAGTAAAATTTGAGTTTGGAATATCTGAGGTTGCTTTCCACCTCTATGTAAGTTTCTGGTTCTGGTATGTTGAGATATCTATTAAAAACTTGCTGCAAGGTTGGTTTATCATCCTGATCACCTTTTCCAGTGAAATAGTATAATCTATTAGCTGTGGCTGCGAAAATGATTAGTCTATTTGCTCCAGGTATCTCAAAGTATTCCAGGCCAGTTATTGGGGTGTTTGTGCCCTTTCCAATATCAAACACCTAAAAATATCAGCAGAATTACCAAATTGAGTCATTTGAATGTGAATAGTACTGAAAAATATTGAAATAAACATGAAGGCTACCTCAAATAGGGTCAAACGTGAATCTACAAGATGAAATAAGTTTTTATTATTTTTCCACTTGATTGTTTCTCAATTACAACTACTTCTTGAAATATTTGGTCAGATCTTATATTTTTCATAAATATATATGCACTTTTTTTCAACAAAACTATACATTGAAAAACCTTCAAGATATTGTTTGCCCTGATACCACATTCCAAAAGTAAAAAAAATAAGAATAAATTGAAAATCATGCCAATAATCTCCAGAACATCAGAACAAAGATACTTCTCATGGACAGCAGAATCCCTAAACCACCTGATATAAAAGCAATTAGTACTATTGTTTCGTTAATACCATAATACAAAATAAATCAGAACTTTTGGGGGAACCATGACTTCTAATTGATTTAAAGCAATAAAAAAACCTAAACAAAGTAAATAACTGCCTGATAATTCAGGAAGAATTACTACAAATACAAAAACCACACAATATGATTAATATTAAACATCTACCATACTACCACAAATAATATAAATAAACTTTGTGCAGAATAACTTCAGATACCAAGTGTTATAAAGTATATGATCTAGAGAAACTTACCAATCCCTCAACTTCCCTATTGCCATAGAGTGGAAGATAGTTGGGGAGCTTAATGAAAAATTATATAAAATATACAGAATATTCCTAGATATATGCAATTCTTATGATTTTGACCAATTGAATCTAATATATTCAATGAATGAAATAATTGGAAACATAACTTTAATATTATTAGAAATAGGACAAAACAAATTTTTTGTAGTGATCAATTAAATCGATTATGATAATAATTTAAAAATTGGTCAATAATAAAGAGAGATCAGGAAGAATACATACAAAAGAGACCTTTTATATTTAAGCAAAGAAAAATTGCTATTTATACATACTTGTCGCCAGTACTGTTCTATTGAGGAAAATCCAGAAGTGAAAAACTTTTCCCATCAAGTACAATTTCAGTTTCAAAAATCAGGCCCTTGGATGTTCCTAATAATAAAAATAACTTATTAGATTCAAAGTCATCACACAAATTAAGAACATGTCTTACCTAATAGAATTGGTCCAGTGGTGGTTTCAGATGTATTCAAATTGTTCCAAGCAACTTCTGTAAACTCATGTCCCCGGAACTTTGTAGTTGCCCTCAATTTGTTTGTTTTTCTAGATAAATAAAGCAATTCTGGACCAACTTCTTTTGATGTAGGTACTAAAGTAATCAGTAGATGATTTCCAGTAGGATCCAAGAAAAGATTACTCAATCGACAACTGGTAAACTTAGTCAGGGAAATTTCTGTTGAAAATTAATATCTAAATGTGAGGACCAAACATATACAACAGTTCGAATAATATCGATAGCAGCAAAGTGTGAACAGCTATTGGCCACTCACCATCTCTTGAATTTGGCGACTGAAGATTCATTCGAAAAATGGATCCGTTTGCTAAGGCTGCCACTAAATATCTATTTTCGAGAACAACATGTGTAACTTTGTAAGATGGAGTGAAATCTTTTTTGGTTTTGCTGAATATAGGAACATCATCTGCCAAAGTCATATTGATGTAGTCTAACGTATTCTGCAATTAATGAATTAGCAGACGAACTTTGTATTTAGAGATATCTCACCATTTCTGCCATTATATTATTATTCTTGGATCTTATAGATGCCTGCTCAAACTGATCAAACATTGAAGTCATGATTAGGGGGGTTGTGATATATCTAAGAAACAAATAAACAATTGAATATAACTGATTTGTTATCTATAGTAAATTTTTATTTGATTTGAATTCGTGTTTGTCCTTTATTATTTGAATTCAGAATTTCCATAATTTATTTGTTTACAAATGAATCATTAACTTGACAGTGACAACTCTGTCAGAAACATGACAACCATCAAATGAATGAGTACGTTCCATATCTGTGGCACGTTCCGCATAAGTATATTTCAATTTTGTTTTATATCAAGAATCAGATCCAGAGATTCATATTACCATTTTTTAACTACTCTGTAGTTGTCATTAAATATAATTATGAAATGAATCGTTGAGTGTTAATATAATCATTTGAATTTCATTTTCATAGTGTCGATCTATAGAAACAAAATCCATATTTATTAAAACAAACAAAATCTGAAGCAAAACAATATCAAAATTTCATTGCTGTTGAGTTATTTGATAAAATACGGTAAAATTAGAATTAAAAAAAAAGTATAAAAATTGAATTTGTTTTTGAACACTTCCAAACCTGCTGCCTGATTGCTTGTTTGAATTGCGTATATTACTAAAGCTGAAAGCTCTTTAATTTCATGTAGCTGCTCTCTGTATAATTCTTTCTTCTTGAACAGTCACAGCTCTTATTAATGATTATAAATTCAAACTCACATCTGAATCCTTATACTCAAATTGTTTTTTGCAAATCAAATGATCTCTGACACAAACAAACGTCTACACGTTTCCCAGGAAATTATTTGTGAAACATTAATTTGCCGTTTGGCTATCAAAATTTTCGTTGAAATATTTTGGATGTTTTCTTCATAAAATTAAAGTTATAGTCCTTTTATGTTAAATTTTCGTACACGGTAGTGCTAAAATGGGAGTCGCCTGTTGTCCAGATCCATGTGAAAACCGTAAATCTCTGTTGGCGAAGTTGAAGAATTTGGTGTGCCAAATCGATGACAAATGCTGCTCACCTTGTGGACCATGTAGTCCTGCGTGCGTACCAACCATATTCAAGGCCCTGTTATTGAAATTTATGATCCTTTACCGAAACCTTGCGTCCCTATTTGCAGACCTACTTGTTCCCCGTGCGGACCCTGTGGACCCTGCGGACCTTGCGGACCTTGTGGACCTTGTGGACCATCTTGCGGACCTTGTAAACCCTCTTGTGGACCTTGCCCACCAAGTGGAGGATGCTGTCCTGGTACGTGTCCTCCTCCGAGTAATCCTGTCCCAGTATGTTTTCCTTCTGGCTGTTGCTCTCTTACCGTGCCTCCGGTTCTGCCCATATGCACACCATGCAACCCTCCATGTGTTCCCGTGTGCAATCCATGTCCAACAGAACAGCCTTGTGTTCCCTGTAATCCGCCTCAGATGATGGTGTGTTATAGAAAACCGAAAAAATGCTTCCCATTGACAAGATCGAAATCAGTCGAATTGAGAGCTGGAATTCTTTACGTCGGTTGTGATTGTGAGGAAAGGAAGAATGGTCTGCAGGACGACTGTCGGAGGGCAGAATGTCAAGGAGCACCAGCATGTCTAGCAATGCCTCATCCAACATGTGGTCCAAGTGCTTACGCCTTTGGGAAGCATCTAGGAAAGAAATACGGCTGCATGTCTACTGACTTGGAGGAATACCAGTGTTATCCCGCCTACATCAGATTGCCATCAGCACCACCATGTGGACCATGTTCTCCCTGCGGCCCACCAGCTGGACCTTGCGGAACTTGTGGACCTTGCGGACCTTGCGGACCGTGTGGACCATGTGGTCCTTGCCCATCTCCTTGTCCACCTTGCCCGAAACCTTGTGGACCATGCGGACCTTGTGGGCCATGTGGACCTTGTCCGAAGCCTTGTGGTCCTTGTATACCATGTTGTCCGCCACCTCCTGTGATTCCATTGATAGCAGCAGCGCCTTGCCCTCCACCAATATGTCCTGCTCCCCCACCACTAGTTCCTGTAGGAAAAATCGTACCAGTTTCTCGTTGTATGCCTACATGTCCTGTGCCACCTCCGGTGGCTTGTTGTCCCCTGTTTGTCCACCAGTTGTACCACCTGTTTGCTCGCCCTGCTGTTATCCACCTTGTTTTTCTCCGCCATGTTGTCCAACAGCGTGTTGTCCCCCTCCAGCATGTGGTCCATGTCCGCCTATGAAATGTTGTTGACCACATATTTCGTAAATTGTGATGTCAAGCTTACTGTGATGTATAATGATAGTCTAGATTCGATCAGCTATGTGTATTGTCTTAAAAAATGAATAAAAACCCTTCGCAAATTCGAAGAAAAAATTACCATCTTTATATTGTTGTTGTACCTGAGAATGGTTATTTGGAATTCTAAGCTAACGACCTCGATGTGAGAAATTGCAAATTGAATAACTTGCTTCATCAAAGTGTAAAATCTGTCCGTAATAACGGAAATTATTGAGCAATGGCACTCCAGATGTACTCAATCTCTTTCAAAATAAGAAGCTCTGTTGGAATGACAATTTTTTTCAGAAAATATTAAGTAGATATCGAAATAAAGAACACGAAGAGAAATTGATGAATGAAAGAGAACATGAGAATGGATTTGACAAATCATTGTTCAAGGAATAGAGAAATTTAAGAAATTGACTGATTCTCTCAACACGACCGAACTGGATGAAAATTACAAAATTCTTTGAAAATAGTTGAGATGACTGATGCTAAATGAAATGTTGTCATTCAACTGAATGTCTCGATATACATTAGGTTCGTTCCAACTCAAGAAATTATTCTCAAGTTGGAACAAACCTATGATTATTTTTGACTAGATGATTCTCGCTACTTCGTGAACGCCTAAGATTTTTTGCACTAGTATATAGTATTTCGATCGTTCAAAGGTAGGGTAAGGGCACCGGTGGCAGCCATCGTTCCAGTTGTGGCAACTCGAGATCATTTTCTTGAATAAAACGTATTCTATTCGAGTTGTCAATGAAATTTGTCTTCTTTGCCATCCTTGAATATTCCTGCACGAATTGGCGATCTCGATTTCAAAAAGAGATAGCGAGAAAGGTTGCTTTTTCTATTTAGTTTTTGACATCACGCGAATGTTTAGAAGTGCTATTTAAGAAACAGAATGTTTCCAATGATTTTTTTATTTATACAAATGCGTTACTTAAAGTAAATGTTTTAGATGATTAAGGGTCGGTTTCACAAAACTTTAATTGTGCGATTAAAAAACCTTACGTAAATTTGAACCAATCGAATCACTCGTTTTGAAATTTCAACGAATCGCGGTGTGGTCCCAATTAATTTAACGGTACAAACAAAGTTTTGTGAAACCGACCCTAAGTTTATCATATTCTTCTATATTTCATATAAAAAAATGAAAGTTTCTGATTCTAACTAAATAATATATTGGTGCTGGCCACAACTGGATCACAAAAGAGTACGATTCACTACTTGTAGCCACTTAATGGTCAGAAATAGAGCGTACAAACCCAGTTGTAGCCACTAGTTAGTAAATGATAGATAATACTGCATCCTATATAATATATAACAAAGATGAAAAACTCGTCCGATAAATAAACTGAGCATCTGGAAATGATTTTCCTATTTTCGCGAA